>CAMRHE010000159.1:1200000-1857500 GCA_947044405.1 Leptodactylus fallax | reverse complement strand
CACTATGGGATATAATACTGTGTGCAGGGGCCGCTATAGGACATTATACTGTGTGCAGGGGCCACTATGGGGAATGATACTTTTTGCAGGGGCCACTATGGGGAATGATACTGTGTGCAGGGGCCACTATGGGGAATGATACTGTGTGCAGGGGCCACTATGGCGAATGATACTGTGTGCAGGGGCCACTATGGGACATGATACTGTGTGCAGGGGCCACTATGGCGAATGATACTGTGTGCAGGGGCCACTATGGGGAATGATACTGTGTGCAGGGGCCACTATGGGGAATGATACTGTGTGCAGGGGCCACTATGGGGCATAATACTGTGTGCAGGGGCCACTATGGGATATAATACTGTGTGCAGGGGCCACTATGGGATATAATACTGTGTGCAGGGGCCGCTATGGGGAATGATACTGTGTGCAGGGGCCACTATGGGGAATGATACTGTGTGCAGGGGCCACTATGGGGCATGATACTGTGTGCAGGGGCCACTATGGGGAATGATACTGTGTGCAGGGAAATTAATGGTTTGGATTGTTATGATGATGTCCTAGAAGATGATGACATAACTGTCATTGAATAAATTTTACTTTCTATTCGTACCGTAAATATTGGTAAATGTACCATACTGTTAATTGTTGTACATGGAAATAATGGTACGGTAGTAAGAAATTCTTGATAGGATTCACAGTTTGTCTGGTTATGCTGGTTTGTGATGACAACTACTGTACAGTACCGTATATAATAAATGTTCATTTTTTTGTTCAACAATAAATGTGAATTCTTCTTCATTTAAAAAAAAATAAGACATCCCCTGAAAATAAGACACAGCACATCTTTGGGAGCAAAAATTAATATAAGACGCTGTCTTATTTTCGGGGAAACAGGGTATCACGCACCCGTCACAGGTTGTAGCCCCGCCTCCGGTGACACAACGATAAGTGTCACCAAAGTAAAAATGCCCGTAACAGAGAGGAAAAATTATTTAAATTTAATTTTTGTAGCAGTAAAAGAAAAAAAAAGCGAAAAATGTGAAAAACAAGACATTTCCCCTTCTTTTTTGTTTACATTTTTTCAGATATTAAAATAGAGAAAAAATATTGAAAAATAAAAAAAAACATAAAAATAAAGCGTAAAAACATGAAAAAGACGCAAAAATGATTGAAATAACCCAAAGGAAAATTGTTTTAACCCTCAAAATCGCATGTAGGAAGAAAAACAAAAATGTGTCTGGTCCTGAACCAGGGACTGAAGTGGTTAAAGGGGATTCCAGCCCCTCCACCAATAATGGATTTTTCATACTGATGACCTGTCCTCAGGATAAGTCATCTGTATCTGATCTGTAGGGTCTGACACGCGAACCATGTACAGATCAGCATTGGAAGCTGGTGCAGGGACAGGGAGCGCATGCAAGTTATAGGAGTAGCGCTGCAGCCCTGCACACTGTATAGGGTGACCCTGTGGATAGGTCATCTGGCCCCATGTTGCGGAAATGCAATGTTTTTGGCTACTGGGGCGAAAAAAAAAAAAAATTTCTGCGTTTTACCAGCAAATTGAATAAGATTTTAGTTAATCTCATATATACATTGTGGGAGCAAAAGCTACGGAAAAGGTGCATTTTTGAAAAACGCAGCATGTTAAAGTTTAGTGGCAGAATCCCAAGCATTTTCCCTATGGAATTAATAGGGGAAGAAAAAACGCTGCAGAAAATGCAGCAAAAACATTTTTCAGCAGCGTTTTTAGCTACGTTTCGCTACACGGGGCCTCGGCCTTAATCTGTATTACCTAACCTGTCATTGCCAGACTGTATATTAATACCTTCAGGGAATTCCATAGTTTTTCTTACCTTTACCCTTTTTCATTGTGACACTGATCAGGGTCAAATACGGCCACTATGTTTATTGACTTTACGGCCCCTTTCAAACTGCAAAAACTGGCGTTATGTCTATTCCAAATTTCGACAATTTCTCCTATTTTGTTCTGTTTTGTTTGGATTCTAAAAAGTTTAAAAAAAAAGTTCAAAATTCCTATGACGTAGCGATGGGCCAGCTAATATTTTAAGTATATGATGTAAAAGTGTGAACGAAAATCTGCAAAAATTTGCATCTGCAGCAAAAATCTGTCCTTAGGCGAAATATATTTACCATTTATAGGAATGTGTTTTATGTGCTGTGAACGCCCGGCGTACTGTAACAGAACATATATCAGGGCTCCACATAATACGGCAATTACACTCGGCCTTTTAAGTGCCAGAGGAAAAAAAAAAAGCAAAAAACTGCGATTGCGGCGAGCGACTTTTTCATTTATTTCCCCTGAGGCACAAGGATACTTAATGTGATTACGCGAAAGGGTCTCGAATCCAGAAAACCCACAAATGTTCTTCTATGGTCATATTTTTTATCATCGAGCCAGACAAAATAGGCCAAAAAAAAAAAAAAGGAAGTAGCGGTCCAAAAAGCAATGCCATGTTTCTGTCGGAGAAAGCTGAAATAATAATGTTGTGTTGCGTCCAGATTGTATTGATGTAATGCTTCCTCCCACCAGCCCGGAGGGAGACGGGCAGATTAAGTCACTAGCGGAGGCCCAAGGATCTCCCCATAGACAGTTCCCAGTTTCCCCACAGTAGGGATCCACAGCCTATTAAGCCGACCCCTATTGCTCAGCTCGCCTCTCCTGACACAACCGAGTGCACACACACAAGGAAAAACAAAACGAGGACAATTGGTGACAAATGGATGGCAGAGCATCACATGTCAGGGTTGCCACGGTGACACCAGCCAGGCGCAATGGGAAGAGAGTAGGATGTGGTAGGAGATGGGGTGGAAAAAGAAACCCCAAACCCTCCATATTAACTATCAAACAGGTGATAAATAATACATAAAATAAATGGATATATAAATATAAAAATGGAAGCCGAATTGTAGCATCTTAAGACCATGGCCTTTAGGCTTAGATTGGCATCCATGACATCCATGTGGAGTTATGTACATGCAAACAAGAACCAGGTCAAGGGGCAAAGTGCATTTTAATTTTTTTATATTTTATTTTGCTATTTGGTTTGTAACATTTCCAATGTATGATAATATTAAGGGCCGGTTCACATCTGCGTTCGGTTTCCGTTTGGGGAGTCCGCTTGAGGACCCCCAAAATGGAAACCTATACGCATAGAAAAGTGGTTTACCTAAGGAAACCTGCGGACCCCATAGACTATAATGGGGGACCGTGTGGTTAGGAAAGTGCTGCTTACTTCGTGCGGAAACCGAGCGGAAACCACACAGGCCCTATTATAGTCTATGGGGTCCGCAGGTTTCCTTAGGTAAACCGCTTTTCTATGCGTATAGGTTTCCGTTCGGGGGGGTCCCCAAGCGGACTCCCTGAACGGAATCCCAAACACAGATGTGAACCGGCCCTAATATGTAGGGTGTAATATGTAGTTACCAATGTGGGGTATTTTTGTTGCCATGCTGGCATTCCGTCACAGCGTCCCGCTCCTGATTAGACCCGGATGAATGGGCCGAATCAGCAGGGAGTCTCAAACTGCGGACACCGCGGCTGAATCCGCCCCCAATTCCGCGGCAAATTCCTCCGTGTTAACACAGCCTGAGAGTACACCAAAGTTATCCTAGTGACTGATGCTGGGTGGTAAATCTGGCATATCTTTAGACTGCCTACTTTGCATTTATACTACATTTTAGTTGGCTTACTTTGGGCCAGAATTTATTGACACTATTTTGGCACATTTTGTCATTTAAGACACGCCCCCGTTTTCTGAGATTCCACATGTCTAGCGTGTAAATAAAATTCCAGCCCAAACTAGATGCACCATGTTTACACCGGCGTCTAGTCTTAACCACAATAGTAAATCTGGGGCTTTGTCTTTGGAGGACAGGCTGTATTAGCAATATATGGGCATTAAAAGGGTTGATTGTTTTTTAAGTGCCTATAAAAGTTAAAATAAAATTAAAAATAATAATAATACTTTCAGTACCTCAATAATCCCCCCCAGTGCCCCCATTCCAATGCTGCCAGGGTACCCCACTGGTCTCTACTTTCCGGTTCTGCTCAGCAACACACAGGGAATGCTATTTGGCCAATCACCTCTTTTATATTTAACCAACTTTTTGTCAATTTTATTCCTGCCGGACAAGCACTTTATCCCCTTGATACCAGATTCCAATGAATTGTACAGCTGAATGTTATAGGTCCTAATGTCAGGACGCCCAATGATCAAGTTATCATCGAGGGACCCTCCTAACAAAGAGGGATCAACCATAGTGGACGACTCCTTTAGGAGAAGAATACAGTTTGTTGGAGGATAACTGCATATAAATATATGGTCGATCCATCCTCTACATGTAGATATACTTTGAGTAAAATCTTCAGTAGTCAAGTAGACGCCTTCTCTTTACCTAACTAACATAACAACAAAATTTACATTTTTCCAGTTTGATTCCCGGGCTCCCTGCTGGTCTCTGCTTCCTGCTCCTGCTCAACACACAGGAAATGTTACTCAGGCAATCACCTATTTTATATTTTTTTAACTTTTTTGACAATTTTTTCCTGCGGGACAACCCCTTTAACCACCTGATTCCAGATTCCAGTGCATTTTACAGCTGACTGAGGGGGACCTAGTGTCAGGATGATCATCTTATCATCCAGAGACCCTTCTTACAAAAAGGGAATATGTTTTGTTATCTGATAACCACATACAAATATATGGCCTATGCATCCTACAGTGCTGGCCAAAAGTATTGGCACCCCTGCAATTCTGTCAGATAATACTCAATTTCTTCCAGAAAATGATTGCAATCACAAATGCTTTGGTAATAATATCTTCATTTAATTTGTCTTCAATGGAAAACCACAAAAAGAATTGTCAAAAAGCCAAATTGGATATAATTCCACACCAAACATAAAAAAGGGGGTGGACAAAAGTATTGCCACCCTTTGAAAAATCATGTGATGCTTCTCTAATTTGTGTAATTAACAGCACCTGTTACTTACCTGTGGCACATAACAGGTGGTGGCAATAACTAAATCACACTTGCAGCCAGTTGAAATGGATTAAAGTTGATTCAACCTCTGTCCTGTGTCCTTGTGTGTACCACATTGAGCATGGAGAAAAGAAAGAAGACCAAAGAACTGTCTGAGGACTTGAGAAGCAAAATTGTGAGGAAGCATGAGCAATCTCAAGGCTACAAGTCCATCTCCAAAGACCTGAATGTTCCTGTGTCTACCGTGCGCAGTGTCATCAAGAAGTTTAAAGCCCATGGCACTGTGGCTAACCTCCCTAGATGTGACGGAAAAGAAAAATTGACGAGAGATTTCAACGAAAGATTGTGCGGATGGTGGCTAAAGAACCTCGACTAACATCCAAACAAGTTCTAGCTGCCCTGCAGTCCGAGGATACAACAGTGTCAACCCGTACTATCCGTCGGCGTCTGAATGAAAAGGGACTCTATGGTAGGATACCCAGGAAGACCCCACTTCTGACCCAGAGACATAAAAAAGCCAGGCTGGAGTTTGCCAAAACTTACCTGACAAAGCCAAAAACTTTTTGGAAGAATGTTCTCTGGTCAGATGAGACAAAAGTAGAGCTTTTTGGGAAAAGGCATCAACATAGAGTTTACAGGAAAAAAAAAGAGGCCTTCAAAGAAAAGAACACGGTCCCTACAGTCAAACATGGCGGAGGTTCCCTGATGTTTTGGGGTTGCTTTGCTGCCTCTGGCACTGGACTGCTTGACCGTGTGCATGGCATTATGAAGTCTGAAGACTACCAACAAATTTTGCAGCATAATGTAGGGCCCAGTGTGAGAAAGCTGGGTCTCCCTCAGAGGTCATGGGTCTTCCAGCAGGACAATGACCCAAAACACACTTCAAAAAGCACTAGAAAATGGTTTGAGAGAAAGCACTGGAGACTTCTAAAGTGGCCAGCAATGAGTCCAGACCTGAATCCCATAGAACACCTGTGGAGAGATCTCAAAATGGCAGTTTGGAGAAGGCACCCTTCACATCTCAGGGACCTGGAGAAATTTGCCAAAGAAGAATGGTCTAAAATTCCAGCAGAGCATTGTAAGAAACTCATTGATGGTTACCAGAAGCGGTTGTTCGCAGTTATTTTGTCTAAAGGTTGTGCTACCAAGTATTAGGCTGAGGGTGCCAATACTTTTGTCCGGCCCATTTTTGGAGTTTTGTGTAAAATGATCAATGATTTGACTTTTTTTTTCATTCTCTTTTGTGTTTTTTCATTGCAAGCAAAATAATTGAAGATATTATTACCAAAGCATTTGTGATTGCAATCATTTTCTGGAAGAAACTGAGTATTATCTGACAGAATTGCAGGGGTGCCAATACTTTTGGCCAGCACTCTATATATATGGAAAATCTTTTGAGTATAACCTCCAGTAGGTAAGTGGGCACCTTCTATATAACACGCCAATAATGTTCAATGCTGACAGCAATCACAGCGCTTGTGGAAATTAAATGGGCATCCCCATAAACATTGCCATATTTAGATTTGTATAAAATTAAAAGTTAATATTTTTACAAATATAAATAATGAAAAATTGAAGCGTTTGAAGAGTTTTAAAGATTTTCTTTGTCTTAGTGGTGACAGTCTGCTGTCTTGATCAGTTGCCAATGGATACGACCATGAACGTAGAAAACATTCTATGGTCTGGGACTTGTCAAAAACCCAGCCATGATGTCCTTATTGTGGACAGGTTATCAGGCAGGGACACTACATGTATGAGAAGATAACCTGACCACAATAAGGACATCATGGCTGGTTATCAGGAGGGACACTACATGTATGAGAAGATAACCCGACCACAATAAGGACATCATGGCTGGTTATCAGGAGGACACTACATGTATGAGAAGATAACCCGACCACAATAAGGACATCATGGCTGGTTATCAGGAGGACACTACATGTATGAGAAGATAACCTGACCATAATAAGGACATCATGGCTAGTTATCAGGAGGACACTACATGTATGAGAAGATAACCCGACCACAATAAGGACATCATGGCTGGTTATCAGGAGGACACTACATGTATGAGAAGATAACCTGACCACAATAAGGACATCATGGCTGGTTATCAGGAGGGACACTACATGTATGAGAAGATAACCCGACCACAATAAGGACATCATGGCTGGTTATCAGGAGGACACTACATGTATGAGAAGATAACCCGACCACAATAAGGACATCATGGCTGGTTATCAGGAGGACACTACATGTATGAGAAGATAACCTGATCACAATAAGGACATCATGGCTGGTTATCAGGAGGGACACTATATGTATGAGAAGATAACCTGACCACAATAAGGACATCATGGCTGGTTATCAGGAGGACACTACATGTATGAGAAGATAACCTGACCACAATAAGGACATCATGGCTGGTTATCAGGAGGACACTACATGTATGAGAAGATAACCCGACCACAATAAGGACATCATGGCTGGTTATCAGGAGGACACTACATGTATGAGAAGATAACCCGACCACAATAAGGACATCATGGCTGGTTATCAGGACGGACACTACATGTATGAGACGATAACCCGACCACAATAAGGACATCATGGCTGGTTATCAGGACGGACACTACATGTATGAGAAGATAACCCGACCACAATAAGGACATCATGGCTGGTTATCAGGAGGTACACTACATGTATGAGAAGATAACCCAACCACAATAAGGACATCATGGCTGGTTATCAGGAGGGACACTACATGTATGAGAAGATAACCTGACCACAATAAGGACATCATGGCTGGTTATCAGGAGGACACTACATGTATGAGAAGATAACCTGACCACAATAAGGACATCATGGCTGGTTATCAGGAGGACACTACATGTATGAGAAGATAACCCGGACACAATAAGGACATCATGGCTAGTTATCAGGAGGGACACTTTCAAATTCAAAGACAAGAAACCAAAACAAGATGCAAAATTGGCAAACTTGGGAGGAAATTCAGATATACAAATGGTTCTCATGTTGCTTAAACTAACATAGAAAAAAATTGAGTCAATTGTGATTTGAGCTTTGTTGAGATTTATCTTCCTTTATGGAAGAACTTGCTATATAGGTAAATAACCTCCCTGCCCTTCCTTCTGGTCATGGGCAAATCTGAAAAGGGATTTTGGCTGGAGACTCTTGTCATTAAGAACAAAGTGTCCCTGATCGGCTCAAGATTGCTCTTCTGATAAAGAGCTAAGAGCCCTCAGCTGAGGCTTAGACAATTATCACTGTTCAAGTAGGCTAGGGAAAGTCTATATTCCCACAGAGGTCCACAGTCAGGTTATTTGGTTACTGTCCCACATAGCCTATGGGCATGTGAAGTATATTATAGAGGTTCCTTACGTGTTCCATTATAAGCCTTTCATAGACTTATCGACAGAAGATGGCTTCACTATAAAATAATTGTCTTCTTGGCTGGTTTCTTCCAAGACGACAGTCCAGCAAACCAGAACGTGTTAAATACTATTCTATCAGTATGCATAGTAAACATGGGCACCATGGGAAATTTAGCTTTTCTTCTTGCCCCTTCCAAAAAGAAAATAATTGTGGGTTTTAGTTGACTTTATATTTTTTTTTTACATCCTATCGACTGGAGATTCCCATGCTGTTGTTTGCCCAGGAGCAGACTTCTTGGTCACTTTTATATAACCATTTATCATTTTTTTTTGTTTGTTTTTCTTTGTTTTTTGCATTATTATGTATATTATAAATTTGTAGGATATTATGTCTCCTTACTGAGAATACCTTTTGAGGAGTAGGGAGACATAAAGGACATGCATGCTAACATGGAAATTCCGGGGAAAGAAATCCAAATTATTTTTTCTCCAGTGCAACATTTTGAAAGGTAGTTCCGTATACTTAAAAGTCTAAGCTACAAAGAAGTCTTGCAACCAGACATCGCTTCCAGAAGGAAAAGACTAGTCACATATTGTTGACTCTAGATGTCCAAATGAGACCATTGGGGCTGTTGAACATCCACACAAGGCAGGATCAGTCCGCAGTACTTTTGTCCAAAAAGTCATACTTGACTATCCTCGGCATTCCATTGTACAGCTCAGTCCCCGTTCTCTCCACCTTGGTACCAGGCCACACTGGAAGATGAGAGGCTCCATGACCACTGAGGCTAATCAGAGTCCTTAGGTAAGGAACTGGTGACCTATCTGACTGGTACCAGCAACTCAGCGAGTGCAATGGTGTCCCCTTCCAGTCTGGTGAGTCCTCGCGCCGGAGGCAACAGAGTCTGGGACTCTACAACAGTGCCGGAGAGAGTATGACTTATACACTCACCCAGGCTGCCACTGAATTTAACGTTTTCTACTTTGTCATTCGACCCCTGGGAATGATTGTGAAGATCCTTTGGGCTATTATTGCCCCATGTACATGGGCGTTTACAAAAATTCTGGAAGATTCCTCCAAATATGACTAATCCATGAATTAGCAGTAGCAATTCATCCGAATAATAATAATATAATATTGTAATCCATTGAGTCATCTGTACTCTTCCCAGTTGTATAGATTTGGACCTCCATCATGCTTATAGTATAGTGATATTGGCATTGACCACTTAGAACCGATCTATAGGTATTAGTGAATGGAAACAGTCAGCCTTTCTCCCCTGAGACCTAACACAGGTTTGGGCTCATTTTTGAAGTTAATACTTTCGAAAACACTGTCCCCAAAACTACGTCACCCACTGTCTCAGCCACCTCACATCCCAAAAATAAATAAAACACCGTCTTATCATGGTATCCAGTCTACTGACCACTGAGTATAGTGTATGCCAAGGGCTCCGATGAGGGATGCCTGGCATGACTCTTAATGTTACACCTCTTTTCATGCGTCAAAAAGGATTTTCACCCCTTGAGCGCACAATAAGTAACGGAGAGAAAGAAAGGGGGAAAACGAAGGTTGGGGGGAGACTTTATAGGGATAAAAAAAAAAAGTCAACTAGTGGCAGATCAGCTGTATTTAGGGGCTGCTCCTCTCTCAGAGGGGGTGATAGAGGGGGGTGCAGTTTGGGCTGTGTGGGAAAAGCACAGCCTCTGCTTCTCACACATTGTTCTTCTCCTCTTCAGCCGCTCAGCCCCCTCCTCTTCCCCTCCTCAGAGCCGTTGAAGCTACAAAAGCTGTGCTGGACCATTGTGTGGTTTGGGGACAGCTGAGAGGATTGAGTTTTGCTGTTCCGATGTTCTCTCAGAGTGGATGGAGGGGGGCAGGACAATTGTCACAGAGTCTCCTGCTTGTCACACAATGGCTTAGGATCCACTTAGGCTCCTTTCTCACTAATCTGCGTCCCTGGGGGGTTAAATATGGTTACATTTTCATTAGGTAATAATAGCAGAAGGTCGGCTAATGGTAACACGGACCTCATCATTGTGATGCAAATGAGACTTAGGGCTGGCACGGTCAACGTTACATGGAGAGAGTGTCATTGCTTGGGTCCTCAATGGAATTCTGTCCCGAGGAGCGTTAACTCCTTGCTAGCCCCGACTGGCGGGACAAGTTACGTTTGTTTAGCTTCAGCTTTTGCTTTTGTTGGCTTGTGTGTTTATGCCCTTCAGATCACATGATCACAGCTTTCATCGCTCCTTGGCGGGCCCTCTTGTCAACGTTTGATGTATGTCACAAAGTCCCATTGCATTGAATAAGCGATGACAGTGACTGCTGCTTTTAAGATTCGCCAAGGAACGTAGATCCCATTGAGATCTACCGTGTTTTTATTTAGTTTTTTTTTAGGGTTTTTGCACCATTTCGTACATTGCTATCTACGCTTTGGACGCCAACATATGATGCATTGCCGTGAAGAGAGATTTTTTTCTTTTTCGTAGCGTTTCGTGACCTTAACAAAACCAGTCGTGCCTCTTGCTTGCAAACGAGACTATTTACATGAAAATAGGATTTGTTATTTAAAAGTCCACGGCTAGAGCCTCGGAACGTAAGCCGCTGAGCCATGCTAATGCCGTGAGCTGATACTGTATCAAAATATTCACCAAATCGCCATTGTGCCATACAGAAATCTTACAGCCGCTTGTGGTCATTGTCAGGCAGGAGTTCTTGTGTGGTAAAGCCATCAGGGAGGGTAAACGTATCTTGCGCTCCTTGCAAGAATTAAAGGGCCAGGCAGAGGTCAACATCCATATAAGTGTGGGGTCAGAGGTCAGCAATTAACACGGCGCTTCCCATTCTGCTGTCATTCAGTGTAATGGAAAAAATCCTAATGTTTTCGGCAACCGTAATAATTGGAAAGTCATCAAAATTCATTTCCGCCCATTTTTTTTTTTTTTTTTTTGGGTGTAGTGAGTTTAATCAATTTCTAATGGACATAGTGATTTTAACGTTAAAAGGGCAGTGTGGGATTGGAAAAAAATAAAGAAAAATGGGGGAAATTAAATAAAATTAATAAATAATAATTAAAAAAAGTTACCCCCCGAACGGAAACCTATACGCATAGAAAAGCGGTTTACCTAGACTATAATGTGGTCCGTGTGGTTTCAGCTCGGTTTCCGTACGAAGCAAGCGGAGAGGAAAGTGCTGCAAGCAGGCTGATTAGGCCAGTGATCCGCTGCAGCAGACATGTGGGTAGTCAGGCTGCGGCAGACATGTGAATAGTCAGGCTGCGGCAGACATGTGAGTAGTCAGGCTGCGGCAGACATGTGGGTAGTCAGGCTGCGGCAGACATGTGGGTAGTCAGGCTGCGGCAGACATGTGAGTAGTCAGGCTGCGGCAGACATGTGAGTAGTCAGGCTGCGGCAGACATGTGGGTAGTCAGGCTGCGGCAGACATGTAAGTAGTCAGGCTGCGGCAGACATGTGGGTAGTCAGGCTGCGGCAGACATGTGGGTAGTCAGGCTGCGGCAGACATGTGGGTAGTCAGGCTGCACCAGACATGTGATTAGTCAGGCTGTGGCAGACATGTGAGTAGTCAGGCTGCACCAGACAAGTGATTAGTCAGGCTGCACCAGACATGTGGGTAGTCAGGCTGCGGCAGACATGTGGGTAGTCAGGCTGCGGCAGATATGTGGGTAGTCAGGCTGTGGCAGACATGTGGGTAGTCAGGCTGCGGCAGACATGTGAGTAGTCAGGCTGCGGCAGACATGTGGGTAGTCAGGCTGCGGCAGACATGTGATTAGTCAGGCTGCACCAGACATGTGGGTAGTCAGGCTGCGGCAGATATGTGGGTAGTCAGGCTGCGGCAGACATGTGGGTAGTCAGGCTGCGGCAGACATGTAAGTAGTCAGGCTGCGGCAGACATGTGGGTAGTCAGGCTGCGGCAGACATGTGGGTAGTCAGGCTGCAGCAGACATGTGGGTAGTCAGGCTGCGGCAGACATGTGGGTAGTCAGGCTGCGGCAGATATGTGGGTAGTCAGGCTGCGGCAGACATGTGGGTAGTCAGGCTGCGGCAGATATGTGGGTAGTCAGGCTGCGGCAGACATGTGATTAGTCAGGCTGCACCAGACAAGTGATTAGTCAGGCTGCGGCAGACATGTGGGTAGTCAGGCTGCACCAGACATGTGGGTAGTCAGGCTGCGGCAGACATGTGGGTAGTCAGGCTGCGGCAGACATGTGATTAGTCAGGCTGCACCAGACATGTGGGTAGTCAGGCTGCGGCAGATATGTGGGTAGTCAGGCTGCACCAGACATGTGGGTAGTCAGGCTGCACCAGACATGTGGGTAGTCAGGCTGCGGCAGATATGTGGGTAGTCAGGCTGCGGCAGACATGTGGGTAGTCAGGCTGCGGCAGATATGTGGGTAGTCAGGCTGCGGCAGACATGTGGGTAGTCAGGCTGCGGCAGATATGTGGGTAGTCAGGCTGCGGCAGACATGTGGGTAGTCAGGCTGCGGCAGATATGTGGGTAGTCAGGCTGCGGCAGACATGTGGGTAGTCAGGCTGCGGCAGATATGTGGGTAGTCAGGCTGCGGCAGACATGTGGGTAGTCAGGCTGCGGCAGATATGTGGGTAGTCAGGCTGCACCAGACATGTGGGTAGTCAGGCTGCGGCAGATATGTGGGTAGTCAGGCTGCGGCAGACATGTGATTAGTCAGGCTGCACCAGACATGTGGGTAGTCAGGCTGCGGCAGATATGTGGGTAGTCAGGCTGCACCAGACATGTGGGTAGTCAGGCTGCACCAGACATGTGGGTAGTCAGGCTGCGGCAGATATGTGGGTAGTCAGGCTGCGGCAGACATGTGGGTAGTCAGGCTGCGGCAGATATGTGGGTAGTCAGGCTGCGGCAGACATGTGGGTAGTCAGGCTGCGGCAGATATGTGGGTAGTCAGGCTGCGGCAGACATGTGGGTAGTCAGGCTGCGGCAGATATGTGGGTAGTCAGGCTGCGGCAGACATGTGGGTAGTCAGGCTGCGGCAGATATGTGGGTAGTCAGGCTGCGGCAGACATGTGGGTAGTCAGGCTGCGGCAGATATGTGGGTAGTCAGGCTGCGGCAGACATGTGGGTAGTCAGGCTGCGGCAGACATGTGGGTAGTCAGGCTGCGGCAGATATGTGGATAGTCAGGCTGCGGCAGATATGTGAGTAGTCAATAAAGATCAAAGAAGACTAACACAGTGATAGCACTTATTAGGATTTTGTGTTTTATTTTATTGCATTTTTTCCAGTTAGTTTTATTTTTTCACAGCCCAAAAACTCCATTGAAATTTGTGAGTGTTTGTAAGACTAGTATTGGAGGGATGTAAGTCGATAAGGTTGTCTAATGGAGTGCTATATTCTTCTCCACAAAAGTTATGGCCATATATACTTGACTAGGAAAAGTCATCCTAAGGCTGAGAGGCCCCACGTTGCGGAAAAGCTGCTTTTTTTTGTTGCAGATTTTGCTGTGTTTTTTTGAGCTAAAGCCAGGAGTGGATTGAGCAGAAGTGAGGAGTATAAGAAGCTTCCCATATATTTCACATTCCTTCTCTAGCCACTACTAGGTTTGGCTCAAAAATACACAAAATCTGTAAAATGGGGCCTCAGCATTAAAGAGTTTGTTCACATGTGATTGAATTTTTTAAATAACTATTTATTCATATTTTTTTTTTTTGCCAAGTATCAATATATATATATTTTCTGCCTTTTCTATACTATTATAATTACATAATAGTATAATACAACATGTAAATTTGGTTTTAAGTCCTTAGAAGGGACAGAACAGGCTTCCCAAGGCTAGGTTAGCACGGTGGAATTTTTGTGGCAGAATCACTGCAAAAATTTTGCCTACTATTCGTTTCAATGGGAGGGAGAGACTACCAAAAAGCCTCCTGCTCGATCTTTGGGCACATTCCGCCTGACACTCCTATTGAAGCCAATGGGAGTAGTAAGCTTTCTGCCACTGTCAGGAAGATTTCCAGGGCAAATTTTGCATGGTCTTGCTGCAAAATCCACTGTGTGAATCTAGCCTAAGTGTCCAAGGCAGAGGTTTCAGAATGCACCGACTGCCCTTCACCGTGTTAGACTTAGCTTCTGAACCCTACATTTGGTATATACGATAGGAGAAGGCTTTCGTGTATATGTTAATCCTATTTATATGGTTTTATTCACCTGAAGGAGGCCAAAGGAGCGTCCTCTCGGTCTGCATCAGAGTGGTATGTGTCAGTAAGTCTACATTCTTACAACCGTATGGCGAAATACTGCAGACAGGTCCTTCCTAACCACAGGACTACAGCAAAGCAGGTATACTGTGCGGTATATATTTTTGGATCATATGGGAGATGTAATGCACCCTAGAGGTATACATCAGAGACTTCCGTATGTTGGGAGCGTATGCCTCAAACAGAAGCTTTTAACACTGTGTGCACAGAGCATGACTCCATTGATCTCACTTACTAGATATCTAAGTTGTGTAGTTGTTCTTTGGCATATATATTGAATTACCTTACAGAATTAAGACAGTGAATCTCTTGTCTGTACGGTATCGTGTCTTGTTATATGGATTGCTGCTCATTTTGCTATATATTGGCACCTATTTTATTTTCCCTAGACGGACATCATCCTAAATAGTGGCGCGTAGGAGTTAATAAATTCCTGTTGTTGCATTCTTCTTTAGTCTCGGCCATTATGGACATCTCATCATGTAGTATTCTCCAGACACCCTTCATTTACATATTAATAGGATGGTGCTGACAGTCCAGCCTGGCCTCAGTGCCACAGACATAGACAATGACTTAACTCTTTACTCTGACTGGAAGATGAAAGGGCTTGTCTGGTGTAGGAGGAAGGCTCCTGGACATGTTCTTTATTCATCTATTAGCCAGACTCTTTCTCTGGAGGAGCCAGCACCTCTGTACATTACATGAACAGCCCAGTGATTTAAATGGACACTGTGTAATTCTTAATTTCTCCTCCGGGGGCGCTGCAGGGAATTAAACACATAATAGGTTCTCCCAAAGATAATAGCTAATAGCTGTGGTGTCTGAGCCACACCAATAAGACTATGCTCCACATAATGACAGATCAGTGCCGATGTCCTGATGATTTACTATCAAAATAATCAGAATTTCTAATTTATTGATTATTGGATTTTTAACCCATGTTGGAAATAGAGCATTAGAGATAGAAATTAGATTTATAGAAAATACTTCATGGCTAGGATCATGGCCCCAGCCTGCCTTGGTCTCTTCTCTCTGCCCCTGTCCTTCCAGGTTCATAAAAAGTGGCAAGTGTGGCACACAAAGAGGAAAGTGGGGCATCTTTGGTGCAAAAAAAGTCCATGAGCCAAGGATACACCACAACTATTCCAGTCTATGTCAGTCTGGCGTAGAGAGAAAAGTAAATTGCTGCCATTGGGTGCAGTGTCCCTGGGGTCCCACTTCCCTGTCCGACCCTCAGACTTAGGGGTGTAGTACCTGTCATCCTTTGTTTCGCTTATGCTCATGGCATCCACCTAAGATGATCTTCTTGGCTGGACATTCCCATTGGGTGGTCCATACCTCTTGGTATGGTGGTCTATGGGAAGATCTCCTATGTTCCTAGACTCTGCTACCTGGCTTAGTCCCACGCCACATCTTCAGTTTCAGAGTCTTGGCACTTGGCAGGTATACTATAACTCAACTCTATACACTTGAATATGGCGCAGTACTAGTTCTGACTGCATGGGGCTTTGTTCTTGTGATCGGTGAGGGTCTCAATACCATATTCTAAATTATTACCATTATTACCATGTATTCCTCCACCACATCCATGAGCAGCACAGAGGATTTCAGCATTGCTTGCCTGTATAATAAGTAATTCTATGTATTCCCTGCCATCAGAAGGCCGTTCAGCCTCCAACTGTTACAAATAAGTAAAGCATGATATTTTCATGGAGATTTGCAAGAGCGGCAGGAGGCTGGCGGGACTTATGAAGGGGAATAATCCAGAGAGATCAACTCTACAAGGGAAAGAACAGCTGATGCATTACCTGGCTTTCATTTAACAACACTGTGCAATGAATAAAAGGCAAACTGTCATGTCTGCTAATAAAAGTCTGGATGATGGTTATGAAAACCATGCCCGGCCAGCCGCCTCGCACACATTCAGCCCAGCTTTAAAAAAAAAAAAAAGCATGGTATTTGTCGGATCACTTTATTCAGTTTCTTACTGGCATCGAAAGTATCTCTGTGATACAGACTGTGAAAGATATTAAACTGGTCTTCACTGCAAATATGTAGCACACATAGATTCTGTTGTGTCCAGGCTCACTGTGTTGCTGCGCTGCAGTCTTTGGGCATTTCCACATGGATTCAGGTGCCAAAGGCTCCCCGGCAGGAGCGTAAGTATACGGGGTGCAGAGGTAACACTTGTTATAGAGTCTTGGACCCTGAGAGGGCCCTACAGGTCCCTCTGCCCCATATAATCTCCCATTTTTATAAATGACACAAGGTAGGTAGGGGCACATTTATAGATTCTGTTTTGGGGTCCACGAGCTTCAAGAAAGGTCTCTGCTCCCAGGGCTCCTTTATTTGGAGAATGGTTTGAGCTTACCCATCCCCAACTTCTGATATGTCTATATCAAATGTCCAAAGAAGAAAGATTGAAGGCTTTCTGTAAAGGAAGAAGTCATTGTGGCCAACCATTGGAACCAGTGGCCAAGGCCTCGAAGATTAGATAATCCATCTGAACAATGATGGGAATTTATCGTTCATTTGATGCCAGATTTTGGCCATTTGGGGGTGTTTTTGGTGGAAGGCCGTATTGCTCCCAAAATTTTCAGCTTTTCCCCGATTTGTGTCACACTCACTACTTTTCTTAAAAGTGACAAGTGTGCCGTGGGTGGAACGGAGCGAGGTTTCATGATCCAACAAATTGAACATTATTTTCACCAGAAAACTTATGAAAATTCATAGTTAGAAGTTCATATTGCTCTGATTTATCAAGACTAGTAGTTTCCACGCTGGTCTTGATAACCTCTGGCCCGCTGGAGTTTGTGCCTCATTTATGACAAGGTGGACCCCCGTCATAAATCAGGCGCGCCTTCTGGGGTCCATGTGCCTAAAAAGAAGGTTACGCCAGCTCTTTGCTGACATAGATTTCAGGCATTGTTTATGCCAGAAAATGACGTAAATGATGAACTTTAAAAGTTCCAATTTTGCACAAAAATTTTGACTTATGAAAAAAAAAAAATTGCAACTTTTTCCATGGCTTGTAAACCAGTTTCTGGCACACCAGCAGTAACAAACCAGCGACTTTGGTGAGAATCACCTTAAGGAACAATTCGTGTGGGTGCCAGGATTTGACATTCCCGTATTCTACACAGCAGTAGTGGAAGAAGGACGAGCTCCATGATGGGTTAAGTACACATCCAAGAGCTCTTAAATGTCTTCTACAGTTGAGGAACCATTTCACTCATCACATATATGGCATGTCCTTGAGTTTTGTAGATCGAAGAAGAAGACGAGCTCCATGATGGATTAAGTACACGTCCAAGAGCTCTTATATGTCTTCTACAGTTGAGGAACCATTTCACTCATCACATATATGGCATGTCCTCGAGTTCTGTAGATCGAAGAAGAAGGACGAGCTCCATGATGGATTAAGTACACATCCAAGAGCTCTTAGATGTCTTCTACAGTTGAGGAACCATTTCACTCATCACATATATGGCATGTCCTTGAGTTTTGTAGATCGAAGAAGAAGACGAGCTCCATGATGGATTAAGTACACGTCCAAGAGCTCTTAGATGTCTTCTACAGTTGAGGAACCATTTCACTCATCACATATATGGCATGTCCTCGACTTCTGTAGCTCGAAGAAGAAGGATGGACTCCATGATCGGTTAAGTACACATCCAAGAGCTCTTAGATGTCTTCTAGAGTTGAGGAACTATTTCACTCATCACATATATGGCATGTCCTCAAGTCCTGTAGTTGTGCATGCTCAGTTTTATCTTGAGTAGTATCTTTTAGTCCACCATGTAAGTAGAGTAGAAGTAGAGTAGTAGAGTAGAAGTTGACTTTTGCCTCTTTCTGTTCTCAGCCACTTTTTGGTTCATTGTGGTGGCCTCCTCTTCTGCCTGGTTTTTGACATCTATGTCTTGACTACAAGCAGGCAGCTTTCTGACCACCAGGGACCTATAGAAGACATTTATTTGCTCCGGAAAGTAGCGCCCAAAGCTTTGTATTTAATTTTGTGCACATTATCCCGTCCCCTTCTCTTGGGATTAGCCTTTTTAATCCTTGCAATATAAACTGAAGATAAGAATTGTCTTTCAAACTTTCACCCGTCCCTCCCTCCTGTCTGTCTTGTTTAATCTTCCTCCTGCTAAGTATGAAGGAGTCGGGGTATTAGCTTCTGTGTGAACTCAGCTCTGAAGGAAGATGATGTTTATTAGTCACCCATGGCACTGGGAGGATGGCTGTCTGACTGAAAAGTCCTGACCTGCATAACATGTCCCAGCATTAGTGGGATTCCGACCCGTGATTTCCAGAAATGGGATAATATCATAGAAAGAGTATTCTAAAATCCTTATTCCTAGACAGGCTCTCCATACTAGCTGTCAGAACAACAATGGATGACTTCTCAGGCAGTGGGCAGAACCTGCAGGGTTATTTTAATGGGGAGAGAGAGGAATAAGATGCTGTCAGATGCCTCTAGTAGCATCTTATCTCCCGTGGGAACAGAGGATTGACCATGATGAAATCCAACAAGCCTGAACCTTATTTCTAGCTAAAATTGTCGTAGCTGCCCCCATACCCCATAGAGTGTCAACTAATCTTTCTGAAATCATTGCCTTTAGCAACCTATATCTTGTGTATGGTCAGCTTTAAGGTGGCCATACACCTTTAACAGCCGTCTACCAAATGATTATTCTGCTGACAGCTATTTTGACTATTTCCCATATACACATGCACACTCGGATCACCCAAGCATGCATGTGTTTCCAATGATGAAAGAAGAATAATCCAGTCAATCCCACATCTGTCATGTTGGATTCTAATATACAATTGTCATCACGAGGAACCGAGACGTCTGGACAGTCTGAAAGTCGTAGCCACTGTACTGCTAGCCATATAAACAATACTAAAGGAATAAGAACCCCCTCCTCCTCTTTCTTAAGTCTTACATCTTCCGAAAAAAAAAAAGGTTTATTAAAATGGAGAGACTTCACACTGAGATGTTATGGAGAAGCGAAGTCTAATACTAGCTACCCAAGAACTCAATACTTTTCTACTTTCATCTTGGATTTCCTCCTGTAAGACGCAGAGTTTCCCCACTGGATATTTCAATAATGCATGAGGATAAACTATATTTACCAGCGCACGCTGAAGGATCCCTGGTGCTCGCGCAGATGAAAGGTGAAATACTTTGGATCCGTCACGTTTTGTGGTTATTCAAAAAAAAATACATTTCCTTGTCAGCTGCAGATTTTCTTCCCATGGTGGTTGAAGGAGGAGCAGGATCATGTCACTCACCTTCATCCCATCATGGCCGTGTTGTCAGCGCTGCCATTATGCGTCGTCCATTATCTTTATTATCATACATTTATGGATACTCCCTCCTTACTTCTGTATAATGTCATCCAGCCCTTCTTATGTACAGTCAGTGGCTCCTATTAGACCGCATTGTGCAGGTCTGGATAATATTAGGAGAGCACAAGCTAATATATCAGGACAGGGGAGGTTATACATTATTGTGCCTAGAATGTGCTGTATGTAGCAGAGGGAAATGTGTAAGGTATATGTCATGTACAGTGTATAGCAGTGTCATTTACATCACATATATAATCTTATACATCACGTTTTTTGCATAACACTTCAATTCCAATAGTGAGCCTAAGAAAATCGTAACCTATGTTATACCCCCTCCCCCACACACACTTTTTTTTTTTTATCACATACCATATACTATCACATAGCAATTTGATAAATACTGTATCTATTAGAGATGGGCAAACTGCTTCGTCATGAGCCGGGTTTGTCCCAAATATCCCAAATTGTTCGGTTTTTAACTAAACCAAACAATTGGGGATTCGTCTGATAATCGGTAGAGGCTCGGGGGAGGTGTAAAAAATAAAAAAAAATATTTATACTCACCTTCCCTCACCTCTTTTGGGCCTCTCTGTGACATCCGGCGCTCTCCTCTGAGGCCTGTGTTTGGGCCACAGCGGTCACCTGGGTACGCTGAGCATCTGGGCAGCATGGCGGCGCAGTGGTTAGCGCTGGAGTCCTGGGTTTAAATCCTGCCAAGGATAATATCTGCAAGGAGTTTCCTCCGGGTACTCTGGTTTCCTCCCACACTCCAAAGACATACTGATAGGGAATATAGATTGTGAGCCCTATATGGGACAAGGTCTGTAAAGCGCTTCAGAATATGAGTAAGATAAATAAATATTAATCCTGAGCATCCAACTATTATACTCTGGGGTCTGAAGAGACCCCAGAGAATAACAATTTCACTTCCAGTTGTATCCAAACTTGTTCAACCCAAAACGAATCAGGAACCTGAGCCAGCCAGACTCAAAATGAAACGAATCTTGGGAAGTTCGCCCATCTCTAGTTCCTATATAGCAGCACATTGTGTATGTAAGGCCCCACATAGCGAGCTGCAGGAAAAACCGCGGTGCCACGGTTTTTCGCACAGCGCTTTTCACAGAAAGTCCTCAGGGTTTTCCTCTGCAGACTTTCTGCCTCTATTATACCTATACGGAAACCACCAGCATTTCCGTAGGTATAATTTACATGCTGCAATTTCCAAAAACGAAGTGGTTTTTGGAAAATCCAGCATTTCCGCATTGCGCGTATTTTTCTGCAATGTGTGGATGGGTTTCATCATAGTTTTTGCCACGTGGGGACCCGGCCTAAAAAGGGAAAATCGTATTGAGGGTTTCATTAAGGTTTTTCGAAAATCCTTCCATTTGCAACAATTGAGCCGGAGCTTAGCTGGTAGAGTGTCTGCCTCCCGTGCAATGGGTCCTAGGTTGGAGACCTGGTGCAGAAATAGTGAAAAAAGAGGCAGAATAAAAGTTAAGTAGATGGGGAGTGATATCTCTATTCTGTAGGAGTCCTGACAGCTGGGCGGGGCTTGTAGTATCGAAACTGAGTAAATTATTATCCAACCAAAGACGACATCTACATGGAATTTGTATGTTCTCCCCATACTTGCATGGGTTTCCTCACATACTCCAAAGACATATTGATAGGGAATTTAGTTTGTGATCCCTATAGGGGACAGTGACCACAATGTCTGTAAAAGCTCTGCAGAATATGATGGCGCTATACAAGTAAGTGGAATAAATTAATATGAGGAATAACACTATATCTGGTCATTATAGGACTTTTATCCTGCATTTTCACCAGTGTTCCACTCTATCTCTGTTTCCAGATGTCCATGGCATTGTGGCTGGAGACTAGCTGCTATGATGTCTCCCATGGAGAAAATAGCAGATTCTGACCACTAATTCTCATAAGCAGCACCTTATAGGAGATTATAGAGAAGTACTGACTATTACTGATGTGAATCTACTGGGGGAGATAGAAAACTTACTGTTATCTGCAGCATCACCTCTATGTGTCTCTGTTTTGTTATCACTTGGCTCCTGCTCCCCCTTCCCTCTCCATAGTCTTCTAAGAGCAGCTGTAATCTGCTCTCTCTGTGACAGTCCATCTCATCTACCACAGCAAATATAGCAGAGATTTCAAAATGAAATAAGAGCGAAGTGGGGGAGAGAGGTGCCAGGATAGTATAAGTATTCCTTCTACTTCATACACATGATGTTATATACGTTTACTCTTTTTCGTTCAGAATCAGCAGCATCATATAGAACATTTATAGAGAAATACTGATTAAAGCACCTGGGGTGAGATAGAAACCTTACTATCTGTTTCATTATCACTCCATTATTATTTACTCTATTTAGCAATCATTATAAATTGCACTATTGTTTACAATCTGCTCACTTGCCATACAAACTGTAGGTACTGCAGCGTTGCCACATAGATTTTGGTACCTATGACCTGCAGGGATCCTGAGTGTCGGACCCCCGCAGATCTAATATTGATGGCCTATTCTAAGGTGAACCCCGCAATATTCATATTGAGAGGTCTGTCCGGACTGAACTGAAACTGCTATTATTATACTGGGGAGGGGTCTCTTCTAACCCCAGAGTATAATAAGCAGAGGGCCAGGGGAGGTGAGGAAAAATAAAAAAAAAGTTATACTCACCTCTCCTGAGTTCTGGAGCGACTCTTTGCTGTCAGATATCGCTGATAGGGCCTCAACGTCACGTGACGTCATGACGCATAGATGCAAGTGTCGCAACGCCATGTTACTTCCGCCAGAAACGCCATCGGGAGTCACAAGAGAGGTAAGTAACAGTGTTTTTTTTATATTTCCTCCCCTTCCCCGGGCCCTCCGCTTATTATACTGTGGGGAACCCTCAGTGTAATAATAGCAGTTTCGTTTGGTTCTAATGAAACAGCAGTCAGAATTCTGCATATGGGTCTTCACGCTGTCAGAGCATGCTGGGAGTTGTAGTTCCAGAGTATAATAATGGCACAAACTTTATATTTCCAGCTCTGTACAATTGAATCTGTCAGTGTCTGCTAGTCACTGATACAAGGCTGAGCATTAAGCGCGAAGCCTTCAGAGGAGGGACAGCTAAAGATGACACCACCAGGGATAGAGAGGTTATTTGCAGGTGAAGAATTTAGCAGCTCACCCCTTCTGCACCGACCCGCTCTCTCCGCTCTTCTAAGACTCTAAGTAAGACAGGCAGGTCCAGAACCTTGCACAGAGCAGTTCAGCTTTCAGTCAAACTCCAGCTGTCAAGAGAATCATTAACTGGCTGGTAAAAACTTGTTCGACTAAGTTTGTTCCTTCCTTGCCTCAAGCATCTGCTTGTCAAGTCTCAAGCCAAGAAACAACTTCCTACCAGCTTTGTCATAAGTAGAAGAATGAGAAGAAAAAAAAAAAGAGTTGATCCTGGTGTCACTGAGTCCTGCAGCCATTCTGTAACCGCCCGGCGACCCAAGACACTGGCTGCAGCGCCATATACAGAGGACAGGGCTGCAAACTGCAAGGGCATTTGGCTCTTTTTGGCAAGGACCTCTGACTACGAGGGCTCACTAAGAAATGCAGAAGGGGGTATAGCCGCCACAGACTCCAGTCTCTTCCATGGGCATGCATTCATATACCCTATGCAACCAATATGTGCAGAGTACAGTCCCTGTAATGTCGCATTCTAGGTTTTTGGAGTATTTTGCTTGTTCCATTTGTAGTATAGAAATCCAGATGGCAATTTTATAGATAACCCTAATATATTCTTATTGAAACTTCAAGACTTGCTATACTTGCATGCTAGGACCGTCTGCAGATGATCTGGGCTTGCAGGAACTTGTAGTTGCAAAACAGCTGAAGAAGAGCCACAGGACGTGGATCAGTGCTTTATATATTCGGCATTGGTTTGGGGGCCCATGGGAGGGGTCGACAGTGTTTGCTATGATTCTGTTCTTGAGAGGACGGTTTTGATGGCCTATCTTTAGATTGTGGGAGGGCGGCCCCTGGCACCCCTGATGACCACTTGTTTGATAGGGCCGCAGTGCTTAGATAAGTTATGTGGCCCATTCATCATTTACACTGGTCCCTACACCAGAAACTTGTGCACTTAATATTGCAGTTTTGTCCTACTCATTTACTGCAATACCCTGCAAATCCGCTACTAATATGTGCAAGTGCACGGGCCAATATAAAGAATGCAGAAGCCTCAGCCAAATGTCATGGATAAAAGGTGCCAGAGTCAGACCGCCCACTCATCTGATATCAGGATAGGCCATCAATATTGTGATTTGGCACAACCCCTTAAATAGGTTTTATGGGACTGATGTAGCAATATGTGATCGCTGAGGTTCCAACACCGTGGACTCACGCCAATCAGCTGGTCAAGGTGAGCATGGCGGCCTTGTCACTGAATACCACGTACAATGCCATACATATAGTAGGGGCTGTGCTTGGTATTGCATGTCAGCCTCATTTACTTGAATGGGGCTGGGCTGCTGTGCCATGTGACTGATGAATGTGATGTCATCGGCACAGAAGAGGCTGCTGCTGTCACTTCAAACAGGTGTTTGAACCCCCACCCATCACATGTTGATAACCCATCCCAAGTCCTGGATAATTCCTTTAAGCATTACTTCATAGCTATCCAGTGGAGGTGAGAAGGTTGTAGATTTAATACCTAATACTCTGTACCTATAGTTTAGTAAGGGGCATCATGATAGGGGTCCAGAATTTCCTGTGACAGTAGGGTCTCTCAGGTATCATCATTATACATGGCACATTGAGGGGGAGGTGTTACCGATTGTCATCTTGGCCCAGGAAGTTCATGTAGTTGTCTTGTACTGTTATTCATATTTATACAATTATTGTTATTTTTATTGTTATTTTTATACAGTTTTTTAATTATGTTTTATTATGCAATATTTTATTATACATTTTTTATTATTTTTAATTATACAATGTTTTATTTAAGATTTATTTTATTATTCTTTATTATACTATGTTTTATTATACTTTTTTATTATTTTTTTTATTATACAGTTTTTATTATTTTTTATTGTACAATATTTTATTATATAGTTTTCTATTTTTTAATTATAAAATATACAGTTTTTCATTATTATTGTTTTTATCCAATATTTTATTATACTGTTTTTATTATTTTTTTAATTAGCCAATTTTTTGTTCATTTTTATTATTGTTTTTTATACTTTTTTTGTGTTTTTAATTATACAGTATTGTATTACTTTTTTATTATTTTTATCCAATATTTTATTATACAGTTTTTATTATTGTTTTTTGTCCAATATTTTATTATACAGTTTTTATAATTTTTTAAAATTATACAATATTTTATTATACAGTTTATTATTTTTTTATTAT
This sequence comes from Leptodactylus fallax, assembly GCA_947044405.1. Lineage (NCBI taxonomy): Eukaryota > Metazoa > Chordata > Amphibia > Anura > Leptodactylidae > Leptodactylus > Leptodactylus fallax. The sequence continues at coordinate 1,832,093 of CAMRHE010000159.1, read as the reverse complement.
ATTTTATTATACAGTTTTTTATTATTACTTTTTTAATTATACAATGTTTTTTTATTATTTTTTTATTATATTTTATTATACAGGTTTTTATTTTTTTATGATATAATATTTTATTATACAGTTTTTCAGATTTTTTATTATACAATATTTTATTATAGTTTTTTATTATTTTTTAATTTTACAATATTTTATTATACAGTTTTTCATTATTTTTTAATTTTACAATATTTTATTATACAATTTTTTCATTATTAATTTTTTATTATACAATATTTTATTATACAGTTTTTTCATTATTTTTTTTATTATACAATATTTTATTATACAGTTTTTTCATTACTATTTTTTTATTATACAATATTTTATTATACAGTTTTTCATTATTATTTTTTTATTATACAATATTTTATTATACAGTTCAAGCAGTAATTTTTTACTCCGCCAGTAGAAGGGGGTTTAGTATTTTTTTTACAATCCAGCATTACCTCCATGGAGGTGATGAGGGAGGTTGCGTCTCTCAATTGGAGGTCTTGTCACCTTACACTCGTCCTTTGACCTCAGAAACAACAAAATACAAAAAAAAGTCAAGTTTAAAGAAAGGAGAGGTGAGGCCGGCGAGGTTGTGTTACCTGTCTAAAGCGTTAAATGAGAGTATCTGTAATAAGCGAGGTGTTTGTGACCCCGTCACCCGGCTTTGTGTTGACACGTCTCTCGGAGGAACACCGCCATCAGGACAAGTTCATTACCTGCTCCCCTCCCCCCCCAGGAGGATGATTGGTGTTTGTTCCCAGACACAACTGAATCGGGAAACAGGATTAGGCAGGTTCAGAGGGTTTCGCATTACTCACTTTACCTTTTGTAACTTTTTTTTTTTCCCAGCACGTAGCTGAAGTGCAGGGTGGGGGCTGCGCTCTGACAATTCTAGGTTACAAGTTTGGGTCGCTGCAACAAGCCACTTCTGAGCTATTGAGTTACTTTCTGAAACCAATTCAGCTCTAATGTAAACTCAGGTACACTTGTCACTGGAGGAGAGTCATACTCCGGGTTACGGCCCATACTTGAAGCTACTTCTCACTAATGGTCCATTTCTCTAAACTTTTTTTTTTTCAAGAGTTCAAAGAAAGTTAATGCTTTTTTATGACATTTTAAAGAGATTATACAGGATTTACATACTGATGACCTGTCATTGGGATAGGTCATCAATATGTGATCGTGACAGTCTGACACCTGGGACCTCCACAGATCAGCTGAAATGTTTGGGTGAGCTCTGCAGCATCTGCACTTATAATATATATATATATATATACACACACGTGGACAAAATTGTTGGTACCCCTCGTTTAATGAAAGAAAAACCCACAATGGTCACAGAAATAACTTGAATCTGACAAAAGTAATAATATATAAAAATTCTATGAAAATGAACAAATGAAAGTCAGACATTGCTTTCCAACCAGGCTTCAACAGAATTTTTTAAAAAAGAAAACTCATGAAACAGTCCTGGACAGAAATGATGGTTCCCTTAACTTAATATTTTGTTGCACAACCTTTTGAGGCAATCCCTGCAATCAAACGATTCCTGTAACTGTCAATGAGACTTCTGCACCTCTCAGCAGGTATTTTGGCCACTCCTCATGAGCAAACTGCTCCAGTTGTCTCGGGTTTGAAGGGTGCCTTTTCCAGACGGCATGTTTCAGCTCCTTCCAAAGATGCTCAATAGGATTTAGGTCAGGGCTCATAGAAGGCCACTTCAGAATAGTCCAATGTTTTCCTTTTAGCCATTCTTGGGTGTTTTTAGCTGTGTGTTTTGGGTCATTATCCTGTTGCAAGACCCATGACCTGCGACTGAGACCAAGCTTTCTGACACTGGGCAGCACATTTCTCTCTAGAATCCCTTGATAATCTTGAGATTTCATTGTACCCTGCACAGATTCAAGACTCCCTGTGCCAGATGCAGCAAAGCAGCCCCAGAACATAACAGAGCCTCCTCCATGTTTCACAGTAGGGACAGTGTTCTTTTTAAGATATGCTTCATTTTTCCATCTGTGAACATAATGCTGATGTGCCTTGCCAAAAATTTCGATTTTTGTCTCATCTGTCCATAGGACATTCTCCCAGAAGCTTTGTGGCTTGTCAACATGTAGTTTGGCAAATTCCAGTTTGGTCAGATTCAAGTTATTTCTGTGACCATTGTGGGTTTTTCTTTCATTAAACGAGGGGTACCAACAATTTTGCCCACGTGTGTGTGTGTGAAGAATCAACAACAAGTGTGACACAATTGTGAAGTGGAACAAAATTTATTGGTTATTTTAAACTTTTGTAAAAATTAAAAAACTGAAAAGTGGGGTGTGCAATATTATTCGGCCCCTTTACTTTCAGTGCAGCAAACTCACTCCAGAAGTTCAGTGAGGATCTCTGAATGATCCAATATTGTCCTAAATGACTGATGATGATAAATATAATCCACCTGTGTGTAATCAAGTCTCCGTATAAATGCACCTGCTCTGATAGTCTCAGGTTTCTGTTTAAAGCGCAGAGAGCATCATGAAGACCAAGGAACACACCAGGCAGGTCCGTGATATTGTTGTGGAGAAATTTAAAGCCGGATTTGGATACAAAAAGATTTCCCAAACTTTAAACATCCCAAGGAGCGCTGTGCAAGCGATCATATTGAAATGGAAGGAGTATCAGACCATTGCAAATCTACCAAGAACCGGCCGTCCCTCTAAACTTTCATCTCAAACAAGGAGAAGACTGATCAGAGATGCAGCCAAGAGGCCCATGATCACTCTGGATGAACTGCAGAGATCTACAGCTGAGGTGGGAGAGTCTGTCCATAGGACAACAATCAGTCGTACACTGCACAAATCTGACCTTTATGGAAGAGTGGCAAGAAGAAAGCCATTTCTCAAAGATATCCATAAAAAGTCTAATTTAACGTTTGCCACAAGCCACCTGGGAGACACACCAAACATGTGGAAGAAGGTGCTCTGGTCAAATGAAACCAAAATCCAACTTTTTGCCACAATGCAAAATGATATGTTTGGCGTAAAAGCAACACAGCTCATCACCCTGAACACACCGTCCCCACTGTCAAACATGGTGGTGGCAGCATCATGGTTTGGGCCTGCTTTTCTTCAGCAGGGAAGATGGTTAAATTTGATGGGAAGATGGATGGAGCCAAATACAGGACCATTCTGGAAGAAAACCTGTTGGAGTCTGCAAAAGACCTGAGACTGAGACGGAGATTTATCTTCCAACAAGACAATGATCCCAAACATAAAGCAAAATCTACAATGGAATGGTTCACAAATAAACGTATCCAGGTGTTAGAATTGCCAAGTCAAAGTCCAGACCTGAATCCAATCGAGAATCTGTGGAAAGAGCTGAAAACTGCTGTTCACAAACGCTCTCCATCCAACCTCACTGAGCTCCAGCTGTTTTCCAAGGAAGAATGGGCAAGAATTTCAGTCTCTCGATGTGCAAAACTGATAGAGACATACCCCAAGCGACTTGCAGCTGTAATCGCAGCAAAAGGTGGCGCTACAAAGTATTAACTTAAGGGGGCCGAATAATTTGGCATGCCCCACTTTTCGGTTTTTTATTTTTTACGAAAGTTTAAAATATCCAATAAATTTGTTCCACTTCACGATTGTGTCCCACTTGTTGTTGATTCTTCACCAAAAAATTTAAATTTTATATCCTTATGTTAGAAGCCTGAAATGTGGCAAAAGGTTGAAAAGTTCAAGGGGGTCGAATACTTTCGCAAGGCACTGTATATATATAAATATATATATATATATATATATATATATATACACACACACGTGGACAAAATTGTTGGTACCCCTCGTTTAATGAAAGAAAAACCCACAATGGTCACAGAAATAACTTGAATCTGACAAAAGTAATAATATATAAAAATTCTATGAAAATGAACAAATGAAAGTCAGACATTGCTTTCCAACCATGCTTCAACAGAATTTTTTTTAAAAAGAAAACTCATGAAACAGTCCTGGACAGAAATGATGGTTCCCTTAACTTAATATTTTGTTGCGCAACCTTTTGAGGCAATCCCTGCAATCAAACGATTCCTGTAACTGTCAATGAGACTTCTGCACCTCTCAGCAGGTATTTTGGCCACTCCTCATGAGCAAACTGCTCCAGTTGTCTCGGGTTTGAAGGGTGCCTTTTCCAGACGGCATGTTTCAGCTCCTTCCAAAGATGCTCAATAGGATTTAGGTCAGGGCTCATAGAAGGCCACTTCAGAATAGTCCAATGTTTTTCTCTTAGCCATTCTTGGGTGTTTTTAGCTGTGTGTTTTGGGTCATTATCCTGTTGCAAGACCCATGACCTGAGACTGAGACCAAGCTTTCTGACACTGGGCAGCACATTTCTCTCTAGAATCCCTTGATAGTCTTGAGATTTCATTGTACCCTGCACAGATTCAAGACACCCTGTGCCAGATGCAGCAAAGTAGCCCCAGAACATAACAGAGCCTCCTCCATGTTTCACAGTAGGGACAGTGTTCTTTTCAAGATATGCTTCATTTTTCCATCTGTGAACATAGAGCTGATGTGCCTTGCCACAAATTTTCAATTTTTGTCTCATCTGTCCATAGGACATTCTCCCAGAAGCTTTGTGACTTGTGAACATGTAGTTTGGCAAATTCCAGTTTTGTCAGATTCAAGTTATTTCTGTGACCATTGTGGGTTTTTCTTTCATTAAACGTACCAACAATTTTGTCCACGTGTGTATATATATATATATATACAGTGGGGAAAAAAAAGTATTTAGTCAGCCACCAATTGTGCAAGTTCTCCCACTTAAAAAGATGAGGCCGGCCTGTAATTGTCATCATAGGTAGACCTCAACTATGAGAGACAAAATGAGAAAACAAATCCAGAAAATCACATTGTCTGATTTTTTAAGAATTTATTTGCAAATTATGGTGGAAAATAAGTATTTGGTCACCTACAAACAAGTAAGATTTCTGGCTCTCACAGACCTGTAACTTCTTCTTTAAGAGGCTCCTCTGTCCTCCACTCATTACCTGTAGTAATGGCACCTTTTTGAAATGGTTATCAGTATAAAAGACTCCTGTCCACAACCTCAAACAGTCACACTCCAAACTCCACTATGGTGAAACAAAATTGTAGCCCTGCACCAGGATGTGAAGACTGAATCTGCAATAGGCAAGCAGCTTGGTGTGAAGAAGTCAACTGTGGGAGCAATAATTAGAAAATGGAAGACATACAAGACCACTGATAATCTCCCTCCATCAGGGGCTCCACGCAAGATCTCACCCCGTGGGGTCAAAATGATCAAAAGAACGGTGAGCAAAAATCCCAGAACCACACGGCGGACCTAGTGAATGACCTGCAGAAAGCTGGGACTAACGTAACAAAGGCTACCGTCAGTAACACACTACGCCGCCAGGGACTCAGATCCTGCAGTGCCAGACGTGTCCCCCTGCTTAAGCCAGTACATATCCGGGCCCGTCTGAAGTTTGCTAGAGAGCATTTGGATGTTCCAGAAGAGTATTGGGAGAATGTCATATGGTCAGATGAAACCAAAGTAGAACTGTTTGGTAGAAACACAAGTCGTCGTGTTTGGAGGAGAGTGAATGCTGAGTTGCATCCAAAGAACACCATACCTACTGTGAAGCATGGGGGTGGCAACATCATGCTTTGGGGCTGTTTCTCTGCAAAGGGACCAGGACGACTGATCCGTGTACATGAAAGAATGAATGGGGCCATGTATCGTGAGATTTTGAGTGCAAACCTCCTTCCATCAGCAAGGGCATTGAAGATGAAACGTGGTTGGGTCTTTCAGCATGACAATGATCCCAAGAACACCGCCAGGGCAACGAAGGAGCGGCTTCGTAAGAAGCATTTCAAGGTCCTGGAGTGGCCTAGCCAGTCTCCAGATCTCAACCCCATAGAAAACCTTTAGAGGGAGTTGAAAGTCCGTGTTGCCCAGCGACAGCCCCAAAACATCCCTGCTCTAGAGGAGATCTGCATGGAGGAATGGGCCAACATACCAGCAACAGTGTGTGCCAACCTTGTGAAGACTTACAGAAAACGTTTGACCTCTGTCATTGCCAACAAAGGATATATAACTAAGGATTGAGATGAACTTTTGTTATTGACCAAATACTTATTTTCCACCATAATTTGTAAATAAATTCTTAAAAAATCAGACAATGTGATTTTCTGGATTTGTTTTCTCATTTTGTCTCTCATAGTTGAGGTCTACCTATGATGACAATTACAGGCCGGCCTCATCTTTTTAAGTGGGAGAACTTGCACAATTGGTGGCTGACTAAATACTTTTTTTCCCCACTGTATGTATATATATATATATATATATATATATATATGGTGGTTGTGCTTGGTATTGCAGCATCGCCCCATTCACTTGAATAGGACTGAGATGCTGCTTTACCATATGACCAATGATGTCATCAGTACCAGGAAGAGGCCAAGCAATCATGAACGCCACAGCCTTTCAAACAACTGATCTGTGGGGGTCCCCAACAAACCTAAGGGCAGGACATTAGTATTAGAGATGAGCGAATCGAAGCTGACGAAGTGGAAATTCAGGAAGTCTTCAATTCACATCGAGTTTGAATTTCCTCACGCTTCGTGGTAACAAATCGCATTTTTTTCAAAATGGCTGCTGCACATGGGGCAAGGAACTCTGGAAACGGAGGATCACCCACAATGCCATGTGTGCACTGACAGCTAACACCCTGCTCTATAACCGATCGGGGGTTTTAACACCTTGGATGCCGTGGTCAAACATGACCGCGGCATCCAAGGGGTTCCGCCATTTTGCTGCCCACCTCGGCTCTCTGCAGACAGGAAATAGCTGTTTATTCGCTGCGATTTAATTTGGATTGAATAGAATCGTATTGGAAAATTGGGCAAAGTTGCCGAATCGAATTTTTGAAAACTTCGCTCATCTCTAATTAGTATGTAAAAATTACACTTAAAGGCCGGGGCCCCACTATTCGGAAACGCTGTGGCAAAAACTACCGCATTTTACAGTCCCTGCAAAGTGGATGGAATTCTTGCTAATCTCATCCACACATTGCAGAAAAATATCCGCAGCGGACATGCTGCAATTTCAAAAACCGTTAAGTTTTTGTAAATTGCAGCATGTCAATTATACCTATGGAAATGCTGGCTGTTTCCCTATAGGTATAATGGAGGCAGAAAGTCTGCAGAGGAAACCTCTGCGAACATTCTGTCCAAAGCGCTGTGGGAAAAACCGCGATACGTTTCCACCAGGGTTTTTCCTGCAGCCCTATTTTGCTGTGGGTCGCTACGTGGGGCCTTAGCCAAATGTGTGCTTCCATAGACTAGTAGTTCTGTCTCAATAAAAAAATTGGATGGTCCCTTGTCATTGACGGGCTGCAGCTTCAGACAATATAAGAAGGGTATGGAAAAAGCGCCGTTATGTATAGCACCCACAAGCCCCATTTTGGGTACTGTACTGCACATTCTGTGTGCCCACTGGCTTAATGGAGCTTTCCAAGATTATTATTGAGCTCCACTTCCTCTTCTCAGGTCAGTGACATCACTTCTATCGCTCACATGGCCATGCTGCAGCTCAGTCCCACTCAAATGAATGGGCTTGAGTTGCAATACAAAGCACAGCCATAGCTGATCAATACCATAGTCCTGGAAAAAAATGCCATGACTAATGACATCAGCAATCTAAGCGTAAAATGCAATTGGACAGATTTACTAAGCTTGTAGTTAGACAGTGTAAAAGATGTCCAGATAGTCTAAAGATGCGCCAAATTTATTACCATGGCTGATGATGAATGAGAAATTCGGTGCATCCCTAGACTTATTATACCACCTATTGTTTGTACTTCTTTGCTCCAGAATTTTGTGCCAAAATTTTGGTGCAATTTTGGAACATACTGTAGCATCTTAAACCCTGCTCCTTTCCCCCAGAGCCACCCTTTCCCACTAAGCCACATCCTATGTACCTAATAAATATGGTACAAAGCATGTAAAACAGTTTTTTGTCGCAAATTGCACCAGAATTCTGTTGGATTTTGAGTATACAGTGTCTGCCCCAGTGTACTGTCAGCAGAATACACCCATAGTCATAGACCAAGGTTTGCCAGTGTACTGTCAGCAGAATACACCCACAGTCATAGACCAAGGTCTGCCAGTGTACTGCCCACAGAGGCTGCCACAATGCCCATCATCACATTTTGACAGCCTGTATACGCATTAACACCTGCACATATAAACACCTGCTGATAATGCCAGGTGGGTGACGTGTAAGCTTACAGCTACAATTGCTGCTTCTTATACTGAGAGCAATTCTACTATTTATATTACATTTATTGCTTGTAGATTAAATTGTAGATAATTTGCAGACTATGCAAATGCAGAGGGGATGTTTAGGCTGAACTGAGGAAGGAAGAAAAGAACCTACCTAGGAGGATATACACTCCCTATAAAAAAAACAAAAAAAAAAAAGGAGTGGGAGGTGTTTGTATACTTACTATATAGATAGGTATATATAGATATATGAGAGAGAGAAATAGATAGATAGATAGATAGATAGATAGATAGATAGATAGATAGATAGATATGGGGAGATAGATAGATAGATAGATAGATATGAGATAGATAAGAGATAGATAGATATGAGAGATAGATAGATAGATAAGAGATAGATAGATATGAAATAGATAAGAGATAGATAGATATGAGAGATAGATAGATAAGAGATAGATAGATATGAAATAGATAAGAGATAGATAGATATGAGAGATAGATAGATAGATAAGAGATAGATAGATAGATAGATAGATAGATAGATATGAGATAGATAGATAGATAGATAGATAGATAAAGAGATAGATATGAGAGATAGATAGATAGATAAAGAGATAGATAGATAAAGAGATAGATAGATAAAGCGATAGATAGAGAGATAGATAGATATGAGAGATAGATAGATATGAGAGATAGATAGATAGATAAAGAGATAGATAGACAGATAGATAGATAGATAGATAGATATTAGAGATAGATAGATAGATAGATAGATAGATAGATAGATATGAGATAGATAGATAGACAGACAGACAGATAGATAGATAGATAGATAGATAGATATTAGATATAGATAGACAGATAGATAGAGAGATAGATAGATAGATAGATAGATAGATAGATATGAATAGATAGACAGATAGATAGATAGAGAGATAGATAGATAGATAGACAGACAGACAGATAGATAGATAAATAGATAGATAGATAGATAGATTGATATGAGAGATAGATAGATAGACAGACAGACAGATAGATATTAGAGATAGATAGATAAATAGATAGATAGATAGATAGATAGATAGATTGATATGAGAGATAGATAGATAGACAGACAGACAGATAGATATGATAGGTAGATAGATAGATAGATAGATAGATAGATAGATAGATAGATAGATATGAATAGACAGACATATAGATAGATAGATAGATAGATAGATAGATAGATAGATATGAATAGACAGACATATAGATAGATAGATAGATAGATAGCTAACTTAGCTCAGCCAAGTGTATATGTGTTCTGAATTGGGAAAGGGTAGTAAGGGTATGTTCATACAGTGAAAAATTAAGAGAAATTCCTCTTCCTTTTCCACCAAATCCGCGGCAAATTCCTACATGTGAATATACCCTTAGTCGCTGCCAGACACCTCAGGTGACAGCGTATTTCTCCTGAGCAGAGGTGTGACTTCAAGCTCCTTGGACCCAATGAAAAATCTGTAATGGTGCCCCTACTTACCTTTTGTCTTTTAAAATAGTGGTATATTTTATGGGGCAGAGATCTTTGGTGCACCCTCAGGGTCCAGGACACAGCAGCAAAAGCTACCTCTGCACAAACTCTGAGATGAAAAAGATCAGGCATGTGGAAATCCAATTGTCTGATCCTTCTTGCATCTCCAACCAGGAGATTGAAGGGTCTGCAAGCACTACAGCCCCTTCACTGGATACAGTGCACTTACTAAGGTACTGTTAAGGATAGGGCATCAATATTAAAGTCTTGGAAACCCCTTTTCAACTAGTCTGTATGGTCACCTATACTCTTATTCATGCTTACATTTACCTCACCCATTTATTGGACTTTTTTCTGAATCAAAATAGCATTTAAAGGGAATCACCTATTTTTCTAAACCAAGTTTTTATGTTAAATATATTTTGAAGAAGTATTGATATATATATATATATATATATATATATATATATATATATATATATACCATGTATATACCTATTAATTTTCTTTTTTTTTTTCTTTTTTTTTTTAAGTACTATATCATGCAATTTTCACTCAGGCCACTAAGCCTAATAATAAATTGACACTTGGCAATTCTGTATAGGTTTTCTTTGCAGCAGTCACCTCATTTACATCACAGTCAGGATTACAATAGAAGATAACACCTTTATAGATAACTGACAATAGATGATGTCACATGCTTATCGCCTCAGTCTCCCTGCACAGAGCATGTCTAGAAAACTTTTGCATGGAGCTTAAAAATATTTTGGTCATAACCTGCCCCTTTTGGATGTGTTTTTGTGAACCCCACCCCATTTATGGCTGGGACATGCCCCGAATTTGCTGTTATTGTTACAGAATATGGAGGACAGTCCAGCAAATTTGGGATATCTGGTACGTATGTGCATGGATGCTGAACACACTAAGGCTGGGTTCACATCTGAGGGACTATGCCGGTGATTCTGACACAGAAACCAGCGGAGGGAAAAGTCCTGCACGGAGGACTGAAAGCGGCGGACATTATTATAGTCAATGGGGTCCGCAGGTAACCGATGTTTTAGCAGTCCAGCTCTCCGTTGTTCTCGTCCCCCGGTGGACCTAAATGAAGGAGAGCCTGGCACTAGTGTGAACCTATCGTACGAGTATATTCACACACAGCTGTCCCTCTCACCTGAATAAAGCCTCCATGGCCTATAGTACGTTCCTGCCACATCGGTCAGCTGGCAGGTAACGTGTGGGACAGGGGGTGGCCTTAGTGCAAGTTTTGCATCAGGGCACAGGAGCTTCAGTCTATAACTTTTGCACACTGAATGGGTGGGTATGTTCCCAGCTGGTAGATGCCACCCAGACATTGACTGGCATTTTTAGTGCACCCAGAGCTGTATTATAAAGGGAGTTGGTGCTCTTTGCACTGGGAAAACCTTTTGTGAGATGTTCCAATAGACTAGTAAACAGCCTTCGTCCTAAAGCAGAAGGATTTGCCCGCTGGGAGGCTGGCATCGGAAATGCATCTAAGCTCTGCCAACCGCAAAGAACTAGTACGTGAGGGCAGAGCTATTATTCATGTGAACAATACCTTGTCAACACCTCTCTGTGGCTGCTGCCAAAATCTATAAGTCTTATTGAAATGGATAAGCTTCGAGGAAAAGACACCTCAGCCTGGGGAACCAGAGCTAGTGAATGTGTTACTGCTCCGATCTGAAACACATGGGCACTTAGCCTTGCAGAATGGGCATTTATGGGGCATTTAATGTAACATGCCAGCCAGAAGTGTCATGTAAGTGAACAGGAATGTATGCTTTATTGCTGCGGGTTATCTATTAGTTTATCATGCGCTCTACGATCAGTTTAGATCAGTGAGATCAAGTTCAGGTGTCATGGATGGTGCCGGCAGTCTGCTGACCACACCTAGGGAGCCAGGAATGTGCCTGCAGCCGCTCTCACCCCGTGTCCCTAAGTGTCCTCATCTGTAAAGGAAGCAATTTGGGTAATAAGAATATAATGGGGAATTGGCAAAGGCAAACCTCCCATAAAGGCTGCTGGGCGTATATCACTAGGGTGTATATAGTCATACTGGGGGAAATTGACATTAAACTGGCATAGATGGGACTAGTCGCAGCGCATATTTGGTGGACATTTCCTGCGCGAAAGATGCACCACTTCCCTCAATCTGTCCTCCACTTGGAACTTTTGACCGAGCAGGACCGAGACCAAGGTGGGCTGGGGCAGGAACACGTCAGCCTGACAAATTTACTATAACCCATGCCAGTTATATGGGATATGCCAGTTCCTTATATTAGGCCATCAATATGAGATCTCGCCATGATTAAGAGTCCCCCAGATCAAGTAAACAAATCTTAAGGCTGAGGCCCCACGTTGCGGAAATGCAACTTTTTTTTTGTTGCAGATTTTGCTGTGTTTTTTTGAGCCAAGTCAAGAATGGGTACAGAGGGAATGGGAAATATATAGGAAGTTCTTATACTTCTTCCTTCTGCTCAACCCACTCATGACTTTGGCTCAAAAAAATGCAGCAAAATCTGCAACAAAAAAGCTGCATTTCTGCAACATGGGGGCTCAGCCTAACTCTCCTGATAACCCCTTTAACCCTTACGTGACGCAGACATTTTTCATTTTTGTGTTTTCGTTTTTTACTCCCTGCATTCCAGAAACCATAGCTTTCTCATTTTTCCATTTACATAGTTGTATGAGGGCTTGATTTTAGTGTGACAAGTTGTATCTCCAAAATGTAGCCATTTATTATTCTGTACTATGTACTGGGAAAAAAATTCAGAATGACAAGGTATTGAAAAAAAATGCAGTACTGCCATTTTCTTACGGGTTTTGCTTTTACAACTTCCACTTTGTGGTACAAATGCTATGTTAGCTTTATTCTCCGGGTCAGTACGATCACGGTGATACCAAATTTATCTAGTTTTTATCATGTTTTAATCTTTGAGTCACCCTATTCTGACACCTGTAACTTTCTATATTTCAGTTTACGGAGCTGTGTAAGGTCTTTTTTTTTTGTGGGACAATATGTAGTTTTTATTGATACCATGTTGGGGAATTATGAGGTTTTGATCACTTTTTATTCCATTTTTTGGGAAGGCAAAGTGGCGAAAAAAAACAACAATTCAGCCATTTAGATTTTTTTTCTCCTGCTATGGCGTTTACCGTATGGGACAAATGTTTTTATATTTTAATAGTTTGGACATTTTTGGACGTAGGGATGCCAAATGTGTTTATTTTTACTTTTATTTATATGTGATGTAGGGAAAGGGGGTGATTTAAACTTTGTTTTTTGTTTTTTTTATATTTTTAAAAACTTAAAATTTTTTTTTTTACTTGAACTTGCGATCTTAAAATCGCTTGTGCCATAGACTGCAAAACTACTGTATTGCAGTCTATGGCAGATTCGCTGCATAACTATTGACGCCTGCTGCAGGCAGACTTCAATAGATAAAATACTATGGCAGGCCTGGGAGCCTTAAGAAGGCTCCCGACTGCCATGGTATCGGAACGGCTCCCGTGGCCACCCTGTTACCGAACATGATAGGGAAAGTGAAAGAAACCACTCTGATGCCATGGTCACATATGATACACAATTGTGTGTATACGGGGGCACTCTGCTGTAGATGAAGTCACTGTTATTGGAGGTATATGTGGGGTTAAGGGGCGTGGTCTGTACTTCTGGGCGGGGTTTATATAGAATACAAGTGAAGACAATACATCTGAAGACTGCGGTATTTCACGCCTAGGTGAAAATGCATATATATATATATATATATATATATATATATATATATATATATATACAGGTATATTTTAATAACATATGTCTTGAATGAGCGCTAAGCTGAAGACCAAGAGCGATAACAAAATAATAACATAAAAGACACTCAGCCAGCTTCCCTGCCATAATACCGCCAGTAATGCACATAGGTGTCACCGCTGTCATCTGCTGATAATAAACCGGAAATTCTCGTTCTCAGTGTTGTAATCTCAACTTCACATCTCTGTTTGGATAAACTAAAAGATATCTATGGTCTATGGAGATGTGTAGGTAAGACTATGCCAGGCCTTTATTATAAAGCGGGAGCGAATTATAGTTATAACTTATAAGGAATAAGCCTGATATCAGAGATTCAGGAAGACGGGTATTAAAAAAAGGCAGGAAATAAAGATTGGGCTGCAAACTGTAGGAGGGATGTCCTTGCCAGGAGACATAGCAGAGGCAGAGCGCATACAGAAAAAAAGGAGTCTACTATGGAAAAATGGTCACACTGTTTTGAGTATGCAGCTCCCATAAAACCTATGTGTCTCCATGGTTACCAACTACAAACAACCTGTGTGTAGTCTGGTCATCAGTCATGTGTTATTTCACTCCCATTGCCCCCTCTTCTCCTGTCTGTAGAGGTAGATGGAGTAACACGAGATTGCAGGATGAGACTAGACTACATACATGGTTCATTTGTAGTCTGTAACCATGGAGACACATAGGTATGCATAGGTGTAGAATACATAAAACAGTATATTTTTTGAATAGAGTTCATGTTCTTTAACATGCAAGTGAAACTAGTTCTGTTGTTCTTAGTTTCTCAATAGGCATCATAGTGGGCATGCGGTAGTGGTCTGCTGGTTACATAAGGTGAACCCAAACTTATTCCTCCATGTATAACTAAGGAATGAGGCTTCTGTTATCAGTACATTGTTGCAGGATGGTGCTGTCATTTTGTTGTTTTTTTTAAGACAGGCTCTGGAATAGGTGCACTTTATTATAGGTGTAATGTTGCAGGCTGGCCCTGTTATAGGTGCAATGTTGCAGGATGGCATTATTATAGGCACAACATTGAAGGATGGTTTTTTAAATAGGTACAATGTTGCAGGTTGGCTCTATTATAGTTACAGTACTGCAGGTAAGGCAGGGTTCACACTACCGTTGGAGTCCGTTATGAAGGTGTCCGTTAAAAAAAAACTGCATGTAGGATTTTTTGTCCGCGAAAAAAAACGGACTTCTGACGGATTTGGTGTAAACGGACACAAACGGACACAATATAAAAACCCATTGAAATGAATGGAAATTTAAACGGATTTCTGACGGTTCAGCTAGTGTCCGATGCTAAAATCTTGTAACGGACAATAGCAACGGACACTACTGACGGTCGCCAACGGTAGTGTGAACGCCCCCTAAGCTATGTAAAGGAGATGATATTTCAGGATGGTTCTATTATAGGTGAAATGTTGCGGGGTGACTTTATTATGGGTGCAATGTTGCAGGATAGTTCTATTATAGTTACAATACAGCAGGTATGCTATGTAAAGGAGACTGTAAAGCGCTGCAGAATATGATGGCGCTATATAAGTAAGCATAATAAATAAATTAAATTAATATTTCAGGCTGGCTCTATTATAGGTGCAATGTTGCGGGGTGACTTTATTATAGGTGCAATGTTGCAGGATGGTTCTACTGTATGTGCAATGTTGCAGGCTGGCTCCATTATACAGCATGTGCAATGTTGCAGGCTGGTTCTATTATAGAGCATGCGCAATGTTGCAGGCTGGTTCTATTATACAGCATGCGCAATGTTGCAGGATGCCTCTATTATAGTTACAATACTGCAGGTATGCTATGTAAAGGAGGCTATATTTCAGGTTGGCTCTATTATAGGTGCAGTATTGCAGACTGGCTCTATTATACAGTACGTGCAGTGTTGCAGGTTGCTCTCTTATAGTTACAGTACTGCAGGTATGCTATGTACAGGAGACAATATTGCAGGCTGGTTCTATTGCAGAGATACTGTGGCAGTCACTGTAATAAAGACAATGCGATTGCCTTTTTTTCAACCAAGTATTTCTTTCTCTCTTTTGCATCTCCTACATTTTCAGTTGTGTACTCACTCCTCTCCGTGCTCTCACACCTATCTGCAGGTAGGGCAGTGTTCACATTTATGTTCGCTGCCCATATAGGCAGTATGGTCCAGTCGCCGAATCTCTGAGGAATTCTGCAATGACATTAGTAGCCTTTATGTTCTAAAAATGTGCCTGGCTCCTCCAGATCGCTGCAGATGATGCTGTCATTGCTCGTACCTCTGGCACTTTTCTGGGTGTGCAGGGTGTGGATTGCAATCTGCAATCTGTCGTGCTGGCTTTATTATAAATCTCTGCTGCCCGGGAGGCAGGACAGCAAGTGTGCCTAGGAAGACATAGCATCTCTGCAATTTGTAGGCCATCTTGCCTAGAGCAACCTCACAATCTGAGAACACAAGATCATGTAATACAAATCATCACCACTAGGGGAGAAGGGAAAGGGGTCATTTCCAGCAGGCAATACCCAAGTTGTATTTTGCAATTATTTGTATTAATATAGAGATTAATGTGGGCTGAATGCCAAGGATGAGTATCCACATTGCGAACCCTAATGTAGAAATAGAGGATAATAGAAGTGATACTATAATACTGTGCTATGGGATACAATATAATTGTCTTATCTCATATTCTATATATTTATCTCTTAAAAAAATAGTCAATACTCCAAGCAATAAAAGGAAGAAGAAATAGTTTTTTTCATTCACCTGTATGTGTAAAGTTTCAACCCAAAGGGGTTTGGCCACTAATTTTCTATCCACAGGATAGAAGAGTGTCAGATCGATTGGGGTCTGGGCAGTGGGACAAGCAGCGGTCACCAGAATAGGGGGGATTGCCCCATGTTATTGGCACAACGGTGCACATGCTCAGTCACTTCTCAATTCATTTCTATAGGACTATCCTGTGAATAGAGGATAATGTTATATCCATAATATTCTATCTATCTATCTATCTATCTATCTATCTATCTATCTATCTATCTATCCCATATCTATCTATCTATCTATCTATCCCATATCTATCTATCTATCTATCCCATATCTATCTATCTATCCCATATCTATCTATCTATCTATCTATCATCTATCTATCTCATATCTATCTATCTCATATCTATCTATCTATCTATCCCATATCTATCTATCTCATATCTATCTATCTATCTATCCCATATCTATCTATCTATCTATCCCATATCTATCTATCTATCTATCATCTATCTATCTATCTATCTATCTCATATCTATCTATCTATCTCATATCTATCTATCTATCTATCCCATATCTATCATCTATCTATCTCATATCTATCTATCTATCTATCTATCTATCTCATATCTATCTATCTACCTATCTATCTATCTATCTATCTCATATCTATCTATCTATCTCATATCTATCATCTATCATCTATTATCTATCTATTTATCTCATATCTATTACCTATCTATCTATCTATCTATCTATCTCATATCTATTATCTATCTATTATCTATCTATCTATCTCATATATATCTATTATCTATCTATTATCTATCTCATATCTATTATCTATCTATCATCTATTATCTATCTATCTCATATATATATCTATTATCTATCTATCTATCCATCTATCTCATATCTATTATCTATCTATTATCTATCTATCTATCTATCATCTATTATCTATCTATCTCATATCTATTATCTATTGTCTATCTATCTATCTCATATCTATCTATCTATCTCATATCTATCTATCTATCTACCTACCTATCTATCTATCTCATATCTATCTATCTATCTATCTATCTATCTCATATCTATCTATTATCTATCATCTATTATCTATCTATTTATCTCATATCTATTACCTATCTATCATCTATTATCTATCTATCTATCTCATATATATCTATTATCTATCTATTATCTATCTCATATCTATTATCTATCTATCATCTATTATCTATCTATCTCATATATATCTATTATCTATCTATTATCTATCTATCTATCTATCTATCATCTATTATCTATCTATCTCATATCTATTATCTATTGTCTATCTATCTATCTATCTATCTATCTATCTATCTCTCTAGCTATATCTCAAAACTATCTCTTCTATTTATCTATCCATCCAACAATCATTATATCTATCTATCTATCTATCTATCTATCTATCTATCTATCTATCTATATATCTATCTATCTATCTATCTATCTATCTTTAATCTTATAATGAATACTGTGTATATAAGGACATGTCTGTGCTTGCACCTTTATAAACACATCCCTCCCCTCTGGACATATACATATATATATATATATATATATCACTATTACACACAAATGAGCTAATAGATATTAGGAGACTTAGAGACTTATTATCCAATCTATACAGCAGGATCTATACTGAAATACATAACTGTTCACCCCCTACAAGTCGCTGGTTAGTTATTACTATCTCGGGTTGGTGTGGGGCAGTATTATAGAGGTTTAGTTAAACTTTGTTGCTATTCTGTGCGTATTTAGATACGTATTTCTTTTGTGTATTTGTTCTATATAACTGGAGACATTGCGACATCCCACATCTAATGTTCTTTGGCCACAATGCTGTCCCCTGGGTTATCCTCATCATGTATTGTGTGTCTTGTATCGCAGACCTCACTAGACCCACAATGTTAGTATTCAGACAGAGGCGCCAGTCATGGATGCTTTTGCCAGTGAAAGATACCCAGCTGCAGGGCACAGGGCTCTGAACTTGTACTAGTGCCCCGAACACGTCTGAAAGGAGTCTTTCTTTCCGTAGACCTAAAACTTCAATAGTGTCTTTATGATACCCATCCGGCTGGGTCCTCTGTCAGCATCACATTAGCCTCCTCTATTGCTGGGCACTAATTGTGGGTAAATAACATCATTTGGCTGGGTGTCATGGTCGGCAGGCCTTTGTCTCTCAGACACCTTAAATCATCCAGACTGAGATAAGGCATTGAAGGCAGTATCAAGTAAGCGTCTGGCGCTGTAACATCACGTCTAGATGTCTTCTCTTTATAGGGTTTGTCTATTTGATGACCTTTGATATGGAGTTCTGTAATTACATGGAGTTAGTGTCTTTGTACCAACTAAAACTGAGATTTGCAAGCTGCTAATAGACATTGGGTCAGCACCAGGCAATCTGCCAGACTATAGAAATTAGCGGGGTACAGGGGTGTACAGACAAGAAAAGATTGTAAAGTAATGTATGTACACAGTGACTTTACCAGCAGAATAGTGAGTGCAGCTCTGGAGTATAATACAGGCTGTAACTCAGGATCAGTACAGGATAAGTAATGTAATGTATGTACACAGTGACTTTACCAGCAGAATAGTGAGCACAGCTCTGGAGTATAATACAGGATGTAACTCAGGATCAGTACAGGATAAGTAATGTAATGTATGTACACAGTGACTGCACCAGCAGAATAGTGAGTGCAGCTCTGGAGTATAATACAGGATGTAACTCAGGATCAGTACAGGATAAGTAATGTAATGTATGTACACAGTGACTTTACCAGCAGAATAGTGAGTGCAGCTCTGGAGTATAATACAGGATGTCGCTCAGCATCAGTACAGGATAAGTAATGTAATGTATGTACACAGTGACTGCACCAGCAGAATAGTGAGTGCAGCTCTGGAGTATAATACAGGATGTAACTCAGGATCAGTACAGGATAAGTAATGTAATGTATGTACACAGTGACTGCACCAGCAGAATAGTGAGTGCAGCTCTGGAGTATAATACAGGATGTAACTCAGGATCAGTACAGGATAAGTAATGTAATGTATGTACACAGTGACTGTACCAGCAGAATAGTGAGCGCAGCTCTGGAGTATAATACAGGATGTAACTCAGGATCAGTACAGGATAAGTAATGTAATGTATGTACACAGTGACTGTACCAGCAGAATAGTGAGCGCAGCTCTGAAGTATAATACAGGATGTAACTCAGGATCAGTACAGGATAAGTAATGTAATGTATGTACACAGTGACTGTACCAGCAGAATAGTGAGCGCAGCTCTGGAGTATAATACAGAATGTAACTCAGGATCAGTACAGGATATGTAATGTAATGTATGTACTCAGTGACTGTACCAGCAGAATAGTGAGTGCAGCTCTGGAGTATAATACAGGATGTAACTCAGGATCAGTACAGGATAAGTAATGTAATGTATGTACACAGTGACTGCACCAGCAGAATAGTGAGCGCAGCTCTGGGGTATAATACAGGATGTAACTCAGGATCAGTACAGGATAAGTAATGTAATGTATGTACACAGTGACTGTACCAGCAGAATGGTGAGCGCAGCTCTGGAGTATAATACAGGATGTAACTCAGGATCAGTACAGGGTAAGTAATGTAACATATTTAGCTACCCAACTTTTTATGTAGGTTACCTAAATAATTATAACATAGAGAAAACCATAGAAAGAAGCTCCTGATCCTGACACCACATGTACTAAGTTCCTCCTATGAATAATAACACTGCATTGGTTTGTACATGAAGTCTGTGTCTGACTATTACATGGTTCCCGGTTTGTTTTAATAGCCCGCCACTCTCGGTGTGCCACTGCACACGTGTATGTACCCTCCAGGGACGTGAACCCCCGACCTTGCAAACAGCAGACCAACACTTAGTAATTTGCCACTGCTCAGCCGCCTGTCAGAATGATTAATTCCACAATCCAATACTGATCTACATTGGTTGCCGGCCTGCTGTCTCTGTCATCTATCAGTCCCCAAGAAGACACTTCTCGCCAGGGTCTTGAGTTTCCTGAAACTGGATATAAATGTTTGTTTTGGAGCTAGGCCTGAGACAGACGAATCTGGGTTTGTTTGGTCATGATGAAAGTAGTGCAGGAGAATAAAAGAGAGACCCCCAGCCTCTCCCCGACATTTCAGCAGGCCGCATAGTCTCTAATGTTGTTCTTGAAATGGAAAGTTCTCTGCGTGTTTTCTCTTAACAGCTCGTAGTCAGCTCATTCTCCACTGTTATTGTAATTGCTTGTGGATACCCCAACTGGGTATAGGCGAGTATTAAACACCAGTTTAGAGGGGGTTTTCCACTTTAAGAAATCCATTTTTAGTTAGAGAGTTTTCCGGGCTTATTAATTGATGACCTGTCCTTAGGTGATCCAGGGGAACCTGGGTGTCGGACCCTTGCTGATCTTTAATTAATGGGCTATCAAGTCCTGGAATACCCCATTAATGGCCCCAAATATAAACTGATCACAGGGTGTTCCACTGCCAAAGCCCCAGTTGTAATCTGCAGAGAAATCTTAGAGCAATTGTTTACTTTCACAGCAGTGCCTCCACAGGGGAAACTGGGAATTACATGGTGTCCTCTGAAATCAATGTCTTGGATATGCCAAGTCCTCCAGAGAAGTTGCTGTTGATAGTGTCAAATGATGGACCCTCCCTCTACCGAGCACTGCTTTGGCACCACAGGCCACGAGACATCACGTGGTCTCTAATTTCACACCTTTGCACCAGACTCTGCAGACACAAGTTGACTCTATAGGAAAGGTACCCGATCCCTATATCCCACTATATTCAGTGGTAATCTACGATCATGGCATCATCTGCACCCATATTACCTGAAGTGAATGCTCCCAGGAGAATATATGCATGGCTTTTATTGCAATTTGAAACAGGATCCAGGAAGAGGATATGACTGTAAATGCTAATATACTCCTAGATTTGTTATATAAAGGGGTTGTCTGCAATACAAAGGAAAAAGGGTCTGCTTTTTGCCAGAAACCGGGCTATGCTTATCCATAGCCTATGGAAGTGCAGCTCATTCCTAGTGATGTGAATGGAGCTGAGCTGCAATACCAGGCACATGAAGATTTCCTAGGAATCTAAATATTACATGACATGGTAATGGGCTCTCAGATCACTTAATAAGGCTGGGTTCACACAGCCATGCTTGGGCTGGGAAAATTGTCTATGCAATGGTCACATTTACCAGGCTGGGTTGGCATGATGTGTTCAGTTCAGCCAAACTATGGTTGGCCCAGTGAATTCATTAGATATGTGGACTGTGTTTTCAGGCCTAAACAAGACTGTGTGAATCCAGCCCACTATGGGGGTTGCAGTGGTCTCAGCTGCAACTGGGCCCAAAAGCTGGGGGCCCCACAGGTCACTCTCGCCACACTACAGCTGGATAAACTTATTTGATTTCCTTTGATGGTCGGCAGTCTGTGCATTGTACATGTATTCCCTCTGGTGCACTGACTGGAGTGAGAACATTTATCATACACAGCCTTCCACTATCAGAAAGGAGAACAATAACCCTTTAATAGCAAAAATAGTAGTTAGTCAGCATCATATAGTCAAGGAGGGATTCTGTAGGGGAGGCTGTGGCACAGAAGGGGGCACGATTATTATGTGGGAGCACCGACCAGGGATGGGAATGATGGAAAGCTTGTGTGCCCATACATGTTGTGGAGAAGTCTTCATGGTGGTCTGGGCCAGATAGAGAATGAAAGGGGAATATAAATGTACAGATGGGATACAGATGATGGTTGTGAAGGGAATTTGCACAGGTGGCCCAAGCTGAGCTTTTGTACCAGAGCCCATGAGCCTTTAGTTATACCCCAGACCCAGCCTGAGATTCAGTAATAGTAAGTGCTATACAGATGGCTATAAATGGCCAATTCTTGAACTGCATTGATGTACAAGAGCCAAAACTGTACACTTTAGATAGCGACTTGCCAGGTAATTCTGGTGGTGGCTTACCTTCTCTGGAAACAGATTAGACTTCTTGAAATTTAACAGCCTGATCCTTCTTTTTCCTCCCAACATTTGGGAAAATTAAGGGCACCCCTCATACACATGAGGTGGTCGGAAAGTCCAGACAAAACCTTGGGTTTGGCCATCTGTATGGGGCGGCCTGCCATCCTAGTACATAGAGGGGTTGGAGAATGACAGCCCTTCAATATATCGACGAATTTAACTCATCTTAAAGCAGATTTTTAATTTTGGAACTTCTACAAATCTAAAATCAGAAAGTTAGTAAATGTTCTCATATGTCGATCAATGTAGATGAGTTATAGATTTTGGCTATGAGGAAAGAATGTATTTATTTGCACTAGAAATGAGATGTCCATGGAGGGGATGTGATCACTTTATATAAACACATTGGTTTCCTGCCCAAACAATCCACTGGCAACCTGTTCAGCTTCAGATCTGGGCGTAGGACACAAGGTCACCCATTATTAAGATGTCATCACCGCCATATGTGTGGAGTCCAGAGCAGGACTCTCTTCTTCTACAGTATTACAACCTATAATAAATGTGCATTAGGAATTATTGGTAATAATCCCTGTTCAGAATTAGGGAATGGGTCACCAGAAAATGACCAATTTTTTATTTTTATTTTTTTTTTGGCCAGATGTTTTAAGAAGTTGTGATAATTAAAAAAAAATCTATATTTAAAAAATAAATAAATAATAGTATTATATCCTGAAATTTTCACTCTGGACAATAAGCCTAATAATATTTTTACAATTCTTTAAAGGGGTTGTCTAGGATAACCACTGTCCAGGACGAAAAGGTGAAAATTTTTTTTTAAAAACCCATACTCTTCTGTCCCCAGTGCTCCGGCCTCTCCCAGCACGGTTCGGTCCTGCTTCTCCGCTGTTTTCTTCCAGCGGAAGTCCCTGTCACACATGATCACTGAGGCTAAGGAAAGGGACCCGGGATGTCACACTGTGGTGAAGACTTCCGCCAGAAGAAAACTTTGGAGCAGCAGGACTGGATCGCTATGGGAGACATTGGAGCACCAGGGACAAGAGAGTATGGGTTTTTATAATTTTTTTCACCTTCCCCAGCCTCATATTAAAATAGTTTTAAATAGGTTTTCCAGGCTAAACCATATTTCCCAGTTAGGTGGGGGGAGGTGAAAATAAAACAAAAAAAACATACTCACCTGTCCCCGATGCTCTGCTGTCCTTCCAGGACGGTCTGGTCCTGCAGCTCGGCTGCCTTCTTGCTGTTGAATTTCTCGCTGACAGTGACGTCACTTTGACTGCTGAGACCAATCAGCGGCCTCAGTGGCCTCGGGAAGGGAGCCAGGGACGTCAGGCCTCAGCGGTCACAGTCACAGTCAGGCAGATCTACCTTGTGAAGCAATAACCTTTCCCAATAGTAGTTTAGTACTTCTCAACAACTATTGCTTGTCCGTAGACTATATATAGGGACAACCCCTTTTCTGCATGAGAATCTGCTCTTCACAGCCTCTGCAGGAGAAATGCAGTATTACATGGTGCCAATCTGCTTTTTGACTTATCATCTACTCAATCTATTCTATCTGTATGCTGATGGCATCTATCAGGAAAAACTCCTAAAGGATGCCTCAGAGTGTAAGCCAGAAGCCAATGTTGTCTTTTAACTTTGAGGTTACAAAAAACATATAGTAACATAGTAGATGAGGTTGGAAGAAGACACAGGCCCATTAAGTACAACCTATAACCCTACAGTGTTGAACTCCATGAGACTGCTGCCAATTGCCCCATATCAGGGGAAAAAAATTCCTGACTCCAAACCTGGCCAATCCATCCGTATAACACCCTGGATCAATTTGTCTTTACCAAAAATCTAAAACCCATAACCTGTAATATTTTTTCTTTGAAGAGAGAGACATCCAGGCCCTTCTTGGACTTGTACAATGAATCCACCATCACCTCTTCCTGGGGCAGTCAGTCCCATAATCTCACTGCTCTTACAGTAAAGAATCCCTGTCTATGTTACTGGTAAAATGTTCTCTCTTCTAGATATAGAGGATGTCACCTTGTCGTCCCCATAGACGTCTTTTCTCTAAACTGAATAATCCACTGTTAATCTGTCTCTGTCCTCTAATCCTCCCATTCCCCTCATAATATTGGTCGCCTCCTCTGCACTCTGTCTAGTCCAGTTATGTCCTTCTTGTATACTGGGGCCCAAAACTGCTCACAGTAGTATGTGGCCTTACCAGTGATGTGTATAGAGACATAACTATGTTCTTGTCATGAGTGTCCAGACCTCTTATGATGACCCCAAGTCTTTATCACTGTCAGTCTTACCCAGTAATTTAATATTAAGTACATAATCAGACATTTCAGGTCATTAATAAACATGTTAAAAAGGAGAGGACCCAATACTGACCCCCGTGGTACCCCACTGGTGACTGTGATCCCTCCAATACTGACCCCTGTGGCATCCACTGGTGACTGTTGCTCATCCAATATTAACCTCAGTGGCACCCCACTGGTGACTGTGATCCCTACAATACTGATCCCTGTCATACCCCACTGGTGACTGTGACCCAGTCACAATAAACAGTTTTGTTTATGGGGATGCCAGTATTTTTTGTGGAATGATGCTATTTCATACAGCTAAAAAGGTCTGCTGATATATATGGGCCAACAGAGGCCTAGAGGACATTCTATTGATATATTTCACATATGCTATGGAAATATGTCCAAATTGCCATTAACAAATATGGCAAGAACATGAAGCACACTAATAACTATGTAAATTAATTGTCTCTTTTCAGGTTTAGGGCTAATCACACACAAAGTTGATGCATAGAGGGCAAGAGCCACAACCCAGATTCCTACAACTCTTTCCAGGTACTCACAGCAGCAAAGGCATAACTTGTAGCTCCTGGGACCTAGTGTATACCCTGTTACAGACCAGCTCTTGCAATATGTCATTTGTAACAATGGTGTCTTCTTATGTTTTAGATGGTCTTTGGGTTCCCTTTTGCTTCATGGTCCAAGTTCTAACATACTATACCTGGTTTCTCCAGCAGCAGACATCAGAGGACAGTATGGGTGCCTTTATACCTACAGTATAATATTACTGGCTGATCCTATGTTTATATCCAGTTTGAACTAGACTTAATTTACATATCCTGGAGAGGAGAACCCCACAGATTTTTTTTTGGATCTGGCTCCTCTACAAATCTTAATCCGGCCCTGCCCGCAATACTTTCCATCTGTCTCTGCGCTGCCTGCGGCCATATCCCACTGGTTGTTTACTGTACATACTGATATGGATTCTGTGTTCCTTACTTGATTTATCTAAGATAAAAATCACTTTTGTCGCTGCTCTGTGAAGTAAACTGGAACAGGGAGGCCGTCAACTTTTCTGCACCTGATTAATCTATGTGTCCATCACAGTCAGAGAGTCCATTGAGAGAATGTTTTTGGTGATCAGACCGTGTCATGCAGTGAAAATAGTCACACCCTCTGTGTATTCTGGAACTCTATGATTTCATGCCTATAACCTTTATGTATCGGCCTATGCACACAACAGAAGACAATCTGGAAATGTCTAGAATAAGAATAAAAACTAGAGTACTGTCGCATTTCACAAAATGGGCAATGCCACTATACCTCTTGTGCCTGCTGGTAATCTTATACACGACACCAAGGTGTGTTGTTAGGACCCTAAAGTTGTGTGCCCTTCATCCTCCCTCTAAAATTGCAATGTTTGATTTTAAAGAGGTGGTTCCTCTGGCATCAAGATACTCAGGTGGCATTAGCCATATGCGAATGAAACCAAACCTGCATGTGCCGACCAATGAATACACAATTATACTGTATAATCAAGTGATCATTGGTGACCCATGTGGGTGGAGAGTCAGCTGCAGGAGGCCGCTACTATGTGAGCATGTGCTCTAACAATGACCTCTGGGTATGACACATAATGAAAATTGTTAGGGCTACCAGAATTTTATCCACCCTATAATAGTACCAATACAAACTACAGCCTCTCCTGCAACAAACAAGTCCTCACACAGCTCTATGGGTCTGCCACATAATGAAACTTGTTAGGGCTACCAGAATTTTATCCACCCTATAATAGTACCAATACAAACTACAGCCTCTCCTGCAACAAACAAGTCCTCACACAGCTCCGTCAATGGCAAAATAAATAAGTTATGCTTCTCAGAATATAGCCATATAAAAACAAATACTTTTTTACTGTGTAAAAGTATTGAAACATAAGATAACTATAACAATTTGGTATCACTGTAACTGTATGGACTCACGGGATAAAATATCTTTATACTACATGGTGGAGAATCCTACAAATTTCACCCAATAAGATGCCCGAAAGTCTCAGCAATGAGTAATTATTAACAAAGCTTTATTAATACATCAAATAGACCACACAGTTATCAAAAATTTTACAACATTAAAAGTAAAAAGGAGGTGACAGCTAGCCCCCTCTCCAAAAATATAGAATACAATATGTATATTCTAAGTCACACAAGGGTCGGGAAATAAAATACAGTCAAAAGCCATAGATCAATAGAAGGATATTGTCATGTATTGTAAGGGGTATGGACTCACAGGACAGGGATTTAATATTACTACTATATAAGTCATTGGTGCGACCCCATCTGGAATATGCAGATCAGTTCTGGGCACCAGTACATAGAATGGATGTCCTAGAGTTGGAAAAGGTTCAACAGAGGGCCACAAAACTGATAAGGGGCCCGGAGGACCTCAGCTATAAGGAGAGATTAAAGGATCTGTTTAGTCTTGAGGAGAGGCATTTAAGGGGAGATATGATAAACCTATATAAATGGCCTATACAAGAAATATGGGGAAAAGCTGTTCCATGTAAAATCCCCTCAAAAGACAAGGGCCGCTCCCTCCGTCTGGAGTAAAAAAGGTTTAATCTCAAGAGGCGACAAAGTCTTCTTACTGTAAGGACTGTGAATCAGTGGAATAGCCTACTCAAGAGCTGGTTCTATACTGTAAGGACTGATAATCTGTGGAATAGCCTACCCAGGATCTGGTTCTTTACTGTAAGAGCTGTGAATCTGTGGAATAGCCTACCCAGGATCTGGTTCTTTACTGTAAGGACTGATAATCTGTGGAATAGCCTACCCAGAATCTGGTTCTTTACTGTAAGAGTTGTGAATCTGTGGAATAGCCTTCCCAGGAGCTAGTTCTTTACTGTAAGAGTTGTGAATCTGTGGAATAGCCTACCCAGGATCTGGTTCTTTACTGTAAGAGCTGTGAATCTGTGGAATAGCCTACCCCAGGAGCTGGTTCTTTACTGTAAGAGCTGTGAATCTGTGGAATAGCCTACCCCAGGAGCTGGTTCTTTACTGTAAGGACTGTGAATCTGTGGAATAGCCTACTCAAGAGCTGGTTCTTTACTGTAAGAGTTGTGAATCTGTGGAATAGCCTACCCCAGGAGCTGGTTCTTTACTGTAAGAATTGTGAATCTGTGGAATAGCCTACCCCAGGAGTTGGATCTATACTGTAAGAGTTGTGAATCTGTGGAATAGCCTTCCCAGGAGCTGGTTCTTTACTGTAAGAGTTGTGAATCTGTGGAATAGCCTACCCAGGATTTGGTTCTTTACTGTAAGAGCTGTGAATCTGTGGAATAGCCTACCCCAGGAGCTGGTTCTTTACTGTAAGGACTGTTAATCTGTGGAATAGCCTACTCAAGAGCTGGTTCTTTACTGTAAGAGTTGTGAATCTGTGGAATAGCCTACCCCAGGAGCTGGTAACAGCTGACAGCTTCAGAAAAGGCTTAGATGCCTTTTTAGAGAAAAATAACATTGATGCTTATGTAAATGTATATGAGATCATGCCCTTTGCCATCCCCTGGTTTATATTGATAAACACGTGTCTTTTTTCAACTGTACTATGTTACAGTGGGATCATGACCAAAGTCGCCTTGTAGCCCTAGCCTAAAATACACTGATCGGAGTGTAGTAAAAACCAGCATGGCTGGCACTGGGCCACTGGAGGACAGTAGGCGTTGCATTATGATGCTTTTGAGCCAAACAATTAGAAAGCTGCCATCAAATGTGGTGACATTCTATTGCTCTCTGGTATCATCCGTTTCTTCTTCATTACCCTTCTATTGTCCTGTGTGCAGGTTTTTGAGGAGATGAGACCATTGTATGCCTAGCCTTTCGCGTGCATGGACGGCGTATTCTCCACAGCGCTGTCTTTATAGTAAGAAGCCTATGCCAACTGTATGAGGATCAGTTTTGGAGGAGTTAA
The DNA here is from genome assembly GCA_947044405.1 of Leptodactylus fallax. Taxonomy (NCBI): domain Eukaryota; kingdom Metazoa; phylum Chordata; class Amphibia; order Anura; family Leptodactylidae; genus Leptodactylus; species Leptodactylus fallax. Next base: position 1,803,357 of record CAMRHE010000159.1, on the reverse strand, counting down.
TATGCTCCTGCCTGGGGATTTCTTATAATCTCCGCACTTGTCCCGGGGATTGAGTGTGTGGGTGGCAGTGCTAGCTTGTGGCTGTATCTGAGGTCCCCTGGCCCACCGCCTGAGTGAGCTTTGCTCTCTAGTCATGACACCTTCAACCTCAAGGCTACTAATCCCCCTTGCAGCCATGATTCTTGTGCGGGGGTTAATGCAGGCCACGTACCCTGGCTGTGTGGTCAGGTACAGCATAGTCCTTGCCCTATGTAAATCCAGCAGTGACAGATCAGCTCAGCTCACCAAAAATCCCTTCCGTGCAAGATATGACATCTGTCATCTGAATATAGATATATATTATTTACCAATTTTATCTCATGCCAATGCAATTTTACAATTGGTAGCGGTGCCCATTCCTTGAGAAGAAAATTTTCCAATGCATCAAGCGGCGTCTCCTGGTATGCAGGTAGGTTTGTATTATGGACTCGTAGGGACTCTGTAAGCCTCCATGTACTGGGCTTATTAGAGCTGTGTGCCCATACTAAGGAGCCATAGGAGTCCCCGCTGCTGCCATATTTCAGAGATATTTTGATTTTAGGGGGAGAACATCTCCATAACACAGCATGCGATGATACATTGTACGGAGCCATAAGACAGCCATGTACATTCAGATGGTCAGTTTGGGTGTAGTTGAAGGAGTTTTCCAGCCCCAGAACCATTTTTCATACTGTAATCTGTGGGATCTGACACCTGGACCCTGCACAGATCAGCTCTTGCAGCAGCCTCCGGGTGCCGGAAACTTCTAGTGGACAGACAACACGTTCAATACCGCTCCTATTAAAGTAATACATGTGGCACTGCAATTCCCCAGAAGCACGGCTATACAGTGGATGGGATGCTGCACCGATACACTTTAATAGGAGTGGTGCTACACACACTACCTGTCCACTAGTAGCTTCCGATACCCAGAGACTGCTGCAAGAGCTGATCTGTGCGGGGTCCGGGTGTCAGACCCCCACAGATCACATACTGATGAACTATACTGGAATAGGAATCATTTACATCTCTATGTGATACTGGATAAGGCCTTGTACAGGAAGCTCCAGCCTTAGTATGGCTGTATTCAGATAGTCAGGATGAGCGCAGGTTTAAAACTGCATAAATACTGCATTAAAAAAAAAAAAAAAAAAAAAAAAGCATGCAGTTTTCTATATAGACACTATGTTTTTTTATGGGTGGCATGCACTTTTTTCATGTTTCAACTATAAAACCACAGGTTTTTTTTTTCCATTGTACTTTTAACTGACCCAACATGTCTGATACACCGTGTGAGAACGGGCTACATAGCGACTCCTGTTGTATCATGGTGTCCATGTATGTGAATACAGTCGCCCTGTGACCCCGGGGGTGCTGCAACTGCAACTTTTTCTGCAAAATAAAAAAAGCAGTGCAGGTTTTATATAACATATTAACTGGAAACATGACCTTTAAGGTAACCCTTAACCTGGTAGATAAATACCGATTATCCATGTCCACGTGTACATCTTTTCTTCTTCCAACTTTGTCCGAATGTCAACCGCTATACGACAGCGGGCATGTAGACCATAACCTTCCTATCCATGGAAAAACTCCCGCAATGCTGTGACAACTGTAGAGAAAAGAAAACTGAAAGACACACAAACCTAAAACCAAAACCATGAGGGCAAGGGTCGGTGGGTGTTCTTCTCGTCAGCCATGACAGAAGAAAGTGATAAGTTCCTCCTCCCGCGTGCCCCCCAAATTATATAGCCGCCACCTCCTCCTTAAAGGGAACCTGTCAGGCCAATCTTGGACACTAAACCACCCACAGTTCCTCATAGACCTGGGGTTTAGTGTCCCAAATTGCCTTGTTGTAATGCAATCCGCAGGCGCATTAAAAATAAAAAACCTTTATACTTACCTAGAGAAGGGTCCGATCGACGCTGTTTGGTGAGATCGGCCCGACTTATTCATGAGGCACGCCTCCCGGCGCCTGCGCTGTTCTTCAGTGAAGCCAAAGATGGACACCCCGGCTTCACTGCGTAATTGCCGGAGGTACGGGGCATGCGCACTGAAGCCGAGGTGTACTCCTGTGGCTTTATTGCAGAACTGCGCAGACGCCGGGAGTACAGCGGCAGGGTGAGTAGAAAGCTTTTTTATTTTTAATGCAGCCATGGATTGCGTTATAACAGGGTGATTTGGGACACTAAACCCCAGGTCCATATGGACGTGTGGGTGGTTTAGTGTCCCAAATTGCCCTGACAGATTCCCTTTAAACCTGATACCTCATACAACATGAGTCGGAGTCCCAATTCAAATTTCACCACCATAGCAACCAAAATGGCCTGCAGTCCTGGCCCTTATCACTAGGCACTATAAGGGCTCCTATAGTAAACGGGGCCATTCCCTCTTACAAAGCAATGCTTCTAGAGGAGAATATCTCTGCAATATGGTACTTGATACAGGATAAAAACCTGATGCAAAAGAGGGAACAAATATGCACTGTGTGAATGAGGCCAAGTGCATACATTCAGCGGCTGTGATCATGGCTGTCAGGTGTGCCGGAGGAGATCGGCTGTGCGATCCTCAGTGTCTGGTTGCTGCAGAGCTTGTCCTCCTACATGTAAGTTCTCTTTGTCAATTCTGTTTTTCCTGCAGGTATTACTGCTGATAGTACTGTATATCCTTGTGCTATATATTTATTATACGTTGGTCACCTGTGGCAATTGCTCTGTGAATAGTATATCTGTGAATAGTGAATGTGCAAATATCTAAAAATGGGGGGAAAAAGTGTTTTATGAAGTGAATAGGAATTGGAACAGGAAGAATTATTCCTGAGCCACACAAGGAGTGAGATGGTCATAAGGTTGGCAGTCTACAAAATGAGTGTGTACAGGCTCCTCCTCTTTTTTTTTTTTTTTTTAAACATTGATGTCTATTTTAAAAATATCCCATCCACACATTGCAGAAAAATATGTGCAGTGGAAATGCTGTGATTTCCAAATCCATTGCGGTTTTGGAAATCGCAGCATGTCAATTATACCTATGGAAACCTCTGCGGACTTTCTGTGAAAAGCACTGCGGGAAAAACCATGATGTGTTGCTGGTGCGGTTTTTCCCACAGATCTTTTTTGCATCGGCCCGCTACGTGGGGCCTTAGCTTAACATTGCATTTTCGGTACTGATGGATAGATCATCAGTATGAAATATGCATTTCATAGTGTACATATTATGGGTGACATAGAATAAGCTGTTATGTGTGTGTACATGAGGAATAATCCTATTTCTGACCATTATATGACTTGCATTCTTCATTTTACAGAAGTTTGGGATTTTTTTGGTTTTATAGGCTCTGTTTCTATAGCTTTTTCTCAGTTCCTGGAGAGGGGGAGACTAGCTGCTATGATCTCTCCTGTGCCCTGCACATATAAGAAAAGATCCTACTCCCCTAGTGCTCCACACTCAGAGGAAGCAGCAGCAGGGAGGACACTATACAGTAGTACTGAGCAGCATTGCTGTGAGTCCAGCACTAGAGTGAGATAAAACACTTACTAGAAGCAGCAGCCTCTATGTGTGTCTGTGCCTCTTTCTCTTTGCAGCCGCTCTCTCCCACTTCCTGTCCTTTCTCCATATACCTCTTTGGCTCCATGCACACATCCAAGTTTGCCATCCGATGATCCTCCAAGGGGGTGTAGGATGGTTTGTTCCATTCCGATGAAAATAGAGCAGGTCCTATCTCGCTCCATGTCATCAAAACAGAACAGAGTGGAAGCCCCCATAGAGGTAAGTACATCACAGAATGCACTCAGATTTCGCTCCGAGTGTCATCTGAATGCACTCCAGTGCAAACTCAGCCCCATAATGGGAGCACACTCGGTTGTCTGCATGGGTTCTAAGGGCACCAATTGGAAGACCTTTAAAGCTGGTAATCCATCTCATCTCTCTCCCACTGGAGATGGATTTTACCAGTGAATTGAGAGTGATCAGTGCAGGAGGCAGGAAGAGCACATGAGGAGTCTCAAAAGTGGAGAAAGGCATTTTTCTGTCATAAAGTATATAACAGAGGTTTTCTGGGAGTATGATATTGATCACCTGTCCTTAGGAGAAGTCATCAATATCAAATTAGTGGAGGTCACACCACACAACACCTGGTACCCCCACCGATCAGCTGACTGCAGGGGCTGTAGCATTTGATCAAGTTGATAAATTCCCTCCATTGTGTTATTTAATGGATCTGCGGCCGCGTGACACTCATCATAAGTTGCTTTTTCTGCATTGTACATCAGACATATCCTGTTGAAGTCAATGAGAGTTGCAGTCGTGTGCCTCGTTGCAGGTCTGTTGTATGATGCAGGTCGTGCATCAGTCGTCAGAGCGCAGTGTACAGCAGATAATAATAATAATAATAATAGTCCTTTAATAGTCCCACAATGGGGAAATTCAGTGTGTTACAGCAGCAAAGATAAGCGGATACAAATACAAAATGTACAGGAATGTTCCAAGGTGAGAGGCATTACTTTGATAGCCGACAGACAGATAGGAAGTAGCGGGGGGGGGGGGGGATTTAGGGATTTAGCAGGCAGAGAGATATTTCAGTTCTCTGTGTGTATTGGTCTCTGCTTAGGTCGGTGTTGGTTGTACAGCCTAACTGCGGTGGGGAGGAAAGACTTCCGATAGCGCTCCTTCTCACACCTAGGGTGGAGCAGTCGGTCACTGACAGTACTGCCCAGCGCTATCACAGTCTCATGCATGGGATGGGACTTCTTCTTCTGCATGGAGCTCACCACGGACAGTATCCTTCTGTCACCCACCACCTGCACTGGGTCCAGTGGGCTCCCCAGGACAGAGCTGGCCCTTCTAATCAGCTTGTCAAGTTTATTTCTGTCCCTGGTTGATATACTGCTCCCTCAGCAGGCCACTCCAAAGAAGATGGCTGATGCCAATACCGAGTTGAAGAAAGTCCTAAGAAGTGCCCCCCGGATTCCAAAGGCTCTCAGCTTCCTAAGCAGGTAGAGCCTGCTGTGGCCCTTCCTGTACAGGGCCTCCATATGATCTGCCCAGTCCAGCTTATTATTAAGGAGCAAACCCAGGTACTTATAGGTGTTCACAATCTCGATGCCCGTCCCCAGGATGTCCACTGGTTTTGGAGGGCATCTGCCTTTACGGAAGTCCACCACCATCTCCTTGGTCTTCCCCGCGTTAATCTTCAGGTGGTTCCGGTGGCACCAGTCCACAAAATCCTGGTTCAGTTCTCTGTACTCCCTGTCATCATCATCTGTGATGAGACCCACTATTGCAGAGTCGTCAGAATACTTCTGTAGGTAGCAGCTGGATGAGTTGCACCTAAAATCTGCAGTGTACAGTGTGAAGAGGAAAGGGGCGAGAACCGTACCCTGAGGTGCCCCCGTATTACAGATCACGGTACCTGACACACAGTCTTGGGCTCTCACGTATTGAGGTCGATTTGTGAGGTAGTCTAGGATCCAGTTGGAGAGGTGGTGGTCCACTCCAGCAAGGCCCAGCTTGTCTCTCAGTAACCTGGGCTGTATGGTGTTAAAAGCACTGGAGAAGTCAAAGAACATTATTCTCACTGTGTTCCCTGGTTTCTCCAGGTGAGACAGAGCCCTGTGCAGAAGATGGATGATGGCATCATCTACCCCAATGCCCGGCCGATAAGCAAACTGGAGGGGGTCCATAGCGGGGCTCACTAGAGGGCGGAGATGTGTGAGAACCAATCTCTCCAAGATCTTCATCAGGTGGGATGTCAGTGCTACAGGTCTGTAGTCATTGAGGTCCATAGGGTGGGGTTTCTTTGGAACAGATACGTTTAACACTGGGGATTTTCTATACCACTGATTCAGTTTCTAGCATCTGATGGTATTTCCAGACTTGGTCCCTGCTCTGAGCAGTGGCTGTTATGGGGTTATGTCACAGTGCAGAGTCCCCGGCACATGAGGGGGGGAGATCTTCTCTCCTTCTGGCTTTATCTCTAACATCTGTCTTTGGCTTCTCTTACAGCTCCCTCTGAGCCATTTCCATGACATGAGAGGCTCACGCTGCTATGGGCTTAATGAACAAACAGACCACATTTGTCCTGCAAAATAAGTTGTCAAGCAGTGGAGATCAGTGGGGGATATGGGACAATCTGTAACAGAACAGCAGCGGTTCCTGCCTGGCTGCCCACATTGTGTTTATTTGCAGTGTCACCATGTAACGCTGGCTCTGGATGTGACGGCTGGATGCCTCTTGTATGGATCTACATGGACAGACATACACAGATGTGGAAATAACTGGAGGCCGCATCAGTAAAATGCAAGGTCTTTAGGTCAGATTGGTTTTTCGGACGTGTTTCTAGCTTAAGTCGTTACAATTATACAGCGATAAACCAGCCTGAGGCTCTGTTCACACTACCAGTTACTGCATAACGGAAGCCACAACACTTTGCTGCTTCTGTTGTACAATGGACACCACCAGTGCCCAATGACCCGCATTGACTAATGATGGGGTACATCAGGTTCCAGCGTGGTTTTGTTCATACTTGCTAACTCTCCCAAAACATCCAGGAGGTTCCTGAAAATAAAAGTGATCTCCCAACATCCTGGAAGAATGGGCAAATCTCCCGGGCATGATGTAATGCTCCCACATCTGCAAGGTTCTTGGTCATATTACATGTGATGCGGACACTATGTATACGGATCAAGTCACAAAGAAGGGGCATGGTCCGTAACATGTGTGCAGTTCCGGGTGTTGGACTCACACAGATCACGTACTGATGACGTCATCAGTATGAAAAATCCATTTGGTCACCTAGATTTCTGCCCACTGTGGGCAGGAGCTGAGATGCATCATCGTGCGCCAAGTTGAAGCGCAAGGTTTAGGCGCAGCAGGCTTAGTAAGGGTGGGTCGTTGAGTACTTTCTCCTCAACACCATGGAACCCCTATATATAGAAAATGGCGCCACTCGTGTCCATAGACTATGGTACTGCAGTATTCAATTGAATGGAACAGAGTTGCAATACCAAACACAGCCCATGGACAAGAATGGCGCTGTTTCTCAAGACGATAACCAGGTTGTATTTCTTTTAGTGCCTTGTACATTATATGTATTTGTCATCAATGTGAATAAATTGGGCAGTAAATGTCAGCCATCGAGCCGCTCTTATTTATATTTCCATGGAGCATTTGAGCGCGATCCAAAATCCGCACATAACTTGATTTCTGACCTCGCTGTGTTCCAGGGCTTTTTCCCTTCTCTTTGCTGGTGTGAGCCGCGGTCGGTGCCTCTGGTAGCTGAAAGGTTAATGCAATGCATTGAATTGTATTGTGTTACACTCAGTCTGGTTTTGCTTAAATGGCCGGAAAAAACCACGGCACAGGGAGCGACAGCAACTTGTTTTTGGAGTTTGTCTGGCTAGGACTCTTACGGCTCATATATGATATCTCCTGTATCGAATGAGTGGGTAGGAGGCGGAATCGTAACACGTCAGGCAGGAGAACAGATACCAATAAGGCTTTAGATAAGAATCACTCGGAGCTGCCCCTTCTGTCCGGGATAATTTTCACATTGGTTTTAGTGGAAACAATGATCCCATTCTCTTTTAGGCTCGCTGGGAAAAGTGAGAGATTACATGACAAGGTAGAGCGGGCTCACCTGCTTATCCGTGTCACCAACGGCGGTCAGGCTCTGTCCTGCTGAAATTGTTAGTATAAAATAGTATAATAATGAATGCAGTGCTGTGATATGTGACTATGAGCAGCCTAGGATGGAGGCCGGACGTGTACAGTTTAGTAAATGGTTGTCAGGTGAGAGCCACTGAGGAATTGACAGATTAGTATCGTCCCTTTTCTGAAGACCGCATGTGCTGACAGTAAGGCCTCATGCAAATGACTTCCAAATCGTTTTTTCATACTGATGACATCATCAGTATGTGATCTGTCAGGGTTCGATGCCTGGAACCCACACAGATCAGCTGTTGCAGCAGCCTTTGGGTCCTGGAAACTACAAGTGGATGGGCAGCGTATGTGGTGCCGCACCCATTCAAGTAATAGGATTGGCGCTGCAATTCAATGGAAGCACCACCCTGCAGTGGATGGGGCCGCTGTTCCGCTCCTATTACTGCCCATCCACTAGCAGCTTCTGGCACCCATAATCTGTGTGGTGTTCGGACCACATACTGTTGACTTATGGTTAGGTTCACACGTGCGCTGGGCTCTCCGTCGTTCAGGTCCACCAGGGGACATGAACGACAGAGAGCCTGTCCGCGTAAACAGTGGTTACCCACGGACACACACGGACCCATAGACTATAATGGGGTCCACGGGGTGTCTATTGGGTTTCCACCGTTTTTATACTGAAACCGGCAGAGAGGAACAGAAATGAAGTAGCTGAGGTGACTGCTAGGGCCAATGACTGGTCTCTGCAGTCACATACTGGTATCAGTGATGTATTAGCAATGTGATGTCATCGGTACCCAGCTTGTAACCGCTGAGACCCATGATGGGCCGCAGCAATCACCTGAGCCGATTCACTTCTGACCCAGCCAGTGCCTGCACAGAATCAAACAGGAGAACCAATGACGAAACAGAGAACCTGGGGTATGTGAATATCGTTTCTTTTTTATTTTATTTACCCCACCCCTGGCCCATCTCCCTGGTTTTCCCATTTCTAAGGATAGATGATCAGGATCAGAGTCCTGGGAAACCCCTTTTATAGGGTATATGGATGGGGACTGTTTTGCTAGGCCAACCATTGGCACCCCTACTGTTTAGGAGAATTATAATTCCAAAGTATTATATGGCAACCATTGTAATGAATGTTTCTGAAGGAGGTCCCAATTGGGTTATCCATTTACTCCACATGCACTTGTAGAGGTCTCCTTTAAGGCTGTATAAGTAATGGTGATTGGAGAGGACATTGGATTTACCCAAGTGCAATATGTCTTGTGTTTCCGTGCGGTCGTCATCTACTAGATGTGGGCTGTCACATTTACCCATTACAATATTGTCCATCAGTTAGGAGCCCCTGCATCTTGTTTGCTGTTCTTGTATATAAAGTACGGGATCTCTGCATATGAATCTGCCCCTTTATTACCATAGCTGGGCCTGTATGAGGAGCAGGTCAGCGGGATCTTGTACCAGAGAGGGCACATAACGTCAGGTGTGCTGCAAGGAAACAAGCTCGGCCTGAACAGACGCTTGATTCTGTGCCTGCCAAAAACTGCTGGGCGTCATAGGTGGCCGCAATATAGGATTACATGTCTGTTTGGGGTCAGGCTGTGCACTTCCTATCCCTGCAGGTTACATCCTGGTCTTTCTAATATCCTTTTTTTCCTTCTTCTTTATTTAGTGTTATTATTCTGATGAATCCATGTGAATTACAGGGTACAGACTCACTCCCAGGGTCCGCAAGGCTCTGCTGTCCCCCACTAATAACATCTTATATCAAACCACACTGGGAGGGGCAGCCATGATGGACTTGTATATAGTTCAGTTACAGCATGCAGTTTTATAGTACAATATCTGGCACAAAGTCCTTAGGAGAAGATCCTTTAAAGGCGCTTTCATGGACATGTATATTGGTAATCTATCCTTAGATGGGTCATCCATATGTGATTGGTGAGGTTGGGGTCGGACACCCAGGACCCATCAGCTGGAGCGTTTGGGTCCTGACTATTGAGCACAACGGGACTGAGCTGCTGCTGTATCATGTGACTGATGAATGTGATATCATCAGCACAGGGAAGAGGCTGAGCATTTGTGAGCACAGCTGATCGGCGGGGGTCCTAAAGATGGGTCATCAACATATAAGTCCTTTCAAAACCACTTGTCCTGTATGTTGCGAGGAGCGCCCTCCATGGATCGGACATGTTTCTCAGCCAATCAGATTGAGATCTGGGGAATCTGAAGGCTAAGTCACCACTTTGAATTCTTTGTAATATTCCTTATTCCTGTCCTTGCATCGTGGCAGCGACATTATCCTGCTGATAGTGGTCACTGCCTTTAGGGGGCACTACTGCCATGAAGGAGGGTACTTGGTCTGTGCAGTCTTTAGATAGGTGGTCCATGTCACAGTAACATCCACTTGAGTGCTGGGACCAATTGTGTAGCTATAGGGGTGCAGCAGTAGCAGTTGCTACCGGGCCCAGGACCCTCAGGGGTCCACAAAGGTCCCTTTGCCACATTATTATACCTCTATTCTAAAGGTAGGGGCCCCATTACAGATTTTGCAGTGGGGCCCATACTCAAAGTTATGTCTTTGTCCAAGACCCAAGGTTTCCCAGCAGAACATTGCCCAGGACATCAAGCTGCTTCCATCAATTTCTTCCCACAATGCATCCTGGTGCTATCTCTTCTCCATAGTGTCGGACTGGCCCACCAGAGGATGCTCCAATGGGCCCAGGCTCTAACATAGTAATAGTCCAGTAGAAGACACCCAAATTTGAAGGGTGCTATGGTCTATTTCCTAGCAGTTGTTGGAGGGTGGGCCCCAAAATCATTTTTATTTGGTGGGCCCAAGGAACCCCAAGGGCCTAGATAGCTAACATGCATCGGGCCGGCCACATGACGTAAAAGATAACACGATGTATCAGAGGAGGCCGCATTCTTCCATCGCTCCTGGGTCCAGTTGTGATATCACATGCCCATTGTAGGCACTCTCACCAGTAGCAAGGGTCAGCATGGGCGCAACCCCATATGCCGCAAGCTGTATACCTTATAACACATCAATTTATTCTGCAAGATAGGGATGCTTATGAAGTTGGGTGATTTGTGGGATCCCAATTACTACCTTTTCTGTACATTTTGCACACCTATTCACTTTTTAGTCTTCTCTGACACTGGTACTTGCTTTCTGCTCCGACAGAAGAGAGGTATAACCGTCTGTTTGAGAGTCTTTCACACACCTGAGAGGTGGCACCATGCCCAGCCGCCGGAGGCTGTTCCAAAATCCTTATCAGCCCCTAGTTTCCGTGTATCAATCATCGTGCTGTTTCCACGTATCTCTCATCCGCAGACTTTAACTCGGAGCGCTCTGGCTCGGAGGCCTGGGAGGAATTTGTTCCTCTGTCTCTCCCTGTTTGTTTATCCGGTGTAATTATACACTGTGCAAAGTGTTCACTTGGGGGATAATGAGTCAAGGCGTAATTATCAGCGGGCCCCCGCAGCGCTAAAAAGATCTCATGTCATACTAACACACAATATTCCACCGCATGTTCTCTGACCCCCGCAGAGGAACCCATAGCCCTAAGAGACTGGCCATAAACGTGGATATCGGCTCACACATAGCTGGCTGCTGGAAGATGGAATTACCAGTTACCATTCTGAATGCAAATTCTTATTCCTGCTCTGGGATTTCGGGCTTTTGCTCTGTATTTTTGATGTTGGCCTCTATCATTAGAGACACCGTGATTTGCACTGTTGTCATTGTGCACTGGGGTGGTCTCACAGGGCAGCGTCAGTTCCCATCCTGTAGGGGTGCCACCAGTGGCGTAACTAAAGTCTTGTTGGCCCCGGTGCAATCTTTTTTTCCAGGGCTCCCTACCTCATCCCTACAGCGAATTCTTGATAGTGATGTTTACGGGTGCTAAGGAGTTTGATCAACCTTAGTTAGGTTAGGGTTATCTGTGGGTCTCCTTGGCTTATGGGCCAGATGGAAGCTGCAATCTCAATACTGATACCAGTGCTTATGGGCCCCCTAAGGCTCCTGGACCCCGGTTGCGACTGCACCCTCTGCACCCCCTCAAGTTACGTCCCTGGGTGCCACGGATGGCTCGCCATACCAGTCACCCTTTTCCAGGACCTATATAAAAGATAGGTTTTCAATATGAGATTGGTGGGGGTCCTTAAAGGGTTGTCTGGATCATAAAATTAAAGGGGTTCTACTTTCTTCCTCGGGGGGGGTGGAATTTGGATGCTATACCTAGGGGTTCTGACAAAAGGCCACATGATGGGAACCAGCACCTGGTCCTTGGGTCACTATGCCTGCTCCATTCTCTTTGGTTTTCAAGGGTAGTTACCTGTGCTATGGGGCTGACAGACTATATTATAGTGAGCCCCATATTACAGGTAACTAGTGGTGAAAATAGGAGAAGAGGGAGGAGGCAGAGTGACCCCGAGCCAGGGACTAGGTGCTGGTTCTGACCATGTGACCCAGGTCAGAACCAGCCTGCAACCCCCAGGTCCAGCATCTAAAAAGGAGCAAAGTAAAAGAAGACTCCCTGGGGAAGATCTAGAAAATAAAAATGCATTCATACTTGCCTGTGTCTTCCCCTCCATTCCGGTGCTGGGCCGACATCACGTTGACTGGACCGCTGCAGCCAATCGCCACTCTCAGCAGTAAAGGGTCAGCCCAGCACAGGAACGGAGGGGAGGATGCAGGTAAGTATCTGTGCATTTTTATTTTTTAGCCATCCTGAGCTGCATGCATTTAATTTTATGATCCCCTGACAACCCCTTTAAAAATCAGCTGATTAAAGGGCCGGTGGATGTTGTGGCTTGTTCATTGTTTACCAGACACAGCACCATACACTTTGTAGTGGCTGTGCCTGGTACTGCAGTCTCGTATAGGACTGAGAAAGCTACAGTATGAGACATAGCCGCTTCAATAGGTATGGTGCGATGACTTGTAAGCAGGGTAATGAATGGGGGTACGTGGATAGATCTTGTTGGGGTAACCTTGCATTTTATTAACCAAATTGTCAATGCAGTGACCAAGAAGACTATTAGAATTATGCGGATAAATCTGCAATTGGAAAGGACAATGCCGGGAATGATATTTTTTGGACAGATGGAGAGAGACACGCTAGTGTGTGATGTATGAGGTATCAGATTTATCATCTGAGCAAGGATTTCACCTAAGACTCAGTAATACTACACAGAATGGTAGTGGTCGTCACCCTGGGACTCTCCAAGTGCTGCAAAACTACAACTACCAGCCTGTCCTGCAGTTTTTTGAGTTGTAGTTTTGCAGCGACTGTATAGTCCCATCTTGGAGACCACCACCATACAGACAGAGGTGTAACTTGAAGCTCCTGGGCCTCCATGCAAAATTTGTAATGGGGCTCCTAAATACTATGTGCCATTTAGAGTAGTGATATATTTTATATGGCGGGGGAGCTTTGGGGCCCCATCAGGATCCAGGGCCCATAGCGACTGCTACTGCTGCATCCACTATAGCTACACCCCAGCATACAGAGTAGTATGCTACTTTGATAGTTGGGAGTTGTAGTATTGCCACACCTGGTGAGTCACAGGTTAAAGCTAAGGCCATAGCGGGCCACAGTGAAAAAGCGCTGCGGGAAAAATCGCGTCGGAAACTCATCACGGTTTTTTCTGCAGCGTTTTTCACAGAAAGTCCGCAGAGGAAAACACTTTCTTCTTCAATTATACCTATAGGGAAATCGCTGGCGTTTCCATAGGTATAATTGACATTCTGCGATTTCCAAAAAAACACACTGTTTTTGGAAATCGCAGCATTTCTGCTGCGGGTATTTTTCTGCTATGTGTGGATGGGATTCACCTCGATCTAAAGCAGTGCTTTCCAACATTTTCACTTTGGGCACCCCAATCAAATAATTTTCACAAAAAGGCAAAAAAAAAACAGCAGTTTTGATTCAGCTTTTAGCACAGTTTTTGAAATGACAGATGAAAAATAAATTAGTTTCACTGTAAATTAGAAAATTGCACCAAAAAACGCATCAAAACTGCATGAAGTTTTTTTCTGATTGTATCGTGTGAATCTACGATACTGGTGTCTTCTCGAATTGTGGAGAGGCCTATGGGGCACCCCCCAGGATCCAGGGCTCCGTAGCAGTTGCCACCTCTTCACCCCATACAGCTATGTCCTTGTATGCAGATAAGAAAAAGTAATATTTTACCAAGCCCCATTACCACAGGGGTCTCTGCAGATCTCTGGCTCGACCTGCGCTGAGCTGCAGACAGTACTAGCCGCAGCCTGAATGATGGAGGATCCTGAGGGCATAGATAGAGCTGACTTTAAGACATTGCCATGTTGCCACCGGAGTGTTGCAACACCCCTGGCAGGTTTCCACGTCACCCTGGTAGGGAATGGGTGGGTTAAACTATAAATTACATTTATAGAGGCCTTGAGATTATATAACCTTAACTTCTTCCGTGATATATAGATTTTTTTTTTTTTGTACATGTAAAGTTTTTGGTTAAAAAGATGAATATTCATTTTTCCCACACTATTCGGGGCCGGTCCCTGCTTAGGATTAGTCATCCTCTAGGTCGGCCATAAACAATGGCTCACCGGCACAATGAGATTACCTCCACAATCCCATTAATGACCATATCAATCAAATGAAATCACCAAGCAAAAACTTTTTCATCCTTTTTGCCACTACAATTACTGCTTGCGGGGAGACGGCGTATAGAATGCCGGCTCGCCATGTGCACCGTGACACTATGTGTGTGCTGGTGTGAAATGAGCGCAACTGAAATGTATCCCACCATGTCCCCCCCCCCTCATTTCTGCATTCCTTGGGAATCTTGTAATTAATTCAGGAGAAAATTAATTACTGTCGGATTATGCAACAATAGGATGCTTTAGAATTCAAGAGGCCCTAGACACACCAGATCTGAGGACCCTTTATCCGCTTTAAACCTACTTTAACCCATTCAGTTCCTAAACGCCATCACAGAGGTCAATTAGCACGACGGACGGTAGCACGAGGTAACTTTAAATGTAGGGATGGCGAAACCTGTAGCGTTCTATCGAGCGCCGTGGATGGATTAGACAGGTGATGTACGGCCAGGCAGCTAATCTATAATATTGTGAGAGCGTGAGCCTCGCTCTTATCCCGTCAGCGTGGTGCATCCCCCTCCACGTCCACCCCCTGCCTCCTCTGCACACCCCTCTAATCGCATGTACGGTTCGTGCCGGATTATCCCTTTCTATAACGGCTAAGCCCAATTAGGCAACACCAAAGAGGCTATGAAAATAAGTGGCAGGATGACGGTCGCCATTTCCTATGTGACTAGCATCCACCCGGTCCCGCTGACATCAGCGAGGTACCATGCATTCAGCCCGGACCGGACAAAGAAGGAAAAGTTAAAAGCTAGACCAAAAAAAAAAAAAAAAAAAAGTTTTTACACCTGATTTAATATTTTGTTCACCAACGCCATCAAAGGGTTAAATGAAATATTTGCAGTGTTTACTCCTACCCCCCCCCCCCAAACACTGTCCATTTTCCCATGTCTGCGGCTTGAATTAGTCGCCATGGCGACCATGTTACCCCCCAAGGAGAGGGGAGAAATAGAAAAAAAAAAAGAAAGTTGTAGAGGACTCATTTTAGCAGAAATAATTCTCACCCCCCCCCCCCCGGAGCCTGGCATCCAATCAGAAGGCCAGAATGTGATGTCATGTCTTCCCCTCCATGACCAGCGTCCTCCACTTCAGCCCTTTCTCACTGAAATGTCAATGTGTAAAGGCTGCGTGAAAGCCGGGGGACTTTGAAATGCAAAATCGACATGTTTCAATATTTGGCTGACTGTGCAATACGGAGCAATGGTGGGAGACGCGATGGTCATAGTCAGACCACTGCGGAGGAGCTTTAACTCCATGGATATGGACTCGAGACCTCGTCTTACATAGAGATATCTATCTATCTATCTATCTATCTATCTATCTATCTATCTATCTATATATCTATCTATATCTCATGGGACAAATTAATGTAGAAACATCCTTAGAACTATTGCCAGTGGTGTGTACCATTACACACATATACAGTATATACAGTATCTCTATACAGTACTGTGCAAAAGTTTTAGGTGCAAAAAAAATGCTGCAAAGTAAGAATGCTTTCAGTAATAGAAGGGTTAATAGTTTATTTTTGACAATGAACAAAATGAAGTGAATGAAGAAAAGAGAAATGTAAATCCCATCAATATTTGGTGTGACCTTTGTCTTTTTCCTTCCATCACTTCTTGGTACTTGCAGACAGTTTTTGGCAGGACTCGGCAAGGAGGTTATTCCCACCGCCATCTTGGAAAAAATATATGAGGCTATATCTGTGGGGGCCGGATTATCACTCCCAGGACTCCTCCTCCAGAGGGCAAAGGTCACACCAAATATTGATGGGATTTACATTTCTCTCTTCATTTTTAACAAAAGTAAACTATTAACACTTCTATATATTATTTTTAAAGCATGCTTATTTTACAGCATTTTTTTTACACCTACCTAAAACTTTTGCACATCACTGTACATATAGAGGTATATTCACAAGGACCATGGTTGTTTTTTATTATTATTATTATTTATTCATTCAATTTTGCAGCAGTTATAACAAGTGTTCACTTCCCCTGCAGCACCTACAGAGGGGAAATTGGGTATTACATGTGGCCTATATAAAGTGTATCTCCAATTATAAAAGCACTTCTCATAAACGAATAGAAGAAACTTTGTAATATTATATAATCTTACTAAAGAAATCTATTTCACTCTCCATTAAGGCTAGGTTCACATCTACACCCGGCTGTTTGTCATTTGGGTCCGGACCACTAAAAGAGCAGTTACCCGCGGACACTGGCAGACCCCATAGACCAGGGGTGTCAAACTCATTTTCACCGGGGGCCACTTCAGCCTCACGGGGTACCTTGAAGGGCCAAGATTATTTTACACGGGTATAAAAGTAACTTCTCCTTAACAGTTAAGCGAGCTATTAGACAGCGTATAATATAAACAGGCGCCATGGCCCCTATTTATAGCGCCCCATTTACACACACTATAATGTTCCACAGCAGTCCCTGCACACTGTATTATGACTCGCAGCTGCCCCTGCACACGGTATTATGCACGATATTATGCTCCCTAGTGGCCCCTGCACACAGTATTATGCTCCATATTAGCCCCTGCACACGGTATGATGCTCCATATTGGCCCCTGCACACGGTATGATGCTCCACAGTGGCCCCTGCACTGGTATTATGCTCCATAGTGGCCCCTGCACTTGTATTATGCTCCATAGTGGCCCCTGTACTGGTATTATGCTCCACAGTGGTCCCTGCACAGGGTATTATGCCCCATAGTGGCCAAACCATGAACTATTATTATACTCTGGGGTCTTTTCAGACCCCAGAGTATAATGATTGGAGACCCAGGGGAGGTGACAAACATAAAAACCAGTGTTACTTACCTATCCTGGACACCGTTGCACTCCTTGCAGCTTTCGGCCCTGTTTAATTGCGCACACACGTCACGTGATTAGGCCGGCGACGCGACCTGATGACGTCACCAGAGGCCTCAAGCCTGCTCGGAGTAACATTGATCGCAGCAGAGGTAAGTAGCATATGTTTTTATGTTCCCTCACCTCCCCTGGGTCTCCGATTATTATACTCCGGGGTCTGAAAAGACCCCATTGTATAATAATAGCAGTATTTGCGGCCCGCAGCCTCACTTACCGATGCCCGCGGCCACTCACAGCGGCATCCACTTCCCCTTCTGCGTCCCATAGCAGAAGGAGAAGTGGGGACGGCCACGAGCAGACACGGGGTAGGTAAATAAATAGGCCCTGACCTGCCGGGGATACTCCAACAGGTTACGGCCTATTTATATATAAAAAAAGTTATACTCACCTGCGATGCCTTAATGGAGCCACCGCCTCCTCTTCTTATCCGCAACGTCTGTGTCTCAGCGTAAGCGGCGTAATGACGTCATTGTATCGCCGCCTGCGCTGAGATGCGACGTCTCGTAAGCCAGCCCAGGACAGGCCCCGCTCAGCTCTGTTTTTTTTTTTTTTAAAGCGGCCTGTCCTGGGCTGGTTTACATTAAAATAGAAAAATGCCGCCCCCCAGACAGTGAGGGACAGTGCCGCCTGAGGCAATAAAGATGGCGGCCGCCCAGGGGCGCACCGCTAATGAGGCGAAGTGAGGCGGCCGCCATGTTTATTGCTCTTGTATTGCATGAGGCCAGGCCGGATAACAGAAGGCAGCGGGCCGGATTCGGCCCGCGGGCCTTGTGTTTGACACCTGTGCCATAGACTATAATGGGGTCCATTGGGGGTCTGCCATTTTTATACTGAAACTGGAGAGAAAAATCCTCCGTGCAGGACTCTCTGGAGCCTTATCAGGCTGCTCTCCTCCTCCTCCTGATCTTCGCTCAGGCTGGATTCACACCTGCACCCGGATTCTCTCCCCCATTCCACTTGCAAGCAGGACTTTTCTCTCCGAATTTTTCTGCCGGAAACCCGGTGGACCCGGGCGCAGGTGTGAACCTAGAGTCAGACTGAATCCATTTCCTCTACAGCTCACACATACAAGTCTATGGAGAGGGAAGCCATTTAATGGATTTATTGCCTTCTGTGCAGTAGTAGTGTCAACATTTCTCCATTACTCACAGTGTAGCAGAGTTCAGCAGCTATTTGTGTATATTTTTCAGCAGCCTCCTCCTCCCCCTCCATAGACTTCTATGTAAAAAGTAACTTAGTCTGAAAAGTGTAGAGGGAAACATTACTGGCAGCATAGGGATCTATAATGGCGTCAGTCCAGATCGGCCAGGATACTCTGGCTTAATACAGGTGTTAAATGCACCCATAAAACTTGTGTGACACTGCCCAATGGGTTCTAACCCCGGCCGCCGCAGTCATATAGCATAGCATTAGCATTTTTCTGAGCCTAGAGATCCATTTTTTTCCTGCCTATGTAAGGTAATGAAGGATCAGTGACAAATATCATTTTTTTTTTTTTTTCTTTAAATTCTGAATCTTCATTTGTGGGTTGTCACTTGGGACGTAACCTCATCCGCATATAAAAGCTCCAGTGCCACGGGATAGAGACTTTCACCAGGGACATGCACTACTTGGACTGTATACTGTGCCTGGCATCCAGCTGAAAAGGAAACAGCACAGACGTATAAAGCTGTTCATCCTGATCTGCCTGCTTCAGGCCCGTAACATTGTTTTATTATTTCAGCTGACAGAATATCATTTCTGTTGTTTGTATGTAACACTGTGTGTTTTTTCTCTTGTCTTTGCAGGAATGGAAGAATTCACTTTCCAACCAAACATGATCTGCAGGTACGTACGTGAGAATTTTATGAGCTCATTGTATAAACATGGTTAAAGTAACCTCTGCGAAAACACCTGCCGGTCGCTGCTCCCTATGTGCGTGTATACAGGGAATGCAGAAAACGTCCTGAACCATATAGCACAGAATGGCGGCACAAAACTGCCCCTAACCCTCACCATGAATATAACCTCTATGTAATATATATATATATATATATATATATATATATATATATATATATTATATCTATTGTCTGCCATTGCTGGTACTGTGGAAGCAATGCAATACAACCTTAGTGAATACAGCTCTGAAGGAAAAGCGGATGCATTGTGAGCAAAGCAAGACACAGGGTCAAGCAACACCCTCATAGACCTTGTACTAGTCATAACACACCATATTGGTTTGGCCCAAAATACTCCTTTAGGCTAAGGCCCCACCTAGCAGCAAAAAAACGCAGCATATCAATTTTACCTGCGGAAACGCTTGTGTTTTCCCCATAGATTTAACAGCAGAAAAAAAAAAACCTAGAGAAAAATACAGCAATAACGCAATGAAAAACGCTGCAGAAAAAAACGCGATGCATTCTTTAGCGGCGTTCCACAACGTGGGGCCTTAGTCTTAAAGCTGTTTTCTAGGCCTAGATATTGATGACCCATCCTTGGGCTACGTCATCAATATGGGATCGATGAGGTCCAAAGCAAAGCCAGGTCAGATGAATGGAGAGTCGCAGAAATATCTGCAAGAAAATATTCCATGTGTAAATTCACCCCAAGGTGCCACTTGCAGAAACCGAGCAGTTATTTCTTTATAGGGAACTTCATTTACTTTTATGTCCCATTTGGATTCGGCACAAAAGTGTGAACGAGGCCTTATAGAGAGCTAGAGCAGATGTTAGTAATTCCAGTCACATGGCAGCGAGCACTTGGCTATACGTCTATGTTATGTTGTAGTATGGGCCTGGGAGAAGTCGGGATGAATGAATCTAGCCTCAGACTCATTCATATTCATTCGGGGATGTAAGGAAGGCGAGGACGGAAACGTATTGCCCGAGAAAGAGTGAGCAAGTACAAGATTTCATGCTGAGAACCTGAGGGACTGTGAGGTTCAGAGGAAATTGGAGGAATCATTTGTCTTATATACAGCAACTAAAACAATGATAGGATTGTACAGAGGGGAAATATCCCCTATATAGAGCATGTGACCATAGCGGGGCTCCCTGTATATGACCCTATGACTTGTGCTTTTCCCAGTAAGATTAGCTCACTTCATATCAATGCTCTATATAATGTTAAATTACATAATAGAAGAACATGTCGCCTCTACTAAGAGCTCAGCATTGTACCGTTCCTCTCTTATTCCTCCTGGAAATGTATGACTACCATACTTGATGTATCCATACACACTAGCTCTGTCCAATCATTACTGGCAGTGATGCCAAAAGACTGAAAAATGTCCCCTTTTGCATCCGTGGGGCACCCGTTTTCAAGGATCTCTCATCCTATGAGTTATCGGAGATTTCAGTGCAGGTCGCGTCTGATTTATGTGGAGGTGTGTGGCGGTCTTCGTAAATCACCTTCAATGAATCTGGCACATTTGGAGACCGCGTCCACTTTTCTTGTTCATTTAATCGTGCTCTTCCTGATTCCCGAATAACATACCAGAACTAAAGTGAAAACTGACACACAATCAATGCTGGGAACACGAGCGTACATAATGCTTGAGTGGCAAATAAGTCACCTATAACCATACAAAAGGGTTTTTCTGGATTTGTGTAATTTACAGCTCTTTAGTTCCTTGTCTCATGCAAAGATCTACAACTTTGTAGTCTGGTGCTGAAATGTCTCACATTTTTCAGATTTGTGCTTGTTGTCAGTGAATAGAAACTGGAGGGAAATGAAGCTGGTGCTGGTAGCAACCCAACCAGACGACAATAAAGGAGCGGTCAGTCCAGTGGCTGTGTCTTGCTGGCATTATTGGCCCAGCTTGCCTCCTCCATCACCTGACGGTTTGCTCTGCTGCACCCGGTATAGCCTGGAGAGGGTTAACAGGACTGCCTTGAGCACCTTGCTGACGACACGGTGGAAAATGCAAGATTCAGGTAGAGCCCGGGCAGAAGTGCAGCGTTTAGGAATGAATTAGTAACGCAAACAATCTGCCCTCATCCTTCACCGCCGGCTGAATGTCACGTTTCACTTGTTTCTTGGCTATGCTCGCTGTATCTTCTCCCTGGTCCTCCCCTTCAGGCCTCAGCCCGTTCAGACAGACTCCTCTCGGTAGCTTATCTAAACACCACGGTTTTATTCAGGGTAATTATATTTATCTGATTCCCCGTGAGCTGAGCTTGTGGGGTCCCTGGGGCATCCTTAATAAAGTATAATAACCCCATAGGGTTCAGCAGTAGTTCAGACACTCCCTATGTGGTGGGGCTCCAGTACACCGTGCAGTCATTTCATGTCAGGTGCAGATGGCGTGTAATATCTTATGATTGTAGAAGAGACCTGTCTCTTTAAGAAGCTGCAGGGGAATCCTTGGTGCCAGACACTCCCGGGGAGGTGACAGGGTCGATAAGACTTGGGGGGGCATGATAGACAGGAATGGGACTTGAGTTCCCTCAAGTGTCACAGCTGCAAAGGACCCAGAAGTAAGGGAGACACAAGTCACCCTCACCACACTAGGGCCGGATATCCTTTGCTGGCTGGCAGTCTGTACATTGTAAATTTATTCCCCCTGCCCTCTGGTGCACTGGAGTGAGGCAGGGGAAGAAGATTTATGATGGAAATGATGAGAAGCTTGTGTGCGCAGACAGATAAGTCTTAACAGCGTTCTGGGCGCAGTAAGAGAAGGAAAGGGAAGTGTAAATGTTGTGCATAGGAGTCCAAGCTGATTTTGCACCAGGGCCCAGAAGCCTTTAGTTACATCTCTGGTGATCGCTGTATGAAAGGGTTATCCCATAAATCATTTTCATACCAGAAGTCCAGAATAGGGTGAAAGACATAAAGACACTGCGTCATTTTTTGCATGTACCCCCTAGGGTGCTGTCGCTAATCTTTTCTGCTGGGGCAGTCTCTGGACAGAATCCGTCTCCTTCCCCCTCTAGCAGCTGATAATATAGTCCTTTTTAACTACGTGCAGGGGGGAGTCTTCTCATCTTCTTAGCTATACTGCCAGGTACTACAAAAACTCTGCTCCTTACCTGACAAGCAGGGCAGAAAGATATTTCTATTGGCTGCCATGTCATGAAAACAGGATCACTATGTAGAAACCTGGCTGTAGGTAGATTAGCTGAGCATGTCTGTCCACCACTTCTCCTTAGATGGACGTGGTCGTTGCTATTCATCTTGAGCACAAGTTGGCGCTATACTATGTAAGAAAATGCCATAATTCGTCTCTGGGACATTTTTGTAAATGGAAGACATTGTCCAGTTTTTATGATCTATGCAATGACTATGACGTTTAATGGTGGCAAAGACAGGGGGCCCTCATTGACTCCGACATCTGGAACCAGCCAACTGCAGACATCTGTCACAGCAAGTATTACAGGGACATATGTCACCAAGGGTTAGCAGCTCCTGTGTAGCTTGAAATTTGCTATAAACTGCTGTCAAAACATATGCAACAGAGCTTAACAAGTCAGACACAATGTCCTTGTGACCTGAATGTTATATTTCCTTATTGTCACTCTACTATATAAATTCTGCTTGTGGAAGCGCCAGATATGGTAATGACAAAATTGGGGACCCAGCGTATCACTTCCAGGAGATGACCGGGATCTTATACTTTTCTCATAGGAAAGGGAATGATGATGAGCTAGCTTGTAGTATAATGTTGTACCGTGTTAGCCATAGAAAGTAGTGGAAGAGTGAAGAAATCAGGCGATACCTTTTAGAGGCTAACGGAGCTAGCTTGTAAGATATGTCTGTGGCTGAGCATAGGGTATCCAAGTGTAATAGGTACTGATAGACAGTCGCCGGCACCAAGACAGTGGCAATGTGGCCGGCCCTGCACTTCACCATGGCCAACATGCCGCTACATCAGCCAGCACTCCCAAAGCTGCCACCAGACACCAACCCTATGGACTCTCTACTGTAAGACAGATTGAGACTACAGAACTCATTACCGTAACAGCTGTGAGACTATGGAAATCTCTTCTGTAAGAGTGGTTGAGACTATGGAGCTCTCTACTGAAAGAGACTATGGAACTCTCTATTGTAAGAATGATTGGGACTATGGAACTCTCTATTGTAAGAGACTGGAAATCTCTACTGTAAGAGTGGTTGGGACTATGGAACTCTCTATTGTAAGAGTGGTTGAGGCAGTGGAACTCTCTGCTGTAAGAGACTGGAAATCTCTACTGTAAGAGCGGTTGAGACTATGGAACTCTCTATTGTAAGAGTGGTTGGGACTATGGAACTCTCTATTGTAAGAGTGGTTGAGGCAGTGGAACTCTCTACTGTAAGAGCAGTTGGGACCATGGCACTCTCTATTGTAAGAGTGATTGAGATGATGGAACTCTATTGCAAGAGTGGTTGAGGCAGTGGAACTCTCCTGTAAGAGCGGTTGGGACTATGGAACTCTCTACTGTAATAGCATTTGGTATTATGGAACTCTCTACTGTAAGTGGTGGAGATGATGGAAATCTCTTCTGTAAGAGTGGTTGAGACTATGGAGCTCTCTACTGAAAGAGACTATGAAACTCTCTATTGTAAGAGTGGTTGAGATGATGGAACTCTCTATTGAAAGAGTGGTTGAGGCAGTGGAACTCTACTGTAAGAGCGGTTGAGATGATGGAACTCTCTACTGTAATAGCATTTGGTATTATGGAACTCTCTACTGTAAGTGGTGGAGATGATGGAACTCTCTACTGTAAGAGCAGTTGGGACTATGAAACTCTCTATTGTAAGAGTGGTTGAGATGATGGAACTCTCTACTGTAAGAGTGGTTGAGATGATGGAACTCTCTACTGTAAGAGCCGTTGGGACTATGGAACTCTCTATTGTAAGAGTGGTTGGGACTATAGAAAGCTACTGTGAGAGCAATTGGGACTATAGAACTCTACTGTAAGAGTAGATAATGTAATAAATCCAGAGGGAGTTGTTTTTTTATTTTTTATTTTTGTTTGCTAAATTTGGAGTCAGGAAGGAATTTTGTCTCTCAAATGAGAAATATTGGCTTCAAACTCATGGGTGGTTTTTACTTTCTCTGGGTCAACAATGCAGGGTACATTGCTAGGATGTCCCTTGTCTATTTGTGAACTTCTATCCGCCTCTCCTGCCCTGCTTACTTCTTTCCTCAAAGCAACCAGGATGATGTTTGCGGTTGGGGAAAAGCTTTGTTTGTCAGGGCTTATGTGAGTACACAGTGAAATGTTCCGATTCTGCAACCACTTCAAGCACAGAGCAGAGTAACACGTTTACCTGGAGGAATGCTCCCAGTCTCCACCTCCGCTCTCAGAGCCAGCTCCTTGCCAAGTCTCCTGTCCTAACATGCATCTCCACTGAACCAGAAGAAAACTGTATATATATATGTATATATTTTGTTGTTTTAACTGTTAACATGATGGGTGCAAGAACATCCAATTTCATGCAGTTCTTGATCTTCCCAACGAATGAACCCATGCAGTGTGGTCACGTAGAGTCGGTCTTGGTAGCCCATTGTCTTTCATGTTTGTACAGATTATTCACAGACTATATTTTACCCTGTCCAAAATTCTTCTGTACAGTCTTCGAGATAATGTAACGGTTCTGGGTACACCTCATCCTACCTGGCAGACCTTCAATGAAACAATTTTACCTCCGAGAGTCCGCCAATTATTGCAAAACTATAAAAATTACTTATGGAAAACACAAAGATTAAGATATTGCATTACTTCTCAAGTTCTTCATAGCTACAACCTGTGGTGGAAGGGACCTCTGGGATCTGAGAGTGCGATTGCACCTCTGACAGGGTGCGCTGGGAGTCAGGGAGGATACAACAGTCTATAAACATTGTTGTTACTAAGATAGTCAGAGTTTACAACCACCCTTCTCCCTAAGCAACAACACAGAGGAATAACAGAACAGGTGAGTCAGTGGGCACCCAGACTGTAGACACTGCCCCCAACCACTCTGCCGTAAACATCTGTGAGCCATGCTCTGACTATGCCAATAAAATGCAGGTGGAGAGGATATGATTTGTGTCAGCCGTGAGATTTCCAAGGACAAGAGGTCATGCGTTAAAAGTCCATGGGTGTCTAGCAATGTGTGAGGAGGGTCTGGGGGAGTTTAACACTATCTCTTACTACTTGGTAGGTGGCATAGTCTTACACACAAGTAATTCCTTGCATTTAGATGGTGAAGATGATGGGACGTCTTCTGAATTCACTTTTTGAATGGGATCGTAA
The DNA here is from genome assembly GCA_947044405.1 of Leptodactylus fallax. NCBI lineage: Eukaryota > Metazoa > Chordata > Amphibia > Anura > Leptodactylidae > Leptodactylus > Leptodactylus fallax. Next base: position 1,777,949 of record CAMRHE010000159.1, on the reverse strand, counting down.
ATTTTTAGATAAATGGAACTTGTAAAAATTGAGCATATGCTGGTCATGCTTCATATGAAGCCATAACATTAAAACCTAATATTGTGTAGGGCCACCTTGTGTGTCCAAAAAAAGCTCAGACCTGTTGAGGTATGGATTCACAAGAGCTCTGATGGTGTTCTGTGGTATCTGGTACTAAAATTTTAGCAGTAGATGGTAGGAAGTAACTTTATGATCATTGGGGGTCCACCCAATGAGACTCCTATCAATCCTGAAAATGGGAGTCAGGCTCTCTCATCTTGGTGGAGTGGCAGGCCGAACATGTGTCCTGCCGCTCCATTCTCTATGGGAGTGCCGAGGATAGCAGAGTCCTTTACTTGGCTATCTCTGGCACCCCCATAGACAATAAATGGAGAGCCAGGGCACATGTTCAACCTACTGCGTCATCAGTCATTGGTCACATTCTTGGGATTAGTGGGAGTTGGACCCCACCGATCTTGAGTTATCCTCTATACCATCAATAGTGGATAACTTCAAAACTTAGCACAGCCCCTTTAAGTTGAGAGGTGCGGCCCCCATGGATCAGTTTTGGTTTTTGGTCACATCCCACAGATGTTCAATTGGATTGACTTCTGGGAGTTTGGAGTCATCACCTTGATCCCATTGTCATGTTCCTCAAACCATTCTTGAAGAATCTTTGCTTTGAGGCAGAGCACATTATCCTGCTGAAACAGGCCACTGCCATTAGGGGGCACCGTTGCCATGATGGGTTACTTGGTCTGTGCAATCTTGGGGTGTGTCACAATACTAGGCACATGAACGCCAGGACCCGAGGTTTCCCAGCAAAACATGGCCCAGGGCATCAACCTGCCTCCACCAGCAACTTCTTCCCGCAATGCCCCCTGGTGTTGTCTCTTCTACAGGCAAGTGACGCACGAATGTAAAATGAAATGTGATTCACCTGACCATTTCTGAGGCTCACATGCTCCTTGTTAGGCACTTCAGCAGTGGCCAGGGGTCAGTATAAGTATTCTGACTGGTCTGCTGATACACAGATGCCCTGTGTGTACTGACACCTTTGTGTCACGGCCAGCAGTCTGAGCTCTTGCAGATCTTGTGTGGGATTGGGACCAGTCTTGGCCTTCACTCCTCACATACATCAGTAAGCCTTGGATGCCCGGCTGTCACTCTCTGGTTCACCAGCTGTCCTTCCTTGGACCACGTTTTAGGTACTAACCACTGCAAACCTCACAAGACCTGCCCCTTAGGAATTGTGCTTTTGCAATGGCTGGAGGGCAACAGTTTATAGGACCTTGGTCCAAAGGAACACCTGAGGTCTCCACATCTAGAGATGACGTTTTATCTTTAGTAATAAAAATAATGTAGACATGACTGAACAGGATCCAGGGCTATGGAAAGATCTGCTAGACCCTCTTGGCTTTGCTATACTAGTAGTGGATAGATGGGTGTGATAGGAGGCAGCTAGAAGCCCTGCGGACATAAGATAAATCCACCTGACTATTGTATGTACACAGTTCTAGTCTCTCTTCTGACAGATGACTATTGTGTATGTTGGTATAGTATGTGCCATGAAGGTGTTCAGATAGACCACTATTATAAGAGGCAGCTTCCTTGATAGTACCTCCAACATGGTCCAAGGAAGGACAGCTGGTGAACCAGAGAGTGACGGGCATCTGATGGTGTATATCCGAGCCCAGCTGGGTGCAGTGTGCGAGTCCTGAGTGTTTGCTCCATACACGGCTGTCAGGGCAGGCGCTCTGTTTAGACAGGTATGATACAGTACCTGATGTGTGACTGACAGGCATTCAGTGGAAATCCCCAACCTGCAATACTTTATGTCATCCCTTAAGAATGATGAGTAAAATCTCTCATGTGTACCTCTCCACAGCTAAGAATAGCTGCCCGAACCTTGTGGCTGCCAAGGCTCTCATTGCTCATTTCCTTCTAGAGGTTTAACATTCACAGATATGTAATATATTGCTAAATATTTACAAGGATAACCTGAGAACCGGGCTCTGTTAAGAGGACAGGAGAACCTAAAACTCTCAAGCTTGTCCCCCCCCACTTGGGAGTTCTGCTCTTGTGGCATATCATACCCTGATCCACCTGTGCTGTAAAATGAACCTGGGAGCATATGATGCCTATGACCAAATTCCCAATGGGTTCCCTGGTGTTTTATTGGATTATAATGAAGAATTTAGAGTTAATTGATATAAGGCTGTGTTCACACTCCTTATGTAAACATGTTTGGCGAATAGTTTGTAAAAGCTATCGACAACTAGTCCAAACCAGGGGTTTAAAGGGATTTCCAGCCACAAATTGATTTTTCATATATAGTATGTGATCTGTTAGGGTCTGACACCCAGACCCTGCAGGGATTAGCTGTCCAGAAGCTGCTAGTTGACATGTGGCATGTGCAGCACAGCTCCTATTGAACTAATAGAAGTGGCACTGCAGTTCACTGGAACTATGCAGTGGACAGGGCTGCTGCACCCCTTCTATTACTTGAATAGGAGCGGCGCCACACAAGTCGCCCATCCACTAGCACGTTCTGTCTAGAACAGATGATCTGTGCTGGGTCTGGGCGTTGGACCACCCCAGCTCACATTACTGACCAATCCTGTGATTTGGAGCCAGAAAACCCCTTTAACTAGGAGAGGCCAGGCCCCATAAGAAACTTTAGAATGGGCCCTCTCCCCTTGATCATGAATATTGCAGGCCAAGAGGCAGCTTCCTTGTAATGCCATGTGATGAGTCCTCCCCCTCTCTGTCCTCTCTGACATGACAGCTCAGGCTGTCTCACTAAAGAAGTCTACTGTGGAGGAGTCACTAAATACCATGAAATAATGTCGTGCATCCTCTTTTACTTTTGTCCAATTGGGTGCCAGGGGTGATTGGGCCCCCCTGACACTGTGGGCCCTGTGACTGCTGCTATGATGCTACAATAGTAGTTACACCTCCTGGGCCAAACGCATCCATATTAGCCCTGTGAAGATCAATGGTGGGGTTTTGGACATCCACCAAATTGATATTGGTGGCCTATCCTAACGAGACATGTTAACAATATCCAAGTCCTGGAAAACCCCTTTAATTGAACTCAGTTGTATGCTGTAAGATCGTAAACACCACCACCGTCTTTGTGGATATGTAAGGTGACATGCACAATAACCGTGGGTTGTGTACGGGTCTATGAAAAACAAAACATTCCTACTCCTGTGATGTCATGCGGCCAGGGTCACCGCTGAGGCCTGTGATTGGGCCTCAGTGGTGACATGTGCATGTGGAGCATCATGATGCTTGTCGTGCCCATGTGACCGCTGGTGGCCCAATCACAGGCCTCAGTGGTGACCCTGGCCGCATGACATCACAGGAAAGTTCCAGACACCGCAAAGAGGTAACGGAAGGTGAGTATGAATGTGTTAGCATTAAATAGCTTCAGATCTTGGACATCCCCTTTTAATTAGGCTGACATTTTACAGAGCCCCATAATGGAGATAAAGTCTAATGTCCCACTTTGTGGAAAAGCTGCTTTTTTTTTTTTTAATGCAGATTTTGCTACGTTTTTTTTTTTTTTGAGCCAAAGCCAGGAGTGGATTAAGTAGCAGGGAGAAGTAGATTTGTTTCCTATATATTTCCCATTCCTTTTGTAGCCACAAAAAAGCATCTTTTCTGCAACGTGCGGCCTCAGCTCAAAATCTGTCCCCTTTCTGGTTTTGGTTGGCACCACCACACCCTTTATTTACCAGGGACAAATGAGCATCAAGTCATTGTCCTAACCTCCAATACCTATGGTAAGGGGATTTCCTTACAATTTCACCCCCCATTAAAATAAGGGATGCAACCAACCTAGGCTTCCATTCCAGGGAGCCCTTGGCAGCTGCATTGGAAATCCTATAGCACATATGCCTCTAATAACCACTAATTTTTAATTAAATTTTTTATATTTATATTTAATTTTAATTTTTTATTATTTTTTTGAGACCTCAATTTATTTAGATATGTATAAGATTTCTGTATCCCAAGGCAGTGGCCGCAGTATTACAGAGCACCCACTTATTCGAGTATTGGCTGCTGCCTGTCATTGATTTTGGTGGATTCCAGGCACGTTGGATGCCTCGGCAGATTCCCAGCATGCCGGGACTAGCAGTTTTATTTCGGTTTTATATCCTTGTATGTGTGTGTCTTGTAGCTGGCTCCCCTTAATTAAGATGACTCTTCACTCCTCAGCCCTGGATATTAATTATTACAACGCCATGTGTCAGCTCCAGCCCAGCACGTAGACACTGTCAGGAGTGTGAGAGTCAATCTGGGGCCACGCCTCTGTGCTGCACACCTTGCCAAAAATGTTATACGGATAAAGGCATTGGAACGGCAATAGAGAGTGAGGTGGAAGTCAGGAATACCTGAGCCCACCACCAGAGAGACAGCATGGCACCGCGCCAGTGTGAAAGTCTCATGGGCATGCATGAACTTCTAAAATATGTGGATCCCACAGGATAGTTATTACTTATATACTGTAGTAGGTTCATAAAAAGGTGTCTAAAAACCACGCCGCTACTGTCCACAGTCTGTGTCAGGTATTGCAGTAGTCAAGTGAATGATGTAGAGCTGCAGTACCAGTCACAGCCCAATGACAAGAGGGGCACTGTTTCTGAAAAATAAAGGGAACTAGGAGATAAGTGGGAAAACCACTTTAACATTGTTGTGTGCTTTAGAAGAAACATTTTCAGGTACCCTATTTATAATTAATGGAAGGGGGCGCTCTGTCTAAGACCTTACTTTATCATTAGAGTAGCATCTCTGTCTCCGGAGGAACACATACATCCACGCATTACATAGACAGCCCAGTATTTACATAAGAACTGTGCAATACTGCATGTTAGCTATGGTGGCGCCACAGGGAACATAAACTATTGTGGCCAGTTCACCCACGGGCTACGGCTGCTTCAGGACCCCAGTACGGGAAAACCAGTGACCATCTGAAAAACAGAGATGGCAAGCAACAACTTGCAGGACTTTCCTCTCCGCTTGCTTTGTGCGGAAACCAAATGAAAACCACACGGACTCCATTATAGTCTATGGGGTCCGCGGGTTTCCCAGGCAAACCACTTTTTTATGCGTATAGGTTTCCCGTACGCAGATGTGAACCAGGCCTTAGAGACTTTAGGATAGGTCATCAGTATCATGTTAGTGGGATCACCACCTAGGAGCCCCACAGCTCATCTGGATGAAGAGGCTGCAGAGTTCGGGTGAGTGCTGCCACCTGTTCACTGGATGCTAAGCACAGCGCTGTACGTATCATAGCGGTTGTGTTTGGTATTGAAGCTCAGTCTCATTCACTTGAATAGGTCTGAGCTGCTGCTTTACCATGTGACCGATGACATCATCAGCAAGGGAAGAGGCCGCATTGCTCATGATTGCTGTGGCCTCTTCAGACAGCTAATTGTCGGGCCCCCAGTGTAGGGCCACCACTGATAACATATTGATGACCTATCCTAAGGTCCTAAAGGTTAGTCCCAAAAAACCTTTTTAATAATGTTTAGCCAGAATTAGGTCTTAATCTGCTTTTTTCACAGAAACAGTGCCCCTCCTGTCCATGGTTTCTGTCTGGTATTACAGCTCAGACACATTTACTAAAATACTGTGGTGCTGACTTCCGATTTTTCTAATTGTTGTCAAACCCTTTAAAGATTAACTCGTAGATTCCTATATGTCCCCAGTAGAGAGTGGCCGGTGCTCGGATATCCAACCTTCATTTTGCACCGATGGTTGCAATGCAGTCAGCAGTTAAAGGGTTAGCAGGCATATTTTTGTCGATGGGGCAGGCCTAATGACGATCCTTTGCTGGGTCCTAATGAATGCTGTTGCAGGTTGGCAGCTGGGTTCTTATAGACTGCAGCTGAAAGGAGAATTGAACATAAACACAGAGGCAATTTAGGGATTAGCGTATGTACCACAGTATGCTGGCTGCATGCTCCCATCTCCAGGCCTGGCACAGTTAGCGGCCCCTCTCCGGTTTTACATTCCTTCAATAATGATATGTAATTTCGGTACGCAGAAAAGGAGGGGAGGGGGGGACTACTTGAATGTCGGAGGGACCGTGGGAAACAAAGAACTCATCTGTACACAGCAACGTGCCAAAAAGAAAGTCATCGTGTCTCAAAGATAAATCTGGGGTTATTGTACCTGTGCTAACAGGTCCTGAAGATGAACCAGCGCTGATAATGGGCAGCGCTTCCCTGGGCAGAAATAAAGGTGGCCAGCCTGGTTTTATTTGATCGTTGACTTGGTGTTGACCATGACCCCAAGGTGAGGCTTCAGTAGATCTGTATATTGGAGGGTGGCATCCTTCAAGGGGACTAACCACGTGAGGTAACACCCAAAGCTGAAACTTTACACCAAAAAAAACTATCTAAGCATCGTTGCTGGAACTTGGCAAGTTGAGCTATAAAATTTTACAAGCTACAATTTCATTTTGGCCATTAAAACCATAAAATATTAACCATATGACCTATAAATGTACATTGGAGGTAGTTTTAGGCCACTTTATACGTATGGCTAAATATTGGGGTTTTGACATCTTGTATTTGGGATTGAGGTTACAACCTGTCCAACTTTGGTTGTATCTGAAGAACATCAATGGGTCAGGGTCCAGTTGGTTTACGACAGACATGCAACAAACAATTTTCACAATTTTTCCATGAATGCTCGACTGACTTGAGTGGATAGTTATATAGGGCGAATTTACATGAGGTCTAGCTGTCAACTGGACCTGAGTTTCTTATGGCCATAATATAGATGGTCCTTCCTTACCTCTTGGTTTAAATTTTCTCTCAAAATGTGTAGCAAGAAATGACTGGTTTTGCGGGATACGTTTTGTGTTACAAAACCTGACGCAAAAGATTTTTGATATTTTGTAACAGGTCATCTCATACCACTAATCTTAGAATATCTCAAACAACAGGAAAGGCAAAGAAGGACACAAATATGCAGCCACATTTTAAAGGGTTTGTCTAGGCACTTAAACATGACTTCCAGTGGCTTCTTTATGCTGGACCTTGGGGGTTCTGACTCCAGATCACGTGATTGGAACCAACCCCCGACCCGGAGTCGCTCCAACTCCTCCCTCCTCTCCTGATTTCACAGGTGAGGTTGGCTCACTGTAGCAAAGCCAGCCCCCATAGCACAGGTGATTACCGGTGAAATAGAATAGGAAAGAGGCGGAGCAATCCAGTCACCGGGGGCTGGTTCCAACCACGTGACCCAGGGTAGGAACCAGGCTGGAACCTCCAGGTCCAGCATGAAGAACCTGCCGGAGGAAGTCAGGAAGTTTAACTCCCTGGACAACCCCTTTAACATTTGCATTACAGACAAAAATCTTCACCCTCTCGAGATTCTACTGCACCAATCTTCAATCATTAGAGACTGGTTTAGGTGATCAAGATGATCTAAGTTTGGCTTAGTAAAACCATGTTAGAGTGATTTGAAGTCTACATATGATAAATTGAAGCCATATTATAACCATTTATGTCATCCTAACTCTACCAATTTATGAAATTACCAAAACTTGATATTGTTAGTTGGGAGTCCGACTCCTGGAAGCCCCACAGATCATCTGCTGTGTCCTTTAGGTATGCACAGTGTACAGAGCTGTAAACAGATAGTACACTGTATAGCGGCTGTGCTGGGGTACATGAATGAAGTGGAGTGGAGGTACAGTAGCAAATTTGGGAGTGGCAGAAGCTGACCGGGGAGATGCTGGGTGTTGGACCTCCACCAATGTGATACTGATGACCTTGATGAATTTCAGGTCATAGACAAGTCTTTTAGTGTACCCAAGTAATATAGCCTGGGATCTTGATCATGATAGTGCATCAGGAAAACCAAGCTGAGGCATCGTCTACTAAAGGCCAGTTTCTTTTATTGATGTTGGTCGTACTTTATTTTTTTCATACAGATTTTTTGTTAGTACTCATAAGCAGGCCAATCGACCACCGTAGAACAATATAAGCATATTGGTAATAAATAACAGGCTCAGATAAGACAATAGACAAGGACACACAAGGGTCCCCTGATGCACGAAGCCCCATCGTCTTCTTTCAGACCTCAAGCCACTTTCTACAAGAAGCTGGGATCACTGTTAGGACGTGAGGGATGCAGACATCTTGACATCTTTTCTGTGTTCCCGGCATTTTGTAAGTTGCAGGCCTAGGACAGATCAAAGAGAGGTAGTGCCTTGCAGCACTGGGTCCTGGTTTCGAATCCAGCCAAGGTCAACATCTGCAAGGAGTTTGTATGTTCTCCCATTGTTTGCGTGAGTTTCCTTCGGGTACTCCGGTTTCCTCCCACACTCCAAAGACATACTGATAGGGAATATAGACTGTGAGCCCTCTATACAATATGATGGCGCTATATAGGTAACCTAAATAAATAAATAAATAAATAAATAAGCCTCTACTCTCTGGATCAGCAGAACCCGTGGGAACCAACTGCATCCCACACTTGAGCTTTTGGCCAACAACTGTCTAATATGTATGGCCAGTCTTAGCGCTTTATACAGGTTTATATTGGACATACATTAAGGTAGGTATATCAGCAGTATCGTATAGATTTATGGTGTTTATTCGCAGAGTTCATTGCCTCTCCATGCACTCATAACCCTTTGTGTCTCAAGGAGGCCAATGTAAGGTGCAGATGGTTTACGCCTAATTTATTCATGAACTTCTAGACTTCAACACATATCTAGAGTTGGGAAATGAGGAGGTGCTGAAAGTACCCTTTATCTTTTCTTTCTCCCTCCCAATAACAAACTTCCTCTACATCCTGGAGAAAAAAAAAATTAGTAAAAAAAACATATCAAAGTGTCCGTATGGCATCCCGCAAGGAACTATCGGAGCAAGGGCTGGATGTCTGGATCAGGTTCCTCCAGAAACGGACATGAGGGAGATTGGAGAGCCTGCACGCGGCATGTCTGCGTCAGCTCTGACAGCTAGCACTGGGGCACGGCGCCTCTGAAGTAAAGGGAAGGAGGGGGTCCCAGGACCTGTAGGGAAATGATTAAGGGGAGGTGAGAAATCTGAGTAAACAGAGCTGGTGAAAATGAATAAGGGAGGAAGCCAGAGGAAAATGAAAACCGGACTTCAGGTCCCATGATAATCCCTGAACATGCTGCAGGATACCACCATACAAAGTGTAAATCTAGCACAGTTGGCCTGCTCGGCAACCGCGTCCAGATGAGATAAGGCAAATCCTATGGGATTATTGCCTTGTCTTGTGCAAGTTTGTCTAGGAGTCCTCAAGTTCTTCATGCACCATTATATGGTGATGGACCACCACATGCCAATTCCAGCCTACGGCCTTCAGAAAAAGTCAGCTTCCTCCATCTCATATTGATGATCCCAAAGCTTTTATTTGACATCTCCTCCGAAACATTATGGAGAGTCTCTGCTAATGTAGATGGACACCAATGATATCCTATGCATAGTAGGGTATATTAGCTAGAGTCACCTGAATGGTATATTCCCCTTGTGAATCACTGCCTCCGTTGTTGAGATATCATCTTTTTTGTCAGTGTGCAAAGGAGCTTTTTGGTTTAACCAGGGGTGTTGTCATTACTCCAAAAATTTACGTTGGAACGTCCTCATTGCTCCAAAGAGCTCATTTGCATATTAACAAAAACATTGATATCTCGGCAATACAGGCAGTGACTCACAAGGGGAAAACACTGTTTGATTCAGATGACCCTAACCTATCTATCTGCGGGGATGGGTTCTGATGGAAATATATATATTTTTTTAATTTTGGGATAAAAACATCATTTTTATAGAAAATGTAGCTTTGTTTGGCTTCTGCAGCTGCCATGTTTCCACCAGTTGCGGGATCCCATTCAGAAGCAATTCCATCAGACTGACTTAAGTCCTTCTCCAGCCCCTCTCCGACCTCTCCTGCACGCTGTGGTCTCCTCAGACGCGGCCCTTCCACCACCGTGTCATAGTCCTACTGTATGCCGGTTGCTTAGCATGAATACATTAATACAAATCACCTCCTAAAAATCCACTTTTAGGCCATGCTTGTTTTCATGACTGCTGGTTTGGCTGACTCCGTGACAAAGTGCATTGCTCCTGTGCAAAAGAGAGGAATCGTCCAAACATTACTCTCCAAATGGTAGCCGCCTCTTCTGTCTTAGGAGTGGGAATCTGTGGGATGTTTCCTCGCTAACAGCAGGTAGCTCATTGTGAAGCAAGTCAACAGGAAGCGAAAAGATACTTCTCAGCACTTTCTGTAAGCTCATCCAAGAATTCTTATCTCATAAAAAGAAGAGCTGAAAGATAAAGGACCAGCGATTGTTCTTCATCTGTTATGCTGGTTATATGCCGAGCAGCCCTCTGCAGAGGACATGAAGACATTGCTATGGAGCTTCATGCCGTGATGTCCCTCACCATACTGTAATATTCTTGACTCTAGTTTAACTCATATGTTGCCTTAGATCAAGTCATGTAGAGAAAGGAACATACTTGGCAATTGCAAACTGCTTTCCGGGAGCTCAGAGATTGAGGCGTTCTAGACCTTTTTTGGGTATAGACACATCCCTTTTCCAAAGACCACTGGTGGCTTTTTGCAGGTTGCACCCCCTTTACACGAGCATGACATAGTCGCCTGAATGTGAAGTTTTACATCACGGCTAAATGACATTTCCATGCACAGGAAAAGTTTGTGGAGGTCCACTTTGCGGGACGTCATGTGTGGCTTCTTTTCCAACTTTTTCGGGAGTCCAAGAGGTCTCCTTGGGCATTCTGGGGGAGCTGGCAAGTATGGAAAGAAGGGAGCAGGGAATATGCTTTTCTATGATGTCTGGATGACTCTGTGACAAAAGACAGCAGTATAGATACTAAAAATGCCCATAGCATGAAAACCAGGCATTTATCTCTATAGGGAGCTACCTTCCAAAAGGTCGCGCTAGAGCAAATTTTAATTTTTTTCATCAAGGCATTCTTCTTAAGTAGATATAGTATCCCTCCTGACCCACATCTATGACATCTCCCCTAGCCAACCAGTACCCTGCTTCGCACTGATGAGAGGCAATAACCTTGAAACCATTGTCTGCAAATGTGTCGCTCTTCTTTTTGGAGAAGATATTTTTTCTTAACCATTAGGCATTGATCTATAAGGAGCTACCTTCCAGAAGGTGGCACTAGAGCAAGCTTTCCTTTTTCATATTTGAGAACTTCTTTTCATATCCCAGAATTCTTAGTAGAGTATCTATATACCGAAAGGTGTCCTGCAAAGAACGTGTCCTTTAGGAGACTTAGTACTCCCTCTGGATCCTTGGGAGTAAGGAAGGTGGTTACATATCAAACATCGAAAGCATGTGTGCATCTTTATTCAGGGGAAGAGACTCTCCCAGTTGAGACTGCCCAAATGGACAACCACTTTAAGGCAGAATTACGTACTGCTTCTATGATATGTGGCGTATTACAGTATGGTTGATGAAACTGCTGGTCACTGGTGCTATAGGTGCACTGGGATGTGACGGGAGGGCTCTTACAAGCTCCAGTTTCTGAGTGAATCTTCTTGAGCTTAGCCGCTCTGTGTATTTTCTTTGCTTTGTTTGTTTTTACAGAATGCGGGAAGTGGTTCAGGTTTGCTGTAGAGGTAGAAAGCGCTTGAAGTGAACCTTTAAGCGGCGCCCCCTCCCACCTCTTCGCACACTCTTATCTGAGGCACAAGGCGCCAGGCGTGGAGGGACGCACAAAAGCAAGGGTGAAAAATCAGAGAATAGCCAACCGACAACTAATATTTGACTTTGTAAAAAGTAAACTAGTGAAAAGCCTCCCAGGTCTGCAACACACGTGTTTATCAAAGCCTTGCATGATGAGGCAAATGAGCTGCATGGTAACCACAGCACACAGACTGGCGCACATGGAGAAATGAGTGGCATCATATCAGACATCTCTAGTGAAACGTAAAGTAAATGACCCCTTAGGCTTCATGCACACAATTGTGTAGTCCAGTAGTCTGCAAAAACCTGCCTTATACCCATAGGTGATCCATAATTATAGCCAAATTTGTGACACAAATATGGACTATAATAGAATGTGTCCTGAGCCCCGACTCCATGCCCACCTTGCGGATCCATGAAAATCACGTTCCAAACCCAAGATTTTGGGGGTGTTTGCGACCCACAAATCATTGTTATACTCTCAAATCCTTGCAGAACCCAGAATCTAATAAGTGAAGGTCCATGGGAGGTGCGGAAAATAACGAACAGTGATATTCACCCCTCCTTGCCTTTCCTGAGGTCCAGTTCTTCAGTCCTTTTTTGGCCTCTTGGGTTACGTCAGCAGCCACGGGGGACCCCTAAGGCCTGTGATTGGGCTTCAGTGGTCACGTAGGTTGCATCAATGTCATGCAGCTATCTTGATGATGATGTCACCCAGGAGGCTGGAAGATGCCCAGGAGAGAGCACCAGACACAGCGAGGGAGCCCTGGAGAGATGAGGGAAGTTCACTACGACCGTTTATTATATTTCCGCACCTCCCCTGGGCCTACAAGTGCTATACTCTGCAGAGACCCCAGAGATCAGGGTATACTTCCAGTGCAAACCAGAATCTAAACTGACAGGCAAACCTTGCAAATAAGCAAAAAGACTCTCACAAGGTTTGCCCAGATCTAGTCCTTACATAATTTGTAATTACGGGTCCATATTTACTGATATTACATGCAAAAACCTACAGTCATGTGCGTGAAGCCTTATAGTGCGGAAATGAGTTATAACCTACATGTAGATGCGGTGTCCTGTCCACCAGGAAGGCATCATGGCTTATAAAAAGGGCCAGGAGGGCTCATGGAAAGCAAGATTTGTAAAAGCCCTTCCCACCAACAAATAAGTCCATATCCTAAGATGGCTATTTGAAGGATGAGGATTTGTAGGGTGAAAGGGTCATTCAGCTTCTTATTTCAGCATGTAAATTTATAAAGCATTTCACCATAATGGGGTTGTGCCATTAAAGACACTTATCCCTTATTCATATTGCTGGGGGTCCGACCGCTGAGTTCCCCAGTGATCCGGAGGTCAGAGGACCAAAAGTCCTCCTAAAGCCTACTTGTGAATGGAGCGCCACAGCACGTGTGACCGCCTCACCATTCACTTCTGTGGGGCTGTCGGGACTGTAATCTCCTGTATCGCCTGAAGCCCCATAAAAGTAAGAACTGGTGATCACCTATAGTCACTGCTCACAGCTCTGCTCTATGCCCTGAGCGAAGAAGCAGTCAAGCATCGGAATGAAATAGCAGGTAAATCTTACCTGTAGCTATTGACTGGAAGGTCATTTAAGTAGATTTTGTCTAAAGACATAAGAAGGTGATACGTAATAGGAACGTGATACTGAGTGATCATACATCGTGGATATGTAGCACACACTTGTCTTGTATTTTACATACTGTCCCCATTGAACCCTCCAGGGGAATTTTCTGAGTATTATCGTCCCTCTGGACCCGCTAGACCTAGAGATGAGCAAATCATTTGAGCACTTCCAGTATCTTCTGGATTTTGGCAGCTTTAAAAGTACAGAATCAACTTGCTATATGACAGATTGATTCAAGATGTCCAAGGATGCCAAAACTCAACACATTCTGAAAAGTTCTGAATTAACACTTGTAATTGTGTCATTCTCAATAGGTACCATATGTACAAGGGATGTTTTGCAAGAGGTGACATCATTAGGATATCTGGGAGAACAAGCAGAAGACCCAAGAAAGTGACCATGTGTCCTTCATAATGGCTCAATAATTCTGCCCCCGCTTTAAACCTGGAAGACTTGGCAAATCTCCCCATGGTTCTGTTTTGATAGCAGGTCATGGCCAGGTTGTGTTAATTCTCGAGAGGGGATCATGAATGAATACATCTCAAATACTATTTAGAAAATGGGAAGAGGCCATTGTTCATTCTGAGGAGGGCCTCCATATATATCACCACTGCTGGGCTAAGTCCATTTTGGAGATACCTTCCAGAATAAAGAGGAACCATAATAGTGGTTAAGTTCTACATCTTTCTTACCCCATGCCTAAAAGCATTTGACTTCAGAGACACAGCCATTCATTCTTGTTTCTGACTGTAGGCTTCACATTTAGCCGACCAAGACATTTCAACCCTAGACAGAAGCTTGTCCTGTTTGTGACCGAGTTCGGTCCATTATTGATGCACCCTAGACAAGGGTTTACAATCTTCAGCATCCTATTGGATAGAACTTCATAGGCTAAGGGCGGTGAACACCATGGAAATTCATTCTAACTTTTATATTTATCGGATGTTCTTTATTAGGTGGAGAATGTGTATTATAGATACCTTACTGACTATAAATTGTGGACGATGTCCAATATTACTGCAAAATGAGCACCATGTGGCTTCTTAAATAGTCAACTACCCTCTAGATAGACCTTGTTGTAGAGTAGATATCCAGCCATTTATGTAGAACGTGCAGAAGAAAAGGGTTGAGAAGCCAAACAAGCTGTCAATATATGTGCAGTCAGGAGGTGAAAAATGATTTGTAAGTCAGTATCTACAGGACATGATCAATTGCTATTTCTTTTCTTCCAGTCTTGCTCCTTGGATGTTGTCTCAGGGTCTTTAGGGCTGTAATCTGTGACTACAGTTTAGGGAGTCTGAATTAGTTTAACCCACCCGTTGACTATATACATCCATAGGGTCCACTTCTGGCCTGGCGGTCATGTGATCAGCCAAGGGGTGGGAACTGCATGAGCTGCTGGGTCCTAGAGTATCCAGATTAGCTCTACTGGTGAGTACAATTAATAAAAATAAATAAATAAATAAATAACTAAATAAAAAATAAAGTAAAAAAAAAAAATGCCATTGCTACATCCATGTCACAGTTTCTAGTGTATGTGTCAGCTATGCAAAAATTTATAATTCAGAAGGGACAGGTAAAACTAGTAAATATATATATGAATGATATATATATATACAGTACAGACCAAAAGTTTGGACACACCTTCTTATTCCAAGAGTTTTCTGTATTTTCATGACTATAAAAATTGTAGATTCACACTGAAGGCATCAAAACTATGAATTAACACATGTGGAATTATATACTTAACAAAAAAGTGAGAAACAACTGAAAATATGTCTTATATTCTAGGTTCTTCAAAGTAGCCACCTTTTGCTTTGATTACTGCTTTGCACACTCTTGGCATTCTCTTGATGAGCTTCAAGAGGTAGTCACCTGAAATGGTCTTCCAACAGTCTTGAAGGAGTTCCCAGAGATGCTTAGCACTTGTTGGCCCTTTTGCCTTCACTCTGCGGTCCAGCTCACCCCAAACCATCTCGATTGGGTTCAGGTCTGGTGACTGTGGAGGCCAGGTCATCTGGCGTAGCACCCCATCACTCTCCTCCTCGGTCAAATAGCCCTTACACAGTCTGGAGGTGTGTTTGGGGTCATTGTCCTGTTGAAAAATAAATGATGGTCCAACTAAACGCAAACCGGATGGAATAGCATGCCGCTGCAAGATGCTGTGGTAACCATGCTGGTTCAGTATTCCTTCAATTTTGAATAAATCCCCAACAGTGTCACCAGCAAAGCACCCCCACACCATCACACCTCCTCCTCCATGCTTCACGGTGGGAACCAGGCATGTAGAGTCCATTCGTTCACCTTTTCTGCGTTGCACAAAGACACGGTGGTTGGAACCAAAGATCTCAAATTTGGACTCATCAGACCAAAGCACAGATTTCCACAGGTCTAATGTCCATTCCTTGTGTTCTTTAGCCCAAACAAGTCTCTTCTGCTTGTTGCCTGTCCTTAGCAGTGGTTTCCTAGCAGCTATTTTACCATGAAGGCCTGCTGCACAGAGTCTCCTCTTAACAGTTGTTGTAGAGATGTGTCTGCTGCTAGAACTCTGTGTGGCATTGACCTGGTCTCTAATCTGAGCTGCTGTTAACCTGCGATTTCTGAGGCTGGTGACTCGGATGAACTTATCCTCCGCAGCAGAGGTGACTCTTGGTCTTCCTTTCCTGGGGCGGTCCTCATGTGAGCCGGTTTCTTTGTAGCGCTTGATGGTTTTGGCCACTGCACTTGGGGACACTTTCAAAGTTTTCCTAATTTTTCGGACTGTCTGACCTTCATTTCTTAAAGTAATGATGGCCACTCGTTTTTCTTTACTTAGCTGCTTTTTTCTTGCCATAATCCACCTGACTTCTGAACAACACAACTGATGGTCCCAACCCCATTTATAAGGCAATAAATCCCACTTATTAAACCTGACAGGGCACACCTGTGAAGTGAAAACCATTTCAGGTGACTACCTCTTGAAGCTCATCAAGAGAATGCCAAGAGTGTGCAAAGCAGTAATCAAAGCAAAAGGTGGCTACTTTGAAGAACCTAGAATATAAGACATATTTTCAGTTGTTTCACACTTTTTTGTTAAGTATATAATTCCACATGTGTTAATTCATAGTTTTGATGCCTTCAGTGTGAATCTACAATTTTTATAGTCATGAAAATACAGAAAACTCTTGGAATGAGAAGGTGTGTCCAAACTTTTGGCCTGTACTGTATAATATATTTTTAATATCGAAGCTTGTCCTGTAAGGGCAGGAAGATGGAAGTCGACTCGCCATAGCTAACGCAGACTCCAAAGTCTGCCGAGGGAGGGCCCCTTCCTGCTGGGTCACATGGTGACACATCGATCAAGGGAAAATTTTTTTTTTGTGATATTTAAGAAAAAAAAAATCCATGAAACGTGAAAAACAGGCATATACATAAAAATAAAAACCACATAAAAATAAACCCTATTTATCAACAATAAAAAAAAAAAAAATTAATAACCCAAAGGATAAAAATGTAATAGCCCTAAAAAAAACAAACAAACCAAAAAAAAAAGTCCAGTCCTGAATCAAGGAAAATGGACCAATCCTGAAGCGGTTCCCTGTGTCGTCATTGGTTAACGCTTCAACCGATGATGAGACGGGGGGCTGTCTTAGGCTCCCTGTAGACACCGGACCTATGATGTACTCACAAATGGTAGCTCTTACCTAATGAAACAGAGCTAAAAAGCTGCCAAGGAGCAAGATCTGAGGAAAATAAAGAGCAGGTAAGTGTCAACTTTAGGCACTGACTTGCATATTACTTTTTCGCTCCTGACGTCAGGGTCCCTTTAAATGTAACCTGATGGAGGGTTTTGCACCAAGTATTGAGATCTTCTGACCATCACATAATCCATTCAGGAATCCTAGGAATGTTTTACTTTGATACTGAGTCGGTTCCATATATTTGGATTAATACCAGGTTGTCTCAAGTCATTAGAAAATTGGTTTGTCATGCATGACACAGTGTTGGGTACATGAAGTAACTTCCCAGTAGAGATTGGGTAGCCCAAAATGAATCTATCACTTGTGTTAGCCCCAAAGTCTACTTTCTCTTCATATGCATAATACAAATATTATGGTAGAAAGCAGAAACTGAATCAACACTGACCTATTTGGGCACTTAGGAGGTTTAGGATCCTCATAAAACTCTGAATTTTGGGCGCTACAGTCCAAGAAAAACATATTCAGAATGCTCTCTGGAGCCATGTCTTTACCGCAAGGAATGTTCCATTACCCCTCCCCCAGGCACACACCTCCGTTAACCCATCCTCTTCCAAAAGAAACCGTGCACCAATTAGGTCATTTCCTTCATCTGCCAGACTGGTAAATTCCATTTAACGATTTTGTGTACAAGTCAAGGATAAGGCACCTTGTCCGATGTCTGGTCAGATTTCCATGTAATCGGTCCTATAGTTGTCGTGTCCAAACTTTGCAAATACATTCAATGGAATTTCATAAGATGTTCCATATGTCAGTCTTAATGCACACCCTGGCTGGCGCAAGATGCGCCCGAATTATTAAGAGGCGCCGGTCTCCCGTGCACCAGAATAGAAATCTACGCCAGTCATAAAGTGGCTTAAATTTCCAGTATAACTCACACCAACTTTCTGGTATGAGTTATAGTAAATCTGTGACCGCCCCGGGCCTATCTTGGTCTCTACCCTTTGTAAAAAGTGGCGAGACGGGCACAGAAGGAACAATGCAGCACATCTTCAGCACAAGAAAGGGCCGTACATCAAAGATTTGCCACATTTGCAACCATCTACGCCGGGAAACTAGTATAGATAGGTTAGTAAATTTCCCAAATTATTCTTCCATCTTACAGATATCCAGCAAATGTCCATTCAGTCAGTGCATGCATTTCCTGCAACAACTCCTAAGTCTGTATGTGTGCATGTGTCCTGAATACAGAGAGAGGAGTCAATCGCTGACAGTGAATGGATTGGATATTGAAATTCAACACACACGATCCTTCTTTCCCTCTAAATAATGTCAGGAGGCTCCATACACAAGATAGTCATCCGGTCCCGTCAAAATCGGAAGATATGGCTGACTTTGCTCTAATGTGTAAGGACCCGTAGAGAGTTTATAAATCTTGGACCATCATTTTTTTCATGGGTGGGTGGATGGTCATGGCCAGTCGGTAATGCCAATATGTATTGTGTGCGCCCTATGTAGGATAGTAATGGGACAATCCAAGAATTACTGTTTTAGAGAATGCTAAATTCTGTACTGTACGATAAATGTGGCCAGCAGAGCCATATAAGACAGGTGGCCCCCATGAGGTTCAAATGGGGCCCCCAATGATGCGATTTTCATGCATTCTGGTAACAGTAGGCTCTGGTTCTTGGTTATACCTCTTCCCAACTCTTGACTACTTCACTCCTTCCATGTTTGGTGTCATAGAAGTATCTACAGAGCTTTCACATTTTACATTGGGCGAAAATGGGAGACAAATGAGGCTGGCCGCATAGCAGATTTCCTCTTTGGTAGCCTTATGCACACTAAGTTGAAGAAAACCTCCAGTCATGATAATCTGTTACATTCATAATGGAGTTTGATATAAGTTGGTAAAATTTTACAGTTATAGAGTTGATAAAAGACACCGGTCTGTAGAGTCCAATATGTAATGCTGCTGCGTTGATCCATAGCAAGATCTATGAGTTTGATATCTATTGCCGCATAATAGGAAGGAAACCTTCCCCCTGACTCCAACCATGGCAATCAGGATAAATTCCGTTTCCAGAAATCTTGTACCCATTAATTTGCTACATAATCTTTCACGAAAGTGTCCAGGAATCAACCATGACAAGATCTTGTGGTAGTGTTTCATTGGCTCGCTGCTCTTACAGTACAGAATCCCAATCCATGGGGATGATGGAGCCTTCTTTCCTGTAGACGTAGATGATGTCCTACAGGCCTGTGTGTAGAAAGGTCTCTGTACTACCCAATCATATACTTGTACATTTGTAGATAGACTGAAGTTTGATAACCTGTCTTACAGTCCACTCATATCTTTAATTTCATTGGTCGCTCTCCTCTGTACCCGCTCTCGTTCGGCTAAAAAAACAGGCACTTGTTGCAAACCTAGAGAAACTACTGGAGATTTCTCTGCAAATATCCATCTGTCTCCACCCCTCTACCACATTAGAATATCTCGCCACTAACTGCAGACTTCCACACACAATGCACCTAACGTTGGACAAGCCAATAACAATATTGACTTTTGGTTAGCCATTTAACCACAATCAATGAAGATCATGAGACGGTGAGGTTTTTACTTATGTGTGCAGAATTACTCCTGCTCGGCCCCTCTCAATGGCATAAATATCGGGATCACAGCTGCCATCGAACCCATAAGCCAGGGGGGCCACAGATCACCCTCACCACACTAAGACTGATTAAAGGTCTGATCTCCTTTGATGGCCGCCAGTCTATACATGGTGAATTTATTCCCCCTGTCCTCTGATGCTCTGGAGTGAGAAGATTTATGATACACAGCCTGACACTGTCAGAAAGGAGAAAATTAACTTTTTAATACAAGCAGCAGTTTGTCAGCATGTTGTCAAGGAGGAATTCTGTGGCACAAAAGGCAGCATGATGGGTTTGGAGGGGGGCACTGACAGGGGATGGGTGAACAGACATGTGAATAATATTTCAGGGTGGAAGAGAGAAGGAAAGGGAAATGTAAATGCTGCAAAAAGTTATGGATGGAAGCAGCTGATGAGGAGAAGTTGCACGGGGGGGCCCAAGCTGAGCTTTTGTACCAGGGCCCATGAGCTTTTGGTTACACGCCAGGCCCTTCATGGTGCATGGGATTTCTCTACCAGTTATGAAATGTTTAGTATCATCTAGAACACAATACATGTATGAATCACATATGTGATGTATACTAGGACATAAAGTGATCTGTCCTGTTTATTTGATTATACATTGCAAAATGAAACACAATAGGCCAGAATGCTAAGTACGGGATTCCCTTCTTGTTTGCAGACTAGTAAGAGAAAAGTACAAAATTTTTGCTATTTTTTTAACTATATATGTTTATTCACATTTGTCTATCAATCAGAACAATGTACAGTGCAGATAAGCGATACAGAACTAAGGCCTGATCCACAATACAGAAATATGAGGATAGAAAGGCCTTGTATTAGCCTCTGCAGGAGCTCCTCCAATTTCTTTGGGTCTTTGTGAACAGTAAAGAATTGAAAAGATGAAGTTTCCGGGATGATTTTGGTTGAAGAGTCTAAGGCTGGACCCATATTGTAAAATACCATGGAGTAGTTTCCTTTTCAGGTACATAGCCATCCTGTAGTGTTAGCCCTCCAGACTTCCATCCATGATACAATTCCAACACTCCATATTACTTGCATCACTCTCAAAGTTTACAGCATGAAATGTTCATAGACTTGTGTAAGATAATTCTCCCATACAACGATCTGCAGTCTTGTCATAGACCGTGCAATGATCTTAATTCTTCTTGTAGACCACACAACGATCTTCAGTTTTCTTGTACACCATACGACAATCTTCTTGTAGACATCATAGAAGATTTGATGTTACCAGCCTAAAACCCAAAAGAAAAGAAATGGTTATTCAGTTGTGTATTCATTGGGATCAAAATCATCCTCCATCATTTCTAAGAAGTTGGTTGTGAGGAACTAAACACCAGAATACCCCCAACATTGTTCTCAAGGGAGATCGGCCAACACCGAGAATACAAAGAATCGGGCACATAGAAGTTTAGCATACCCAACCCTTCTTTCACACAATATTTGCTACTGGGAGAAGATTTGGGATTCCTTGTACATATTAGATGCTTCATACATGGTTAGTACGGTTAAAAAAAGATGTACTATAAGTCTATCAAGTCCAACCAAAGGATGGGAAAAGGACATGGACATGGTTGATGGTTTGGGCACCCTTCATTGTGTGGGTGTATGACAGTAAAAATAATTCACTACATGACCCAATAAATAAAATAATGGGTTTTCAGATGTCTACACAACCATCAGGACCATTGGGTGTTCTATAGGGGTTGCATAAGTGTTGGCACAATGTGTGCTGCCATATGGTGCCGCCACGAGAATGTGTGAGACACTGTATTCTCCCCTGAAGCCTTATTTTTTGAATACCTCCTTAAAGGGGTTCTCCAAGATTGGATGTATATGGCCCATCCTTAGGATAGGTCATCAGTATCCTGTGAGTGGGGTCTGACACCCAGCACTCCCAAGGATCAGCTGATATGGGGAACTGCCAGTGCCGGGACTATACGCTGGATGGAGCTGGGATCAGACAGCTCCATCCACTTTGCAGTGGCAGTTTTGGGTTACTGCAGCTCATCTCCCAGCCCAATGAATCCTATCCCTAAATAGTAGAAAAGATGGCTATGGATAATGTGCCTGCATCAGGGCTATGTTTCACCCCCGTTATCTTCATTTCTTTTTAACATCTATTGCACCACTTGTTTCACACACGTTTCACACTCCAGATGTCTGCTCTCAGCTGTGAATCCTACGTGTAAAATAATTAACGCCTCCCATACAGCAGATGCCAGCGTTCCTTTAAGGATTAATGCCCATATGAGACGGTGGATTATTTCCGATAGATTTTTAAAGGGGCCAGTAAAGGGCCACCGCAAGGTGCCAGGATCTTCTGGAATGACGCCCGCTCATCGTACCAGTGTGTTTAGAAAGACAAGAGGCCAACCCTCAACCTGACAGCTCACACAAAGGAAAAGAATCCCAAGTAAACAAGGAAATTAAAAGTGCTTCCTACAGGTTGCCAGGAAACCGGGACACTTGGCTGAAGATTGTACTTGAAGTGTGTACGGTTAAAGGGACGGTATATAGCAACCTAGATTCCATCATAACCGAAAAACATTGCAAGGCAGAGTCTACAAGGTTTTTCTTTTAATTTTTTATAGTTTGCTTTGCAGTATTTTTTCGGAGGATGTGATATGAGGATGTGTAGTGGGGGGAGAAGCAAAAACTAACCTCTAATAATGTAGTGTAAATGACACAACCTTCAACATGTAAATACAAAAAGATGCTTAATGCTAAGCCCGCACGTAGCGAGCCGCAGCCAAACAGTGCTGCGGAAAAGACCGCGGCGGAAATGCATCGTGGTTTTTTTCCGCAACACTTTTAACAGAAAGTCGGCAGAGTTTTCCTCTGCAGACTTTATGCTTCATTTATACCTATAGGGAAACCACCAGCGTTTCCGTAAGTATAATTAACATGCCGTAATTTACAAAAACGCAACGGTTTTAGAAATCGCAGTGTGTCCGCTGCAGATATTTTTCAGCGATGTGTTGATGGGATTAGCCAGAATCCAATCCACTTTGCCAAATTGTGGCCTTTTCGCAACAAAGGGGTTTTCTGACGACTATTTTTTATTTTTTTTATTTTAGGCATTAGGACGTTAGGCTTCCAAGCTAATTCTGACTCTGGGTCACATGATCAAATCCATCACCCAACTCCCTCTGTTTTCAATGGCATTACATGTATATACAACCTGGCGGACTCTATTATTGTGATAGTAAAGCCAGTCTCCATAGACACATAATACCATTGGACATAGACAGGAGGGTGCCAGGAGCCAGTCAAGAATTACGTTAAAAAAAAAAAATAGTCCATGGAAAACTCCTTTAAAAGCGGTTGTGCCATCTGACCAAGTTATTCCCTATCCTATAACTTGTAGATCGGTGGGGGTGACTGCTGAAGTCCACTGCAAAACAGGGATGTTTTGTACCCTGTTCTGAATGGATCAGTTGTCAGCACTCATTTCAATGGGTGTGCCGGAGAAATGAGCTCCACTCAGAACCGGGGACAAAACACCCCCATTCTCCGAATCGGTAAGGGTCTGAATGCTGAGACCCTGCTAACCACCCAAATGGGGGTGTTCTGTCTCTGATTCTAAACTCTACAGGCGATAACATGCACAGATTGGAAGACCACTTTAAGGCTGAGGCCCCACGTTGCGGAAATGCAGTTTTTTTTTGTTGCAGATTTTGCTGCGGTTTTTTGAGCCAAATCTTGGAGTGGTTACAAAAGGAATGAGAAATATAATATTCCTTCTGCTCAATCCACTTCTGGCTTTGGCTCAAAAAACCGCAGCAAAATCTGCAACAAAAAAAGCTGTTTCCGCAATGTGTGGCCTCAGCCTAAAGCAGTAATGACCCAGAAGAGAAGCAGATAAAAAAAAAAAAAAAAAAAAAGATATAAAAAAATATATAAAACAGGATTTGCAAAACATGGCTTTTCTAGAAATGTCGCCACTCCTATGGTTGTGTCAGGTATTGCAGCTCAGCTCAACTGTAGATAAATGGGACAGAGCTGCAACACCATACACAACCCATGGACAGGTGTGGAGCTCTTTTTGAAAAAGGAGCCATCTTTTTCTAACCAATGGGGTGCATTATAATTCATGGAACCCCAAGGATCCTTATGGAGGTTGAGGGGTCACAAAAAATAATGGGTAGTGATGGAAGAAGAGGGGGTCAACGCATTTCTGTTTCTTTTTTTCCTTTAATATTACTTTTTTCAATCCAAAAAGGCAAAGCTAGGTGAAAATGTACAGCTAGCATGTGATATTTCCATTGCAGTCTGTCCAGAGGGGCAGGTTTCGGACCCCATAAGCTCAGTCTGTTGACATATCAGGTTTTCTCATTTGACACTTAGCTGAAGAGGAGAAAGTGGCCAAGCCTTGAGATCATCTGTATTGATCTTGCACAGTTCCGGGACATCGGGGGAAGGTTTGGGTGTTTGCTTAGAGAACATTAATGACTATTAGATACGTCACAGCCCCCTCCAGGAACATTATGGAGCCATTCATCTCAATAAACAGATATGTGAAGGCGGGCATTCGTGGTTTATGGGACGCAAACACTTGTGTAGGTTACAGAAAGCCAAATGGAGCCATCTGTGTTCTGGATTTTAACCTTTACTAGCCTGTCACTACCCAAAATATGTTCTCCGTTCTGTTGTTATGCAGAATTTTAGATTCGCTGTACATTTGGTCTTGGAACAAGAGGGTCTTGTGGTGTTAAGGGCCATGTAACAAAAAATATTTGGTACTGGCAGAGAGCTGGGGTTATGTTCTTTAGGATATTGGGGTTTTGACACTTAGAAGTTTTATCTCCTATTAACAGATTTGTTGGGGGTCCTTGTGGTTCACAGGAATGGGGGTCCCCAAGTCACCTGGGTGTGACTACCATTCCATTCATTTCTATGGGATAGAGGAAACTGGCAACTATATTGCTCCATCGGTCGCATAGTCCCTTGGAGTTGTGGTTGGGCATGGCCACTACTGCTCCATTCACAGGTGACTTGAGGATCTTTGCTCTCAAGCAGGATATGGGTGGTCAAATAGTGTCATTCTTAAAGGGTTTTTATGGGACTAAAATATTAGTGACCAGGTCATCAATATCAGTTTGGTAGGGTTCCAACCCCCAGAACCCCCACCAATCAGCTATATGAAGAGACGATGTGAACACTTACCAAGTACAGTGCCATGCACTGTATAGTGGATGGCCTTGGTATTGCAGCTCGATCCCATTCTTTGAATAAAGCTGAACTGCAAACTAGCCATGAACATGAAGTTATATGACCTGTGAAGCACAGAAACACAGAATGGATGATCTGTGGGGGTCCTGGGTGTTGAACCCTACCGACCTAATATTGAAAACCTTTCCTAAGGGCAGGTAATCAACATTTTAGTCTTGAAACACCCCTTTAAAGAGTCCATCAATCTGAGCTAATAGAAGGAGATCTGCTCTCATCTATCGTTAGGAAATTTTGGCATACTACAAAGCAGAGAACGTATACCATGTAGCACGTATATTTTGCTATTGAATCAATATTTGGTGTGACCTTTGCCCTTTGGAGGAGGAGTCCTGGAAGTGATGATCCGGCCCCCACAGATATAGCCCTGATCTCATCATCCTCCACTCTGTCTGGGATGACATGAAGAGACAGAAGGATTGGAGCAAGCCTACATCCACAGAAGATCTGTGCTTAGTTCTCCAAGATGGCGGCAAGAACAAAATCCCTGCCGGGTTCTGCCAAAACTGTCAGCAAGTGCCGAGAAGAACTGATGGAAGGCAAAGGGCAAAGGTCACACCAAATATTGATGGGATTTACATTTCTCTTTTCTGCATTCACTTCATTGACAAAAATAAACTCTCTTCCACACATTTTTTCCACACCTGCCTAAAATTTTTGCATATTACTGTATATAAACTGACCAGAATGGTGCAAATGTTTCTAAATAATTTGGGCGCAAACGGTTAATATAATATGTACCCCAGCAGATAAATACATTAATAAACGTGCAACAAAGTGTCTGACGTTACTGTACGGGATAAGCTCTGTATCCAGTTGTGTCGGCCCCAATGTGTGCGATAGAGGAGGCAGCAGTGACCTTGTACCTCTGGCTTCTCTACTCTGTGTACATGCAAACAGGTCCCTGGCTGGTTTCCTTCCCAGCTGTCTGTCTAATTCTTTATTTCCACAAACACCCTGTAAGTAAGTAATCTGTTAATAGCCGGCCCGTCTGGGACAGGTGCCGTAAGCTTAGCCCTAGGAGCATCCTGAGTCACTTCCCAGGTATGGCTTTGAGTAGTGACTAATGCAGAGAGGGCCGGACCACCTCCATAGCATTACACAGCATCTAACAAGCTCGTAATTAAAGGGGTTTAGTGTCAGAAGTGCCCCCAACCCATGCTTTACCTCTAGGAAGGCCGTGAACTATAAATTACCAAAGATTATGAGCAATTTTTGAGTTCTGTTCTTTGAGATGATGTGTGCCTTTGTACAACATCTGCAAAGCGCTCTTCATCATATCCCTAAAAGTATCATTTGGTATAGGTCCTCCATCTATTCAGGGAGCAATTTTGGTTTAACAAACCCATAAAATGCTGAGAGTTATGTTTGTTGTCTTGGTTCCCAATTGAGGAGAATGTTTATTCTTGGTTTCCATGTAAGCTACAGATTTATGATCGATGATCGCGAGAATATATGAAGGGAACTTGGAAAACAGAAGAGAGGAATTCCCATAAGAAGGATGTTACTTACTAGGAAACCATTCAACTATAAGTTGTGCCTATGGGTGTAACTCTGTACTGTGACATCACTGTGTGTATTATCCCTGTACTGTGACATCACTGTGTGTATTATCCCTGTACTGTGACACCACTGTGTGTATTATCCCTGCACTGTGACATCACTGTGTGTATTATCCCTGTACTGTGACATCACTGTGTGTATTATCTCTGTCCTGTGACATCACTGTGTACTATCCCTGCACTGTGACATCACTGTGTGTATTATCCCTGTACTGTGACATCACTGTGTGTATTATCTCTGTACTGTGACATCACTGTGTGTATTATCCCTGTAATGTGACATCACTGTGTGTATTATCTCTGTACTGTGACATCACTGTGTGTATTACCCCTGTACTGTGACATCACTTTGTATTATCCCTGTGTATGGGGGGGGGGGGGTCAAAATAACCATAAGCTTTCAGTATTCTGAACTTGTTGCTGAAGTTAGTCAAGGAGAAGTGGCGCACAGTTTTACATTTTGCTATAGGGCCCCATGGTTACTTGTTATACCCCTGGCTTTTTCCTTTACAACCTATTTTTATTGTGTCCTATGAACTGGAATACAGTGCCTTGCGAAAGTATTCGGCCCCCTTGAACTTTTCAACCTTTTGCCACATTTCAGGCTTCAAACATAAAGATATAAAATTTTTAATTTTTTGGTGAAGAATCAACAACAAGTGGGACACAATTGTGAAGTGGAACGAAATTTCTTGGTTATTTTAAAATTTTGTAAAAAATAAAAAACTGAAAAGTGGGGCGTGCAATATTATTCGGCCCCTTTACTTGCAGTGCAGCAAACTCACTCCAGAAGTTCAGTGAGGATCTCTGAATGATCCAATGTTGTCCTAAATGACTGATGATGATAAATATAATCCACCTGTGTGTAATCAAGTCTCCGTATAAATGCACCTGCTCTGTGATAGTCTCAGGGTTCTATTTAAAGTGCAGAGAGCATCATGAAGACCAAGGAACACACCAGGCAGGTCCGTGATACTGTTGTGGAGAAGTTTAAAGCCGGATTTCGATACAAAAAGATTTCCCAAACTTTAAACATCCCAAGGAGCACTGTGCAAGCGATCATATTGAAATGGAAGGAGTATCAGATCACTGCAAATCTACCAAGACCCGGCCGTCCCTCTAAACTTTCATCTCAAACAAGGAGAAGACTGATCAGAGATGCAGCCAAGAGGCCCATGATCACTCTGGATGAACTGCAGAGATCTACAGGTGAGGTGGGAGAGTCTGTCCATAGGACAACAATCAGTCGTACACTGCACAAATCTGGCCTTTATGGAAGAGTGGCAAGAAGAAAGCCATTTCTCAAAGATATCCATAAAAAGTCTCCTTTAAAGTTTGCCACAAGCCACCTGGGAGACACACCAAACATGTGGAAGAAGGTGCTCTGGTCAGATGAAACCAAAATCGAACTTTTTGGCCACAATGTAAAACGATATGTTTGGCGTAAAAGCAACACAGCTCATCACCCTGAACACACCATCCCCACTGTCACACATGGTGGTGGCAGCATCATGGTTTGGGCCTGCTTTTCTTCAGCAGGGGCAGGGAAGATGGTTAAAATTGATGGGAAGATGGATGGAGCCCAATACAGGACCATTCTGGAAGAAAACCTGTTGGAGTCTGCAAAAGACCTGAGACTGGGACGGAGATTTATCTTCCAACAAGACAATGATCCCAAACATAAAGCAAAATCTACAATGGAATGGTTCACAAATAAACGTATCCAGGTGTTAGAATGGCCAAGTCAAAGTCCAGACCTGAATCCAATCGAGAATCTGTGGAAAGAGCTGAAAACTGCTGTTCACAAACGCTCTCCATCCAACCTCACTGAGCTCCAGCTGTTTTCCAAGGAAGAATGGGCAAGAATTTCAGTCTCTCGATGTGCAAAACTGATAGAGACATACCCCAAGCGACTTGCAGCTGTAATCGCAGCAACAGGTGGCGCTACAAAGTATTAACTTAAGGGGGCCGAATAATTTGGCATGCCCCACTTTTCAGTTTTTTATTTTTTACAAAAGTTTAAAATATCCAATAAATTTTGTTCCACTTCACGATTGTGTCCCACTTGTTGTTGATTCTTCACCAAAAAATTAAAATTTTATACCCTTATGTTATAAGGATATAAGCCTGAAATGTGGCAAAAGGTTGAAAAGTTCAAGGGGGCCGAATACTTTCGCAAGGCACTGTAAGTACATTAAAATCCATTGACCCAATGGTCTATGTGCAGGACAAGCCCTGCTGGGTGGTTTCCTATTGCTAGGTGATCGGATGGGGTTTGGGGCTGTGGACAGATTTCCCGGGGGTGTGGGAGTCTTGAGTTTTTTAGCTCATTATATAATAACCATTTGATAACTATCACTTCCCATGATCTGTCACCAGTTTTCACTGTCAGTATGTTTGGGGTGACCTCATTGTCTCTATAATGGCTCATTCTTCTAGACATTTCTTGAAGTACGGAGAGCTTGAAGTCCCAATTATTCTTCTACTGTCCTTCTGTAAACTGTTACCCTCATGTCTCACAAGATACACCTGCTTAAGATGACATGTGTCTTGTCACTGTCAATGGATTACATTACTTTTGTCTACATTCCCCTGTCTGTACATGCCAGCATTTGTAATCCTGTGTTTAGCACTACAGATGGAAGATGCTGGTCAATAGTGTCTATCTGAAGCTGCAGCTTTATCTGCCACATCGAGTGCTACCGTCTTCTGACTTGTACAAATGGAATAAAATCTTGTAGCCATAAATGAGAACCTGACTACTCCTAAATCCTTAACTTTTGTCTTTTTCTCCAATTACCTATGCCTACAGTATCTTTTGCAGGAAATAGCTGTCTGATGGGTTCACACCTGTGCCTGTATTCCGTACATGGTTTCCGTCCCCAAACCCGCTTAAAAAATGCGTAGAGTAAAGTTCGGCGAGCTGGACATTTCTTTCCGCACTTTTCGGGCAGAAAACTGGTGGACTCCATTATAGTCTATGGAGTCCGTGGGTTTCCGCAGATTAGGTTTTTGTTCTTTGGGTCCCCAAGCGGACTCAAAGAACGGAAACCCTAGCGTAACAGAAACCACTGTCAGCCATATTGGCTCTTATGGGACTTGTTTTTTGTTACCTACTGGATCTTCCCATCTCATTCTCACCACTTCTTACATCCACTACATCCACATCTGCATTAGGATAGTCCACTCTTCTGGACCGCTGCAAAACTATAAGAACAGAAAAATGGTCACGAACAAATTCCGTGGGACTCCATTGACATCACAGTGTAGATGTGAACTTGGCCTTACCATGGAAAGAAGATTTCTCTACTCTGCGCCTGGATGGCCATGGCAGGTACCCTGATCTACATAAACATCCCAATTTCAGATCCCACATTTTAACTGATTTTCAGTTGCAGTTTCTGCAACACATATGGCACGTGTGAATATGGGCTGGGGACACACGGTGGGGTTAGCTGCAGCCACAACGGAAGAGTCATACATTAGCAGTGCAGTGGAAGATGGTTAAATCCCATCCGCACACTGCACAAAAAACCTGCATCGTGTAGTGTCTTGTGCTGCGGGTTCTGAACCTGCAGCATGTCAGTTACTGCAATGTAACTATAACCGAGCCAGCTGCCCAAGAATCGCAGCAGAAAACCACAGTGAAAAAAGAGACGATCTTGGCTGGTTTTTGCCATTGCCAGGTCTGGGGCAGGATGTTCCCTATGGTCATCCTGCAGCCGACCCTTCCCTTGTATCCCTAGCAAACGTTGCATATTTGCTGCAGAGTTGTATATGAAAAATCTGCAGTGTATACAGAACTAAGTAAATCTCCTCTACACATTGCAGACACTTCGGCGTTGCTAAACTAACCAGTAGTGAGGATTTAGAAATTCGCAGTGTCATATCTTTCATCTGATTCTTTGCAGATTTCACTCTTGGCAAAGAATAGGGAAAAATCTGCAGCAAATCCGCAATAAAATCTGTAAGCAATCACGTATCGATCCCCATAGCAGATATACATCAGATTCATTCCTGTGTGCTTACAGCCCTTAAATTTTTGGCCGATGTCAACCAATTTAACCTTCTTGTAGCCTACGTTGAACTAAAAAAAAAAAAAGACAAAATGAGATCTTCTGCAGTGCGACAATCTGTCTTGTTTTGCTATAGGATATACAGTAACAGGAATCCCATACACGGCCCTAGTAACTATTCGCACCGATGATACAGACCGCCAGCCATAATTTATATGCTAATACAAACCCTATTCTAGTGTCTCGGCGGGGACGTATAACACTCATCACTTCTATATCATCGTAAACGGCAATCCTCGTCGCTAACAACAAAAACAAAACTCTAGTCTTCAACCAGGCTCGCGTCCCAGCCTTTACAACAGCAGACTGACCTTTCTTCCCTGGAGGCAAAGCCTGCCATGTAATGATGACACTTGTCCTGTGTGCTGGATACTTGGCTTTAAAGAAGATGATACCAAATGTAACAGCTGGTTTGATGGATGGGAGTAGGAAAGTGTCCTTAGGGGCCAATTTCTGGAAAGAAAAATATACTTTAACCCTTACAGAGCTATAGTGAGGTGAAACCTATATTTATTCAGGAAACATGGCATACTAGTATACAGTATGGAGTACTGGTAAGTATATACCAGGGCTGAGGAGTCGGTGGGCCAAACCACCCACACAGACTGCGCTATTTTTCCACAGCCCGACTCCGACTTCTTCGTAAATGGCTGACAGTCATGGTCACAGGGGCAGTAAAGATCTTCTAAATCATTCTAAAAAGTAAATAAGTAACAATCTATACATCTAATTAATTATATAATATTAATAATATCATATAATTAAAAATAGTCTTTTTATTTTGAAGTTGGAGTCACTTTTTTCCAACTCCACCCAAAATTGGTCCCAACTGACTCCACAGCCCTGGTCTTTACTTTCTTGTGCCCCTTCTTCCATTCTTCCCTACCAAAAATCTGGCAAGGGTCAGGTGAAGGCCTGTAGAGGACCCTTGGCCTTATGTAAATGGCTCTGAGAAGGAGGAAAATGAACCCATAATAGTGTGTCTAAATAATACCACCGCACTGGGTGACTATTCTAGTACAGAGGCCTGTGATGTCATGCTCATGAGTTACATGGCCTGTTTGCGGCAAAACCAAGCATAGCTACCATGCAATGTACAGAGCTATACTTGGTAAGCAATGAAGAGCCTGCATTGCTTGTCCAAATTCTATGGCCTCACTAACAGCTGATTGGTGGGGGTGTCGTGACCAATTCTAAGGACACCAATATCTTGGGAGAATGTTGGAAAACCCCTTACAGTACCAAAGCATCCTGCTTTATGCTATAGGGTTCCTAAATAATACCTTTATATGCCATGAGGCAAGTTAAAGGACCCCATATACATAAGAGAAAAGTTGGCCAAAATCACCAACTTCGATGAGGCCAACCAACAATCCTATGTGTATGGGGTTCTCCCACATGATAGACTGGGCTGTTGAATTTCAATATACAGTCCTTTTGTTCTCAGGGATATTCGTAACCACCAGAGGTGTCTGGTAGCAGCTTACTCCCTTCTCCTACTGACAGTCCATGCAAGCCTGGTCCAAATGAGGGTGCGTGTATATTGGGGAGATAGATGAAGGTTTAGGGGCTTATGAAATGGGTTTATCCCGGATTGTAAAACATGGTTACTTTCTTTCAGAAAGCGTTCTTCTTGGTAAGTGACATCACGTCCGTTGGTCACATGGCCATAGTGTAGCTCAGTCCCATTCATGTGAATGCAGCATAGCCATAGGACTATTCACCCTTCTGTCTGTGCCATAATCCCACCTATGTTGGTGTATAGAGCAAGTAAAAATACCAAATCTCCTGCCAGGTCACCATGTTGTTTAGAGGGTTAACACATTGATCTATGTGATTTTCCATCTGCGCGCTGATCTGTATAGTGACGGACTACCAGCATAAGGACAGATGTTTTTCCTCCTTTGGACTGTAAGATGATGAAATCCCCCATGTCCTCTGCACATGACGTTCTTGTGGGTTTGTTTCTTTTCGTGGTTACATTTATTTTTTTCTTGCAGTCCGTACAGTATGTGATATAGATCGCAGACAAGACCCGGCGTGTTACGACACCGACAAATATCACATCAGCGCTTAATATCAGACTCCGAGCATAAACATTCACCTGTCACAAGGTAAATCTGATTGTCATGGCTCATTTACAAACAGCCGAGAAGGGAAATGGAAGGTTCAGCTGTCCTCCTTAAAGCATTGTCTAAACACATCCTGTTCCCTTAAAGGAACCCTAAACCTGAAAATTCAATCTCCTCTCCGTTTGCTGTCCAGTTGAATGCGCCATTCATTCCTACCCGTTATTAGCCATTTTGGCAGGGGAGGGGGGCTTTGTACTTCGAAGAGGTTGTCTTATCAGAGACATCCCCTTCAAGAGTGAAGCCATCAGAGTTTTCAAGCCTATTGTTGCAGCCGAAGTCATGTAGTATTGCATGGCAGTCAAATATACGGCCGTTCATGTAATACATGGACAGCCTGAGTCCACCAGCGAGAGAGAGAACCACTCTTAGAGTGTACCTAACCTTTTGGCTGACTTGTGGATGTATATGAGGACTGACCTGATTTCTGGCCAATATATGCCCTGTATTCTGCATTTTTAGCAGTTTTCCCCTCTAGAGGCTCCATCACTAATTCTCAGTTCTCCCTAAACTGGTGGGTGGAGACAAGATGCTATGATGTCTCCCATAGATAGCACATGGAGAAATCAGGAGATGCTGCTCCCCGTCTCTCACTCATTTAGAAACATTATGGAGGACACTGTGTTGGGCTGAGATTCATTGGGTCCATCACATAAAATAATTCTGGGGCCTATCCTCCAACAACCCCTAGTAAATAGACCAAAGTTCCTTTCAAATTTGAGCGTCTTCTGCAGGACCATTATTGTGTTACAGCCTGGGCCCACTTATGGTTCTCTGGTGGTGTTGGACCAGTCTGGTTGAGGGCATTAAAGTGAGATACTGACGTGAACAAAGCACTTGGGGTGAGATACAAAACTCACTATTAACTGCAGCAGCCTTTCTACCTGTATCTTTCTCTCTCGCTTGCTTCTCCTCCATTCTCTCCTGTCCGTAGACTTCAATGGAGAGCTGTAATCTGATATCTTTGTGTGAGCTTGCAGTCTGTCTTGGGAAACCAAGACATAGCAGAAATTTTAGAGTGAACACTACAATGTCAAGTCGGGAAAGAAGGAAAAAAGCCTGTTGAGTGGAGAAAGACGTTTTTCTCTGATGTATCTGAGATCTGTTACAAACATTCTTATATTCACCTGCGCTATTCATTTAAAAAGACTGTCCACAAATTAGGATAGTCCATAAATATCTGATCCTGGGGGAATTGTCAGGTGGTCCCTGCACCGATCAGTTATATAGGGCGCTTCTGGCACGCATACCATACACAACAAAGGGCCAGAAGAAGTTGACTCCAGTCCCTTATAGTGGCCAGGCGGCGGTATTGCAACTTAGATCCTATTGGCTTCAATGCTGCTAAACAAGGCACAGACTCATCTGCTTATGGCCCTGTATAGTATGAGTGCAAGAAGCGGCCTGTACAGCTGATCAGTGCAGGGGCCCCTTGTTGGCCACCACCGATCAGATGTTTATGAACTATTCAAGGATAAGTCATGAAAACCTAAATCCTGGACAACCCCTGTAAGCAAAGCTTGCTAAAAAGTGAATGACCATTTAAGCTGCTCTCTGTTCCGGGGTCCTGATTTGGGCACAATACTGTGTGATGCCCACATGATCTAATAGGTTGTCTTCATGAGATAACCCCTTTTTATTTGGTGCTCTGTTCACCACCAGGTCTTTGGCATCAGTTCATACAGTAGATGGGTAACATCAATTCTAGTCTTGACTAGGGAGAGTCTATGGTGGGTCGGTTTGAGGAGTCGCTTTCCTTCCTATGAATCATCATCATTATTATTATTATGGTTATCGAGTATAACAATATGGAGCATGCTGGTGTTGTTTCCCATAGCGAGAATGTGGGAATTACTCATATTACTCATGCCTCGACCTCTCTATATGTGCGAGATATAACTGCCCTAGGCTCAGTATTACTTTGGAGCCATCTGTTTGTAGAGGTTGTCGCTCTGTGCAGTGTCTGAACTAGTGTATTAGGCAAGAAGGATCACAGGTGGATGCACCATATCAATCTTATCGAATATGTAAGGCCATGTTCAGACAAGATGGAAATTGCTGCAGATTTGCATATCCACAGTAATTTACAATACATGTGAATGGGGGTTAGCAAAGAAAAAACCTTCATAAAAACCTTGTAGGTTAAACAAAAAACATTTCTCATGCTCTGGGCAGGGCATAGCTCCGTCTTGGGTGTCAGGGGACACTTTCCAGAACTGGGATAGCAAACCTTTGCCCCAAATGAAGGAAAACGGAGATTCAGGCGGTGTTCCCATATGCGCCAGAGTCTCCATCGCAGGGTCTGCCGATAATCGGCAGAGGAAAAAAAATCCTGCATGGAGGACTGTTTTGTCCGCCAGTTACAGTTTAAAATCACGGTTACCTGATGGACCCCATTATAGTCAATGGGGTCCATTGGACTCCGTGTGTTACTGCTGTCCCTCAACTGACCCAAACAACGGAGAGGCAGTGCTAGTGTGAGCTTAGCGTAAGCAGCACCTATAGGAGCTGATGGAGTTGACTGTGGTTGCTGTCAGGTAGCTAAAATACAGGACAATGGGAATGTTGGCACATTCAACAACAAGGCTACATCCAGACCTACTCAACAACTTTGCACATCCAAAAGATTGCTGTGGTGTCCGACAACCCAAAGGGTATGTTCACAGAGTGGAATGTGGAGAGGAATTTGACGTAGTCTTCTGCCTCAAAATCCTCTTCAGAAACCGGCCCTGTGAAACCCATCGCAGAAAGCTGAATCCAAGCCGAGGCTTTCCGCCATGGGTTTGCACATGAGTAGCCTCTATATACAATGGGACAATACAAGCGTGGGCCTCGTGCCACAGTTTGTGTTGATTTAGCCACCAAAACTGCTGGAAGAGTTTCACTGAAAACAATGGGAGGCAAATTTGTCTGGTTTCTCCAAATTCTGCTGTTTGAACATACCCTAACCTCAGGGTCACCCCATTCACAGGGCGACACAGTGATCTGTGGATGTGCAAAGGCTAGGCTACGAAACACAGACAAATCTTGCATTTTTGGCTAAAGAAGACCCCAAACCCAATCCTTGCAGTTCGAGGTGAGCATTTAGCACACACACCACCCTCTCGGGTGTTCCTAGAATGTTGACCAAAACGTGGACAGATTACTTCACAGTATAAAATTTGGATGTTCTACCAACTTTCAGGGACGTTACAAGCAAAATTCAAGAGTCTCCATATGAATATTCAAATATTTCCCTGGAAATATGCGCTGTTGACTTCTAGGTTCTCTGGAAGGAAGAATGGAGAAGTATAGGAAGAGAATTTGGAAATTTCAGAAGGACCAACAGAGACTACAAGTTTTGGAGCACTGGAAAGATAACACAATTAATCTGTCAAGTCAATGTCGACGCCATAGAAAGGTTAAATTACATCCAGAGAGGAAACCCATCACAGCATATTTTTTTTCCCTTCCGTGTTTGAGTAGTTGTTTACCATGGGAGGAGAGATGGTGGACGGTGCCAAAGTCAAGGACTAAGCGTCCCTTTGGCAGCACAGTTACATAAAATGCAACTAAATGAACCAGAACTTGAAACGGGATCTCAGCCTGAACCAAGGGTGCTCTCACCGAGGTCACCCCTCCACTGCCTGACGCTCCTCTCCCAGCTCCAGAGCTCATCGCTCACACTCGGCCCAGACAACGGAGGACAGAATAGTCAATGTTAATGACGGTGTCTCTACGGCTCCGATCAGTTTTATTTTACATGCGTAATAGTCACATCATACAGGGAAGCCAAGCTGGATAATCGACTTAAGAAAAAAAAAAAAAAACTACTGAGAAATCTCTGAGGAGATTAGACAATGCGGCTGTGCCGGAATAACACATTTATGTCTACGCTCAAAAATAAATATATTTGTAAGTTACACCCTGGAGTTACCCAGTTTCGACAATCCTTTTTGTTAGAAGGCTCCCCTGAAAATAAAGATACCTAGCTGTGATCTCCATTCATGGAGAGAGAGGCCAGCAGCAAGCGATCAATTTCCCTGCAGCACCTCCACAGGGGAAAAGAAGTATTACACAGTGTCCACTGAAATCAAGTGCCTGTCTGTGTAATGCATGGACATGCTGGGTCCTCCACAGCATCATATGATTCTTCTCGCTACTCCCCACTCTGGTTTAACCACTCCATGACCAGCTAGTTTTGAAATCTTTAACATTTTTTTTTTCGTTCGAGTTATTAAAATAAAAAGGGAGGTAAATGTGCCTCTTTTTCAGATTTTTTTCAGATTTTTTTTTTTCAATAGTACAAAGTGCAGTTAAAGTTTTTTTAAAATAGTGTTCCCTCTCCATTATGTAAATTTTTATATAGGTGACAGTAGTTTTGTATCACTGGGACTGTGGCTAGAACCTGTGATGTTGGTGTGGTAGTGGCATAGTTATATTTTTTTTATTATTTATTTATTTTACACATTGTGCACCCCCTCATAATGTCATAATAGTTCTTTGACGGTATTTTATCATTACATATTTTTTTCACCTTTAACTGGGGCTGCAGTTCCTCAGCACCAAGTGAACACATGACTGCCAGGCTGAGAGACAGCAGCAAAAAGCAGCAAGATGGTGATTTCCATAGGTCATAGGGAGGAGGAGCCAAGTGAGAGAGAAGCAGAGACTGCAGCACCTAGCAGTATGTTTTCTATCTAACCCCAAATGCTTTACTCACATCAGTATTGCTCAGTGCTTATCTATAATCTCCTACATTTTGCTACTGCTGCTAGTGAGTAAGAGAGAGTTAGGAAGCAGAATCTCCTGATTTCACCATGAACTGTCTATGGAAGAGACCAGAGCAGCTCAGTACCATTCAAGTTTATGGAACTTAGCTGTAGTACGTGGAATAGTCGCTACCATCCCCACAGTTACCTAATCTACAATAGAGCAAATTATCAGACCTCCACTAATTCTATCCCATCACTGTTATAGTCACATTTGGAATTTCTTCTCTAGCCCCCGCCATTCCTGAGCCATCCTTTCTGTTAGTTTCAGCACAATTACGCTCTCAACTGTCAAGTGGGCGCTCCCTGTCTTTCTGCTATACCCCAGGACAGCCCACCTGACAGTGAGCATAATTGTACTAGAAATGACTGCTCAGGAATAGTGGGGCTAGAGAAAAAATTCCAACTGCGCCAGTATCAGTAGAGCGGCATCTATTGAAGGATACAGTAAGTCGGTCTTGGTGCTGGTCCTCTCTAAATAACCTTTCCAGGTTAGAGAACAATTTTCATCATACCTTCCAACCATGACCACCAGTTGATCCCCTTGCTTTAAGCTGCTACCACACATGATACAAGTCTTGGCTGTAGCTTATGAAGAAGTGCCGCCATTTTTTACTTTCATGCTCCAATAAGACACATGGGGAAAGGGCTACCTAAAGTAGACGGTTCATTGACTACATCTAGAAGTTCAATGCTTGAGCTTTCTCTTAAAATGTAAATTCTCCTTGGCCTGTTCGATGTTTGGTTTCCCACTTATCTATTTTCTCATGTCTGTTCCCTATTCAAACCTCATGAGTATTATCTTACTTTGGATATGATCATAGCGTTGGATCCAATCTTCACATCTTCTGGTGTACAGCCTTTCAGCTTTTACAGCAATTGTCAGGCTTTTCTGTATTAAACTTGCTTATCTGGTTCTTCTACCCTTACTCTTTGTAATGATCTGTCGTCATTGAACCGGGCTTTCTTACTCCTGACCTCGATACTGTGCCCACTGACCCTCGTTCATCTTTGTATTGTGCCTTGATTGCGAGGACGTGTCACTTTACAATATCCCGACAGGACCCAACCCAACCTGTAGTGGATCCTATTGTACTTATACATATTTCTCTTCAACATCTCACCTAACTGGTCTGTAATACTTATTGATGTATCGGCTTTAGATCAATGTACTACTACTATTACTACTACTACTACTACTACTGCAAGATTTAATAATGCATGCATTAGGTACAGGTCACACACCAATTGGGTAATCATGGTCCTTTGACCCCCCAGTTCAACAAGCAAAGCTTGGCCAATGGTGGTTCTCACCATTAACCATTAGTCTAAGTGAACTTGTGACCAGTGTAATTTACAGAACTTGTGACCGGTGCCAGTCTGACCATCACTTATAATACACTCATGATTGTGACGCCAGTGGTCTTTGCCCGCCAACATACTACCTCTCCCAGCAGGTATGACCGCCAAGTTACCTTATCTACATGCTATCTATCCATTCATTGCTTTTCCATGAGCTGTGCACATACTGTTCCCGATGCTGGATCTGCCGTAGGGTAGGGTGCAAGCGAATAAACATTCCCCAGCCGATCTTTGTCAGGTAAAAAAGTCTGTTTTACTGGACCCACTCAGAGGTTTACCTTGAAGCTTCTGGACCCCAATGCAAAATCTTTGGCGGCTCCTTTTTTCTTTGTGACATGTAGAATAGTGCCCCTTAGGGTCAGTGGCCCAGTAGTGACTGCCACTGCTTTACCCAATATAGCTTCACCTGCCCATTTGAGCTGTAGTACTCTATGATATACAGTGTTCAGCCTCAGCTTGTTCCCTGATATTTTCTCTCCCTACTGCGTGACTACCTGATCCTGACTTCGGCTTGTTCCTGTCCACTGAACCTGTGCTGCCAGCCCTGACTATATGCTTGTCCCCAGATCTGTTCCAGTATTTAGACTTTGCTTGTGCTCTGCAATATAGACCATGACTGGGCAGTCAGCTTTCACGATCATCAGGATCACTCCATAAGCTGGCGACCTGGTAGTCTTCCTGCAACAAAGTTCAATTCCCTCTGGGGGCTAAAGTGTGAAGATCAGGGAGGCCACTTAGACAATACATTTAGGAGTTGCCCAAAGATGGTTTGGTGACACTGTGGATCCACAACCCGCTGTCCGTATGCAAGTAAAATTTATTGTCCTATTATAGTACCATCAAATGAATAATAAACTCTTATCCAAGACAGTTTGGTCCTTCTGCATCTTGGTCAGGGGTCTAAACAGGAGTCACTCAGTCCTAAGCTGGAATGGAGCTCACACAAGGCATCTCGTTTCAATTAGTCAACTTCCATTCATCTCAAAGGCCCCCACCCCAATAACATGTCAGAAAATATAAAACAATGACCAGACTCTTCATAGGCCTGTAGTAAAGAGTCCAATGGAGTCTGCAAATGGTGGCCTATAATCTGTAATAATTGGTAAACGTTCCTCACAACTTTACAGGTACTTCCTAAAAGTATTATTTGTCATATTCAACAGGTCTTTAGTATATTATAAAACAAGTCCAACGTCAGAGGTTCGCATTAATCCTTTAACGCTTTGGTGGCCAAGCCCTGATCTAGGGGCCCGGAGATGAAGCACTGTGTTGTCCTGGCTCCCGTTCTGGTTGTTCAGCCCACTCAGTGTGATACTAAAAGACCTGAATGAGAGGAACATTTGGCCAGGAGATGAAAGGGGGCAGAATTCTGTAAAGGAAACAACAACCCAGCACGGACCGATCCAAGGAGCAGAACAGGCTGCATTTTTCCAGTGATGTCCTTTCACAAAATCAACTTACAATAGGGAACCTTTTTTTCTTCTTCCCTCCAACCTTCTAGCAAATGTCAACTTTACCAAACACTTCTTATTTAGGACAGAGTTTCAAAGGTATCCATTTCATAAGTGGTACTTACATCTGTCAGAGTGGCTCCGTCCGACGCGGCTTAATGACCTCCCATTACATGGCGTCCATGTGGAAGGAGACGATTGTTGTTAGGCTTTCATGAAGAAATAATGACGGCTGAAATGGAAAGGAATAAACATAAGTTTAATACGTTCTTCTTGCCCTGAGCCCCTGACCCCATTATCAATATGGATCATAATATTGAAATCTTAAAGGGACATAGACCATATTGTTATCCAACCACTTCAGCCACTATGCATAACAGGCCATATTAAAAATCACTCCAGACACTAAAAGTGTCCATTCATCAACTATTCACCCTGAACCCCCCACCCCTTCACCATATACCTATAATACTTAGTTGACTTCTACAGAGCGGCTCTACATTCTGGTTTATAGGGGGAGTCTCTGCCCTTTGATTTCCATATGCCCTAAACAAGGGTGCCTGAGCAGACTGCCCACGTTAACTAGTGTTACTCCGGGTCAGGCTCACCCCCCTTCCCCACTCCGACCTATTAGGGCAGCCAGATCCACACATCTTGTGTAGTGATGTGGGTGGCAGCCAAGAAATACAACTCTACAGGTAAGTTGTCACCAGCGTCTATTGAGATAGATGGTGTTGGGCACAACACAGGTTAATGTCAGTAACTCAGTAGTAACAGCCGGCATCTATATCAGTAGTCCATACAATAGGAACAGAACACTTCACTGGACGCAGGTATAACAGTCCTGGAGGGTACACAGCGATTGCTCAGTTCTCATAGGATTGTGCACTCAACACTCACAATAACTGGTTCCGAGGGACACAACAGTTTTGCCCTACTAGACTCCGGAAACATCAGGCTCGGCTCCAGAATGGCACTGCATGGACAAAACGCCAGATCGGTAGCAATGAAGGACAGAAGACTCAAAGGTAGGAAAGCCTTCCCGCACAGGGGCAGATTCGGGGTACACAATATAATGTCCCATAGCATCCCCTCCACACAATATAATGTCCCATAGCATCCCCTCCACACAGTATAATGTCCCATAGCATCCCCTCCACACAATATAATGTCCCACAGTGGCCCCTTCACACACTATAATGTCCCACAGCGGCCCCTCCAAACAGTATTATGTCCTATAGCCGTGATGGCGAACCTATGGCACACAGAGCCCTCTCAGTTGGCACGCGCGCCGTCGCCATGATCGCTCACTAACGGGGAATCCGGTACATGATTCCCTGTTAGTGAGCGATCGCTTCTTTCAGCTGAGCTGTCAGTGTAGGCCGCGGTCCTGACCGCGGCCTACACTGATTGCAGAGTGTAACCTCTGCCCCAACGCAGGCGTGATGACGTAAGTCATCAGCACGCATGATCAGAAGAAGGAGGACGCTCTTCGTGGGACTAGGTAAGTAGCATAAACTACCGTGTGGGGGCCCACTGTGAAGCATATACTACTGTGTGGGGGCCCCAAAGTGGAGCGTATAATACTATGTGGGAGCCACTGTGGGCATATAATACTGAGTGGGGGCCACTTTGGTGCATATAATACTGTCTGGGGGCCATTCTGGAGCATATAATACTGTCTGGGGGCTACATCGTAGTGAATTGTACTGTCTGGGGGACACTGTGGAGCGCATTGTACTGTGTGGGGGCCCTTCACTATTTATATCACACAGTATCTGTTTTATAGCAGACATGTGATATTATTACAGGCTGTAATAACATTGCACGGTCACTATAAAACAGATCCTGGTTAATTTAAGGTTAAATTGCCGTGTTGGCACTTTGCGATAAATTATCGGGTTTTGGGTTGCAGTTTGGGCACTCGGTTTCTAAAAGGTTCGCCATCACTGTCCTATAGTAACCCCTCCACACAGTATAATGTCCCATAGCTGCCCCTTCACACTGTATAATGGCCCAGAGTGGCCCCTATTCTAATAAAATAAAAAAATACATATACTATAAATCTTCCAATAACTTAGGGTTTGGCCTAACCCAAAATGTTTAGGGTTCGCCACCCACAAAACACTATTATACTCTGGGGTCACTTCAGACCTCAGCGTATAATAATCGGAGGCCCGGGGAGGTGAGTACACATAAACTGTCTTACTCCAGTATGGGTCCTAGTTGTCTTTGGGCCTCTTAAATGACGTCAGGGCCTCCTGGGGCCCAATCACTTGGGTCATGCTAGCGTCATGACGCTTGTGTCTATATGTCATGTTAGCTACATAAGTTACCTACATAAG
This sequence comes from Leptodactylus fallax, assembly GCA_947044405.1. Classification (NCBI taxonomy): domain Eukaryota; kingdom Metazoa; phylum Chordata; class Amphibia; order Anura; family Leptodactylidae; genus Leptodactylus; species Leptodactylus fallax. The sequence goes on along the minus strand of CAMRHE010000159.1, from coordinate 1,735,328 downwards.
GCCATTTTTTAGAAGGTGGTGGCTCCTACCACTTTACACTTTCATGGGACAACCCTTTTAAGCAGACATTTCTATTACTGTGCCTATAGTTTAACAGCCATAGGAGGATGTATCAGTGGAAACGTGGCTACAATGGCAGGCCGCATACATTTATGTCCCATCTAGTCTGTACTCTGTAGTAGTCTAATGCCGAGCAATGTCATAATACAAATCAGAACATGTAGAACTTCCTGTAACAAACATGAAGCTTCATCTGATACGCCGACCTTCACAGTTCTGCTTCTTTTTGTCTTTGGATGCATAAATGCTTCTCAGTCATCCAAGGCGATCCCTGACCTTCTTGAGACCTGAGATTTTTGAACCCAAAGGCTGCCATTGTCCTGCATGGCCCAAATAATGCTTATTATTGAATCTGAGACCCTTAGCAGAAGAGAAGACTAGGTCACCCTGGATCGTCTACACCAGCCACATGCCAGCGACTAGTGACAAAGCTTTATATGTGTTCTGTCCGAACTGTGAGAAAGCTCCACATCTGTACTGTCCGAGAAGAACCGCAGTCATGTGTTACCAGGAGGACTGGAAGACACATGGAAAAGCACCAGAACACAGTGTTCAGGAATGTACAGACACAAAGCATGAGGTGGCAAGAAGGCTACACTGATTTATTAAAAATATCAGTAGGGGGGCGTTTCTAGGGAAATGGATGGAGGTCATAGGGTCATCCACTGATCTCTATATGTGGCGGCTGCAAGCATGTGTCATTAGTGTTGTACTTGGGAAAAGTCCTTGTGTGATCCAAAAAATTGGGCAGGCACCATGTAGTAGAAGTCACCAGAAATTAAAGAGGTTGTCTTCTTTGGGCAATATGGGCCTCCCCAATAAAAAGCTCATCTTGGTGAAACTGAGCAGCTTAGACTCCAAGGGATCATCTAAAAGAGATGTGAGTAGCAAGTGTTCAATTCCTCTGCAGCACCCCCAGAGGGGAAAGAAGGAATTACCCAGCTTAAAAATAGCCTTCTCACCTAACCGATTCCCCGCAGCTCCAGTTTGGATGCTTCCATGGTCTCCCGGTGGTCTCTACTTCCTACTTCCTCTTGACTGAGTCACTGGGGCACCCAGTGATTGGGCACAATGGTCACATGTCCGTGTCTTGATACCATTGGGTAGCAGGAAGTAGAGAACAATGGGGGATCTGGGAAGTGTCAAAATGGTTTGTTGGAGATGGTTGAGGTGAGTATGACTTCTTTTGTTATTTTATAACATGGCAAATAGTCTAAGGAAAGGATATTCATTTTTATTCTTAGCAAACCCTTTTAGGGTGAATTTCCACTGCTTCATTTGGGGCAAAAACACCTGATTTCAATGGGAGCCAGAAAAAGCTGGAAAAAGAAACGTGCTGTACTATGTTGAGACAGAAAAAAACCCACTCCAAATCCTATTGAAATCAATGGCACACCTCAAAAACAAAAAAAAAAGAAAAAAACCCTGATTTTTGAAGCTGTTTTTGCAGCCATGTGAAAATCTTCCAGGCAAACAGGCTCTGAACGCTGCAAGCCACTTCTAAAATATGGACCAAAATCAGAAGGAAGAAAATAAAAATGATTGTCATGATTAACATCTTTCATAAGTTGAAATATATTACTGTGAACACATGACCCGCAGCTATAAGATATAAAAATTAGCGAGATGCCGAGTATCCAATGCTAGCTGACATTCCATACATCTGGATCCATGACATAAGCGAGACTTGCACTGCATGACTACGGCATGGTGGAGGAACTGTAGGTCTAAGGAGCAAATCCAGATGAAATTGCTCCTTATAAATGGGTTGTATGGGATTACAAAAATTCTCCTTCTACCTTATACAGCGCCACTCTTGTGCAAAGGCTGTGTCTGGTACCGCGGTGTATAAGTTAATAGGAATGAGCTGCAATACAAGACACATCCATGTGTGGACATATATAGACTTTTTCTGTTTCCATCTTGGACAGCCTTTTTTACGTATACGGAATCCCTATAGGTTGTCTTTAGGATTTTGTAGGACGCCATATTGTATGTGACATTACTCTTAGCCTTGCTTGTTTGGTGCACTGACTCCAGCGCCCCCCTATTGATCCGTGGACGGATTACAACATTTACTCTGGATTGGTCTATTTCATATCCCATTATCTGATACCCCGCTCTGCGGGATGTGTTATACGTTCCTTTATTTCTGTTTCTGGTCGGAAAGGAGGGGAATTCTTTCAGAAGCGGCGGTGGCGGCGGCGTACGGGAGGGTGTGACTTATTTGTTTTCCATATCTGCCTGGCCTATTGTGCGATATGCAGACTGGCACCGCTCCTGTCACTTCTAGTCTTGATATATGGCAATCTCTCTTTCTGACTACAAGATCTGTTTGGCCAGTGGTATAGCCTGGAATTTGGAGATATTTTTCCGGTTAAATAAACACTTTTATCCAATGTTTTAATCTGCAGTGTTTTATTGAAAGCCACTTCATAAGAAACCGATGATTCTGTGTAACAGGGCCTTGTCTACTATAAACACTTAAACCCACTTCCTTATACCCTGTAAGGGATTTCTGAGTCCTCTGTTGTTTAGGGTTCCCATTTATCGATCAAAGTGAAGTGGTTACAAAGAGCATCTCTCTCTCTCTGGAGGACCTGTCCTGCATTACTATGGTCACATCTGCGTCAGAGTCTGCGTCAAAAAAGTGCTACAAGTCTGACTTTACTGCCCGGCAGATTCACTTTGAAAGGATGGACACGCAATGGATTCCCATTATCATCAATGGGATCTGTCGGGCACTCTTGGTTTAGCATTCCTTTTATCTGTTGTTCTGGTCCTTCGATGGACCAGGACAAGGATACGCAGATGTAACCATAGTGTAACGGACACTGTGTAATGCTGCTTCTCTCCTGAGGTGGCACTGCAGGTAAACTGCCAGGTTAGTTACTGATACAGAAGACCCATAGGGAGTACCCCAAAAGGGACACTATTAATAAATAGGGATTGTCCGAAAAACAGAGAAACCCTTTACGGCTGAGGCCACAGTCTGCAATAAAGCAGGAGTGTAGCAGATTTTACAGTCAGGAGTGGATTTAGCAGAGCGGAGGAGTGCAAGAGCTTCTTTTTATATTTTCCATTGGAAGTCAGCAAACAAAAAAGTCGGCAACAAAAAACAGCTTTTCTGCAACGTGTGGCCTGAGACTAGAGGACTTACATACTCATGGCTCAGAATAAGTCGTCAATATGTGATCAGAGACCCTCAACGATCAGTGCTCATGATCGGCCCTCAGTGCTCATGAGTGCTGCAGCCTTTTCCGTGTGCCGATGACATCATGTTCAATCGGTCATATGGGACTGCAGCAGCTCAGTCCATTTCAAGTTAATGGGGCTGATTTGCAATAACAAGCACAGCCCCTACACAAAGTAAGGCGCCACAGGCTGCAGTGCTCACTGTGGGCTCTTCGTCCAGCTGATCTGTGGGGGTCCCGGATGTCAGACCCCCATCGAACACATATTGATGACTTATCCCAAGGACAAACATCCTTGGTACCAAAGACAGTGTCTGGAAATGTTTCCCCACTACCCTTTAGTCCTTGAAGTTCAGCAGGATGTGATCTCTAATACAGCATCCATAGTCTGCTATGGGCTCGTACTGCGCTTCTAACTTTTTAGGCACGTGGAATTGGGTAGCATGTCCCACCATAGGTGTGTTATAGGAGTATGCTCCCTAGTAGTAGTTCATATGCATGGACCATAAAACAACCATCTTACAGAACAGGATGTATCTGGGGCATTGCAGAATTCTGATAGCAGATCCTATGACGAAAAATCGTGTGTTACTTACGCAGTTTTCGAGGAGGGGGATTAATACCTCCAGGTCTGGCTCTCATTAGCAGGTCCCCTGATTTACTATTTAACAAATTCCTATTTAATGAACTTCCCACTTTCTCAATGTGAGACTACAACTCTGCAAGTGACGGACAAGAATCCCCTCTCAGGGCTGGAGAACATGATGTGATTTATTGAGGGTTAATTATTCACAAGAACTGGAAATCGCTAACCTGGTAGAACCACGCCACGGCCTGCGTAATCTGTCACCGTATGTGGTGCCAAGACCCCCGAGGCTACATTTATACATACAGAATGTAGAAACATGGCAATTGTATGGAGTTTACAATAGACGATCCAGCCTAGACTGTATAGGAGTCTAGACAAATCAGTGTACATTATACAGACCGACCAATAGAGACAATATAGAAATGTAGATCAACCAATAGTGGTTGTATAGGAATATAGTCTGACAAAGATTATATAAATTATAGAACAACCAATAGAGACTGTATAGAACTACAGACCGAGCAATAAAAGCCATATAGGAATATAGACTAACAAATAGAGATTTATAGGGATATAGATCAAGCAGTATAGATCTTACGGGAGCCAAGACAGACCAGTGTAGATTAAGCAAAGGAGACTATAGAGAAATATACATCAACCAATAGAGACTGTATAGGAAAACAGACCAACCCATAGAGATGGTATAGGACTATAGAGAGACCACTAGAGACACTGACTGTATAGGAATATAGGCAAACCAGTGTAGATTATACAGCTCAACCAATAAAGACTATATGGAAATATAGATCAACCAATGGAGATTTATGGGATTATAGAAAAAATAGTAACTATAGATCGACCAATAGAGTCTTTATCAAAATATAGACCCATCAAAAGAGACTGTTTAGAAAAATAGACCTACCAATAGAGACTGTATAGGAATATAGACCTACCAATAGAGACTGTATAGGAATATAGACCTACCAAGAGAGACTGTATAGGAATATAGACCTACCAAGAGAGACTGTATAGGAATATAGACCTACCAATAGAGACTGTATAGGAATATAGACCTACCAATAGAGACTGTATAGGAATATAGACCTACCAAGAGAGACTGTATAGGAATATAGACCTACCAATAGAGACTGTATAGGAATATAGACCTACCAATAGAGACTGTATAGGAATATAGACCTACCAATAGAGACTGTATAGGAATATAGACCTACCAATAGAGACTGTATAGGAATATAGACTTACCAATAGAGACTGTATAGGAATATAGACCTACCAAGAGAGACTGTATAGGAATATAGACCTACCAAGAGAGACTGTATAGGAATATAGACCTACCAATAGAGACTGTATAGGAATATAGACCTACCAAGAGAGACTGTATAGGAATATAGACCTACCAATAGAGACTGTATAGGAATATAGACCTACCAATAGAGACTGTATAGGAATATAGACCTACCAATAGAGACTGTATAGGAATACAGACCTACCAATAGAGACTGTATAGGAATATAGACCTACCAATAGAGACTGTATAGGAATATAGACCTACCAATAGAGACTGTATAGGAATATAGACCGGCCAGTGTAGCCTGTGAAAAAAATCAAGACCAAACAGAGTAGACTGACCAATAGAGACTATATAGAATAGAGACCGTATGTCAACCAGCCTAATCTAGATTTAGCAATACAGCCTAACTGGTATAAGACCGATATTAGACATAACCTGTGAAGGGAAATGGCAGAGGACTGACTGTAAGCCGAGAGGTAACAAAAAGCTTCTGGGTCTCAAAGCAAAATGTTTTACAGATGCCCAACCTGCTACATACTATTGGTGCCCTTTTATGTGGGAGAGGAGTTTTAGGCTGGCATAGTTTCCTTTGCGTATATAGTGCCAACATATTATGCAACACCGTACACAGATTGTCATCTCTCACACCAGTCCTGAAAGTCGTAACTGCCTTGGAAATCCTATAATAGTACGTCATATGTCCTATAAATAGGGTGGACTGCAGCTGGTCTGAGCTTCCAGAAATAAGGGTTTTGGGCCCCATGCCACTTACCCTTATGGTATATGTTAAAAGATAAAGGCTTCCTAGGCTCCCCTCTAATGCCCAATTGCTGACCAGTAGTGAGTCGCGGCTGATGTGAGGGACAGAAATGGTCTCTCCCTGAAGAAGATCACTATTGTCGGCATGAGCTCATCTTAAGCTATGGTAGACATAACCTACCCATTCCAATTTTTGATATGGGCCTCCATGGTGATTCCTTATGTCTTTGCAGGTTGCAGGCACAGGTGAGTTGGACACTTGAGTATGGTGTGAGCGGAGGTGAAAGATGGAACCTCCAGGCCCCAATGCAAAATCTGTATCAGTCTCGTTTGGGAAGAGACTCCTTAGGAGCCCCTCAAGACTCCTGGGCCTGGATATCTCAAGTTATATCCTTGGTGGTCAGGCATTTATACCCAAACAACAAAATGTCTGTCGTTGATCCCTTATCTAACTAAAGGGTTACTGGGCAGAGAATCTCGTCGTTCTAGATTTGTTTCTTAGAAAACTTCGATATTCCAGCAGTCTAAAAATAAAGTAATTTTGGAGTCACATGCTCTGTTTGTTGTGCGACCTATAGAAACTACCTGCTATCACTCAAACCTGACAGAGCAAATATATTGTTCTTCTAGTGTAGCGAATGCTACACCGGTCCGAGAGAGTGGAAATTGCCATTAATAACAATGATCGATGTTCCAGCTGACAGAGTGCGATGTAGTGCACGCAGCAAATTTCAGGTTTGGTGAAGATTGCTGTCTAAATTTCAGAGCCTGAGTCACAGTGATAAAGCAAACAGCCCAGGGGTATAAGAAGCAGACATGGGAAATGAGCAGAGCTTATTTGCTTAAAGATACATTAACACCAAAAATATAAACTGTAAACGTGTTGGAACGGATGTGTGCACATAGCTGGATAACAAGGGAGTGGCACCGCTTCCAGCAATGCTAGGGTTACAGCCTGAGGTCAACAGCAGGACTATCTGATACCACCGAAAAAATGTAGATATTAAAGAACAACTCCGGAAGCATAACAAAATGTGCCCCTTTAACCCTTCCACTTTGGAGGGTTATCAACATAGATAAGAGAAGGATGTATGCAAAATCAAAATGTGGGTACCCTTAAAAGGGTTTCTGGGCTAAAAATACTGATGACCTATCCTATTGATAGGTCACTAATATCAGACAGGTTGGGGGTCCAACACTCGACATCCCATCGATCAGCTGTTCTCAGAGAATGGAACAGAAAACAGACAGCGCTGTTCTCTGTGCAGTGGCAGAACGGAGTCACTGCAGGTTAGGTACTGTAAATGGGAGCTGATCTGCAGTACCTGGTTTGACCACTGTACAGGAAACAGCGCTGTCTGCTTCCTATTCCATTCTCTATGTATCAGCTACTGCGAACAGCTGATCGATGGGGATGTTGGGTGCCGGATTCCCACCTGTCTTATGTTAGTGCTCTATCTTTAGGATAGGTCATCAATATTTTCAGCTTTAATGGTGCTAGTTCATGTCGCCCAGTAATTTCCAGAAAAGCCAAAAAATGTATCCTACTGTATGGAAAGAAATTGTTCAAATGTTACTGTTACTCCCCCCCCCCCCCAATTCCAGCACTGTACTTCCAGTGCTCCCCACCAGTCTTAGCTTACGTTGCTCCAGCGATGACATCATCACAGACTACACCACCTGACCGGTCACTGGCCCCAGTGATCACGTGGTGGAGGTCCTCACTGCAGAAGGACCTTTATTAATAGCAATGACATCCCTAACTAACCTACATGGCTGCTGAGGCCTGCGATTGGCTGCAGATGTCGTGTGGATTGGTCAGTGATGTCATTACTGGAGTTCTGGAAACTTAGACCAGTAGGGATCATCGGAACTGCAGCTATGGAACCATGGAAGGGACTTCTACTGTATGTTGGGACAACCCCATGCATTTTATATGGCGGGTCGATGATCCCGCCAAAATTAATGTCTACAGTCACCCTAAATAAGACGGTTTGATGATGATCTGCTGTAGTCGCCCATTGCATACAGCTCTGCTACATCCATACCAAGTATTAAAGTTATAAAACAGGAATCCAACCATCAAGGGTTCCTTACTTGGCGACATCCAAGGCATCTTCGACCAATCCCTTGATGGATTTGGACATGTTGAACACCATGAACCGTAGAACTGCCGAGAACATGTCTACAATACAGAAGGTTGTAGATGATATGATCCTAGTAGGCCAGTGAAAAACTATGTTGGATTAGATTTACGGGGTTTGAGGTCCCTTCCTGATCATGGAGTGGGATGCAAAGTGTTAAATGTGTTATGGAATTCTAAAAAAGTAAAAGCTCGGAGAGGAAGTGCTATTAATGAAGCGTTGAATGACAAACAGCGTCTTGGTCTCCGTGTCTCTCGCTGTAACCTCAGGTGACAGGCCAGGAATGCTCCTGTGTCTTACTGTTCGACAGGTTAACTCATTAAAGTCTAAGCCATGATAAATTTCCATCACCGTAGATAATAAACACACCGGGGTCACCACCTACTGAGCAAAAGCAGATCTGTAATATTTAACCTTTAAAGGGGTTGTTTCATCAGGGACCGATCCATTCACAAAAGTGGCCACCTGGAAAATCAGCTGATCGCACTAGATCACGCTCCAGGCACCCCCACCGAACAGAGGGTTTTTTCCAATGCTTGTAGAGATCGGCTCTCAGTTCTGGCTCATAGAGAGTAGGTCCTGAGTAGGGGGCCCCTTGTAATGTCTCTAAATGTCCAAAAAGGGCATAAGGACAAGGGTTTTGTTCAGGAGACAACCCACTTACAGGAGTGGCGACATTACAGACACTTATTCCCAATCTGTAGGATCGAGTATGCTGATTTATGCTGCACCCCATTCACTGCAAATTGGCATCCAAATCTAGATTTAAAAAATCTGTGGCGAATGTACAAAAGATATTTCCCAAATTTCCGTGTGGACATACCTTGAGGTATTTGCTATGGACTGGCACAGATATCCCAGTGGTGGAACTTGGAGAGGGGAAGCTTGAAAGAAATACAATCATGTGTTTCCTATATTGAGCTGTGTAAACTCCCGGTCACAGATGACGTGCTGCCAGGTATGTTCTACTAGTGACAGAATATACCGTTTCTACTGCTATAACCCTGTATGTGCCGGGGGAAACTATCCAAGTGGGAGATAAACCTATAACTGGAAATGGGTTTAATGAACCCATGCACAGCCAGATTACTGGTGCCCAGTGCCATAATGTCACCACTACCCCCCAACGGTGTAACACATTGTGCCCCAAATATTACAGTGCTACAGTATACAAATAAGCATAACATATAGTCCCCAAATAACCCCAAACAGCTGCCTAAATAACAATAATCATAAAGGGAGCCAAAACCAGCATATCACCCCAGCCCTGCAGATAGATAGGTTAGTGTCACCAAAACCAGGATATCACCCCAGTCCTGCAGATAGATAGGTTACTGTCACCAGAACCAGCATATCACCCCAGCCCTGCAGATAGGTAGGTTAGTGTCACCAGAACCAGCATATCACCCCAGTCCTGCAGATAGATAGGTTAGTGTCACCAGACCCCAGCATATCACCCCAGCCCTGCAGATAGATAGGTTAGTGTCACCAGAACCAGCATATCACCCCAGCCCCACAGATAGATAGGTTAGTGTCACCAGAACTAGCATATCACCCCAGCCCTGCAGATAGATAGGTTAGTGTCACCAGAACTAGCATATCACCCCAGCCCTGCAGATAGATAGGTTAGTGTCACCAGAACCAGCATATCACCCCAGCCCTGCATATAGATAGGTTAGTGTCACCAGAACCAGCATATCACCCCAGCCCTGCAGATAGATAGGTTAAGGTCACCAGAGCCAGCATATCACCCCAGTCCTACAGATAGGTTAGGGTCACCAGAACCAGCATATCACACCAGCCGCCCTGCAGATAGATAGGTTAGTGTCACCAGAACCAGCATATCACCCCAGCCCTCCAGATAGATAGGTTAGTGTCACCTGAATCAAACAGTGTTTTCCCATTGTGAGTCGTTGCTGAGATATCGCTGTTTTTGTCAATATGCAAATTAGCTATTTGGCACAACGTGGGCATTGCCACTTACCTCTTTGGAGCAATGACAATGCTTTTGTTGCTCCTAAGAGCACAAGTGTGGGAGTGCTGGGTGCAAGCAATGGGCACTGGTGACACTCTCTTCAATAGTGACAAGCAATGTACCCTAGTGCCAGCCCTAGAATAAAGTTTTACATTCATTTTGTAACCTCCTTTGGCCAAATATAAGTACATTTGGTATCAGTGCCATTATATTTGCCCATATTGTACAAACTAGTCTGTTCCCAAGCTACTAGTAATGGGTTAATAACTAGGCTCTGACTTGCTGATGAATAATTTGACAGCCCTGTGGGTTAGAATTAAAGGCCGCAGCCACTGGGTGACACATCCGAATTTCCACATCCTTGTGACATATAGTATATTAAAGATGGCTGCCGCTCTTCAGGAGTTGACCAAGAATATCTGGGAGGACATAGTATAGTTTACATCTACTGTATGTTTGGAGGGTGAAGCAGTGAACAATCCCCCGATGATCCTAAAACTATAGTATTTAGTAGGAGTCAGGCTCGCCAAACTGATCCGCTAACCTTCACGCCAATTAGACCTCCGCACTCTTTGCTGCACTTTCGCAGTCCAACCTTACTGCGACATTGTCCTGAGAACCGGCTGTCAGATATGTAAGGCAGGTGAAGCTAATAGCCAGGATTATAGCAGATCTAAGTGCCATGTAAAGAATAGGAATTACAGGAGAGGGTGAGGAGGGACAACACAGAGTAGGAAATCTGCGGATTTATAGGTTTAAGTAGGATTTCAGAAACCCCCACAAGCACGGGCTATTAGCCTTAGTAACTTGTGAAGCGTTAACATAATCTGCAATTCTTTTCAACTTTCTGAAATACAGAATTTGAGGGGCTGGGGAGGGTGTTACTGCTAAAACGTAGGAGAAAAAGGATCGCAATAATTCATTTTAATCCGACCATCACATTTTGAGAAGGTCGCATCCTGTCATAGCTCATAGACAATGCATGTTACCTGCCGAAGAAATGATTGGGACTGTGGGAACCTTACAAAAGGGCGACCCCATTCACATGCGATGTACTGTATTGTAAAACAGCCAATCTGTTTCATGGAGACATGGCCCTATGTGATCCCAAAGTAATGGGGTCAAGTTGCAAATGTTACCTCTGCATGTGCTATACCTTTACCAAGGGGTTGTCCTGCGAAAAAAAATATTAATTAAAATTCCCATCCCATCACATGTGACTTTTTTTTTTTTACCCAGGAATCTTTTCTCTTGACACAAAAAGGAAGGATTTTCTCAGCCTAAAAGCCTCAAATGCAATGTTGATCTTTACAGACACAAATTATTTTTTTTTTCATCTTCTAAGGTCCCGGCATACACAGATATATTTCAATATACCAGTACTTTATGTCTGTAAAGTAGAACGTTGCTGGTGAGGATTTTGGGCTGAGAAAATCCTCCCTCTACTAAGAGGTGAGTCTGTGGCTAACCTCACTATGTTGTTGTCTTTCACCCTAGAGGTCATAGGTCCAAGACCCAACAGAAAATATTTCCTGAAATAAATAGCGGCATCACAGGAGCAGTGTGAGAGTTTTGGGAGGTGACACAGAAGGGAGGGGAGCACTTTGTACTGTGTCAATGGACAAGCTTGCTGTCAAGAAAGATGGGGCAAAAAAAAAAAAGTTATGTAAAACGTTTTTAAAAACAGAATGTTTAGAAAAGCTATTCTTTTGTAAGTATTTTTTTTTTCCACCAGACTACCCCTTTTTTTTTTTTAGTTTTCTTACAATATATTTAGGTCCTATCTGATCAATATACCATAAAGCTAAGATCAGGGAAAGTGACCACTAAGACCACAACTGAACGATAAGATGAAGTTGTGTTATCTAAGGGCTGTAGCGCCTCAGGTCCCCCTGGTCACGCTCTGCTCCAGTTGGGAGACGCTAGGTTGGCCCACTACAGGCTGTGGACCCCCAACTATCCATATACCATAAATATATATGGTGAGAATTGTATACCAATATAGGAGGGAGTTTCCTGTAGCAAAGCTCTTCAATGTAATCCCCCTAGCAGGGTTTTTAAAGGGGTATTTGGCGAAGGGAAAGTTCTGATGTAGGGTTTAGAATGGGTTAAAAAAAAAAAAAAGAAGAAAAAGCAATATTCCCCGATCACAGCACTCCAAGTTCCAATGCTTCCCAGGTGCCCTGCTGGTCTCTACTTTCTGGTCCCTCTTGAGATGCAGGAAATGCTGCTCAGCCAATCATTGGCTGTAGTGGTGACCCACCTCAGTGATTGGCTGAGCAGCATTTCGTGTTTGTAAATTAGAAAGTAGAGATAGGTGGGGGCCCAGGAAGTATTGGAACAGCGGTGGTGGAGGATTGGTAAGATGAGGATTGCTTTTTTTTTTTTTTTTTTTAACCCATTCTGAGCCCTTTATCAACATTTTTGACACCCCCTTTAACTAATTCCCTGGCTGTGCAACTATAAATATTCACTGGCATGGAATAATCCTTTTGACACAGGGAACCCAAGTAATTGCTTATGTTGTCCAAGACTAGAAATGAGGCTCTTGTGTTTCCAAAAACAGCTCCATGTCAGTCCATGGGCTGTGCCTGGTATTGCTGGCATCTCCTTTCAAGTGAATAGAGCCAAACTACAGTCCCAGACACAGCCCATTAACAGATATGGCGCTATGTGTCGTCCTGCCCCCCTTTAAGCATTTGGATGGTAGCCATGAAAAGCCAGGAACTCACAAGGAGGCAATGGAATGAGATTTCCTGCATCGGTGATGGGGGGTTGGGGATTATTGGGGATACTGGGAAAATATCTATATGTAATCTAGCATGTACCACTACTACATAACACAGCACATACTACATAGGTAATATAGCACATGCTACATATCCATTCACTCATGCACAGAAACCCATTATATATCATTCCTAGATGGAAGAAGGTCAATGCACGACACTTCCCTTTATACCCAACTTAATTCTGCCACCGAGGAACTAAAAGTGCCATTATCCTATAGTGAGCAAATCCTGCCCTGTATACCCTGTATGCCACCAATGGTTGGGTCTGACACCAGGATTGTTATATAAGGTCTGTCCGGGTCTAACTATTTGCCAAAGGGATTTTGTCAGACAGTAGCGCAGGGCGCACAACTCTGCAGTTTCCTGGCAGATCTGCATTCCAGCTCTGTTTGTTACCTCTGTCATCCTAGCAACAAAAACATCAATACATTTCTAGGTTTAGGCGACAAATTATTATATGACCGAAACTACACAGTGCGTCACAGTCAATAGCGCAATTTAAGGAATGCATTACTTCTCATCGTACCCAGAGGAGTTGCTAATTCCCCCTCCATAGGTACACAGATAATAAAGCCAGTAAAAGAGAACCCACATTCCCTGCTTGTCATCACAGCCCTACAGCTGTATAATTAAAATCTTACTACCTGCAGTCGCCACTAGTGGGAGTTAGTGACCTTACTGCACAGTGGCAGATGGTCTGACCTTGGTAGCCAGTAATGGTGGATGGTTGTAGAGTTTCTAAACTGAAGCTGCTCATTGTATCACAGATTACACCACAATGTAGCAATGATGAAATCTGCAGCACAGAGGGAAGTAAAAGCCACATTTAACATGTATGGAGTTTGCTTTGGATTCGTTACTATATCCTTGCTCCCACACAGTATACTGCCCTCTCATTGCCCTCACGCAGTATACTGCCCTCTTAGTGCCCGCACGCAGTATACTGCCCTCTTAGTGCCCGCACGCAGTATACTGCCCTCTTAGTGCCCGCACGCAGTATACTGCCCTATAATGCCTCTACACAGTATACTGCCCTCTTAGTGCCTGCACACAGTATACTGCCCTCTTAGTATATGCCTGCACACAGTATACTGCCCTCTTAGTATATGCCTGCACACAGTATACTGCCCTCTTAGTATATGCCTGCACACAGTATACTGCCCTCTCATTGCCCTCACGCAGTATACTGCCCTCTTAGTGCCTGCACGCAGTGTACTGCCCTCTTAGTGCCTGCACACAGTGTACTGCCCTCTTAGTATATGCCTGCACACAGTATACTGCCCTCTTAGTATATGCCTGCACACAGTATACTGCCTTATAATGCCTCTACACAGTATACTGCCCTCTTAGTGCCTGCACGCAGTATACTGCCCTCTTAGTGCCTGCACGCAGTATACTGCCCTCTTAGTGCCTGCACGCAGTATACTGCCCTCTTAGTGCCTGCACGCAGTATACTGCCCTCTTAGTGCCTGCACGCAGTATACTGCCCTCTTAGTGCCTGCACGCAGTATACTGCCCTATAATGCCTCTACACAGTATACTGTCCTCTTAGTGCCTGCACGCAGTATACTGCCCTCTTAGTGCCTGCACGCAGTATACTGCCCTCTTAGTGCCTGCACGCAGTATACTGCCCTCTTAGTGCCTGCACGCAGTATACTGCCCTCTTAGTGCCTGCACGCAGTATACTTCCCTCTTAGTGCCTGCACACAGTATACTGCCCTCTTAGTGCCTGCACACAGTATACTGCCCTATAATGCCTCTACACAGTATACTGCCCTCTTAGTGCCTGCACGCAGTATACTGCCCTCTTAGTGCCTGCACACAGTATACTGCCCTCTTAGTGCCTGCACACAGTATACTGCCCTCTTAGTGCCTGCACACAGTATACTGCCCTCTTAGTGCTTGCACACAGTATACTGCCCTCTTAGTGCCTGCACACAGTATACTGCCCTATAATGCCTCTACACAGTATACTGTCCTCTTAGTGCCTGCACACAGTATACTGCCCTATAATGCCTCTACACAGTATACTGTCCTCTTAGTGCCTGCACGCAGTATACTGTCCTCTTAGTGCCTGCACGCAGTATACTGCCCTCTTAGTGCCTGCACGCAGTATACTGCCCTCTTAGTGCCTGCACGCAGTATACTGCCCTCTTAGTGCCTGCACGCAGTATACTGCCCTCTTAGTGCCTGCACGCAGTATACTGCCCTCTTAGTGCCTGCACGCAGTATACTGCCCTCTTAGTGCCTGCACGCAGTATACTGCCCTCTTAGTGCCTGCACGCAGTATACTGCCCTCTTAGTGCCTGCACGCAGTATACTGCCCTCTTAGTGCCTGCACGCAGTATACTGCCCTCTTAGTGCCTGCACACAGTATACTGCCCTCTTAGTGCCTGCACACAGTATACTGCCCTCTTAGTGCCTGCACACAGTATACTGCCCTCTTAGTATATGCCTGCACACAGTATACTGCCCTATAATGCCTCTACACAGTATACTGCCCTCTTAGTGCCTGCACGCAGTATACTGCCCTCTTAGTGCCTGCACACAGTATACTGCCCTCTTAGTGCCTGCACACAGTATACTGCCCTCTTAGTGCCTGCACACAGTATACTGCCCTCTTAGTGCCTGCACACAGTATACTGCCCTCTTAGTATATGCCTGCACACAGTATACTGCCCTATAATGCCTCTACACAGTATACTGCCCTCTTAGTGCCTGCACGCAGTATACTGCCCTCTTAGTGCCTGCACACAGTATACTGCCCTCTTAGTGCCTGCACACAGTATACTGCCCTCTTAGTGCCTGCACACAGTATACTGCCCTCTTAGTGCTTGCACACAGTATACTGCCCTCTTAGTGCCTGCACACAGTATACTGCCCTATAATGCCTCTACACAGTATACTGTCCTCTTAGTGCCTGCACACAGTATACTGCCCTATAATGCCTCTACACAGTATACTGTCCTCTTAGTGCCTGCACGCAGTATACTGTCCTCTTAGTGCCTGCACGCAGTATACTGCCCTCTTAGTGCCTGCACGCAGTATACTGCCCTCTTAGTGCCTGCACGCAGTATACTGCCCTCTTAGTGCCTGCACGCAGTATACTGCCCTCTTAGTGCCTGCACGCAGTATACTGCCCTCTTAGTGCCTGCACGCAGTATACTGCCCTCTTAGTGCCTGCACGCAGTATACTGCCCTCTTAGTGCCTGCACGCAGTATACTGCCCTCTTAGTGCCTGCACGCAGTATACTGCCCTCTTAGTGCCTGCACACAGTATACTGCCCTCTTAGTGCCTGCACACAGTATACTGCCCTCTTAGTATATGCCTGCACACAGTATACTGCCCTATAATGCCTCTACACAGTATACTGCCCTCTTAGTGCCTGCACGCAGTATACTGCCCTCTTAGTGCCTGCACGCAGTATACTGCCCTCTTAGTGCCTGCACACAGTATACTGCCCTCTTAGTGCCTGCACACAGTATACTGCCCTCTTAGTGCCTGCACACAGTATACTGCCCTCTTAGTGCCTGCACACAGTATACTGCCCTCTTAGTGCCTGCACACAGTATACTGCCCTCTTAGTATATGCCTGCACACAGTATACTGCCCTATAATGCCTCTACACAGTATACTGCCCTCTTAGTGCCTGCACGCAGTATACTGCCCTCTTAGTGCCTGCACACAGTATACTGCCCTCTTAGTGCCTGCACACAGTATACTGCCCTCTTAGTGCCTGCACACAGTATACTGCCCTCTTAGTGCCTGCACACAGTATACTGCCCTCTTAGTGCCTGCACACAGTATACTGCCCTCTTAGTATATGCCTGCACACAGTATACTGCCCTATAATGCCTCTACACAGTATACTGCCCTCTTAGTGCCTGCACGCAGTATACTGCCCTCTTAGTGCCTGCACACAGTATACTGCCCTCTTAGTGCCTGCACACAGTATACTGCCCTCTTAGTGCTTGCACACAGTATACTGCCCTCTTAGTGCCTGCACACAGTATAATGCCCTATAATGCCTCTACACAGTATACTGTCCTCTTAGTGCCTGCACACAGTATACTGCCCTATAATGCCTCTACACAGTATACTGTCCTCTTAGTGCCTGCACGCAGTATACTGTCCTCTTAGTGCCTGCACGCAGTATACTGCCCTCTTAGTGCCTGCACGCAGTATACTGCCCTCTTAGTGCCTGCACGCAGTATACTGCCCTCTTAGTGCCTGCACGCAGTATACTGCCCTCTTAGTGCCTGCACGCAGTATACTGCCCTCTTAGTGCCTGCACGCAGTATACTGCCCTCTTAGTGCCTGCACACAGTATACTGCCCTCTTAGTGCCTGCACACAGTATACTGCCCTCTTAGTGCCTGCACACAGTATACTGCCCTATAATGCCTCTACACAGTATACTGCCCTCTTAGTGCCTGCACACAGTATACTGCCCTCTTAGTATATGCCTGCACACAGTATACTGCCCTCTTAGTGCCTGCACACAGTGTACTGCCCTCTTAGTATATGCCTGCACACAGTATACTGCCCTCTTAGTATATGCCTGCACACAGTATACTGCCCTCTTAGTATATGCCTGCACACAGTATACTGCCCTCTTAGTATATGCCTGCACACAGTATACTGCCCTCTTAGTATATGCCTGCACACAGTATACTGCCCTCTTAGTGCCTGCACACAGTATACTGCCCTCTTAGTATATGCCTGCACACAGTATACTGCCCTCTTAGTATATGCCTGCACACAGTATACTGCCCTCTTAGTATATGCCTGCACACAGTATACTGCCCTCTTAGTATATGCCTGCACACAGTATACTGCCCCCTCATTAGTCCTCAGCCACATCAGCTGTGAGGCCCTGGCGCCATCATGGAGTGTGTCATCTCCCATATATTATCTATTGACTATGTGAAGCTTGTGGCTGTTGCTAAATAATCCGATAACGTTACATTAGGCAGTTCCTTGCCATGCAATTTCCTAATAAAGCCAATGCACTAAACCAGTCTATAGTACTGGCCATAGTTCTCACCTAGACTCACATGGTGGTCACCAAATATAACCCAAGTGGTTACCTGAAAAGTAAATTCTACAATACCCTAAACTACAAGGAGAGAAATATCTATAGCCTTAAGGATATCTCCGGAGCAGATCGGACCTGACCAATTGTCCTCAAACCTACTTTCCGTGGGTAATATTTCTCATTTTGCACGCCTTTACCCCACTGAACTCTGCGTCCTTCCTCCTGCCTTTCTTCTCTCCCTCCTCAGCCTTGCCCATCCCGTCTCGCACCACTCTCTGCCCAACCGGTTCTTCCATCATTTTGTTTCTGAGAGGATTATAGCCATGGCAACTACCAGGTAACAGCAGGAGCGAGTAACCCACCGATGTCCACCCCTAATCCACCTGCCCTGGTCACAGTACACTGCCTGCAGCAGGCTGCACTTGCCTTAGGTCGCTTTCACATGTGCAGTTTTTTCTCATAGTTGAGGTTTATGAAGCCAATCCCAGGAGCAGGTTGGAAAGGGAGGGGAAATATATTATGACTTCAAACCCTGCATCGAAAAATACTGCATCAATATGGCATGGGGATAGATTTTCAGTAACGTTGTACACAGAAGGGTTAATCGGAACTACTTTTGATGAAAAACCATGAGAATAGAAACACAATTTGCTTATGCGGGGATCACTATTATAGTAAAATTTCTTATAATGCGTCAATGAGAATCCAGATGGCGGATTATGAATCGTTCTGGATTATAGGATTGCCACAGAAGTATATAGAACTGCTTAGGGTACATGCAAAGGTATGCACATACAGGTCGGGGAGAAAACGGTATGGCTGATAGCCGTGTGCCGCCCGTGCCCTCCATGGACCCAGTCATTTCATGAATGAGCCACAGAGCAGACAGGTAGCGGATCTGTCCTGAGTTTTACCCCCCTTGGGCTCACAGCACCCAAACGGTCCCATGATAATACACAGGCCTGTAGAAGATAATGGGTCAGTGGGCTAGCCGTGAAAAACACAACTAGCACACTGACCATGACACAGCGCACGGCTATGTGCATGGAGTCTAAGTCACAGGAGCCTGAAAATAAAATCAATGAATAAAATCCACTGATACATTTTTTTTTTACCATTACGGCAAATTGAGAATGTTTGGCACACATGCCATGCTTCACATTTATTATAGGGGTTATCCAGCCCCCAAGTGTGTTTTTTTTTTTTTTTTTTATACTGATATTCTATGAGTGTCTGATCAGTGGGGGGTCCGACAATCAAAGCCCAAACCAATCAGCTGTATTCTGGCACTGGATGAGGCCGGAAGCAGCTCCACTCCTCTTTAAGTAATAGGTGAAAAGCTGCAGCTCCATCCACTGTAAAGTGGTGGCGCTAGTGTACTGTACCACTGTGTCTACTACCTGACCAGGAGCAGCTTCATATACTCCATATACACCAGTCTACCCAGCACTGGAAGGCTACCGGATGGGCTGATCAGTGCGGGGTCCGGGTGTCAGACCGTGACACATCAGATCCTGATGGACTATCCTGTGGATAGGTCATTAGTATAAAAAAGCGCCTGGGACGGAAAATCCCTTTAAGGCCGGGGCCCAATGTTGCTGAAAACTGGAAACTCTACGGTAAAATACGCTGCGTATTACAGTACCTGCAAAGTGGATGGGAATCTGGCTAATCCTATCCACACAGTGCAGAAATCGGAAATGCTATGAATTCAAAAACCGCGGCGTGTTTGCAAATCGCAACATGTCAATTATACCTACGGAAACGCCGGCATTTCTATATAGGTATAATAGGGACAGGAAAACTCTGCAGACTTTTTTCTGCAAAAAATGCTTCGGAAAAAAAAGGGGTTCGTTTCCGCTTCGTTTTTCGGGTGCATCTTGCTACGTGGGGCCTTAGCCTCAAGGCTTTTTCAGCCTCACTCAACACGAGGGCATGTCTTAGCAGAAAGGGTGAGGCACACACTAGCCAATAGTCCAATGACCGGCAAATTTAAAGGATTTAAATGGGGCAAATTTGGGTAGTTTTCAGGGCTAGCGTTTAAAATGCACCATACTTTTGGATGACAGGAACTCTCCAAAAGAAAAGGACCCTTGTTGTTGGATAGAAGATCATAGGAAGTTCTCTCTGCTATACAATATGCTGCCTTTTTGTGCTGCACAGGCTTGTATAGGTCCAGACAGTGGGGTAAATATAGGGGGTGCAGAGGTAGCGATCTCATCCATGCCTTTGTATCTCCTGCCCCATAAGAAGACACCAGTATTATAAATGGGACATGGTAAGTGAGGGCCAAGTTACAGATGGGGGCCCAGGAGCTTCCCATGCAGGATATCACAGCAGATATGTTGCAGATTCTGCATATAATGTATAGGGCTATGTATCTGCACTGGAGCACACAGAAGAAGATGTTACCTACGGGTACTGCAGGTGCGGCGCTGGCACTATGGGTGGGCTGAGGGGTCTCCGTCCGCCGTCACATTTCACATTTGTCAGGTGTAATGAAACGCTGGACCTTTCAGCACAATGAGGTGGAAAAACACAAAGCCGAGGTCACCGCATTCTGAGAAACAGGCCGGCCTCTTTAATTTGTCACTGGGTTCTGGAGGGGGTCAGCTCCCAGCTAAGCCCGGATTACTGGGGGCATTGAATCTTGTGTACAGTGGGCCGCAAAATTAGCAGACTGCTCAAGCCGCAGCCCTGATCTGCTGAAATATTTGGCATGTGAATGGCCACAAGGACCCCAGGACCGATAAACACGCAGGGGATTAACTCAAAGAGCCGCCGCACCTAGCACTGCCAGCTCCTACTACACCGCGTGCTGTGCCCTCCACCAGAAACGTGTCCCCAAATATCCCGGCACTAGATGGGGAGCCTGCGGGCCTAGGCGCTCATTTAAAGGGACACGAAACCTTACGTCGCTTCATCTGCGGTGCGGTTATTGTTCTCTGTTATCAGCCACTATTATAATAGAAGGTCTAATGAAGGGACATTTTAGAATAGATTTTACATCCAGTATTTATTACATTTTATAAGCAGCGTCATCTCCCATCCATTATATATATAGGCCGAATAACACACTTCAGTATAGTGGTGGAACTACAACTCCCTGCATGTGACTATCCGGGCATGCTGAGAGTTGTAGTGACATCAGAGATTGCAGACCAGTGTCCTATCATCTAAAGTAGAGTCGTCCATCAATGGTGATCTGATGCCTGTAGGCACTGACCTGTACTACGACTGTATCTGTAATATGCTATATATGAAGGTACAGCTATCTCACAAGCACCACCATTAAAACACAGTGCCACACCAATCCAGAGGCCATATGTGGTATTACAGCCTAAGCTAATACTTGACCAGAGCTGGGCTGCAATACCAACCATAGCCAGGTGTGGTGTAGAAGACACTGAAATTTAAACATTACAACCAACATGGCTGCCCTTCCGGACTACAGATACCAGACTAACTACCAGAGCAACGTGACATACTCCCTAGTGAGGAGAGAACAATCTGACAACTCCCTTTCCCATGGGACACAAGTTTTTGGCAACTGTTATTTGCAACACCCATTTATTGTGTATAATAAGAGTCCAGCACTCAGTCCTAATGTATATCGCATGTAGCTGTAGCATCTACAGTGCTGTGCATAAGTTTTAGGCATGGGGAAATGCTGCAGAGTAAGAATGGAAATAGAAGGGTTAATGATTATTTTTGTCAATGAACAAAATTAAGTGAATGAAGAAAAGAGAAATGTAAATCCCATCAATATTTGGTGTGACCTTTGCCCTTTGGAGGAGGAGTCCTGGAAGTGATGATCCGGCCCCCACAGATATAGCCCTGATCTCATCATCCTCTAGTCTGTCTGGGATGACATGAAGAGACAGACGGATTGGAGCAAGCCTACATCCACAGAAGATCTGTGCTTAGTTCTCCAAGATGGCGGGAACAACCTCCCTGCCGAGATCTGCCAAAAACTGTCTGCAAGCACCGAGAAGAACTGATGGAAGGCAAAGGGCAAAGGTCACACCAAATATTGATGGGATTTACATTTCTCTTTTGTTTATTCACTTCATTATGTTCATTGACAAAAATAAACTATTTACCCTTCTATTTCTGAAAGCATTCTTACGGTGCAGCATTTCCGCAGATATGCCTAAAATTTTTGCACAGTTGTTGTATGTATAGCGCATGTTCCTCAGTTCTCTGCCACCATAATACAAGGTTTAACCTCTCGTTATCTGGCAGGGATCCCTCTTTGTATACATCCTGTTTCCAGCTTTGTATCCGGTTCCTGCGTATGTCAGCTATAGGATGCTCGCCAGGTTATAGCGTGCATAGACCTGCACACATCCAGCGAACGCGCGGACTGAGGAGGGTGGATGAACTGGAGACCTCTGTGTGTACTGTGCCTGGATTACTCCCAAGACGCGCCCCACCATCTCCACTATAGGGGCATCTGGGACGTATTAGGGGCAAATGAGAATGAATAAATCCCTGGATGTGAATGTTTTCTCTTGCCCTTTAGGTAAGGGCTACATGGCGGCATGTCACATTACAAAAAAATTCAATGTATTGCTATGGTGTCGCATACCAAAGTTGCAGAAAATCCAAACTTGTTGGATTTTGGTTGCAGGTCGTAAGTGACGATTTTACAATACACTTCGATGGATGTGGCAGGCACCTATGACCCGTCTGTGTGTTTACCGCCATATTACAGCTCTAAAAAAGTTGCGCAATGGTAATTCAACCGTATTAGTCGTGTGACTTCTGTGTGACTTGTTGTCATGTGAGACATGTCGTCATGTAGTCCTAGCCTTATGTAAAGGTAAATACCCTGGGCTGGACTGAGAGGGCAAGGTAAAGTGGAATCATCATCAAATAGGGAGGGGGCAAATTTTTGGCACTTTGATATTGATAAACTTTCCATAGGCCATGAATTTCAGATTAGTGGGAGTCCGACTCCCAGCACCCCTATTGATCATCTGATTGACGTGGCCGTGACCCTCGCTGTTTACCCCTCCGCAGCTTTGTACTTTTAGTAGTGGCCATGCCTGGTATTGCAGCTAACGCTAGGTTCACACTAGCGTTCGGGTTTCTGTTCTTCAGGTCCACTTGGGGAAACCCTATCCGTTTTAAAAGTGGTTACCCCAGATCCCACAGACTATAATGGGGTCTGCTGGGTTTCCACCCAAAATCGGAGTCCCCAAATCATCACCCAACGCTAGCGTGACCAAAGCCTTAGCCTGATTCTCTTCAATGGGTCTGTGCTGCAGAGAGCAGCAGTACCTGGCACTACCTAAAGTACAGGGCTGCAGGGGAGTGACTAGAGGGGGTGCAGTCACCAATATGAAGAGACAAGTACTATACATGATACAGAGGGTCCTGCTACAGATTTGTGCTCATGTTAGGCCATTGCTTGTGCCTGAAAAACAATGAAGGGGATGTGCACTGGTGCCAGGAGGCAGACCCCCACCAAGACACCATTAATATTATAAAATTCTCAATAACCCCTTTAAATTTTATTGCATGAGCAACTGGCCCTGGTGAGCGGCCGCTGGTAATTCTGTAGTTCCAGGGTATGATCCACATTGAATAACCTTTGACAAGTGACGACACAGGAGTGGTAGTAGAGGAGGCAGCGCATGGAGACCTCCGACCAACCCCCAGCCCACCCTCGATGTGCACTACAAATATAATCATTGGGACTCCACTGCTAATATACTCGTAATAAAGCTTATCCAGTGCTGGGAATTCACCGATCTGTTTCTTTTTTCCGTACATGACCCCCCAAAGGCCGATCCCCTCCTAGAATTCGCTCTGCCAACTCGCCCTCATCGGCAGCCCATTCACATAAGAGCAACAGCAGGCCCTGAAAATTGATGGGAACTGCGGAACAACAAGGAAAAGCTCCAGAGAGGGCGCGCGCTGAAAGCTTAATAGAGGCAGCATTCAACGCCATGTCAGAGAGCAATATATCGATAGGACGGATTAATTCCATGGTGGAAGCTGCGGAAACCTATCAAACTATGTAAGCGAGGACATCCCGAAAATGTGAGCCAAGGGGCAGCTCATCACACATCTCACAATGAGAAAAGCAGGAATGGGTCAGATATATATATATAGATATATATATAGATATATATATATCTATATATATAGATATAGCACAATACAGGGGATCCAGTGCGATACATCGAATATTCCAAATTATTGGACGGTGATAGAAAACAATCAATAAAGTTACAAATTGCTACACTGTGTAACAAATTGTATCTATTTATCTTCCAGACCTGTCAATGTTATTTCCTAATTTTGTTGGTGTCAAAATGATAAAAATTTCTATTAAACCAGGACAGTGAGATTTTGAAATTTACCAATTTTACAATTTGCAAAAACAAGACAAATTTGTATCTATTACTTGGCATAATGTCAGGCAAAACATCAAATAAATGTACATGTAGTAAAGTATAGTAAGTTATACAAAGTCAGATAATTCACAATGGTGATATTTATGGTGGGTTTTCATGGTTACCGTTATCTTTGGAATATGAGATTCCACAGAGAGCACCATAGGGTGACATAGAGGGGTGCAGCGGATGTTAAAAGAGTTTACCTATTCTGGGGGTGACCATACGACCTATTCTGGGGGTTGCACCATGAAGATGCTGTTCAATACTGTATACCCACCATCCTGGTAAGAGGTGGAGTGACTGAGTGAAGGCGTGCGGGAATAAGTACCTGGAAGTCGCAAACGGAGGTTAAGTAACAACAAGCAACCTGCTTGTTCGAAAACTCTATATATAATGTTACAGAAGATGACGCAGAGCTAGGTATTTTAGTTTGTGTTGTGTTACTATACATGTACGGTTTATTTATATACAATCCTATGTTTTGTGTATGTACAGTAAAAAAAAATCTGCAGCACGTTCCTGTCTGTCACAGATTTGTTTCAAGTATTACACCTGGTACTACTACCCCCACTATCCTCACTTCTACTACTACCCCCACTATCCTCACTACTACTACTACTACCCCCACTATCCTCACTACTACTACCCCTACTATCCTCACTACTACTACTACTACCCCTACTATCCTCACTACTACTACTACCCCCACTATCCTCACTACTACTACTACCCCTACTATCCTCACTACTACTACTACCCCCACTACTACTACCCCTACTATCCTCACTACTACTACCCCTACTATCCTCACTACTACTACTACCCCTACTATCCTCACTACTACTACCCCTACTATCCTCACTACTACTACCCCTACTATCCTCACTACTACTACTACCCCCACTATCCTCACTACTACTACCCCCACTATCCTCACTACTACTACCCTCACTACTACTACCCCTACTATCCTCACTACTACTACTACTACCCCTACTATGCTCACTACTACTACTACCCCTACTATCCTCACTACTACTACTACTACCCCTACTATCCTCACTACTACTACTACCCCTACTATCCTCACTACTACTACTACCCCCACTATCCTCACTACTACTACTACCCCCACTACTACTACCCCTACTATCCTCACTACTACTACTACCCCTACTATCCTCACTACTACTACTACCCCCACTACTACTACCCCTACTATCCTCACTACTACTACTACCCCTACTATCCTCACTACTACTACTACCCCTACTATTCTCACTACTACTACCCCCACTACTACTACCCCTACTATCCTCACTACTACTACTACCCCTACTATGCTCACTACTACTACTACCCCCACTATCCTCACTACTACTACTACCCCCACTATCCTCACTACTACTACTACTACTACCCCCACTATCCTCACTACTACTACTACCCCTACTATCCTCACTACTACTACTACCCCTACTATCCTCACTACTACTACCCCCACTATCCTCACTACTACTACCCCCACTACTACTACCCCCACTATCCTCACTACTACTACCCCTACTATCCTCACTACTACTACTACCCCCACTACTACTACCCCCACTATCCTCACTACTACTACCCCTACTATCCTCACTACTACTACCCCCACTATCCTCACTACTACTACCCCCACTACTACTACCCCCACTATCCTCACTACTACTACCCCCACTATCCTCACTACTACTACTACCCTACTATCCTCACTACTACTACTACCCTACTATCCTCACTACTACTACTACCCCCACTATCCTCACTACTACTACCCCCACTACTACTACCCCCACTATCCTCACTACTACTACCCCCACTACTACTACCCCTACTATCCTCACTACTACTGCTACACATGTATGTTTGATCGGTACAATAATTTAAATGTAAATAAACAGGTTGTACAGGATTAGAAAAAATTTGGAAAAAACATAAGATAAGGTAAAAAAAAGTGTCTGCTTCCCCCCCCCCCCCCCCAAAAAAAAAGTTCAAAGTGGGATTCAGCTGCAATACTAGATAAAGCCAATGGACAAGAAGGGCAATGTTTCATTAGAGAAAAAAAAGCAGCCGTTTCTTTCTCACCCAGCTTTCTACAAGACAGAGATCTGTAAAAATATAAATATATAGTTGAATAGTTTGTTGGGAATATCAAATGCTCTTTCAGTCCTTTATTTAGTATGTTCTATCTTTTATCTATCTCACATTTCTCTCATATCTATCTATCTCGCTATTTAGTATCTATCCAATTCCTATCTATCTTTAATAGCTATTAACCTTATATCTATTTCTATTATCTATCTATCTATCTATCTTTCCAATTCTTATGTCTCTAATATATGTCATTTCTTTTTATTTATGTCTTTCTAATATCCATCTCTTATCTATCTCTCTAATATATTTCCAATTTCTTGCTATCTATCTCTATGTATCTATGTATCTGTGACTATATACAGCCAGCAATGAGTATACATGTGTATATAAACAAGCTTCTGCTTCATCTGCCTTGAGAATACAATGGAGGGGAGAGATTGATGGGGGGGATCGCAGCTCAGTGGGGCGATCCCTGGTGGTCTCCAGCACAGAATCCGGACACATAATTCACTTTGAACTATGGGGTATCAGCCTATTCACCTACAGGAAAAGCTGGCCCATTGGGGTCAGGACAAGAGGTTACTCTGGGGTCATACTGGGGGATGGGCACAAACTGTGGGAACCCGCCATATTACAAGACACCATCTACCTATAGGCCTGGACGTTTGTGCCCTCAAGCTGCCTTTAACTCTTTGCCCTGTAGTCTGCACACTGGAATCCGGCTATTTGTGGCTGATGGCATCCCGCTGGGTCCTGCATGTGTCTAGCATATTCATTGTGTATATGAGGCAACCATTGTCCCCAGGGGATATATCATGATGTAAACACTCTGCATTCCTCTGTGCTGCTCACTCACAAGCCGGAAAGCGGACTTGGAGCATTATTACAGCATTATTACCGTATTTTGACCATTTTTGTCTTTTTGCTTTCATGCTAGAATCTTGGTTTCTATTCACTTTTCAGTTATAGTGTTATAGTCTTGTAGGTTTTTTGTTGTACTAGCCCCATTTAATTCCCAAAATAGCAGCTGCAGACAGATCAGAGACCGTAGTGCTGCCCAATGTGTATGTGGCCCTAGCAGAAAAAAGCGACAGATAAGTGAATACATCCCCTCCGCTATCCTGTAATATAAACCTAAGGCACATGGACCTGCAAGCTATTTATATCTAAAGCCCCCATCTGAGACCACCACAGGGCTCCCAAAGACATCAGCAACAGTGCCCCCAAAATACTAGCAGTGTCCCTATAAGTACCATCTACAGTGCCCCCAAAATACTAGCAGTGTCCCTATAAGTACCATCTACAGTGCCCCCAAAATACTAGCAGTGTCCCTATAAGTAGCATCTGCAGTGCCCCCAAAATACTAGCAGTGTCCCTATAAGTACCATCTACAGTGCCCCCAAAATACTAGCAGTGTCCCTATAAGTACCATCTACAGTGCCCCCAAAATACTAGCAGTGTCCCTATAAGTACCATTTACAGTGCCCCCAAAATACTAGCAGTGTCCCTATAAGTACCATCTACAGTGCCCCCAAAATACTAGCAGTGTCCCTATAAGTAGCATCTGAAGTGCCCCCAAAATACTAGCAGTGTCCCTATAAGTACCATCTACAGTGCCCCCAAAATACTAGCAGTGTCCCTATAAGTACCATCTGCAGTGCCCCCAAAATACTAGCAGTGTCCCTATAAGTAGCATCTGCAGTGCCCCCAAAATACTAGCAGTGTCCCTATAAGTACCATCTGCAGTGCCCCCAAAATACTAGCAGTGTCCCTATAAGTAGCATCTGCAGTGCCCCCAAAATACTAGCAGTGTCCCTATAAGTACCATCTACAGTGCCCCCAAAATACTAGCAGTGTCCCTATAAGTAGCATCTACAGTGCCCCCAAAATACTAGCAGTGTCCCTATAAGTACCATCTACAGTGCCCCCAAAATACTAGCAGTGTCCCTATAAGTACCATCTACAGTGCCCCCAAAATACTAGCAGTGTCCCTATAAGTACCATCTACAGTGCCCCCAAAATACTAGCAGTGTCCCTATAAGTACCATCTACAGTGCCCCCAAAATACTAGCAGTGTCCCTATAAGTACCATCTACAGTGCCCCCAAAATACTAGCAGTGTCCCTATAAGTAGCATCTACAGAGCCCCCAAAATACTAGCAGTGTCCCTATAAGTACCATCAACAGTGCCCCCAAAATACTAGCAGTGTCCCTATAAGTACCATCTGCAGTGCCCCATAAGTGTCTTCTCACACTTCCCCCAGTGCGCCCATAAGTTCCAGCCACTGTATAATAACTTTATTTATATAGCGCCAACATATTCCGCAGCACGTTACAAGTCAGAGGACACATGAACAGGCAATATGAGACATTACAATGTGACAAAGAATTAACCTATCAAACAATAAGTGTATCCATAAATGCCAGTCACAATACCCCAAATGTGCCATCTAGCTCCCTCATACACTTCAGCCAGTTTAAGTACCACCTATAATGTCCCATCAGTACCATCTAGAGCCTCCATAATCTTCACCTAGTGCCCCTTGAAGTGATAGCCATAGTGTCCCCACATATACCAGTAGTAGTAGTGCATAAGTGACGCCTACAATTGCCCCACAGCTCCTGGCGCTCCCACAAATACATGTATTAGCAATAGTGCTCCCAAAATACTAGCCATAGTATCCCTATAAGAACATCTAGATCCCTGATATGCTTCAGACATTGCCCCCATAGACACCAGCAATAGTGCTCCCAAAATGCTAGCAATAGTTTCCCTACAAGTAAAATCTACAGTACCAGATACACCTCCCTCGTGCCTCCATTAGTTGCAGCCATTGGGCTCCCACAAATGAAAGCATCAGTATATCCATGAGTGCCAGTCACAGTACCCCAAAGGTGCCATCTACATCCCTTATAAATTACAGCCAGTTCCCCTATAAGTGCCACCCACAGTGCCCAGTCAATACCATACTGAACACAAACGCCAACCAGTGCCCCATAGGTGCTAGCCTTAGTAGTCCTGCAATACTATTAATAGTAGTGCAAAAGTGTCGGCTTCATTTGCCCCATAACTCCTAGCCCTAGTGCTCCCACAAATATTAGCAATATTGCCTCTGTAAATGGCTCCAAGAGTACCCCCAGAAATACTAGCCGTAGTGTCCCTATAAGTACCATCTATAGCCATCACATACTTCAGTTACTCCCCCTAAACGTGTCACCAATAGTGCCCCCAAAAATACTAGCCCTCATATGCTTCAGTCAGTGCCCTCAAAGTACCAGCAATAGTGCCCCTACAGATACTGGCCGTAGTGTCCCTATAAGTACCATCTATAGCCATCATATGCTCCACTCAATGCCTAAAATTACCAGCCATGGTGTCTTCTAAGGTCCCATCTGGATTCCAAAAAGCTTCAGCCAGAGTCTCCGTCATTGGCCGCCGTAGTTCTCCATACGTGCCAGGTGCAGCGTCCTTATACATGCCAGCATCCCCTCCAGCATTTTACTACCTTCCTTCACACTCCTTGAGGTGTCAGCAAGTCACAAAGCATGAAGTGAAGAAAGTGGTAAAAGATGGTGCCAATGGAGAGGGGTCACAGGGGTCTGAGGGCAAGAAATACCTGTATGAAGGGCCCTGACCTCTAATTGTTACATAGATCCTATATAGGATAACATAATATAATGTAACTGACCCCAGGACTGTAGGTTATTGACCACCGTGATTTTTCGGAGGGGTTAGCGGGGTGGGGGTTCTCCATGTCTGCATCCTTAGCGTTACCCTCTCAATAATGTGTATTCCAGCGCTCGCCCTGAGCAGACATTTTTAATGAAAAGCAAGTTATATGACTTTTAATTAAATGCGTTTATTAGGAGGGTGAAATATTTGGAAAAGCAGCTTTTTAGCTCCTACGAACACATTTTCCAGAACCACGCGATGCTGTCTGCATCCGCTCGCCTTAGGCTGGTTTTAGTGCACAAATAAATCCGAGGCAGCAAGTGCTGACAGATTATTATGCAGTGTGACAGCAGGAGCGCAGACCGCCCTCCTCCTCCCTACTACAGAGGAGCGAGGACTTGGGGGGGCCTCGTAGGTGTCAGCGGTAAGGGGGGGGGCTAGAGGTTATGATGGTACAAGACTGTGATAGATGACTTGATGGATGACTCTGAACACAAACTGGAAAAACCTGTGTCAGAAATGTCAGGACACTATACACCGACTCACCGCCTGTATCCACCTCTATGGCCTTCACAAGTCCGCCTATTGGAGGGCTACTGAGATAAACCATCAAAAAAGGTCCTAAAAAAAAAATCCCGGAGGACACCATGACTTTAGTAGGAATGAGTGGGAGGAGCACGGATGTCGTGTCTTTCATGCAACTTCGATATAAAATAGTCGCACAAATGCAAATTTGTCTCCAATTTATTTCTCCTGGAGCAAAAAGTTTCAGGCTATGCAACCTGCTTCCTAGTCATTTAAAGAAAGCCTATCACCAAAACCCAGTCCTGTAGATAGATAGGGTCTCCAGAACCCAGTCCTGCAGATAGATAGGTTAGAGTCACCAGAACCCAGTCCTGCAGATAGATAGGTTAGAGTCACCAGAACACAGTCCTGGTCACCAGAACCCAGTCCTACATTATAGATAGGTTAGAGTCACCAGAACCCAGTCCTACAGATACATAGGTTAGAGTCACCAGAACCCAGTCCTACAGATACATAGGTTAGAGTCACCAGAACCCAGTCCTGCAGATACATAGGTTAGAGTCACCAGAACCCAGTCCTGCAGATACATAGGTTAGAGTCACCAGAACCCAGTCCTACAGATACATAGGTTA
The DNA here is from genome assembly GCA_947044405.1 of Leptodactylus fallax. NCBI lineage: Eukaryota > Metazoa > Chordata > Amphibia > Anura > Leptodactylidae > Leptodactylus > Leptodactylus fallax. The sequence goes on along the minus strand of CAMRHE010000159.1, from coordinate 1,704,090 downwards.
GAGTCACCAGAACCCAGTCCTGCAGATACATAGGTTAGGGACTCCTGAATCAAACCGTGTTCACCCCTTGTGAATCAGTGCTTCTGATACCGAGATAAAGCATAAAACATCAAACCACCTTAAGGGGAAGTTCACACGTAGGAATTGGACATTGAATTGACACAGAATCCGCCTCAAATTCCACCTGAAATCTGTCTCACGTTCATTTCAATGGGAGGCAGTAGCTGATTTTTTCAGCTAGCAGAAAAAAATAGGCGTTCTGCTCGTTCTTCAGGCAGATTCTGCCTGAGAACTCCCATTCAAAGAATGGGAAGTGGAACATACACCTTTTCCGTCAGTGTGGAATTTGTCAAAATCTGTTTGCAGAAATTGGCCCTGCCAAAATACCAGTGGCAGTCTTCCCCAAATTCCGCTTCAAATTCAGTGTTAAAATCCTCATCTGCTTGACAAATTCAGCGTCAAATTCCTACGTGTGAACACCCTCCCCAAAGGGAGTGTGTCAACAGAACTCAGCCCTGCAGATAGATAGGTTAGGGTCACCTCAATGAAATAGTGTTTTCCCCTTGTGAATCGCAGTCTCCGTTGCCTAGATGTCGCTGTGTTAGTCAGTGTTCAAATGAGTTCTCTAGAGCAACAAGGATGTTGCCATTGCTCCAAAGAGTTAATTTGCCTATTGACAAAAACAGAGATATCTCCGCAACGAAGACAGCGATTCACAAGGAGAAAACACTGTTTGATTCAGATGAACCTAACCTATCTATTTGCAGTGCTGGGGTGATATTCTGGTTCTGGTGACCCTAACCTATCTATCTGCAGGACTGGGGTGATATGCTGGGTTCTGGTGACACTAACCTATCTATCTGCAGGGCTGGGGTGATATGCTGGTTCTGGTGACACTAACCTATCTATATGCAGGGCTGGGGTGATATGCTGGTTCTGGTGACCCTAACCTATCTATCTGCAGGGCTGGGGTGATATGCTGGTTCTGGTGACACTAACCTATCTATCTGCAGGGCTGGGGTGATATGCTGGGGTCTGGTGACACTAACCTATCTATCTGCAGGGCTGGGGTGATATGCTGGGGTCTGGTGACACTAACCTATCTATCTGCAGGGCTGGGGTGATATGCTGGTTCTGGTGACACTAACCTATCTATCTGCAGGGCTGGGGTGATATGCTGGTTCTGGTGACCGTAACCTATCTATCTGCAGGGCTGGGGTGATATGCTGGTTCTGGTGACACTAACCTATCTATCTGCAGGGCTGGGGTGATATGCTGGTTCTGGTGACACTAACCTATCTATCTGCGGTGCTGGTGTGATATGCTGGTTCTGGTGACACTAACCTATCTATCTGCAGGGCTGGGGTGATATACTGGGGTCTGGTGACACTAACCTATCTATCTGCAGGGCTGGGGTGATATGCTGGGTCTGGTGACACTAACCTATCTATCTGCAGGGCTGGGGTGATATACTGGGGTCTGGTGACCCTAACCTATCTATCTGCAGGGCTGGGGTGATATGCTGGGTCTGGTGACACTAACCTATCTATCTGCAGGGCTGGGGTGATATGCTGGTTCTGGTGACACTAACCTATCTATTTGCAGTGCTGGGGTGATATGCTGGTTCTGGTGACCCTAACCTATCTATCTGCAGGGCTGGGGTGATATGCTGGTTCTGGTGACACTAACCTATCTATCTGCAGGACTGGGGTGATATGCTGGGTTCTGGTGACACTAACCTATCTATCTGCAGGACTGGGGTGATATGCTGGGTTCTGGTGACACTAACCTATCTATCTGCAGGGCTGGGGTGATATGCTGGGGTCTGGTGACACTAACCTATCTATCTGCAGGGCTGGGGTGATATGCTGGTTCTGGTGACACTAACCTATCTATCTGCAGGGCTGGGGTGATATGCTGGTTCTGGTGACACTAACCTATCTATCTGCAGGGCTGGGGTGATATGCTGGTTCTGGTGACACTAACCTATCTATCTGCAGGGCTGGGGTGATATGCTGGTTCTGGTGACCGTAACCTATCTATCTGCAGGGCTGGGGTGATATGCTGGTTCTGGTGACACTAACCTATTGGGTTGAGTTCTGCTGACAGATTCCACATTTTCACATTACAGAAAAATGTCTTATTAAATATGGTAAATGTTGGGAAAAAAAAATTACCAAAAATGTACATATAAATTAAAATGTATTTTTTTCTCTCTCTCTCTCTCTATATATATATATAGAAAAAATAATAATTTTTTTAGTTTTTTTTTTTGAAAGTATATGTATGTTGATACTATGGAACACACAGACTATTTTCATAAATCATATACTATACCCTCACTCTTTAGGAAAGGGCCTTTACTCGCCTCCCCCAGTGGGGCACTGCCACTTTGATATAGTAGTTGCCCACCAGGCTGACAGTAGCCGCCGCTTATCCAGTTTCTTGTTTATGGAGCGCAGCTGATAATTAAGTGGTATCTTAAAATACCACCCAGGTGTGTCACACCCCCTCTAAATCCTGCAGCACTCACCACCGCAGCTCAGCCGAGTTTATTTTTCCGAGCGCTAAACACGTACCTCAGCATTACAGTATATTTCCAGCGTGAGATGCCATTCTGCTGGTGATTAAAAGGATTCCCAGGGGGCCTGCATTTAGACCATACTGGAGGACGCTGCAGCCTCTGCACATCTGATGTGGCTCCCAGCCGCCCGCCCCAGGTTGGACCCAAAAAAAAAAAAACCCTAAATTAATCACAGACCTGTACTTTGTAGGTTTGTTCTAGGACTGATCTTGGTAAAAAGAAAAAAAAAAAAATCTTTCTAAACCGAGACGCTTTCACTGATCAAATAAAAACATACTTGTCTTTCCAAGCCTCGCAGGTCACCGAGTACACAGGGTCTCTCTTTACTCCAAGAATCGCCGCCTATCATGTGTCCAGGGCATCAGCTTCTGTCTTGGATACGCACATTTTCAGAAATGAGAGTATCCGAGTAGAACAAATTTTTGCACTTTTCACAAAAACTACATAAACTTTTTGGATAGAAATCATTGGTGGCAATGTCCTTCAGACCATAGACAGGCCAATATCTCACCCAGCGATGCCCATTGAACTCTCTTTACGTCAATGTTTCTGATGATCATAGGAAGTCCTCCAGCTATCGACCTGATTGTTATGTCAGGTCGGGTTTTCCAGGACTTATAAATTGGTGACTTATCCTTAGTGATCGGTGGGGGTCTGATACTTAGGACAGATTTTTGAAGAGGTCAAAGCACTCACTTGAACATTACTGAATATCAAGCACAGTGCCACGCATATTGTATTGTATTAGGAACTCGGCTCCAGTCACCTGAATGGGACTGAGCTGCTGGAGTACCATGTGACTAAAGAAAGTGACGTCATCGGCACAGGGAAGGGGCTACAGCAGTTGTCATCCAGCAAGGATAAGTCATAACTATTTAAGTCCCAGAAAACCTCTTTAAGGCTGAGGCCCCACGTTGCAGAAACACAGCTTTTTTTGTTGCAGATTTTGTTGCGTTTTTTTGAGCCAAAGTCAAGAATGACTACAAAAGGAATGGGGAATATATAGGAAGCTTCTTACACTTCTCCCTGCTGCTCAATCCACTCCTGGCTTTGGCTCAAAAAACCGCAGCAAAATCTGCAACAAAAAAAGATGCGTTTTCACAACGTGGGGCCGTAGTCTAAAGAGGACTTCTCACCACCCCTGACCTATCTGTTTTATGACTGAATTCTTCAGTATAATAGATGTGTATTATGGTCATGTTGGGGGTTGTAGTGCTCTATGTATAGAGTATAATAGATGTGCATTATAGTCATGTTGGGGGTTGTAGTGATCTATGTATAGAGTATAATAGAATTGTATTATGGTCATGTTGGGGGTTGTAGTGATCTATGTATAGAGTATAATAGAATTGTATTATGGTCATGTTGGGGGTTGTAGTGATCTATGTAGAGTATAATAGAATTGTATTATGGTCATGTTGGGGGTTGTAGTGCTCTATGTATAGAGTATAATAGATGTGTATTATGGTCATGTTGGGGGTTGTAGTGATCTATGTATAGAGTATAATAGATGTGTATTATAGTCATGTTGGGGGTTGTAGTGCTCTATGTATAGAGTATAATAGATGTGTATTATAGTCATGTTGGGGGTTGTAGTGCTCTATGTATAGAGTATAATAGATGTGCATTATAGTCATGTTGGGGGTTGTAGTGCTCTATGTATAGAGTATAATAGATGTGCATTATAGTCATGTTGGGGGTTGTAGTGATCTATGTATAGAGTATAATAGAATTGTATTATGGTCATGTTGGGGGTTGTAGTGTTCTATGTATAGAGTATAATAGAATTGTATTATGGTCATGTTGGGGGTTGTAGTGTTCTATGTATAGAGTATTATAGAATTGTATTATGGTCATGTTGGGGGTTGTAGTGTTCTATGTATAGAGTATAATAGATGTGCATTATAGTCATGTTGGGGGTTGTAGTGATCTATGTATGGAGTCCAATAGAATTGTATTATGGTCATGTTGGGGGTTGTAGTGCTCTATGTATAGAGTATAATAGATGTGTATTATGGTCATGTTCGCTGGTCAGTCATGTTAGGGGTTGTAGTGTTCACCTGTGAGGTTATCTTCAATGGGACAACCTGATGGACAAATACACTCTGCATATATAACTAGATAGACAGAAGTTTTCCAGCAGAATTATCTGGAACTTGCCATCTCCGAGCGTCTTTAGCGGCCACGTTTCCATCTGTACAGCCAGCACTGCGTCTGGGAGTGAAATTCTGGCCGAAGAATCTGCCATCAAACACAGGGAGTCAAAATAATTCCGCCACATTTTTTCATATTTTTTTTTCCACCGCAGAGGCGTCAGCGAGGCCTTTCCGGCCCAACCGAAAGGGGGGCACCTCTCCTCTGGCCCCCAACCCTCAGCCTACCTGTGTCATGCATGAAAATGAAGGCAGTGAGGGTTAGCTGATATCCCCTGTGAGCGGCCTCGCCGCAGCTACTGCTCGCAGCAGATAAAGGCCCCTTTGAGAGGTAAGGGGGCAGCGGCCAGCATTGGCTTTCTCTATTTTGGGTCATTGCCACATTTGGAGACCTAGAGGCAGGAACGGCTCCCCAGATACTGATGTATCAGCGCGGTGTAACCAGGTCACCATCCGCAGGACGCCCCCGAGAACAAATATATGGGAAATCCAATCTCTTCATTGTCAAAATATAACCTGACATTCCCCAAACACTGCTCCTACTGTACGAGCCAAAGGTTTTCACTGGCCCTTACCCGTAAGCATCCCTATACTAAGACTCAAAGACCCCGGAGGGCTGCACAAGGGTTAAAAAGAAGCCAGGGCAGCCGGGCAGGGGGTGTGAGTGTTATTTATCCTTCTCTCAAACGCCATGGTATCAGTTTAGTTTTCAGGAGAAGCTGGGCTGAAAGGAAGGCCTGTGTGCGCGCCTATGCTGCCGGCTGCCTGTTTGCTGTCCTGTCACTGCTACTTAGCCAGGACATTAATCTTGGTTAGCCCTGAATCACAAGCATTACTGCCTCTGACTCCTGGCTTCACGCTGGGCTCTGGCCCTTCAGCAGGATACAGGGAGCCCCCCACCCCCATATATTAGACACATTAACCTCCTCACCACCTCTGCAGCCTGCCCCATACAAGAAGGCGCTACTGGGCCCAGCGGGAGGGAGGCTGGACAGGAGGAACCAACTAAGAGCTGAACACGTTCATTATAGCGAGGTCAATGCCCCAAAGGAGAAAGAAATGCTGAAAAAGTGAAGAAATTGTACAGAGGAATTCTAATAGAAACGTCTATATATCTGTCACATATCTGTCTAATAACCATCAGTCTATCTCATATCTATTTATCTACATCTATCTCGTATTATTCTTCATAACAATTTATCTATTATCTATCTATTTTATATCTAATATCTATTTATATGTCTGTCTCATATCTGCTTATCTACTTTGATCTATTTCATATCTAGCAATATATCTATCTCTTGTGTATTTATCAAAATCTATCAAATCTCTTTTCATCTTTCTATCCAATGATCGTCTTTCTAAGTATTGATGTAACTGACCCATCTAATATCTGTTTATCTACATCTATTTTTATGTCTCATATCTATTTATCTACATATAATAACATCTATGTATCTCACATTTGTTTACCTACATGTATCTATATCTACTTTCATCAATGTATTTCACATACATTTTAGATATCTATTTTCATATCTTTCTATTGATCAATCTCATGTCTATTACCTACATCTATATCTATTTCCATCTATTTAATCCCTATCTATCCATCTACAGTATCTCATATCGATCTATCTATCTTATACCTATCCCATATCTATGTATTCCATCTATCTATATCTATCTTTCTATGTATCTAATAACTATTCATCTATGATCCATCTCATATTTGTTTATCTACATATATTTTTATCTCATATCTCTGTAAATTTTCATGTTTATTTGATGTCTATCTACTTATCTCATATCTGTTTATTTTCATGTATCAATATCTACATTCATCTACTTAATATCTATCTATCTATCTATCTATATTATCTATCTGTCTATCTCTCATATCTATCTATCTATCTATCTATCTATCTATCTATCTATCTATCTACAGTGTCTCATGTTTCTCTAGCTCATATCTGTCTATTTAGGAGGTTGTATGAAGTTAGAAGAACATGGCTAGTTTCTTCCAACCAGCTCGATTTAAGGGAAAAAAGTTTTTGTTCTCAGGCAATGTCCACAGTCAGGGGAGGCATCAAAAAGTAAACCAGCAGCCATGACAGAAGTGACTGTGTCTCCGGCGTACAATGAGAAGTCAGGGCTGTTGGCCACTTCTATTATTCAGCACATGTCGGACCAGTTTCCCATTTTCTCTATTACTGATCATAAGGTTATACGTAAAGGGGAGTCCAAAGCTAGAAAACCAATTTCATATCCTCTATTAAGGAATTTAGAGTCTCTCTGATATCACCTCTCTCTCTGGAGAGCCTGTCCTATCCTACAGTACAGAGACAATCCACTGATATGCAGAGGCACAGTGTAATGCTTCATTTGACCTGTGGAGGCGCTGCATAAAAAGTGAATATTCTGAGGCCAATCTAAAGAAGCAAAGCTGCAGTGTAAAGAAAGGAAGGCAAATATCAACTCAGTGACTAAATTTTAAAAGTCAGAGGATTTCTGAAGATTCAGGACAAGGACACTTATACAGGACAGGGAACTAGGTGATTTCTAACATTTCGCCATTTCTTTGTTCTACAGCAGCTGAGGTGTGTATTATTATGTTCTGCAGCAGCTCAGGTGTGTATTATTATGTTCTGCAGCAGCTCAGGTGTGTATTATTATGTTCTGCAGCAGCTGAGGTGTGTTTTAGGATGTTCTGCAGCAGCTCAGGTGTGTATTAGGATGTTCTGCAGCAGCTGAGGTGTGTACTATGATGTTCTGCAGCAGCTGAGGTGTGTATTATGTTCTGCAGCAGCTGAGGTGTGTTTTAGGATGTTCTGCAGCAGCTGAGGTGTGTATAGGATGTTCTGCAGCAGCTGAGGTGTGTACTATGATGTTCTGCAGCAGCTCAGGTGTGTACTATGATGTTCTGCAGCAGCTCAGGTGTGTATTAGGATGTTCTGCAGCAGCTCAGGTGTGTACTATGATGTTCTGCAGCAGCTGAGGTGTGTACTATGATGTTCTGCAGCAGCTCAGGTGTGTATTAGGATGTTCTGCAGCAGCTGAGGTGTGTACTAGGATGTTCTGCAGCAGCTGAGGTGTGTACTATGATGTTCTGCAGCCAGCTGAGGTATGTACTAGGATGTTCTGCAGCAGCTGAGGTGTGTACTATGATGTTCTGCAGCAGCTCAGGTATGTATTATGATGTTCTGCAGCAGCTCAGGTGTGTATGATGATGTGTGTATTATGATGTTCTGCAGCAGCTCAGATGTGTATTAGGATGTTCTGCAGCAGCTCAGGTGTGTATTAGGATGTTCTACAGGAGCTCAGGTGTGTATTAGGATGTTCTGCAGCAGCTGAGGTGTGTATTAGGATGTTCCGCAGCAGCTGAGGTGTGTACTATGATGTTCTGCAGCAGCTGAGGTGTGTACTAGGATGTTCTGCAGCAGCTGAGGTGTGTACTATGATGTTCTGCAGCAGCTGAGGTGTGTACTATGATGTTCTGCAGCAGCTGAGGTGTGTACTAGGATGTTCTGCAGCAGCTGAGGTGTGTACTAGGATGTTCTGCAGCAGCTGAGGTGTGTACTAGGATGTTCTGCAGCAGCTGAGGTGTGTACTATGATGTTCTGCAGCAGCTCAGGTATGTATTATGATGTTCTGCAGCAGCTCAGGTGTGTATTATGATGTTCTGCAGCAGCTCAGATGTGTATTAGGATGTTCTGCAGCAGCTCAGGTGTGTATTAGGATGTTCTACAGGAGCTCAGGTGTGTATTAGGATGTTCTGCAGCAGCTGAGGTGTGTATTAGGATGTTCCGCAGCAGCTGAGGTGTGTACTATGATGTTCTGCAGCAGCTGAGGTGTGTACTAGGATGTTCTGCAGCAGCTGAGGTGTGTACTATGATGTTCTGCAGCAGCTGAGGTGTGTACTATGATGTTCTGCAGCAGCTGAGGTGTGTACTAGGATGTTCTGCAGCAGCTGAGGTGTGTACTAGGATGTTCTGCAGCAGCTGAGGTGTGTACTAGGATGTTCTGCAGCAGCTGAGGTGTGTACTATGATGTTCTGCAGCAGCTGAGGTGTGTACTATGATGTTCTGCAGCAGCTGGGGTGTGTACTAGGATGTTCTGCAGCAGCTGAGGTGTGTACTATGATGTTCTGCAGCAGCTGAGGTGTGTATTATAATGTTCTGCAGCAGCTGAGGTGTATACTATGATGTTCTGCAGCAGCCGAGGTGTGTAATATGATGTTCTGCAGCAGTTTCTGCAATGACTGATGTGCTCCTGGAGGACCTGACATATATATCATACAGATGGGCTGTATTTTCAATGTGCACCATGTAATGCAAGGACTTGGCTAACCTCACGGCTCCAAGGAACGGGTTAAAGAGATGAAGCAAGGCCGCTAGCTGGTGCGGCAGGGCAGGGCGTCATTACTGCTTTTCCTGCACCTGCTTACTTTATGGCTGGCAGGTGAGCACAGATAAGGGCCCGGTGCCAAGGTCAATGCAGACTGTGACCCAGAGATGAGGGCGCTGTAATGCTACAAGACTCTGAAGTGCGGTACTAGGTAAAGGGCTCACACTCTGGGGTGGACCAGACACCTCCTACAGATATGGGGTGAATGGGGGGGGGGTCTGTAGGGTTATGCAACCACATCCAGCTTAAGCCCCAATAGATGCCACATTAATCTGACACCCAGATAAGACATGAGTTCTCTCCTCGGTGTTGATGTTTAATGAAATATTCAGTTTCTGATTTTTTTTATTTCTTTCTTAGGTTCCTTCTCTGAAAGTAGTTGATCTGCTGTCAAAAGTGTTATAAAGTGTTCTCCTCCTTGGTATCCTTTTTGGTAACTTACATGGTGCGTTGGGAATAGCTGTTGTGATGCCCTCGCACCGCTTTACCCATAGTTTCGCAGATCACACAATAGTGGCTGTGAGGCTGATCTGCTGCCATAAAAATCTTTGCTGGCAGATCTGCAGCAGTAAAGCACAAGCGTGGAGCAACATTGCCCTCCAGTGGAATAGGTGGGTTACTGCAGGGGGAATTTAAAGTGGAGGCTGCGAGGCTGATCTACTGCTAGTGAGTGAAGGAACAAGGAGAGGTGAGTACCATCAGCTAGTGAAACCTTCAGAATTACCTAGCGTTCTGTATAAATATATGTCCGATTATCTATGTCACAGAAATACACAAACAGCCGTGCCGTTCATGTCTTTTATAGACACACACAGTGCAGGGAGGAAAAGTAAGTGAACCCTTGCATTTTCGAAAATGTACATCCCCTTTTGGCAGCACCTTCACCACACGTTTCTTGTAGCTGCAAATACAATCTGAGGAGGGGCTTGGACCTTTCCTTTCCACAAATATTTCAGTTCATCAATATTTCTAGGATTCCTTGTGTGACATATGTACAAACCTTTAGGTAGACTTAAGTTACTATACTCAACTTTGCAATCACCCTTCACGCAGACTGAAGCATAAATAACACCCAAACACAGCCCATGCACCCCAAATCCATGCTGCCACCACCTACTGAATTAAGGGCTAATAAGTACCCAACACACACACTCACTGCTCCCAGCAGGGAGGCGGCCAGCCGTGCATTACATGGCAATGGATCCATAGAGCATACAGGGACTAATGTTAAAGTGAATGCTTTAATACAAAAAGGTTCAGTGCTTACCAAAAGAGACAAAGCAAAATGATTTACAATAAGCAAACAGTTATACAATAAAACGGAGAGAAAACCTAACTTACAAGCTACAGTCCTTCTGTTCCCCTAGGGTTGGGAAGAAAATAATATGGCAACATCTGAGATTTCAGTGACCCCCACATGGGTGACAATGTTCCACTGGTCATATCCAGGTTTTATAATGCTAGCCCTTGCTCAGGTTTCAGAGCCTCCCTTTTGGTTCATTATTCTAATCCTTTCTCGATTGGATAGTGGTTTAATAAGGGGTCAAATCCCATGAATATTAATTGTACCTGGTTATGAATTCCCTTCCCCCCTGTATGGGATGGGGGTTGTTCAGCTCTGGGGATCTTTATCTGTCCATATTTTGAATATTGGTATAAGCCAAAATTCAGACTCCGCTGGTTCCCACCCCCAGGGCAGTTGCAGGGGTGATACTGAATCACATTTACCACATATACACCCAAATCAGCAATACAATTCCCCTGACCAGTATATACATTTTGGGGCTTTGATTGCACCTTGTACGCCGGGCCCTCTTGTCACAGCAACTCCACAGGGGTGAGGTCAGGACTTGGCCATTCCAAAACACAAATCGTCTTTATTGTCAGCCATTCTTTAGTTGATGTACTTGTGTGCTTTGCGTCATTGTCTTGTTGTGTCACCCAGCATCTCTTTAGCTCGAGGTCACGGACTGTTGCCCTTAAGCCCCTTTTCCTATGAATGGTACTGGATGGTCTCAGCTCGCCTCGCCCTGCATTTGCTTTTTTTCCACTGCAAAAAATTACCAATGTTATCGGGTGCCATTTCAGCACTTGCTTTGAGGCCAGGGCATACATCTTGTCTACTGGCAGCGGGTTAGCGCTGCAAAATCGGCAGTGGCTCAACTGATACGCAGTACAGTAGTAACAAAAAAGATCACCCACATACTACAGAAATAAACCCACAGGGCAAAGTTTCTTGCACATTGGGTTTTGAACATGCAGCAGACGTCATCCCGGGAATTGAGGCTCAAAGCCATTTTCGGCTGTTTTTTACAGCGGGTCTGTTCACACACTGCTCAGCTGAAGGACTGTCACGCTAGATGACAACCAGCTACATGAAGCAGGCAAACCATCCCAGATTCAGCAAGACAGTCCTGGATTCCGGGAAATTTCTTGGTCGGGAGGAGGTATGTCCCAACTTCATCTCATCTGAACTCTCTGAATATGGTGAAGTAGGGAACCATCCTTTCCATGCAATAAGTACAATGTAGTGATGTCACTAACATCACGTCTGACGCCTCCAGGAGCAGAAACAGCAGGGAACGGGGTGAGGTGAGGATTAGTTTTTTTTTTTTTTTTTTTTTTTTAATGTTTAATGTTTGTTGACTTGTTATATTGTGGGCAGCTGGAGGGGGACTATATATACTATAGGGGCACTAGGAGAGGGACTTTATACTGTGAGGGTAGCTGGAGGGGGACTATATATACTATGGGGGCACTAGGAGAGGGACTTTATACTGTGAGAGTAGCTGGAGGGGGACTATATATACTATGGGGGCACCAGGAGAGAGACTTTACACTGTGACGGTTGCTGGAGGGGGACTATATATACTATGGGGGCACCAGGAGAGAGACTTTATACTGTGAGGGTAGCTGGAGGGGGACTATATATACTATGGGTGCACCGGGAGAGAGACTTTATACTGTGAGGGTAGCTGGAGGGGGACTATATATACTATGGGGGCACCAGGAGAGACTTTATACTGTGACGGTTGCTGGAGGGGGACTATATATACTATGGGGGCACCAGGAGAGAGACTTTATACTGTGAGGGTAGCTGGAGGGGGACTATATATACTATGGGTGCACCGGGAGAGAGACTTTATACTGTGAGGGTAGCTGGAGGGGGACTATATATACTATGGGGGCACCAGGAGAGAGACTTTATACTGTGAGGGTAGCTGGAGGGGGACTATATATACTATGGGGGCACCAGGAGAGAGACTTTATACTGTGAGGGTAGCTGGAGGGGGACTATATATACTATGGGGGCACCAGGAGAGAGACTTTATACTGTGAGGGTAGCTGGAGGGGGACTATATATACTATGGGTGCACCGGGAGAGACTTTATACTGTGAGGGTAGCTGGAGGGGGACTATATATACTATGGGGGCACCAGGAGAGACTTTACACTGTGACGGTTGCTGGAGGGGGACATTATAATGTGGGGGCATACTGTGTCAGGGTCACTATAGAGGCGTTATGCTTTGTGAGGGAATGGATGGGAATCGGTGGGGTCAAAGTGGAAGTGGGTGGGGCTGGAGGTGGGTCACACTACATGTAAGTTCACCATGACATGCTAAGCGCGGCGCACATTCCGCCCCTCTTTCAATCCTTTGAAATTTGTGAGGCATGGAAGCCGGTACTTACTGGAGTGAAAAATTAAACTACATAGTACCAATCCAAATCGAGTTGAACAGAGTTGAGCCTATACCTGTCCGTGTAAAATGTACAACTTATAATTCTTTGTTTCCTCAATGACTGCAAAGTTCCCAAGCCAAGAGGCAGCAAACCAGAGCCCAACCATCATGCTCCTTCCACCTTTATTCTTATGTACATGCAGCTCTTTAGCATGGTAACACTAACCAACCTTGAGAAGAACAAATTTGTCAGTAACCGGGCACTGTGTGCCTTTATTTAATGGGCAATTCCCATCTCCTTAGTTGAAGCACCTTAGCTGCCGGAGGTGCCAGTAACACCGGGGTTCACTTACTTTTTCTCCCTGCACTGCTGATGTGCACTCAGTGTTAGTTACATTGAGTTTGTCTATGATTGTGATAACTATCAGAGCACATAGATTGTAAGCTCTTGTGAGCAGGGCCTCACTCTGCAAATGATTTATTACACTGTAATGTCTCATCGTGTCCTTACATGAACACTACGATTTGTAAAGTGCTGTGGAATAAGTTGGCGTTCTATAAATAAAAAATGTTTTAAAGGTTTTTTTTTTTTTTTTTGGGGGGGGGGGGATTATATATGACATTAAATGGGTTAAAAAAAAAAAGTAAAAAGTAATAGTTCACCAATCTTCCTCCATCCCTGTCCTGACACTGCCCGGGTCTCTTGCTGGTCTCCACTTCCTAGGGGATCTTATTGAGGTCTGTCTTCATTTAGGGGTCCTATGGACTGTGTGTAACTCCGATGCTGTAGGAAGGGGCACAAGGGCATGCGTCTTGTTCCACATACAGACAAGTCTGCAGATTGTTGCTTTTCTACCATGATCTCTGCCTAGGAACGTGAAGGATATTTCCAATATACCTGAATTCACAGGTTTATTTTCCCAGAATTTTTACACGATCACAGCACAATGAAGCCAACGTTTGCCATAACCACAGTATTCTCTACCCCCTGCAGAGCCGCTGCATTCTTGCCACAATTTTGCATTCATCACAACCATAAACCCCACAAAACTGGCCTATGTCGATGCATCCTAAGGTTGTATTCACATTGTTGTGCAAAGCTGTGGCTACATCACAGCATCATTTTGCCAGAGGCCCCTCTCCATAAAGTAACTAAATACAACACCCATAAAACCACTGCAAAGTAACAGCAACAAAAAGCCCCCATAGTGTATCACAGAGAGCGCGGTGTACTTCATCCTATGGCTGTATTCACACACCGCAGTCTATCATTTGCAACATTTTGGGCAAATATCGCCATATGACTGGGCTACGTGAGACAGACCCTGCACCCCTGATTTAGACCAGCTATATCTAGTGCAGGGGTAGGCAACCCCTGGCACATGTGGCATATTGTACAGTGCTGCGGAATATGTTGCCGCTATATAAATAACAGTTATTATTATTATTATTTTGCTGGCAGGCAGCCAGCACCAGACCTTCAGTTATTAAAAGAAGAGGGAACGTCACCTGTGTGTCCTATCACACAGGTCCCTGGTTATGGAAACGCGGTGTAAACAATGGGAGGAATAATTTCACATAGCAGGAAAGCAAAGCAGCGTTTCTAAAGCAATATATTTAGGAAAACTCTTCAATTTACATAAGCTAGCAGTATAGATAGGATCCTTGAGATGGGACATGATAGGGTTCACTGCTATTAATATGAGGCACATGACCATATGTTTTATCTACAATAGTGGATAAAAGTACGGACCTATACATTTCAATGGGCCCATACACACAACCATTGTTTTTGCGGCTGTGTGTCTGGGCCAAATTGAAGAGCTGCAAATTATGGAGCAGGTCCTATACATACCCTATATCTGCATTTGTGACCCTGTCAATTCATTTTTAATGTATAGGTCAGTGAAAACCACATCTGTGCCATTTGTGTGCAGGAGGCCTAAGGCTGAGGCCCCACGTTGCAGAAACGCAGTGTTTTTGTTGCAGATCTTGCTGAGGTTTTTTGAGCCAAAGCCAATAATGGCTACAAAAGGAATTAGAAATATATAGGAAGTTCTTATCCTTCTCCCTTCTGCTCAATCCACTCCTGGATTTGGCTACAAAAAAGTAGCAAAATCTGCAACAAAAGAAGCTGCGTTTCTGCAATGTGGGGCCTCAGCCTAAGGTTAAGGTCCCACGTGGCGTCCCGCAGCAAAAAAAGTGCTGCAGGAGAAACTGCGGCAGGATTGCATCGCGGTTCTTCCCACAGCGTTTAGACAGAAAGTTTGCAGAGGTTTCCTCTGCGGACTTTTTGTTTCAATTACACCTATAGGGAAACCGCTGGCGTTTCTGTAGGTAAAATTGACATGCTGCGATTTTCAAAACCGCGCCGGTTTTGGAGATTGCCAAGTGTCCGCATTGCGGTTTTTTCAGCAAGTGGACATGTTATTCCCTAGAATCCAATCCACTTTGATCTGACTTTAAAACGCCACGATTTTTTTCGGCGGCGCTTCCGCCGTGTGGGGCTTTAGCCTTAGGGTGTTTCTTTTCAGGTGGCGACACACTGTGTACCCAGGTGCGGCTATAGCCAAATCCAGACCCCGGGCACCAGTGCTGTCACTTTGGGGTAAGTGTGACACTCATTAATTCCTGGCTGTAGTTTTCCTGTTACTGCACCGTCAGGAATTAAAAGTGGCTGAAATTAATCCGCGTTTCGCTTACAGAAAAGTGAAAGTACCGGAGGCCGGGGATGCCGCATTCAGGTACATAGTGTGTCGCCCCCTACAGGTGTTACCTCACACTGCTCCCAGTCATATACATTTACCAATAATTGCAGGTTACACATGTACTTACATCGCTTCTAATGGGAAAGTACAGGTGTATACAGGCTAATAGCGGTAACGCACGTGGCTGGGAACACAGTATGGCAGCACCTCTATGTTACAGTTTGTGCTATATGACTTTAGTGTAGGGGTCGTCAGCCTTAAAATTCTTGCTCAGCACTCCGAGGACCTCATCTTTGATTTTTTTTAAATTTAAATCGGCACGCCAAACATAAAAGGTTGCCTATCCCTGATCTAGTTAAGAAGAAGATGTGAGAGACCTTTGGAGAGAACTGACATTTCGTGTTTGTTTGGCTCATAAGAGGAAAGATTCACAATAGCAAACAGATAACAGCAAGAATTACTGATCCCTCCGTCACGCACCACAAGTTTCCAGACTGTTTTTTTGACCTGTTGTAAATAACTTCTCTACTTAGATTGCAATTTTTTTAAGGACTCTAAAATGCTTTGAAAACCATGTGTATAAAAATCTGTGAATTTTCAGTTCTTGTATCACACCATGTCTGATGAAGGGAGCTAGTACTCCTGAAAGCTTACTTATAAATATACTCAGTTAGCCTCTAAAAGGTATCGCCTGATTTCTTCACTCTTCCACTATCCCTGATCTAGTGAGACCCCGACATCACATACAGATCTATTAATGTGAATTACGGCAGTAAGGCTCTGCTATTTCTATACTGCATATTAACCCTTCAGACACTTGTGTGTGCTCTGCTAGATACTCCTCTGAGGTCAGTGATACAGAATATTACTAGTTGTCTGGGATAACTGCACACATACAAACTATTCCCTAACATTCCTGCTATACAGTAACTACACCAGTAGGGGGCAGTGTACAGAATACAAAGGTGACTATATATAGACCTCACTTCTATAATTGCTGTATGGGTAATCATCATATGTAAGAAGTAAGGCTCCATTCAGATCATGGTTTTTACATCCGTTTAGCAGATCTATTTAACAGATGCAAAAAACATATGGCCATCTGTTTACCTGGAGATCAATGTTAATAAAAAAAGGATCTGTTTCTACTATATTTTCACAACCGTCCACAAAAGCAGTTTTTGTTTCTTCCTAACACAGATCTCTATGTAAACAGATGACTGTGTGTATTACCCCTGTACTGTGACATCACTGTGTGTATTATCCATGTACTGTGACATCACTGTGTGTACTATCCCTGTACTGTGACATCACTGTGTGTATTATCCATGTACTGTGACATCACTGTGTGTACTATCCCTGTACTGTGACATCACTGTGTGTACTATCCCTGTACTGTGACATCACTGCGTACATTATCCCTGTACTGTGACATCACTGTGTGTATTATTCCTGTACTGTGACATCACTGTGTATATTATCCCTGTACTGTGACATCACTGTGTGTATTATCTCTGTACTGTGACATCACTGTGTGTATTATCCCTGTACTGTGACATCACTATGTACCCAATAAAAACCTACACTGAGATATCAGTTTTCTAACAGGAGGACCAATGGACATTCCAAACCATGTATCATTTTCCTTCCACTTTACAATTATCGGCTACTTTGTGTTGATTAATAATAATAATAATAGTCCTTTAATAGTCCCACAATGGGGAAATTCAGTGTGTTACAGCAGCAAAGATAAGATAAGCAGATGCAAATACAAATACAACATGTACAGGAATGTTCCAAGGTGAGAGGCATTACATTAATAGCAGACAGACAGATAGGAAGTAGCAGAGGAGGGGGGGGGGGATTTAACAGGCAGAGAGATATTTCAGTTCTCTGTGTGTAATGATCTCCGCTTAGGTCGGTGTTGGTTGTACAGCCTAACCGCGGTGGGGAGGAAAGACTTCCGATAGCGCTCCTTCTCACAGGATGGTGGAGCAGTCGGTCACTGACAGTACTGCTCAGCGCGATCACAGTCTCATGCATGGGATGGGACTTCTTCTTCTGCATGGAGCTCACCACAGACAGTATCCTTCTGTCACCCACCACCTGCACTGGGTCCAGTGGGCTCCCCAGGACAGAGCTGGCCCTTCTAATCAGCTTGTCAAGTTTATTTCTGTCCCTGGTTGATATACTGCCCCCCCAGCAGGCCACTCCAAAGAAGATGGCTGATGCCACTACCGAGTTGAAGAAAGTCCTAAGAAGTGCCCCCAAAGGCTCTCAGCTTCCTAAGCAGGTAGAGCCTGCTGTGGCCCTTCCTGTACAGGGCCTCCATATGATCTGCCCAGTCCAGCTTATTATTAAGGAGCAAACCCAGGTACTTATAGGTGTTCACAATCTCGATGCCCGTCCCCAGGATGTCCACTGGTTTAGGAGGGCTTCTGCCTTTACGGAAGTCCACCACCATCTCCTTGGTCTTCCCCGCGTTAATCTTCAGGTGGTTCCGGTGGCTCCAGTCCACAAAATCCCAGTTCAGTTCTCTGTACTCCCTGTCATCATCGTCTGTGATGAGACCCACTATTGCAGAGTTGTCAGAATACTTCTGTAGGTAGCAGCTGGATGAGTTGTACCTAAAATCTGCAGTGTACAGTGTGAAGAGGAAAAGGGCGAGAACCGTACCCTGAGGTGCCCCCGTATTACAGATCACGGTACCTGACACACAGTCTCGGGCTCTCACGTATTGAGGTCGATTTGTGAGGTAGTCTAGGATCCAGTTGGAGAGGTGGTGGTCCACTCCAGCAAGGCCCAGCTTGTCCCTCAGTAACCTGGGCTGTATGGTGTTAAAAGCACTGGAGAAGTCAAAGAACATTATTCTCACGTGTTCCCTGGTTTCTCCAGGTGAGACAGAGCCCTGTGCAGAAGATGGACGATGGCATCATCTACCCCAATGCCCGGCCGATAAGCAAACTGGAGGGGGTCCATAGCGGGGCTCACTAGAGGGCGGAGATGTGTGAGAACCAATCTCTCCAAGATCTTCATCAGGTGGGATGTCAGTGCTACAGGTCTATAGTCGTTGAGGTCCATAGGGTGGGGTTTCTTTGGAACTGGTACCACACAAGAAGATTTCCATAATTCAGGGACTATTTCCTGCCTCAGGCTCATATTATACATATATGTAATTATACCACACAGCTGGTCTCCACAAGTCTTAATTAGCCTTGCACTGATGTCATCTGGCCCTGCGGCTTTCCTCGCCTTGATCTTTTTCATCTCCTTCCTCACCTGGGCCCGTGTGAAGGTCAGACTGTGGCCAGATAAAGACGGATTTCTGGATTTACTGGTCTGTTGGGAAGAAGCCACATGGGGTGAATGAGGTGAAGTCATTGTGGTGAGGGGAGCTGAAGATTTTATCATGTAAAATCTCAATAAAATACATTTAAGTTTGTGGTTGTAAGGTGAAAAAATGTGAAAAAGTTCAAGGGGTGTGAATACTTTTCCAAGCCATTGTATATAGTGTATAATGTATACTGTACACAGGAATCCATTTAGGAAAGTGTTTACAATAGAAGTCACATTTGCCTACATGCACACGGCCGTGTGTGCTTTCCTAGCAGGCCCCCGATGCTCCCTTCCCATCTGATAACTATAAAGCAGGTCCATGATATTGGATCAGAATGGGTTAGAACTCCCACAGGAATGAATGAAGCACGCAAGGCACTCAGATGTCATCTCAGTGTGAGACTAGTGCCATACATTAAAAAATATTCCCCCCTTGGCTTGCACACTCAGTCGTGTCCATGAGGCCTTAGTGTATATACTGTAAGGGGCCACCATTTTCTGGCCACTGGCTCCCCCTGGCGGAATGATGAAGTAAAGCATCAGCATTCCTAGTGGCTTTCTGCGCTGACTAAGCCCACATAAATGTCTCGGGCCGTGGACTCTGCAGTAAGATTAAGCAGGACGCTTATTTTTTCAGCAGAATCCGACCCCCAAATCAGCGTCAAATCCCTACGTGTGAACACCCCCATATCTTAATAAAATTCATCCTCCATGTTCCCACGTCTGACAGAACAAGCAGCGCTGCAGTGTAAAGCACAGTGGAGGAACAGACAACACACTTCTGACAACTATGGCAGCTACAACAGCTCCACAATCGCCCACTCATGTCTAGTTATAGAACCGTAACGCACAAGGCGGGGGGGAGCATGGAGAGTTCAAGGAGGGTTAGGCGTCCCACTGCCAGGCGGGGGCGCTAGGGTAAGACCTTTCCACTGCTGACCCTTCCCCTTCTTCAACTCCTGGATAATGCAAGACAAAGGGGCTTGGTAAGAACGCTGTCTCAGGCAGCACCCTTCCCTACCTACAGGGGGCAGCATCAGCCTAAACTGCATTAACGCGTTTTCATTTTATATTTATTTTTGTATTTTCGATGCTTAAAAGGAGAGTGTCGCCATTTATTCATTTATTTAATAAACCCAGATAATGAAATCTATCACTTATTTTTCTAATCTGTTCTTATTTTCGGAATGTAGACTTTTTATTCTATTTTCTGTACATGATGATGGGGGCGGCCATCTTGCCTGAGTTTCTCTTCTGCTCTGTAAACAGCATTTAGTGATCTGCTTTACAGCACAGTCATGGCCATAGGAAGCAATAGTCTGGAGCCGACTCACTGAGGTCCATGGGAGAGTTTAACTAGTTATATCTCAGATTATTTTACAGATAGTACTTACAGCATAAGATACCAGAACCATTTTACTAGGTGGCATAAGACCGGAGATAAAGCCAGCTGAAGTGCCCATCCCTTCTGGTAAATGCTTCAGCTCCATGCTCTGCAATGGGGGATATTTTATGGCCATATTTTTTGCAGGTGCCCCTTTCTTTAGACTTGTTTTAGTGTGGTGCCTATTTATGGTGTAGGCGCACCTCCTTGTTCCATCTTGTCGATGTGTTACTTAGCTTAGATGCGCCCCACGTATTAAGCATTGCTTAGGCTACTTTCACATGACGGTGAAAAGCGGCTGCGTGACATCCATTTTACTTTCACGACCAGTGAATTGATGGACCGTCATGTCCTACTATTGGCAATTTTCATGGATCCCTCCATATACTGAAATGCTTGTGCTCCACGGGGGCGAGATGGTGGTGAAATATGGGTGTTTTGTTTAGTTAGATCTCTGCTAATGTGAACTTTACAGATGGTTTTCTATTAAAAGGAAGTTTGATAGAGTAATAAAGTATATTACAAAAATGTTCCCCCCCCCCCCGACACAATAGCGAAAAAATAAGAAAAGAAGTCAATGAAATGGGAGTTACCCTTTAATACACTCCCCGCCGCCAATGTTATATAGAAAACTCATTGGGCAGATTTATTAGGACTTGTATGTCAGTTTTCTGGGGTAAAAGGCATAAAAAGTTGCTATTTTTTTGTGCAAATCAGGTTTTTGCCACCCAAAAAAGGTGACTTTTTGTTTCATTGTACCACACTCCCGAAAAGTGGGTGTGGAGAGACCTCGCCGGGGGCGGAGCCATGGGCCAGGCCAGATTTATCCTTTATGCCAGAAATTGGGTCTTTATAAGTCTTGCCCATTGGGTATCGCTGCGTCTGAAAATGCCCACACCATCAAATATTACAAGGATTTATCCCATACGGTAAACGCTCCGACATATTTAAATAAATTTAAAAAAAAAAAAATCACAATAATTGTAAATTGCCGTTTTATACTCACCCTCAGAAAAAGGCGAACAAAAAGTTGTAAGTACCTCATAATAATATAATAATAATAAATTTTATTTACATAGCGCCAACATATTCCGCAGCACTGTACATAATAGTACAGGGCAGCACGGTGGCTCAGTGGTTAGCACTGGAGTCCTGGGTTCGAATCCTGCCAAGGACAACATCTGCAAGGAGTTTGTATGTTCTCCCCGTGTTTGCGTGGGTTTCCTCCGGGTTCTCCGGTTTCCTCCCACACTCCAAAGACATACTGATAGGGAATATAGATTGTGAGCCCTATATGGGACAGTGACTGACAATGTCTGTAAAGCGCTGCGGAATATGATGGCGCTATATAAGTAAGCATAATAATAGTACTAATAAAAACTACAACAACAAAAAAAAACCTAAATAAAAAAACAAAACAAAACATAAGGCTAAAGCCCCACATAGTGGGCCACAGCCAAGAAGCACAGCAGGAAAAACCGCAGCGGCAACGCGTCACTGTGTCTCCTACAGCACATTTCACATTAGGAGAGTGTAATTACGGCCCTGTGTACCCAGCAGTGCAGTCATACTGCAGCTTTATAGTTTGTACTCTAGAGGGCAGCAAAACATCTCAAACTAATCAACATAGCCACCTGACAGTATCCATAAGTGTCCACTAGATGGAGACAAAGGACTGTGAAATATCTGTAGCCAATCACCAGCTGATCTGGATTTCCTTCTCACTAAGGCCAGGCTCACACTTGTGTTGTGTCTCTGCATCGAATCAGTTTATGTGATTTGACTAAAAATCATAAAAACTTCTTCGAACAGGTCATTCATTCAATGGGTTTTCAAAACTATCCTCCAGAGTGTGTCTGGGGCATTTCCTCCAGGTATCCGTTCTTTTGGGACACATTTGTTCTGTCCACAAAATAAGAATACGCGATGAACAGCGACTTCTATGGAAGGCGAACACCAGTGCGTTACCAGCTGATTGTAATCCGTTTTACCTTCTTCATTCTTCTCTGCACATTCTCAGAATGCAGAAGAAAAAAAATGGATTTGCAAAAAATGGACACTTTTTTTGACGGATTTGACGGATACCCATTGACTAATCCTATGGTGTGCACTGTGACCATTCAACGGGTGGATACCAAGCACAGATGTGAACGTAGCGTTATATGTAGCTGTAGTTACAGGACTGTAAAGAGTTAACTAGTGATCATCCATTGCCTTGTGTCATCCTGAGAAGAATCCTATATAAGATGGGACTACCCTGATAGTCAGGACACCTAGAACATGTGTATATCATACACCCAGGGCTGGTCATGTGATTAATCAGGGCTATATTGGGGGTTGTAGTGATCTATATACAGTGCCTTGTAAAAGTATTCATACCCCTTGAGCTTTTTCACATTTTGTCACCTTACAACCACAAACTTAAATGTATTTTCTTGAGATTTTCAGTGATAACCAACTCAAAGTATCAGATAATTGTGAAGTGGAAGGAAAATGATACATGGTTTTCAACATTTTAATCAAATGAAAACCTGAAAAGTGC
Source organism: Leptodactylus fallax (assembly GCA_947044405.1). Classification (NCBI taxonomy): domain Eukaryota; kingdom Metazoa; phylum Chordata; class Amphibia; order Anura; family Leptodactylidae; genus Leptodactylus; species Leptodactylus fallax. The sequence continues at coordinate 1,681,295 of CAMRHE010000159.1, read as the reverse complement.
GATGTGCAAAAGTCTTCAGCCCCCCTATATCAATACTTTGTAGAGCCGCCTTTCGCTGCAAGTCTTTTGGGCTCTGTCTCTACCAGCTTTGCACTTCTAGAGATGAGATTTTTGCCCCGTCTTCTTCTTTGCAGCCAGATTGGATGGAGCGTCTGTGAACAGCAATTTTCATGTCTTCCTGCAGATGCTCAATGGGATTTGGGTCTGGACTGTGACTGGGCCAGTCTAACACATGAATATTCTGTGATGTAAACCATTCCATTGTAGCTCTGGCTGTAGGTTTAGGGTCATTGTCTTGCTGGAAGGTGAATCTCCTTCCCAGTCTCAAGTCTGTTGCAGCCTCCGACAGGTTTTCTTCCAGGATCGCCCTGTATTTAGCTTCATCCATCTTCCCATCAACTCTGAGCAGCTTCCCTGTCCCTTCTGAAGAAAAGCCTCCCCCAGCATGATGCTGCCCCCTATGTGTCACAGCGGGGATGGTGTGTTCAGGGGGATGAGCAGGGTTACTTTTCCACCACACTCAGCGCTTTGCATTTAGGTCAAAAAGTTCCACTTTGGTCTTATCTGACCAGAGCACCTTCTCCCACATGTTTGCTGTGTCCCCTATATGGCTTGTGGCAAACTGCAAACGGCACGTCTTATGTCTTTCCTTCAACAATGGTTTTCTTCTTGCCACTCTTCCATAAAGGCCAGATATGTGGAGTGCACAGTAACTTATAGTTGTCCTGTGGACAGATTCTCCCTGTACCTGAGCTGTGGATTTCTGCAGCTCCTCCAGCGTGACCATGGGCCTCTTGGCTGCTTCTCTGACAAGTGTGCTCCTTGCTATCTCTGTTAGTTTAGGTGGATGGCCATGTCTTGGTAGGTTTGCAGTTGTAGAATACTTTTGGATGATGGATTGAACAGTGCTCCTTTGGTTGCTCAAAGCTTGGGATATGTTTTTATAACCTAACCCTGCTTTAAACTTCTCCACAACTTTATCTCTGACCTGTCTGGTGAGTTCCTTGGTCTTCATGATGCTGTTTGTTCACTAGTGTTCTCTAACAAACCACTGAGGCCTTCACAGAACAGGTGTATTTATACTGAGACTAAATTACACACAGTTGGACTCTATTAATTAATTAAGTGACTTCTAATGATAATTGTGCACACTGGATTTTATTTAGGGGTATCAGAGTACAGGGGGCTGAAGACTTTTGCATGTCGCACTTTTCAGATTTTTATTTGACTAAAATTTTGTAAACCATGTGATACCATGTATCATTTTCCTTCCACTTCACAATTATCTGCTACTTTGTGTGGGTCTATCACTTAAAATCTCAAGAAAATACATTTAAGTTTGAGGTTGTAAGGTGACAAAATGTGAAAAAGTTCAAGGGGTATGAATACTTTTGCAAGCCACTGAGTAGAGTATAATAGAATTGTATTATGGACATGTTGGGGGTTGTAGTGATCTCTATAGAGTATAACAGATTTGTATTATGCTGGGAGTTGTAGTGTTCTATGTGCAGAGTTCAGTCCTTCTCATGACACAACCCCTGTATACAATTACAATGCCATATACTTCTGTATCATAGAATATCTTCCGTTGTGACTGTCACCTGTATCATCTGTTTGATGTCAGTAATATAGATATTTAACCAAAATATGCATGGATTTGTGAAAATTGAGAAAATATTGCTATCTAAGGCTATGTTTACATCTGTGTCGGAGGCTCCATTAGGAGCCTCTTTTATAAAGAGCCTGTAGACAAAGTACTGCATGCAGGACCTTTTCTACTAGGCAGAGATGACAGATGTCTGACAGACCACCTTATAGTTAATAGGATCTGCTGGCTCCATTGGGGACTGTGACAAAACAGAAGAACATGCTCATGTGAACCTGCCCTAAATTAAAATCTTAAGAATATATAAAATATTGCAGTTTCACATTTTGCCTCCAGAGGGCAGCAACTGATTTGTGAAATTTGCTGTGATTTGCTGTCTTCCAACCTTTCCAGTTTTATTTGTTGCCACTAGGTGGAGACAAGAACCCATAACATTGTAAATATAACACTCATCATTGAATTGACCATCTCATTGTGTCTGATGGATTTCAGGACCCAATGATTTTAGTCTATTATGTGGTAGCTGTCAGAGTAGACTGATGACTATCACATTTATATACAGTATCATTTACATAAGGTCCAATAACTTTGTAGTTACATCCTGTATTATACTCCAGAGCTGCACTCACTATTCTGCTGGTACAGTCACTGTGTACATACATTACATTACTTATCCTGTACTGATCCTGAGTTACATCCTGTATTATACTCCAGAGCTGCACTCACTATTCTGCTGGTACAGTCACTGTGTACATACATTACATTACTTATCCTGTACTGATCCTGAGTTACATCCTGTATTATACTCCAGAGCTGCACTCACTATTATGCTGGTACAGTCACTGTGTACATACATTACATTACTTATCCTGTACTGATCCTGAGTTACCTCCTGTATTATACTCCAGAGCTGCACTCACTATTCTGCTGGTGCAGTCACTATGTACATACATTACATTACTTATCCTGTACTGATCCTGAGTTACATCCTGTATTATACTCCAGAGCTGCACTCACTATTCTGCTGGTGCAGTCACTGTGTACATACATTACATTACTTATCCTGTACTGATCCTGAGTTACATCCTGTATTATACTCCTGAGCTGCACTCACTATTCTGCTGGTGCAGTCACTGTGTACATACATTACATTACTTATCCTGTACTGATCCTGAGTTACATCCTGTATTATACTCCAGAGCTGCACTCACTATTCTGCTGATACAGTCACTGTGTACATACATAACATTACTTATCCTGTACTGATCCTGAGTTACATCCTGTATTATACTCCAGAGCTGCACTCACTATTCTGCTGATACAGTCACTGTGTACATACATAACATTACTTATCCTGTACTGATCCTGAGTTACATCCTGTATTATACTCCAGAGCTGCACTCACTATTCTGCTGGTACAGTCGCTGTGTACATACATTACATTACTTATCCTGTACTGATCCTGAGTTACATCCTGTATTATACTCCAGAGCTGCACTCACTATTCTGCTGGTACAGTCACTGTGTACATACATTACATTACTTATCCTGTACTGATCCTGAGTTACATACTATATTATACTCCAGAGCTGCACTCACTATTCTGCTGGTACAGTCACTGTGTACATACATTACATTACTTATCCTGTACTGATCCTGAGTTACATCCTGTATTATACTCCAGAGCTGCACTCACTATTCTGCTGGTACAGTCACTGTGTACATACATTACATTACTTATCCTGTACTGATCCTGAGTTACATACTATATTATACTCCAGAGCTGCACTCACTATTCTGCTGGTACAGTCACTGTGTACATACATTACATTACTTATCCTGTACTGATCCTGAGTTACATACTATATTATACTCCAGAGCTGCACTCACTATTCTGCTGGTACAGTCACTGTGTACATACATTACATTACTTATCCTGTACTGATCCTGAGTTACATCCTGTATTATACTCCAGAGCTGCACTCACTATTCTGCTGGTGCAGTCACTGACTATTCTTCTGCTGTAGTTCACCCCTGACAGCTTAGCTGAGCTCATATAATACAGGAGGACAGATGGTTTGCTCTATGTGAGGATAACACTTCCCAGAATACAAATACCCGAGCAAACACCTGGAAGATTTCAGCTCTGAAGCCTGCAAATTGTGAGTACAACATTGGGTTGTAAGTTAGGCTTTGGGTATTTTACAGTAAGTTCTGATCTGTAGGGTTTGATGGCTTTGACTTGGGGTATCAGGACAACCATGTTTGGAGCAAAGGAAAGCTGGAATGGCTACAAAAGGAATGAGAAATATCTAGGAAGCTTCTTATACTTCTCCTTCTGCTAAGTCCACTCCTGGCTTTGGCTCAAAAAACCGCAGTAAAATCTGCAACAAAAAAGCAGCTTTTCCACAATGTGGGGCCTCAGGCTGAATATTCATAGCAGGGGCATATTCAGCTGGCACCGCTGATCTCTGTGAAAACCAAGAGATCAGACAGGATCACCAATGGGTCAGAGCTGAGACATCCCCATGACAATAGAGCGTGTCTGCTGGAGGTCACCCAAGCCCCATAGACGTAACAGCCCTTCCAAATTGGTTCCTGTAATGCAGATAGCAGCCGATGTGATGCCCCCAGCTGGGGATACGTCCATGGGAGAAGCTTAGATACTCCAGGTTTAACCTGTTATGTGGCACAGCTGGCGGACCAGCGTCCTCTATAGATGGCCCATCTGTCAGGCATGGTTGTGTTGCCTTTGCCCGCAGCCTGCCAGCTGTTTTTCTGTGCTCCAGCGCCCCCTCCCCATACTTGCCAGTTCTGTGCTACAGGCCCTGATGAGAGGAGGCCATTATTTATATCCCAACTATTCCAATCCTACTTTACTCCCCCCCCCTTTCTGCTTTTCCTCTCAAACAAACGTGTTGTGTTAGTCGCCGTCTCCGCAGGACAAAGTGTGCGTTTGTCTCCCCTCTGGGGAGAAATGAAAGAGACTCTGTCTCCTCCGTACCATGCTGGGACCTCAGCTCTTTATACTCTCAGCTCTGCAGGACAAATGCTATCTGAGGAGACATAGAGACCCTCTTCAGAGCAGAAAGGGGGCTTGTTCTGATGGTCCTTTAATGGTGAGCTAGGAGTGAACATTAGGACAGAGGGTCTGTGTCCTGGCCTTACAATGGGCTGAATTATTACAGCCCCAGCCTGGGAAGGGGGGAAGCAGAGCATTCACATTATTAGAGGAGGGGGCTAGGCCAGACAATTAGAGATGCCCTTCTTCCCTCTAGAGTATTTTTTGGGGGATTTTTCAAAAGGAAGCTATTCTTTCCAAAAAGATGAGGAGAAATGGCCTCATTGTGGCAGATGGGGCAGCTGGAGGGCAGGACTGTATGGTGGCAGCCGCGCTATACCAGTATATAAGAGAGCTGATATATCTATTTTATTTATTATATTTATTTTGCTAACTTGTATAGCGCCATCATATTCCGCAGCACTTTATAGTATCAGTCACTGTCCCATATAGACCATCATATGCCGCAGCGCTTTATAATCAGTCACTGTCCCATATAGACCATATTCCGCAGCGTTTTATAGTGTCAGTCACTGTCCCATATAGACCATATTCCACAGCGCTTTATAGTGTCAGTCACTGTCCCATATAGATCATATTCCGCAGCGCTTTATAGATAGTGTCAGTCACTGTCCCATATATGCCATATTCTGCAGCGCTTTATAGTGTCAGTCACTGTCCCATATATGCCATATTCCGCAGCGCTTTATAGTGTCAGTCACTGTCCCATATAGACCATCATATGCCGCAGCGCTTTATAGATAGTGTCAGTCACTGTCCCATATAGACCATCATATGCCACAGCGCTTTATAATCAGTCACTGTCCCATATAGACCATATTCCGCAGCGTTTTATAGTGTCAGTCACTGTCCCATATAGATCATATTCCACAGCGCTTTATAGTGTCAGTCACTGTCCCATATAGACCATATTCCACAGCGCTTTATAGTGTCAGTCACTGTCCCATATAGATCATATTCCGCAGCGCTTTATAGATAGTGTCAGTCACTGTCCCATATATGCCATATTCCACAGCGCTTTATAGTGTCAGTCACTGTCCCATATAGACCATATTCCGCAGCGCTTTATAGATAGTGTCAGTCACTGTCCCATATATGCCATATTCCGCAGCGCTTTAGTGTCAGTCACTGTCCCATATAGACCATATTCCGCAGCGCTTTATAGTGTCAGTCACTGTCCCATATAGACCATATTCCGCAGCGCTTTATAGTGTCAGTCACTGTCCCATATAGACCATATTCCGCAGCGCTTTATAGTGTCAGTCACTGTCCCATATAGACCATATTCCGCAGCGCTTTATAGTGTCAGTCACTGTCCCATATAAGACCATCATATGACGCAGCGCTTTATAGTCAGTCACTGTCCCATATAGACCATATTCCGCAGCGCTTTATAGTGTCAGTCACTGTCCCATATAAGACCATCATATGACGCAGCGCTTTATAGTCAGTCACTGTCCCATATAGACCATCATATGCCGCAGAGCTTTATAGTGTCAGTCACTGTCCCATATAGGACATCTATAGCTCCCACTCTCCTTGCCATAAAACTAAGATCCCATATTCCAGCCAAGGAATATTATATGGCCCAGAAAGAAGGTGTCCCAGGCCTGGAGTGGGCTAAAATAATAAGAAGCAATACCTCAGTCCACCATTTTGTTCTGTACCCCCACTGGCTGGGCAGGAGCGATGCAGCTTAGGTGACGGCTGCAGATTATCTCTCTGGCCTCAGTGGGCAAATGGTGGGTACCAGTAACCTCTGTACGTAACTGCTGAGGCTGTGACTGGCCACAGTAGTCACCTCGGCAGCTTTACTTCCGGTCCAGCCAATGATGGGATGAAATGGCACTGAGGACTGGGGGTTGGTCCCTCTGCCACATAAAATATACCACTATCCTAAAGGGCTAGACTTAGACTGGAGTAAGCATTAGAAAACAAGTAGGGGACCCTGCTTCAAAGGTTATCCTTCTAAAGGAAGGGGGTGCTTAGTGATAGGGATTACAGGAAGGGGATTTTATGATCAGTCGGACCTGACCCTGGTGACCCCCCCAACAAGCTTGAGAAGTCCAAACCAACTGGCTGTAGCAGTAACCATTGAGGTGGATAGGGCTGGGCACAGCTATACACTGTTCATTCAGGATTGGTAAGGGTCCCAGAGGTCAGACCCCCACTGATCATAAACTGATGACCTATTCTGGCGATACGCTATCACTAGTAATAATATTACAATACCCCTTTAAATATCATAGAAAGAAATGGTTGCACAATTGGTAAAGATGGTGACTAAGGCTCTGTTCACATCTGCATCATAACTCTCATCATAAGTGTGTTCATTGGTGGGGTTCTGTGAGTCAGTGGTCATCATGAAGCTACAATGCTAGTGTGAACAAAGCTTAAGGCTACTGTTGCACATACCAGTTTAATTTGCTAAGTTTCAGGACAAAGTCATGTGTATGTGCAGCCTTAAAGGGCATTTCCAGGCCTATCAATTGATGACCTATGCTTAGGGTAGACTGGCAAAAGTCCAACTCCTGGGATCTCTGATAGACTGGTTGGAGCGATTGCAGCATTTGGGTGAGCACTGTAGCCCCTCCACTTCCTACCAATCACAGCGCCATACACTGTATAGTGGTTGTGCTTGGTATTGCACGTCTGCCCAATTCACTTGAATGGGCTGAGCTGCAATCAGGCCATGTGACCAATGAAGTAGAAGCGGCACACAGGAAGTGTTGCTGCCATTTTGAATAGTTGATCTGGGGGTGTCGAAGGTTGGACCCCCATGGTGATTTTCAGTTGGATAGGTCATCAATTGATAAAGCCTGGAAACCCCCTTTAAACATCTTGTACGACAGACCAATTTTCTCGCGGCTCGGCCTAGGCCTCAGGGTTGTGAATAAAAAGTTCCTGCAATTCTCCAATATACTGAGCTTCTGATTTCCTCATTGATAGATCTTTGCTTGCTGTCAGTGAATCCCAGCATTCTGGTTTACATCCAAATCTGTAAACCTAAAACTTCTCATAGCTACAATTGTATCAAAGTCTAGCTGAGAATTATCTAAGCAGGTCAGACTCCAGACTGATACAATGTATCACAGGAGGAGAGGCCTGAGCTACCCTTGTCCTTACACTAGGCTCACATTAGTGCCAGGTCCGTCGCGGACTGCTACAACAGCGGAGCCTGGTGGACCCCATTGATGACCTATGTCCGTCGGGTGTCCATCATTTGCCTGTCTCTGCGACAGAGTCTCCACCAGATGCAAATGTGACCCCAGCCTTAGCTCGCACAGGTATCACCGCTGTGTATCACAGTGTCGGACTAACCCATTGCTCCAGAATCTTACACATTAATAGTTAAGGGTACTATGGTCTATTTCCTACGGTTTATTAGAGGGTGGGCCCGCAGCAATGTTCTCAGACCTGCCCTGTGCTGAGCTTGGCCCCCTCACCTTCCTATACCAGTGTCTCCCCCTGTATCTCCATTACACATGAAGTTTCCTACAGGTTATTCTCGGTTGTTTCCAAATTCAACAAATTCTTCACGGGTGAGTAAATGTTACAGCACAGCCAAGGAATAAAAGGTAGCAGAGGTGACTCAGGCCGACATCCCCCCGGGGGCTGTGAATTGTACAAGGAGAGTCCTGCACTCACGTAAACCCAGGCGTGTGACTCAGAGGAGGCAAATGTCACCGATCGCTCTGGGAAGGTGCGCACAATACAGCACCAGGACAAGGGAACGCCACAACTCGGAGCATCCTTCATTCACTTCACAGCCTTCACGAAGGGGTAACAATACGGAAGCTCACTGCAAATATGTAGCATAAATCTCATGAGCAGCAAAGCTAAAAGTGCAACAGGACTCCAACCCCCCATGTGCATTTATAATACTGGTGCCATCTTGTGCAGAAGGAGTAACAAGGGCTCGGTTGTGACTGCCCCTCCTGCGCCTACTATAGCTATGGCTCAGGCTCAGTGTAAGTGTGACTATAGTGTTTTGAAAAAGGTCCAGGACTGTGATAAGTTCAAGTCTTTTCTCAGGCCAGTCATATCACTTTCATTGGTCACATGGCCATGCTTCAGTTCAGTACTATTCATATGAATGGGGATGAGCTGCAATACCAAGCACAGCCACTATACAATGTATGGCGCTGTTTGTGGTAAATATCGAAAAGGCCACCACAAGCCATATCATAGTCCCAGAAAATCCCTTTAGGCCGGGGCCCCATGTAGTAAACAGCGGCAAAAACCGCAGCATTTCACAGTACTTACAAAGTGGATGGGACTCTGGCTAATCCCATCCACACACTGCAGAAAAATATCTGCAGCAGAAATGCTACCATTTCAAAAACCATCGCAGCATGTCCATCATACCCACGGAAACGCCGGCGTTTTCCATATAGGTATAATAGAAGCGGAAAGTCCGCAGAGGAAAACTCTGCGGGAAAAAAACGAAATGTGTTTTCGTTGTGGTCTTTTCCGTAACACTTTTGATATGCGGCTTGCTACGTGGGGCCCCGGGTCTAAAAGGGTTTTCCCAGATTAGACACTTGGCTACAGGCAGGCATCTTCAGTTTCTCCCAGATACATGGAGGTCTTGTGTAATCCCCCAACTGGAGTACTGTGGATAACAGACCATGCTTGGTGTTGACTACCAGGTTCTCCTCCTGAGTTTTTGTTGGCTCTTCAGGAGGGGACAGGCTGGACCAAGCTGTTCCTGCAGATCCCATAGATTATAATCCACACATGTGCAACCAGCCCATCCAAGGATATCTTCACCATCATCAGTGGCCATCTGACTGGAACTGCCAATGCCAATGGTGGAAGCCCACCGATCAGCCATTTACTCCTAGAGATGTATTTGACTGGAAACTCCTTTAAGACATGAGAAAGAAGTGACTCTGGCTGATCCCTGCGGATCTCTGCAGTACCTGGTGAAGTCATACAGCGATTATCACCTGGCCTCATGATACGATATAGGCCCCGAATACTGGAAATCGATATCTGATGAATAAGGTTTCTACCTACAGTAACTTTCTTCTTCACAACCAGCTAATATGGACTTATATTGAGGTGACTCCTGCCATGCCGTCTTGTCCCTTCTCTGCCCAAGAGCATGCTGGGAGTTACAGCTGCTGGATAGACATGGTAGGAATCGGTAGAGCCCTGAATAATCTAAGAAATCCAATTGTGAGAGATTTGCTACAGCCGAGTGTCGTTGTTAGGCAGAGCATTCCTAGCAAATGGTCCATACATTAAGCCTAGACAGCCCGTGTGCCCCCTGCCAGAGGGGGCGCCAGTCACTGTGTCATATCTCAGTCTTAATGGAGAACTCTTTTAGGCTGAGGCCCCACGTTGCAGAAATGCAGCTTTTTTTTTGTTGTTGCAGATTTTACTGCAGTTTTTGAGCCAAAGCCAGGAGTGGATTGAACAGAAGGAGAAGTATTAGAAGCTTCCTATATATTTCCCATTCCTATTGTAGCCAATATTAGCTTTGGCTTAAAAAAAAAAAAAACTGCGTCTCCGTAACGTGGGGCCTCAGCCTCTCAACCTTACACAGCTTCCCTCTTGCGCAACCTATCAAAGACTGAGGACAGGTGATGTCACTTGTGTTACTCTACTTAGTTTTCCATATGAATACATAGATACAAGGCAAGAAACAATATTGTGTTCCTTTTGTCTTCTCTTGCAGTTCCTTTTGCACAGAACTAGGCCTAAAAACGGAAGAAATGTCATATATTCGCTCTCAGGATTACTGAATGGGCAGGAGACTTACAGAGAGAGACCATATATGTAATGCTATAGGGGATGCTGTGTGGCCACCGGCTCAGGATCTGTTGACACGGGAATGGTCTTTGCCTGCTGACGGTGTCCTCTGTTGTGTAGGTATTTTTGGCTCAGCTTATACTTGATCGCTCGATTATGGATAGTCACTTACCACTTTGCACAAATGTCCTTGATCTGTCAATATAATGGGATCAGCCATGTTGTGGCCAATGCTGCTCTTTTATGTAACCTTAAGATCAATAGAGTCAGTCCTATAGACGGGTGCCCTAAGCGTTACCATTTTGTATAAGGTGGGATCTGGTTCAGATAGCCATTTCTGTTGCTCGGTTAAAGTTCTGTTAAGATCCATTAAAATAAATCCTCAGAATTACATTTTACCTACTGAAATCAATGGACACCCACCAATTCCTGTAAATGCTGGCAGTCCCCTTTACTATAAATTCCCATAACTCTGGACATATCATGGTGGGGTCCTGAGTGCTGAGAACCAAGGAGCTTCAACTGGTGGAGATAAAGACAGATAGAGAGACCTCTATTTGCCCCCCTTCCCCTTCAAGAGACAAAGGGCTAATGTGACTGGTGAAGGTCTCCCTTCTCATAAGCCGACCATGGAAAACCTCTCTGAAATTACAGGAAAGATAACTAGTCACGTTTTAATGTGACTGCAGGGTAGGGAAACCTTCTTTATAGGGTCCTATTCACATCTGGGGACTCCCAGACCTCCACATGAGCTGTCCAAATTGGGGAAGAGAATTTGGGCCTCCAGCAATCCTCTAAATGTCTGCAAATCTGCCTCAAAAAAGTGAACAACCCCTCTAAGCTACTGAAACATTTGCAAGTCTGCCTGTCACTGTGCCTGCCTCCCTCCCTAATCTATAGTAATGGGCCCATCATTAGTTATGTACACACCGCCACATCCCTACATTACTGAATAATAGGTGGCTTTAGCGGCTCTTTAAACTGGTGTTATCCCTTAATACCCAAAGCCCCTCTTTACAATCCAAAATGAAGCCTCTGTTCACACCTTGTCACTTTCATTGACAGATCTGTCAGCTTCAATCTCACAGGTATTGTGAACCTTGTACAAAACATTGCAGCTGTTCAGCCGATGTGGTGTAGCCTGCAAAGTGTGAATATGTCCGGGGTACATGAGATGAAGCAGCTGTATGGTGCACAGCGAGACTCCGGGCTTCATATCTACAGTACCGGGCAAGAATGACAGCTGGACTTCTGTCCTCTGAGGATTAATACTGGGAGCTAAGGATACAATGAAGAGGTGCAGTCAAAATACCATGTGAATGCAGACATAGGCCCCATATACAAGCATAGTCTATGGCGGGTCTATGGGAAACAGCATGGTGTCCATGTGCAGTCTGTGGTTTCCACAGACCCCATCAATAGAAGAGAAGAGAAGAGAAGAAGCCACAAAAATAGACAAAATAGGACTTGATTCATATTTTGTGACTTGGTCCTATGGCCCCACATGAACCTGTAAAATACAGCCACGTACATGGGCCATGAAACTTATCCACCTGTGCATCACATTGCATGGCAGTCACTTGTTGGATCCTAACATTATTTAACAACCACAGAAGGTGTTTTTTTGGGGTTAATCTTTACCTCTCTGGTGACGTCAGTAACCAAAATGTACGTGGGACCCTGGGAGAATCAAAATGGACCAGTTTCCATTTACATACAGCAGTTTCGGCTCTGTTCACACTACCATCATGGCTTCCATTATTACAGGACAAGATATATATAAAATCCCTGAAAGTTTTGTTTCTGAACAAGAAAGCTCCAATAGTGAAAAAACATAAAGACACTCTCCTAAAGACTGGGGTGACACATTGCGAAAAAGCTGCTTTTTTGTTACAGAACTTCCAGTATTTTTGCGACAAAGTTAGGAGTGATTTTAGGTGTAGGGAGAAGTTTCCAATATCTTTAGAGGCCACTCCTGATTTTGGCTTGTAAAACCCCAGCAAAATCTGCAACAAAAAACACAGCTTTTCCCCAGTGTGTGGCCTTAGTAGAAGGCAAGGCTTTACTTTTGTGTCTATGAGGGTTTTATGCTATTACGACATTGTGGGTCTCCTGGATGAGAGATTCTACACTGATCAGCTAGCTCAGGGTCCCCAATCTGGATAGGGGCGGCGGAGGGTAACCATGACATCTACACAAAGGGGTGCTCATCCTAAAGTTTATCTACTCTCCATTACAGAGGCCTAACATAAGAGCTTCTGGGCCCCATTGCAAAATCTGTACCAAATTTCCCAACTATAAAATTTATATTACTGATCTCCTCAAATTGGGAAGAGAGACCTTATGAGCCCCCTAAGGCTCCTGGGCCAGGTGCGACCCCTTGCTCCATTTGCTATGCACTTGAATGCAACCGGGGGTGTGCAACCGGGTCCGTCATACAGGGTGAAGAGGCCCTAATACTTTGGACATCAGCTGCTTGCACCCCTGATCCCTATACTTGGTGCCCATAAGATTATTGAATGGGATGTGTTATCTGTACACTGTATGACGCCATAAAGGGAGAAGGGGACACACAAACAGAACATACTGCACATGGCACCATGCAACATAAAAGGTGTCCATAAACATGTAAAATTTTAGTTAACCCAACAACCATCATGTATGGTACCTTTTGTTTTTGTGGGAAATAAGGGAGAGGTTTCTGGTAACCGCTTATTCTCCTCTCCCTATTAAGAACACATGCACACTCTGCTGAACTGAGCATGCACATGTTTAAAGAGGACCTTTCACCACCTCCATAAACTTCAACTCATTGCATCCTTCAGCAGGTGCCGCTCCACTGATTCTGGAGAAGTTGGAATTTTTTTTCTAGCCCCTTCCATTCCCGAGCAATCAGTACTGTTAGTTTCAGCACAGCTACTGTCAGGTGGGCGGTCCCAGATTATCTGCTCCAGCCTAGGACTGCCCACCTGACAGTAGAGAGCTTAATTAGCATATTGGGTGCTGTAAGTAACAGCACTGATTGCTCAGGAATGGTGGGGGCTAGAGAAAAAGTTCCAACTGTGCCGGAATCAACAGAGCAGCGTCTATGGAGGATGCAAAGAGATGGAATTGGTGGTGAAAGGTCCTCTTTAAAGAACATGGGGAATAGCTGCTGGACAAAAGTGAATCAAAAGGATCGTCCAATCTATTATTTTATGGTAACAGCCATGTCTGACTACAAAACTAAAGAATTATTTGCCTCCCTATGATCTCAACTTTGTCGCACATATTCTGGTGACAGACAATAAGTCCGGGTTTTGCAGAGGTGACATGACAGATTCCAGGTCACGTACAGAATACTTTCTATCAGGACTTCTCGTAAAGTTGTAAATGAGCGAGCAAACGGCACGCTGCAACGCATCTGTGACACCCTGAGCTGAACGCACGCAAGGAAATTCTTGTCATGATGGGGAGATAACGTCCCTGTGATAGCCGAGCTTGGTGACCTTTCCTTCTGGAATAATATGGCTGATAATGCCGCTTATCACCAATACACAGTCTGTACCATCTAGGAATAGAGACTCCATTGTGCTGTCCCAGTGGAAGCGGCTGCACATTTCATCAATAGGTGACCATACAGACTACTGCACAGACTGGGGGTCCTGGGATCCCCTCCTATAGGGCCCGTTCTATCAGTATACATAGAAATGAGTGCAGTTGTATGGGCGCAGGCAGCATTTGGCTGCGGTGGCACAGACATCTGTTCCTGGGTCTTGAAGCCTCTATTCTCCATGTGGCTTCTTGACATTGGCTCAAAGAGTTTTTTGTCTAGACAAATGTAGAGTATTAACCCTTACAGCCCGCCAGAAGCAGAGAACAGAGCCATAGTCACAAGTCATTCCCAGCCTGGAGGGGGCGTTAGGTGGTGGGCAGAGTGGTAGAGGTGGGACTGGCACAGCAAATCACATATCTGCCTGACCTTGAACAGCGGGCTACTTAAAAGGCAAAGCACTGGCAGCTGGCGTCTCCAGGATAGCTCCAGTCACTGTGGTGCCATGGGGGTTAAATATTCCTGGCACTTCTTGTGTTTTAGATGTGCACAATTGTCACTATTGTCTGGCAGCACGGTGTGCTCACGCCTGCCGGAGGATGTATGGGGTATGCCGATAGGAGTAGCGACCATTGTCTATGGAGAATATTAGTAGCCCCTATGGCCAGACCACCCGTGACCTTTACAAGGTCATACCTGGTGCCCACATTAGGGGAGGGGATTTACTGTATACCAGGATCAAGCTCCATATACTGCATCAATGGCCATTGCCGCCCCCCTAGGACAGCCAGGTATACCAGTATAGTATAAAGACTGGGGTCATGACCAGTAAGGGCACCCCCAGCAGTGTCCTCAGGTGCAGGGCTCTTCCTCACACTGGGGGCCCCGCACTATAATAACAACCCATTAGAAGAACAGTCAGACAGACAGGGATTACTCCACCTACTGACATAATAGTCAGCTACAAATCCACATGTTAGCAGCCCTGACAGAGCACCCGCAGGAGGTGGCCGTGTCATACCGCGCAGGTGTCCTGTGCCCAGGTAGGCACTGCCAGGAGAGGGGGCAGAGCGAGGTGGCACAGCGCCCAGCACAACACTGCCCAGGAACTGTGTGATAGATAGCAAACTTCATGGAAAGTCTGATCTCAATGGTGGACGGGGGACTATACAATACATATAGTACCTATACACAGTCCATATAAATAGTGCTATATACACAGTCCATATAAATAGTGCTATATACACAGTACTATACAAGCTCCATATATATATATATCGTATTAAACATGGCCTATATACAAAGGGCTCTATATGGTCAATATACATGGGATATGTATAATACTATACAGAGTCCATGCAGTATACAAAGTCTATACACCGCAGTCCCACACATAGTACTATATACAGTCCATATACAGTACTTAGCCCATACATTATGCATAGTCTATACAATATACATAGTACTACACTACACACAGTATAGTCTATACACAGTCCATTTGCATAGTCCATACACATTCTATACAATATATAGTGCCTATACACAGTACTATACATAGTCCATTCAATGTACTGTACATAAACCATATACTGTATACAGTCCATATAAAAAGTACTATGCACAGTCCTTATGAATAGTCCTCACATAGTACTACACAGTCCATATAGTATACAGTCTATACAAAGTCCATACAGTATGTAGTACTAGAGTCTATATACTGTACCTTGTGCTACACACAGTTTAGTATATATAGTCTATAGCCAGTTCCTATATATAGTACACTATACACCGTTTACATAAAGAGTACTATACACAGTCCATATTATAGTGCCTATACATAGTCCATTCAATACACATAGTCTATACACAGTCCATACAGTATACATAGTCTATACACAGTCCATACAGTATAGTCTATACACAGTCCACACAGTATACTGAGCCTATACACAGTTTATACAGTATACATAGCACTACACACAGTCTATATACTGTACCTTGTACTACACAGTTTAGTACACACAGTCTATAGCCAGGTCCTATAAATAGCACTATACATAGTTTACATAGAGAGTACTATACACAGTCCATACACTATATAGTGCACTGCACACAGCCCATATACTGTACATAGGACCACCTTACAGAGGCTGGCCACAGACCAGACTTACCTGCCAGGGTGTCCTCCAGGGTCACTTGTCCCATAATGCAATAATCCATCCCCATAATAAATGTGCCACATAAATCCAGTTATATCCACAGCCAGGCTTGCAGTATCCCCCCCCAGTGACTGTCGGTAGTCTCCATAGGATGCTGTGTAGGGTGCCCCAGCCTGTCGGGAGCAGCCTGCAGCTGGTCCTCAGCCCCTCTGCTGTGTAGTGTGCCAGGGCTGGAGGTAAGAGCACAATACCCTCCCCCTCCTCCCAGGGACTGCCTGCCAACCTCCACCCACAGCTCACACGTACAGCCCAGCCCCAGCACTGGCTGCTGCTCCGGAGAGCATGCTTCCTCCACACTCCCTGACAGGGTTAACCCCCTCAGCGCTGGAAGCTGCTCCTGCAGTGTGCCTGCAGCAGAATCCTTACCTGCACCGAGGGCAGGGGCAAGCAGAATGGGGGGGGGACAACACCAGTGGACACAAGGACATACCTGAGGAAATGCAGAGGGGCCATAAGGTGCCTCTTCCCAATATGAGGAGACCAGTACTGTAAACAATACATTATAATTGTTATAGTTTAGTTTTCCTCATTCACTTGTATACTGAAATACCAGTCACAGCCTTTGGAAAAGAGGGGCGCCATTTCGAGAAAGTGAGTTAACCATTTCCTAGCTTGTAGCATGCAGGGTAGGGAATAGCAGACAGAGCGACTAGTGATCACTACAGTACATGTAGCTGCGACTACCCCGGGTCACAGCAAGGGCTACAGCCTGCAGAACCCACTAAGGGGTTAGGGGCTCAATGACTGTAACACCATTGGTCGTATACACCCATGCAGTCAAATTAAAGGGATTTTCCAGAACTCTTTGATGAACTATCTGAAATATGGAGGTCCATCACCGGCGAGCCTGCGGATCAGTTGTATGACGTTTCCGTTTCACAAGCCATGGAATATCACGTTCATCAGTCACATGGCCTGTTTACAGCTCAGTCCCATTCAAGTAAATGGGCAATGCCAAGAACAGTCACTATACAACATACGGTGCTGTGCTTAGTAAGTAATGACGAGACTAATCGGCCATATTCACGTGTATCGAGCTTTATATAATGACCTATCCTAAGGGTAAATCATCAATTATTTAGCATAGAAACCTCCATTAGGATAAGGCCCCACGTATCGAGCCACAGCAAAAAACCACAGCGGCAACGCGGCTTCCTCTGCGGACTTTCTGCTTCAATTATATCTATAGTGAAACCGCCGGCGTTTCCGTAAGTATAATTGACAAGCTGCGATTTCCAAAACCTCAACAGTTTTGGAAATGGCATCGTGTCCGCTGTGCATATTTTCCCGCAATGTGTGGATGGGATTTGCTAGAACATCTACTTTGCAGTGATTGTAAAATGCCGCATTTTTTTTCCGCACTTACGACACATGGGGCCCCGGCCTTAAGGTGGCCATACACGTGTATGAGGCGGTCTCTTGCTCGATGGCATGTGTCAAAGGAAGGAAGGATTGGGGACATGTTGGATTTTAATGTATCTGATCCATTTGTGGAGGTGTCAGTGTTTTATTTCCTGCTCCCCATTGAAAATGCATGCAAGGCTGAGCATGCATGTGTATGACAGCACTGAAAAGAATAGCTGTCAGCTGTATGAGCGTTCAGTCACTTGTCTACTAAGGTGTATGGGCAGCTATATTTCATGTAACCTGTGTTTGCCCCATAGTGAATCATACAGGGGCATTGTCCTGGGTGATAATAAGTCTTACAAGAAGTCTTTGTGCCGGGCTGAGGCGTGTTATTTGTAGAAGGGGCCCATTTGGTTCCTGAATGCCCCCATTGTGTGCTGACAAGGTGCATTCCTGAGAGCCCGTCTTCATGTCCATACATCTCTCCTGTGCCCATGTAAGTGACTGTCACTGTGACGTGTGAGGCCCGGCCATGAATTCCATTCATGTACACATCCCTCCTTGTCATCACGACATACCAGTCATATTGTTACAGTCAGTACCTGCATAGTGTTACCCAGTATTACCTGCTCAGCCTCCCCTGTAGACTATATACTGTGTATGCCAGTTAAACAATGGGCACCGTGGTGTTAGGTGACACTGACATTCACTTCATTGGCACCAGTGATACCGCCGGGGGTGACAGTGATGTTACCCTGAGACTGGTGTAGGTTGTACCATGAGGTGTAAGGCGATTGTGTGCTGTGTCAGTGTGCTAGCCGTGTTCTTCACCGTGTTGTCTCTGTGGCCCCCATGTGGATTATCATGAGCCTGTGTATGCAGCAGAGAGCCCAGGACAAACCTCACAACAGGTCCTATATCTGTCCATTTTGCATCTCAGACTCACTGAAGAAAGTGAATGGGTCCGTGCAGGTAGGGGCGGCACACGGATGTCATCCATATACACGGACTGAGCACGTACATAACGTCTTGTGCATGTAGCCTAACTTAAGAGTTTCTGACCCCATTGCCAGATACCTTCCCCAGTAAATCCACCTACAGTATGTGATAGACGAGCACCAATGCCTAGGTGTAACTATCTGCACCCCCTGTAGTGATTCCCCTGATCAGCGCTCGCTCCGGTGGCATAGGACCCTCACAAATCTCATACTGATAACCTATCCAACAGTACAATGCTATACCCAGGGCAACAAGGCAAGCACTGAAATGTGGGGGCCATTATACTGAAAAATGTGACATCTGCTTTCTCTTCAATCTGTGGCTCTTTCTACTGTGTATCAGGAGATGTTCCTCTGAATCCCGGATAGAGGGGGTGTGGGGACAATGTCATCACCTCGTGCAGGGCCGGATGACAATCCTCCCATTGTAGCGCTTGCTCCCTCGCCATTGACCTTGGTGCCCTTTTCCCTCCTGAACACTTGAAGCCATTGATACCGATGACCCATCCACTTATATGCTGCAATAAGAAAGGGAAGAAACTTCTCCCCTCTTCTTGAGTCTTGTTACATTGACATCTATAGGTTCTTACTGGAACATGGGCTACTGGTCTGGACCACGTGGCTCCTAAATGTATCATATACTTTGTATTACAATTATATGTGACATTCGTATCCAGACTGATATATTTTAGACTAAGTTCACATCGGTGTTGGAGTCCGTCGCAGAAACTGTCGAAAATCTGTAGAGAGAAAAGCCCTACCACTATAGTCAGTGTGGTCCACCGGTGTCCGTGTGTAACCGCTGTCTTAGCGTTCTGGCTCTCCATCATTTGGGTCCCCTGGGAGAACCGAACAACAGAGAGCCCAGCGCAGATGTGAATCTAGCATTGCCTGTACTGATACAGAGTAGCAAACAGGACAGGAGATGGATTTCTGAGGCGGCTGATATGTTAAGTTTACAGGGGATTACATTATTTATTGTCTGCTGCTCTTTCTGCCATGCTTTAAACTGCAGCCCGGCTTGTTTAGATTGGCTGCTATGTATAAACACAAGCCCACCACCAAAAAGTGACCATCTCCAACAGGTGAAGGATCGGGCACATTGAATAAACTGAATGTGCTGTCACCGGAGGAGGGATTATTAATCCCTTCTATTATTCCCTCCCTACTCAAATTCTTCTAAAGGGGTTGTGCAGGACTTTGAAAAATGGCTGCTTTCTTCTTCAGAGGAAGTGACATCATGTCTGTTGGTCACACAGCCATGCCACATCTCAGTTCCATTAAAATGAATGGGACTGAGCTGCACCAATAGACATGATGTCACTTCCTCAGAAAAATGTTTTCAAAGTCCTGCACAATCCCTTTAAGAAAACATGCATCTCGGGCTGGGCATGGATGTGTATGGGGAGTTGGTAGGAATAACTGTCGGCTGAACGAGCATTCATCCTATCGCTGTTGAAGGTGTATGGGCTTCTTAAAGGGGTTTTCTGGGACTTTGAAATTAACCTATCCTCAGGATAGGTCATCAATTGAAGATCCATGGGGGTCTGACACCTAGGGGGCCCCCATGGATCTGCTTTTTGAAGCAACAATGGTGCTCCCTGTGATATCGTGTTCCTCGGGCACATGACCTGATTACAGCTCAGTCCCATTCAAGTGAATGGGCTGAGCTGCAGTACCAAGCACATCCACTATACAATGTACAGCGCTGTGCTTGGTAAGTGATGAAAAGGCTGGCGTGCTCATCCAAATGCTGCAGCTTCTTCAAACAGCTGATCGGCTGGGGGCCCGGGTGTGGGAGCCTTGTTGATCATTAATTGATGACCTATACTAAGGATAAAGCATCAATTATTAAGCCTGGATAACCCCTTTCATTTCCTTACAGCGCCACCACAGGGGACATGAAGCATAACATGGTTCATATTGAAATCATTGAGCTGCCTATGTTGGATCACCCTTATGACTACTCTAACTAATGCGTAAGAGACAGACTGGTTGTCAGAGAAGGATCCTATATAACAGGCTGTGTATGCTGGTGCCCCAACTCTCCTCCTAACATAAGATGGTGAGGAAAAGAAGGGTCAGACATGATGGATTTTAACATGTCGATTCCTTGTATCAGATAATCTGCAACATCAAGCACATTGGAGACACATTCTGATCTGAGCATGCATGTGTACGAGGGGACTGAATGGAATAGCTGTCAGCCTAACCTGCATTCAGATGTTATCTCCACCATTAGGATGTGCTTTTCCCGGACCACCCTTTAATTCATCTCCTTAGATCCCCTTATATACTGACTAATAAACCACCCCAATAGCCTCCATTATTTAGTCAGTAAACACACGCTGCGGTCTATCCTGGGACTTGTGGTTTCCTCGCTCTGTATACTCTTTGTACTATGGCCGTATTAGTGCTTTGTGGTAACGTTTGCTGTTCCTCTAATTGGTGTTTGGGTGACGGCCAGGCTATGAATATCATGGAGAACAAGTAGGTGCCCCTTGTTCATACTGCTATTATACACCCCCACATACAACGTGCGGCTTGTGAGTGTGTGCCCAGAGACGGGCCGGCGGTGCCTGTCTGCATGTAGCGGTTGTTAGCGTGACAGGAAACCTATACACCTGTTTCACACACAAGGCAGGGCCCACGCAGGCAGGGACATGCCGGGAGAGAACAATGCTGGCCATTGTTGTAGAAGCACCTGGGCCATCCCCGGGGATCACTCAGCGCTTGTCAGAGGCTTCGAGACACACACACAAAGCCGAGCGCAGAGCCCGGGGCACGGCATATCATCTCTCCTTAACACGCAAGGTGTCAGTCAGGGCCCTGCAGCCTGTTTACATGTAACGTCACGTGGGAATGCGTGTCACACACCAAGGAAATAGAGCAGAAATCCTGGATAGCTGAACCGGATGGCAGCAGCGGCTACATGGTGTAGATGGAGCAGAGTTTATTTGGTGCGCTGTGGGGGAGGTGAAGTTACGAAATACAGTCCAGATTCTTTCGACTGACTGATGTACCTCAATGGGCGACTGTTTCGATGAATCTTCTCCTTTGGGGTTAAAGTCGGAGACTCAGTGGCCGTGTATGTCTAAGGCGTAATTCACATCTGTGTCAGAGTCTCTGTCGCAGTGTCCACCTGAAGTTTTCGTCCACCATTTTCATCTTAGAAACAATGGAGACTATAATGGGGTCCGTCTACCTCTGTACGTATCTGCTATTGTTGTGATCCATGTGTCCGTTTTTCTGGTCCTCGAACGAACAGGCCGTCACAGATGTGATCTTAGCCTGAACTTTTTCAACCACCGCTTTCAGTTAAAAAAAACAGACTCAATGGGGTCCGTCGGGCTGTGTTGGTGTACACTATTTTAGCGGTCTGTCTGTCCGTTGTTCTGGTCCTTGGACAGACCAAAACCAAGTAAGAATGGCTGTATTTACTGACCACAAGCAGATATTGCAGAAATGTCTGACCATTTATAGATATGTGAGAGACGTATAGATAAGAGGAGCAGCTGATATCAGTCACCTATATGGATGGTTGACAAGACTGGAGATATGTGATGTAATAAGATTTTTCTGAAATGCCTGATAACAGAAAGCAATAGGTCCTATTAAACATAACCATATATACATTTGTAGACAATTACAAGTTAAACATTTTTGCAAATTAATAATTAAGAATTTTGCAGAGTTTTATAGATCTCTAACCATCTTAGTGGTGACATCTGTCTTGATCGGTGGTAAATGTATATAACCATGAATGTAGGAACTTTCTATGGTCAGAATCCCAGCCATGATGTCCTTATTGTGGTCGGGTTATCTTCTCATACATGTAGTGTCCTCCTGATAACCAGCCATGATGTCCTTATTGTGGTCGGGTTATCTTCTCATACATGTAGTGTCCTCCTGATAACCAGCCATGATGTCCTTATTGTGGTCGGGTTATCTTCTCATACATGTAGTGTCCCTCCTGATAACCAGCCATGATGTCCTTATTGTGGTCAGTTTATCTTCTCATACATGTAGTGTCCTCCTGATAACCAGCCATGATGTCCTTATTGTGGT
This sequence comes from Leptodactylus fallax, assembly GCA_947044405.1. Classification (NCBI taxonomy): domain Eukaryota; kingdom Metazoa; phylum Chordata; class Amphibia; order Anura; family Leptodactylidae; genus Leptodactylus; species Leptodactylus fallax. The sequence continues at coordinate 1,658,680 of CAMRHE010000159.1, read as the reverse complement.
CAGTTTATCTTCTCATACATGTAGTGTCCTTCTGATAACCAGCCATGATGTCCTTATTGTGGTCAGGTTATCTTCTCATACATGTAGTGTCCTCCTGATAACCAGCCATGATGTCCTTATTGTGGTCGGGTTATCTTCTCATACATGTAGTGTCCCTCCTGATAACCAGCCATGATGTCCTTATTATGGTCAGGTTATCTTCTCATACATGTAGTGTCCTCCTGATAACCAGCCATGATGTCCTTATTGTGGTCGGGTTATCTTCTCATACATGTAGTGTCCTCCTGATAACCAGCCATGATGTCCTTATTGTGGTCAGTTTATCTTCTCATACATGTAGTGTCCTCCTGATAACCAGCCATGATGTCCTTATTGTGGTCGGGTTATCTTCTCATACATGTAGTGTCCTCCTGATAACCAGCCATGATGTCCTTATTGTGGTCAGGTTATCTTCTCATACATGTAGTGTCCTCCTGATAACCAGCCATGATGTCCTTATTGTGGTCGGGTTATCTTCTCATACATGTAGTGTCCTCCTGATAACCAGCCATGATGTCCTTATTGTGGTCAGGTTATCTTCTCATACATGTAGTGTCCTCCTGATAACCAGCCATGATGTCCTTATTGTGGTCGGGTTATCTTCTCATACATGTAGTGTCCCCTCCTGATAACCAGCCATGATGTCCTTATTGTGGTCGGGTTATCTTCTCATACATGTAATGTCCTCCTGATAACCAGCCATGATGTCCTTATTGTGGTCGGGTTATCTTCTCATACATGTAGTGTCCTCCTGATAACCAGCCATGATGTCCTTATTGTGGTCGGGTTATCTTCTCATACATGTAGTGTCCCCTCCTGATAACCAGCCATGATGTCCTTATTGTGGTCGGGTTATCTTCTCATACATGTAGTGTCCTCCTGATAACCAGCCATGATGTCCTTATTGTGGTCAGGTTATCTTCTCATACATGTAGTTTCCTCCTGATAACCAGCCATGATGTCCTTATTGTGGTCAGGTTATCTTCTCATACATGTAGTGTCCTCCTGATAACCAGCCATGATGTCCTTATTGTGGTCAGATTATCTTCTCATACATGTAGTGTCCTCCTGATAACTAGCCATGATGTCCTTATTGTGGTCGGGTTATCTTCTCATACATGTAGTGTCCCTCCTGATAACCAGCCATGATGCCCTTATTGTGGTCGGGTTATCTTCTCATACATGTAGTGTCCCTCCTGATAACTAGCCATGATGTCCTTATTGTGGTCAGGTTATCTTCTCATACATGTAGTGTCCCTCCTGATAACCAGCCATGATGTCCTTATTGTGGTCGGGTTATCTTCTCATACATGTAGTGTCCTCCTGATAACCAGCCATGATGTCCTTATTGTGGTCGGGTTATCTTCTCATACATGTAGTGTCCTCCTGGTAACCAGCCATGACAGTCCTCCATTTGCTGTCCCACTGTTCTGGGCAGTGGGTCCTCAGGAAACAGATGAGTTGAAGACAATAATAAAGCAGGGGGCCATCCTCTCTCTCTCTCTGCTCCGGAAGTTGCAGGTGCTTTGTGGTGACATCACTCTGGACCAGAAGCAGCAGGGGAGCGAGGAGCGGTGAGTATTTGTGTTTTTGTTTGTAAGTATGTTAGAAGAGAGACATAATACTATAGGGGCACATTAAAACGGCCCTGTTCATGGTCATATCCATTGGCAATCAATCAGATGTCACCACTACCATAGTCAGAGGAAATCTATAAATCGCTGCAGAATTTTTAATTACTTACATTTGCAAAAATTAACTTTTAAGTTACAAGTAGTAATGTGTAGACAGACATGACTGTTAGGACACTAAGGCTGAGGCCCCACATTGCGGAAAAGCAGCCTTTTCTGTTACAGATTTTGCTGCGGTTTTTTGAGACAAACATAGGATTGGATTGAGCAGAGGAAGAAGTATAAGAAGCTTCCTATATATTTCCCATTCCATTTGTAGTTCCTCTTGGTTTTGGCTAAAAAAGCAAAATCTGCAACAGAAAAAGCAACGTTTCCGCAATGTGGGGCCTAAAAGGATATTTGAGGAGCGAAAAAGCTTCACAATGTATTCCCTGCACTGTCTAACCACCTACTGAATAGATGAGGGTCCCCTGGTGCCCCAGTTATTAGTTCCTCTGCCCCCCTGCTGCTGGCTCTCATCACCAATTCCAATTCTCTACTCTATCTAAAAGCAACTGCAATAAAGCAAAGAGAAAACCCCTCCAGGGCTCTGCATATCTAATAAACCCTCATCTTTATGAACATTATATATTGGTGACCAATCCTTAGCAAAGATCAATATCTGAGTCCGACACGCAGGACCCACAAAGATAAGCCACCTGTACTGGCTGCGGCACCACTTCTACTCTGCAGGCCAGTGATGTCACGTTCATTAGTCAGATGACCTATGTGCAGCTCAATCTCATTCAAGTGAATGGGGCTGAGCTGCAATACCAAGCACAGCCACTATACAATTTAAGGCGCTGTGCATGGTGAGTATTGAAGAAGCTGCAGCAGTCATATAAACGTTGATCTGTGGGGTCATGTGTGTTGGATCCCTAACAGAAAACCCCTTTAGGTTGAGGCCACATGTTGCAGAAAAGTAGCATTTTTTGCAGATTTGCAGTATTTTTTGAGCCGAAGGCAAGAGTAGATTTAGCAGGAGGGAGAAGTGTAAGAGCTTTCTTTATATTTCCTATAAAAAAAAAAAAAAAAACGCAGCAAAATCTGCAGTGTGTGACCTCGGCTTTAGCTTTTAGCTCTGACGGTTGCTAGACCATCTACAGACTGATGGGGATGCTGGGAGTTGTGGTGTTGCTACAGGCTGGGAAGCTCATGGCAGCATGTGACGGTTACACGACTGCCGGGCTGTCATGTGCTGTTTGCTGTGTAGTTTACACTGGCCGAGGAGCGGAGACATAATGACTTTGCTTTGCAGTCATGCAGCACAATGAGAATGGATAGAAAGCTTACAGGTTGTCAGGTGTTATTGGTACAGAAAGTGACAGGTGACATGGAGACAATCTCCAAATATCACACAGTGTCTCTGGGGTTAAGCTCTGCACTTACCATGCTCAAGTGACTGTAGTGGGGAGGAGACAGCTAAAGGGCAGACTTACCCCTCTAAGTACAGCACAAGACTGATGTGTGAATGGCGGCTAAATCCTAGTACGTGTGCAACATAATTACACTGGATGATCTCCGGATCCTTCTGTAACAACAAGACCTGATACATACATGTCACTAACATACTACAGGGCAAAGGTTACAGCGCCCGTGTGCCCTAAATGTCTATACAAGCACCTGATGGAAGGAGGGGGTATGGGGTCCAGGAGATTCACTGATGTGGGGGGGATCGGCCACTTTTCGGTAATATCATGGAATATATAAAACTGGGTCTGAAGAAAAGTCATTATCAGATTCTCTGCCTTTACCCAATAGGTTATTGCCCTGTTTTGCCTCTCTGAGTGAAGTAGGGTCAGGTATGGTCTGTCCTTATTTTGGAATTTATAGGGTTATCTAGGAAAACCCTCTTTATGGTGGCAGATCCCCCCTCAATAGTGAACTGGTTACAGGGTCTGTCTTGTAGTCTGGCAATTGACTTACTGTACATATCTATTCTAATATATGGGCCATAGGGTAATCCACAGTCACACAGAGACCCAGGCTGGGGCTAATTTGGATACTGATGATCATCCTCAGAGTAGGTCATTGGTATCAGACCAGGGTTAGTTAGCCATCCTGACACTGCGCCGACACCTATAGAGGGGGTAGAACCGGAAGCAGAAGGCTCTGTCCACTTTGTAGTGTCTGGAGTACGGCAGCTCTGTTCCTATTCACTTGAATGTACAATACTCTGACACTGCTGCTACACAGTGGACGGAGCCTTCTGCGTCTGGCACTGTAACCTATACAGGGTATGGAGGCTGCCTGGAATAGCTGATCAGTGCGGGGCCCGGGTGTCAGACCCCACCAATCTGGGGTAGATCATTAGTATCAGAATTGGCCCCCAGCCTGCAAAACCCCTTTAAAAAAAATCAGTCCTTAGAAAACGCTTTTTGCATCCCTCATCTCACTCTATATCACACTCTGCGCTTCTTCTCCATCTATCCTTGTAGTTCATCATCTTCATTCTTATCAGACGCCATCTTTATCTGTGTTATGCTAACAATCCACTGCACAGCAGGAGTCAGTAATAATTCTGTCCTCCAGAATAAGTATATAGTCAGGGAGGCCGAGCTGTGGGCCCCTTCATTATAACTGTGTGACAGGAGCCGGTCTCATCATCAGTAGTCACTGTGATAGGAGGTCGTGTCCGACCGGGGAAGAGCAGGTCAGCATGAGATCACATGACCCGTCTATAGAGAGGGATCTATGATTTTCAGGTGGTAAGAAATTATATATGATGGAGGAATGGCTACATGATGAATGACACAGCTGTCCATATTTCAGTCTGTCAAAATATCCTTTTTTCTTCAGTTTTCTGCCTGTGATTTTCCATCTGTAGATCCACTTTAGCCCAACCCACTGAAAAAGGTCACAGGTCAGCATATAGAATTCCATGGGTCCAAAATGGAAAATAACAGCTCATGGACAGAAACCAGTCATGTGTGAAGGAGGGCTTAATGCACAGGTGCACTGCTCAGCAGTAAGCAATGAGAACACCTCTGAGGCCCCGTCTGCTGGAAACGGAGACTTTTGGCGGCAAGTGAAAAAAACAACACTGCATTTTACGGTAAAGCGAATAAGTTTTATTTACTCTCCTCCCCACCCTGAAGGAAAAAAGCTGCAAAACTGTGCGCTTTTCTCATAGACTTATGCTTGCATTTTACACGGCACTTTGCATATTTTTAGGATTGAGTTTTTGCAGCATTTTTTAGCTGCATTTCAGTATGTGTAGTCTGTCCCTATGAAAGGTCATCCATTTGTGATCAGTGAGGGTCCAACATTCAGAAGAACAACTGTTTGAAGAGGCTGTCATGTTCATTGGTCCCATGGTACAGCAACAGCTCAGTCCCATTCAAATGAATGGGGATGAGCTGCAGTACCAAGCAAAAACCCCTATGATATGTACGGCGCTGTGCTCGATATTCGGTGAAGAGGCCGCAGCACTTACCCAAACACAGCAGCCTCTTCAATCAACTGATCTTGGGGGTCCTGGGTGTTGGACCTGCACAGTCACATATTGATGACCTATGCCAGGGACAGGTCATCAGTATACTATAGAAGTCCTGGAAAACCTCTTTTAGGCTAAAGCCCCACGTAGCGGGATACAGCGAAAAAGCGCTGTGGGAAAAACCGTGGAGGAAACGCAACACGGTTTTTCCCACAGCGCTTTTCACAGACAGTCCACAGAGGTTTCCTCTGCCAACTTTCTGCTTCAATTCTACCTATAGGGAAACCGCCGGCAATTCTGTAGGTATAATTGACATGCTGCGATTTCCAATATTGCGACAGTTTTGGAAATCGCATCATTTCCGCTGCACGTATTTTTCTGCAATGTATGAACGGGATTTGCCATCCACTTTACAGGGACTGTAAAACGCTGCGGTTTTTTTTCCAGATTCACGACGAGGCTCATTGGGTGCATTCTCTGCTGGGTCATGCACCTCAATAGAGATCTCAATTTCTGTCATTTATGCTACAAAAGTGAATCAGGCGCAGGCGATGGGCCGTCCACTTTTTGAAAATTTGCGCAGGCGGTGTAAAAACACCACAAATGGCTTTAAAAAAAATCACAGACCACTTTTTTTTCTGCTAATGTAGCGTCTCAAATTCTTAGTGAATCTGCCCCACTGTGTTACAGCCCTCCATTTACCTTGTGGCGTATAAGTTAACCGTATCCATAGAGCTCTCTTTATGGGACAGGATGTATCAGGATACCATTTTTTAGCTGTATAGAAACATTCTGCATATTCCTGTACATAGGACCACCACAATATACAACGTAGTGTGCACAGAGCCTAAATTCATCAGTTTGGTTACCGCAACGTCCAAAAAATGGTAGCAAGACAAATGTAACTCTGCTACATCAAATCCCCCATTAGCCCCAGCTTGCAGTATATGAATACATGGCAGGGGACATGGCAGCCTGTGAGCCACCATAGCCCTGTCTTAGGAAGATCTTCACTTTGCACAGCAGGGCTAGTTCCGGCTTGAAGCAATTCAGGTGTACGGACGTGAGCCAACAGTTTTCCCAGAGCCGCTCTTTCCTGGATCTTACAAGAATAGCAGCATTGTTCCTATGCGTGCAGAGCTCCTGCTTGGCTTTTGGGTTCCGCCCTTGCTCACAAACCGCAATTACACCCAGCTGCACCTTGTCCCTTCTGTCTGCCTTGCTCTCTTTTGGCATCAGGTAAATATAGGCATCTGCACGCGATCCCCGGGGAAAGTGAGGGAGGGAAGTCAGGTTTCCACATTACTGTAACATCCTCCCCCTCCGCACACCTCCCTGTACATGTGTTCTCTAAGAGAAAGGGAAAGGCAAAAAGAAAGAGCATTCCTCTGCACTGACTCAGCACTCTGTGAAGGCAGAGGCAATATTAACCCGCTGTCTGCTGGGGCTTCCTATACAACCACAGACACACATATAGCGGAGGTAAACAGCAGACGGATGCCCAACATGCAATGTGATTGAAGCCTTAGTCCGAGGAAACTACTCCAGAGTATTGGTGCAGCACAAGAGAAGTTCTGCAGTCTGGACAGATATAGGTCAATGGCCGTACAGGGGACGTGAAGAGCACCGGATGGTTACTAGTCATCCTCTACATGATGACCCTTTCTCATTTTAACGTGGTATCACATCCTTTTTGGTGTATACAAGGGATAAGCCATCTGATCGGTGCAGGACCCAGAGATGGGGCAGCATCTATCTCCAGAATGGCAGCCTCTGGCCCCAATATCCAAGCAAGGACTAAATGGATAGACCCCTCCATTCATCCCCTGCCTAGATGTGGCGACCACTGCTCTTCTTACCAGTCCAGTCAGGGGCGCCGTACTGGAGAACGGTGCAGGTGTCAGCGGTGGGACTGCATCTATGCGAATATGCCAAAAATGCTTAGGACGGGAATATCGCCCAATAAGGAATAAGACCTAATTCACACCATCATATTTGGGATAGGCGTCAAATTTTATACATGTGAAGTCTCCTATAGAAGCTCAGGTGGAAGGCTCTGGGGTCAGACTGGATGAAAAATGCATCAAAGTTTTTGTCCCAAAAACAGCACTGCCCCTATAGGTTGTGCCTGTTATTGCAATAAATAAGTGACTGCGGCCTAGCTGTAATACACATGACGACACCGGAGCATGTGTTTACTATACAGATATAAGGGCTGTGTGTATAGGAAGAATAACATGATATATCCACAGTCTGTGACTTTTATACTATTGTGTCTGATGTCATCAGTTTGTGTATAAGATAATATATATCACAGATATTGCTGAATACAGTTGCTGTAAATTATATTTATGCACAAACCAAAGCCCTATTTGCAATTTCGTAACTACAACTCCCAGCATGCCCTGACCACGTGGCATCATCTCATTTGGCACACTGTGCACAGTAAGAAATAAAGACAGAGACCGAGCAGAGAATAAAACTACAGCTTTTATTTGGTCCGTCCCATCACAGTATCATATTCCAGTACAGGAACCCCCGGGGTAGACAAAGCAGTCCAGGACATGTCGTACAGAGCCTTGTTCACACTACAAGAGACACAGCTGGCCAACGCATATAAATAAAAGCAACAAACAATATGAATAAATAGGAGACTTCTGACTGAAGGGGTAGAGACTGTTTGTTTCCAGTATGGAGCGTCATCTCCGGAGCCTAAAATGGCAGATAACATGGAGGAATGTGCAGACACGGCCAAATAATAAGACTTCCATATCAGTTCATGTGTTAGTGTTCTGGTCTTCATGCAGCCCATTAGTTTGTACTTCAGAGCTGCGCTTCCTCATGTAGCTGTAGCCTGGAAGCCTCATTTTCAGCCATTTATAGACTATGACGATTGCTTTTTGTCCCCGGTGTGTATACTTACCAGGCACTTATAGTTACTTCTATATCCTCTGATCCTGCTGGTGTATGTTATGGGCCCCTGATGTAAATTTCTTGATAGCAGCATATATGGGTGCTGTAGCGGTGCCCTATAGACTTGATAGGAACAGTACCCACAAGTGCCAGTATCAAGACTACGGCCAGGGGCCTGCGCGGGCAGGAGAACTTTCTCTCCTCAATCCACAATCCACCAGCATGATAGCAGTCAGGGTAAGATGGATGATGATAATACAACCGCGGCAGTAGAGATCGGCACTCACCTCTGAGTACAGATACGACCGGGCCCGCATGGGTAGGGGGCCCACAGTCAGGTGAAGATGACCTGGGTAAGACTGATGATAACCCGACTACTGTCATCATGCAGCGGGCTGTGGGGCCCCGGTCATCTTTCCCTACCCCTCCTGGCCCGGCCACATCCCCTGCTACCACTTTTGTTACCCCCTCTGCTGGAATTAGCATGTGAGGGGTGAGGGGAAGGAACATCTGCCGTGAATGAGGAACATTGGCATCTGGCACGTACCCTGCCACGACTGTGCCTGGATAAGCAGGGACGGAGCTGTAGTAACAAGCACAGCCACTAGGGTGCGCTGATCGCATGGGCACCTTTATGTTTATATGTAAAAGCATCTGCACATGGTCCTTACATTATAGATTCATCACTGCCCATATAGCATTAGTCAACCTAACAATATATAACACCTAGGACACGCTGCCAATCAATACAACCCACCATTCATTTCTACAGATACCCCCCTGACCTGCGGCCGCTCCTCACTTGTGGGCGCCCGCGGATCCTCAATCATCACCCATCATTTATAAAAGCTACAATTCATCAAAAAGCGTAAACATGAGAGACGTGGCGCCAGCACCTCCCCCTCCTCATGTCCGTCACTACTACCGTGACATTAGCTCAGACCCACATCCAAGGACATCATCACTACAAAGCCCAAAATACAGGTCCAGGAGGCCAGCTTCCCGTTACCCCTGTGAGGAAGAAGAAGCAGTAGTCAGTGCATGGAGCTATAGACATGGCTTCAAGAAACAGGTCTACATAGGTGAAGCTGCTCTCTACTTCCTGGTCCCATCTTGACACACAGGAAATGATGTGCCACCAATCACTAGCTGGGGGCGGGTCACTTCGGAGGCCAATGATTGGCTGGGAGGTTATATTCAGGCACTTCCTTTATGTGAATTATAGCACCAGGAAGTAGGGTTGGGTCTAGAATGGGGTGATTAAAATAGGTTGCTGCATGGATCCTGTAGGTGGCACTGCCTCGGCTCCAGGCACGTTAGCTTCGCAGTCTGGTGGGCTCCGCCCATTACTGTAACAAACACATTACCTTGGCATTTTTGGGTGTTGCATGGTCCAAGTAGAGACTAACTATGCCTTTCTTATGTGCACCCGTAACCCGCCTAGTTTGACTTGGACACAGCAGGTGGTGCTTTAAGGAGGCAGCGCCACCTACAGGATCCATGGTATTCCAGGCAGCACCTGATTTTAGCCTCTCCATTCTAGTATCTACCCAGGAAGCGGAGACCAGCAGGAACCTGGGATCAGCAAGGGACATTGAGATTAGTATCTCTTCTTTTATTTTATTTTTTTACCCACTTTCAGGCCTCTAACAAAAATTTCTTCCCACTGGACAATCCCTTTAAATATATAACAATACCTGATTCTTTTCTAGAATATTCTTGTGTAACAAGCGGATGGCCAGAGAATCTAGCATCTTCTATGATGTTATGGGGCCTCTGTCTACTGCCGGGTGCGGCCTGAGCTAGTGATGGTTATAAGGTGTCCTCACCAAGTTCTGAGCATCACCCCAAACTTTATAGCATACACATGTATACCCTGGAAAGTCGCCATCTATACCTCTTCTGTCCCTGCGTCCTGTATTCTTACCCAGTTTGTGCTTCTGGAATAATGTCATCCATCACCACATACACCATGGCACCCGCAGCAAATGCCAATGCGTAGGGCAATAGGGGTTCTGCCAGTGATATAGTCAAGGCTCCTAACACACCAGCAATAGGCTCCACCATGCCACTGAGCTGCCCGTACCTGTGGATAAGAAGAGACAGTCGCTTAGTGACGCGGTCAGACATTGCACTAATGCTTGTATTTCTGCAGCCTGTTCGGATCTCACCGTGACCACATTCACTATTATTAGGTGCCGCAGTCTTATAATGCACAACCACACGTTACCTTATGGTAAACCGCATGAACTCACCAAAACGCCTTCCATGTAGACACTCCGGCTCCACGTAGCGGAAGACTGACTGCAAGGCCTTCTGGAAAATTCTGTATCCCTATTCCAACCGCTAAATTCCTGGCAATAAAAGAAAAGGAATGCAATGATATACATGACCTTATACATTATACTTATCACAAGTATTTGTTCACTCTACACGTAATCTACACGTTCAGAAAGAAACTTATACTGAGGATCCCTGAAGACAATGATTCTCCTCAGGGTGACCCCGCTGCGGAGGACGTGCTGGGTGACATCACCTCCTCTCGTACTCTCTCCTCTGCACGTCTTCAGGTGAGCTTCACTGGGACACGTAGGCCTTGCCTAGGTTTTGGCATCTGTGTGTACAGTGTATTTATAGTGCGCTGTTATCCAGCACCTGGGACTCCTCCCATTATCTGGAGGCTGCAGTAAACACAGGGGAGGACTAGTGTGCACCTACGCAGGATACAGGAGAGCACTGGTGTGCACCTACAGAGGATACAGGGGAGCACTGGTGTGCACCTACGCAGGATACACGGGAGCACTGGTGTGCACCTACGCAGGATACAGGGGAGCACTGGTGTGCACCTACGCAGGATACAGGGGAGCACTGGTGTGCACCTACACAGGATACAGGGGAGCACTGGTGTGCACCTACGCAGGATACAGGGGAGCACTGGTGTGCACCTACACAGGATACAGGGGAGCACTGGTGTGCACCTACGCAGGATACAGGGGAGCACTGGTGTGCACCTACACAGGATACAGGGGAGCACTGGTGTGCACCTAAGCAGGATACAGGGGAGCACTGGTGTGCACCTACGCAGGATAAAGGGGAGCACTGGTGTGCACCTACGCAGGATACAGGGGAGCACTGGTGTGCACCTACGCAGGATACAGGGGAGCACTGGTGTGCACCTACGCAGGATACACGGGAGCACTGGTGTGCACCTACGCAGGATACAGGAGAGCACTGGTGTGCACCTACAGAGGATACAGGGGAGCACTGGTGTGCACCTACGCAGGATACACGGGAGCACTGGTGTGCACCTACGCAGGCTACAGGGGAGGACTAGTGTGCACCTACGCAGGATACAGGGGAGCACTGGTGTGCACCTACGCAGGATACAGGGGAGCACTGGTGTGCACCTACACAGGATACAGGGGAGCACTGGTGTGCACCTAAGCAGGATACAGGGGAGCACTGGTGTGCACCTACGCAGGATAAAGGGGAGCACTGGTGTGCACCTACGCAGGATACAGGGGAGCACTGGTGTGCACCTACGCAGGATACAGGGGAGCACTGGTGTGCACCTACGCAGGATACACGGGAGCACTGGTGTGCACCTACGCAGGATACAGGAGAGCACTGGTGTGCACCTACAGAGGATACAGGGGAGCACTGGTGTGCACCTACGCAGGATACACGGGAGCACTGGTGTGCACCTACGCAGGCTACAGGGGAGGACTAGTGTGCACCTACGCAGGATACAGGGGAGCACTGGTGTGCACCTACGCAGGATACAGGGGAGGACTAGTGTGCACCTACGCAGGATACAGGGGAGCACTGGTGTGCACCTACGCAGGATACAGGGGAGCACTGGTGTGCACCTATGCAGGATACAGGGGAGCACTGGTGTGCACCTACACAGGATACTGCCATTTTGAGATCTCTCCACAGGTGTTCTATGGGATTCAGGTCTGGACTCATTGCTGGCCACTTTAGAAGTCTCCAGTGCTTTCTCTCAAACCATTTTCTAGTGCTTTTTGAAGTGTGTTTTGGGTCATTGTCCTGCTGGAAGACCCATGACCTCTGAGGGAGACCCAGCTTTCTCACACTGAGCCCTACATTATGCTGCAAAATTTGTTGGTAGTCTTCAGACTTCATAATGCCATGCACACGGTCAAGTAGTCCAGTGCCAGAGGCAGCAAAGCAACCCCAAAACATCAGGGAACCTCCGCCATGTTTGACTGTAGGGACCGTGTTCTTTTCTTTGAAGGCCTCTTTTTTTTCCTGTAAACTCTATGTTGATGCCTTTTCCCAAAAAGCTCTACTTTTGTCTCATCTGACCAGAGAACATTCTTCCAAAAAGTTTTTGGCTTTCTCAGGTAAGTTTTGGCAAACTCCAGCCTGGCTTTTTTATGTCTCTGGGTCAGAAGTGGGGTCTTCCTGGGTATCCTACCATAGAGTCCCTTTTCATTCAGACGCCGACGGATAGTACGGGTTGACACTGTTGTACCCTCGGACTGCAGGGCAGCTAGAACTTGTTTGGATGTTAGTCGAGGTTCTTTAGCCACCATCCGCACAATCTTTCGTTGAAATCTCTCGTCAATTTTTCTTTTCCATCCACATCTAGGGAGGTTAGCCACAGTGCCATGGGCTTTAAACTTCTTGATGACACTGCGCACGGTAGACACAGGAACATTCAGGTCTTTGGAGATGGACTTGTAGCCTTGAGATTGCTCATGCTTCCTCACAATTTTGCTTCTCAAGTCCTCAGACAGTTCTTTGGTCTTCTTTCTTTTCTCCATGCTCAATGTGGTACACACAAGGACACAGGACAGAGGTTGAGTCAACTTTAATCCATTTCAACTGGCTGCAAGTGTGATTTAGTTATTGCCACCACCTGTTATGTGCCACAGGTAAGTAACAGGTGCTGTTAATTACACAAATTAAAGAAGCATCACCTGATATTTCAAAGGGTGCCAATACTTTTGTCCACCCCCTTTTTTATGTTTGGTGTGGAATTATATCCAATTTGGCTTTTTGACAATTCTTTTTGTGGTTTTCCATTGAAGACAAATTAAATGAAGATATTATTACCAAAGCATTTGTGATTGCAATCATTTTCTGGAAGAAATTGAGTATTATCTGACAGAATTGCAGGGGTGCCAATACTTTTGGCCAGCACTGTAGATGTCAGGTCTGCTATATGACATTGGCATGTGATGTTGCCATGTTTCCCTATGCACAGCCAGATCATTATCTATACTTGATTGAAAAACTGTGACATTAAGGGTTAAATACAGATATTGCTGGAAATGAATAGCACTATAACAAAGTTAGCTCTGCTACACGTAGTCCTGTTCCTGAGATTCTGCTTCTATATGAACAATTAGTAATTTTCATGTACAGATTTTCCACCGTGCAGAGTAAATCTCCTTTATTTCCCACCTCTATAGTCTCCCTGTCAGTCTCCTGGGAAAGTCCAATCACAGGTCCTTAGTAGGATAATGGAGTAGTCCTGTAGACCAGTATAGAGTGGTCCTATAGACCAGTATATTGGTCCTATATAGCAGTATAGAGTAATCGAGTAGCTCCTCCAATTCCGTAATAATCCAGTGACTGATTCCTATATACCAGTATGTATATATATATATATATATATACATCTAATTATATACTATTAATAATTCTATAATATAATATAAAATTTATTTTGCAGGTGGAGTCGGTAACTTTTTCCCACCTCATTGTGAATTTTCTTTCTAACTTCCCAGTACATTGTACAGAATATTACACAATATCATTACCAAGTACAATTTGTCCCGCAAATGTTAAGACCTCATATGGCTCTGTGACAAAGTTATGGTGTTTGGAAAGCAGGGAGTTAAAAACAAAAATCGAAAAATGTCTGCGGCCTGAAGGGGTTAATTCCCCAGGAGACCACTTTAAACCCTTTACATAAAGTAATACACTTTGTTATATCCAGTACCGGAGGAGCGGAGCCTGGCACATGGACCTACTGTAGTGTTCTCAGGATGTAGGTGTCGGGCCCCGCACTAGCCTGGCCGCAGTGTCCCTCTAATATGGTGAGTGACTTAGGGCAGTTATGACTAGAGCAGATCCGCTGTAACGCTCGCGGATGTACAGGACAGAGCTAAGAGACTTCCGAATAGTTGACTCCATTAGCTCATTGCACCGGTGGGTGCACCCAGATAATGCCACGAGAGATCATCTGCTCAGTGCCCAGGACCAGCACAGTCACTCGCAGGGCCAGTAACCTCAGGGAGCCACTTCCACAATGACGCACCACCTCCACCCATCAAAGGGGTTAATTATCGGGTCCTGTAAGCCAAAGTGCAGCTGACTACAGCCCCGAGTCACAGAGCTCCTGCCGCTGGCTCCACTCACAATGAGCCTGTTATTCCCGGCAGGATCCAGACCATGGAGGAATCTAAATATCCTCCTTTTCTCTCACATCTGAAATAACACGCGGGTTCCGCTCCACAATCTCTCCCTGTGAACGGCCGGCCCGTCTCCCATCACCTGAACTAACACAACATGCACTGAGTCTCACCCTACTGCTCCCAGTGCCACCTCCTGCCACAGGAAGCCTGAGGTTGGATACCCGGGGCAAATGGTTACTATAACATCTGCGTGGCCGCGTGTACAGGACCGTATTGTTAGTGAGATGTATGCGAGCGCCCATCTGAGGCAGGAGACTCCGGCTACGGGAAAATGGAGCACTGGAGAGGATACAGAGCAGGTGTCACTAGTGATAGAGGTTGTGTATATCTATATAACATACACCGCTATGTAATAACTGTATATACATCACTATCTGATGTCAGAATGAGCCCCCCCTTCCTGCTTACATTGCCTCATCATAAAGGCATCAACCCACAGAGCAAAGTCTTATTGGAAACACTGGTGGCTTAGATACTGGTGGCTTAGATACCAGTGGCTTAGATACCGGTGGTTTTCTGTTCTACACTGGTGATCAAGGAGAAAGTTACAGCCAGCCAAGCACAGCTAGAGCAAGTGGTGCTTAAGATTCCCCCATTGGACTTCTGAGGAGCCTTCGTGGCCAGAGATCAGCAGGACAGACCCCGAGAGTGCGGCACATGGCGGACCCCGAGGGTGCGGCACATGGCGGACCCCGAGAGTGCGGCACATGGCGGACCCCGAGAGTGCGGCACATGAAGAACCCCGAGAGTGCGGCACATGAAGAACCCCAAGAGTGCGGCACATGGCGGATCCCGAGAGTGCGGCACATGGCGGACCCCGAGAGTGCGGCACATGGCGGACCCCGAAAGTGCGGCACATGAAGA
Source organism: Leptodactylus fallax (assembly GCA_947044405.1). Taxonomy (NCBI): domain Eukaryota; kingdom Metazoa; phylum Chordata; class Amphibia; order Anura; family Leptodactylidae; genus Leptodactylus; species Leptodactylus fallax. The sequence continues at coordinate 1,643,309 of CAMRHE010000159.1, read as the reverse complement.
ACCCCGAGAGTGCGGCACATGGCGGATCCCGAGAGTGCGGCACATGGCGGACCCCGAGAGTGCGGCACATGGCGGACCCCGAGAGTGCGGCACATGGCGGACGCCGAGAGTGCGGCACATGGCGAATCCCGAGTAGGCGGCACATGGCGGACCCAGAGAGTGCGGCACATGGCGGATCCCGAGAGTGCGGCACATGGCGGACCCCGAGAGTGCGGCACATGAAGAACCCCTGAGAGTGCGGCACATGAAGAACCCCGAGAGTGCGGCACATGGCGGATCCCGAGAGTGCGGCACATGGCGGACCCCGAGAGTGCGGCACATGGCGGACCCCGAAAGTGCGGCACATGAAGAACCCCTGAGAGTGCGGCACATGAAGAACCCCGAGAGTGCGGCACATGGCGGATCCCGAGAGTGCGGCACATGGCGGACCCCGAGAGTGCGGCACATGGCGGACCCCGAAAGTGCGGCACATGAAGAACCCCTGAGAGTGCGGCACATGAAGAACCCCCGAGAGTGCGGCACATGGCGGATCCCGAGAGTGCGGCACATGGCGGACCCCGAGAGTGCGGCACATGGCGGACGCCGAGAGTGCGGCACATGGCGGACCCCGAGAGTGCGGCACATGGCGGACGCCGAGAGTGCGGCACATGGTGGTTTCTCTGCTGTGTTTTGTGAAATCACATCAAGAACATTTTACAACAGTTTGTCAATTTCCGCAGTTTGACCCCACTGTGTAAATATGTCCATATAGTCTTTAGTTCATATCCTAGCAGAGGAAGGAGGCAGAAAGGGTCAGAAATGGGAACGGATCCCACCACAATGGGGAAGGGAAACCTCTCATTGGGCTCTGATGAGCTTCTTCTATTGAACCCGAGTTACCGTACATTCCTGTGGCAGCTAAGACAATAGATGTGACCCGCAAGTTATGTTCTTGCTGACCAGACAATCATGGTTACCCGCATTATAGATACCTCCAATCCTCCAAATAAGGATCCACCATGTTGGATTTAGTGTTGGATCACTGGAACAGCTGGTGTCTGGCAGCCTCTCCATAGACATAATGTGACAAAGGTGTTTATGTAAGGATCAGGATCTAGTGATGTCTAACACTGGTTCTTCCAGCAAGGGGGCCCTTCAGCTATTTACACAACAAAATATAACCAAATTTTGTAATAGTAAAAGTAGCTTTGTCCCATTGTAAGCAAGCCCCCATGTCAGCAACCACGCTAACACAGCTAGAAAGTGACAGCGAGGAAACTAAGAATACAAAGTACATAGCTCTATATGTCAGACCTTCATACAGCGAGACCCCAGGCCAAGAGCAGATAAAGCACAGACTGGTCCTACAAGGGATGTACAGACAGGGAGCCCAGACACAGGGCACAATGGCCGCTATTCATTCCCAGGTCCTTCAGTGCCCGTCTATGACCAGCCTCATCCTGCAGGACAGGCGGCAGCTGTCTCCTCACGCCGTAACATTTTCCATGTGGGATTTCTGGACTCTGAGAATTTACTAATAAACACATTTCATCCCTTGGGACCAAAAACACTGCACATAAGCAGAGTACAGAGAGCGTGAGGATAAGATGCAGAGAGTGACACCATCCTCATCCTGGGATAGACTCCTGTAATATTTCCATATGGTCAATATAAAGAAGGTCTCACGGCCTGAGACTGCGAATAATATAGTGTGAATATGGTCTGGTGGTTGTACCAAGTACCAACTTATCACCTAACCCCAGGAGAGGTGATGTGACTGGTGGAGGTCTGATGGTGCTCAAGCTTGCATGCTGCCGCTCCATTTATCTCTATGGGACGGCTAAAGGGGGCGGCGTACAGTGCTAGGTATGAATAGAGCATGCTCGACCTACCGCTCCATGCGTACAAGGGACGTGGACACAAACCCTGTTAACATGATTGGTGGATAAGCGAGGAGCTGAAAACCTGGCACAACCAGTTTAACCAGGGCTGTGGGGTTGGTAGGCCAAACCACCGACTCCGACCATGGCAGCCATGGTCAGACAGAGGCAGTAAAGATCCTCTAATTCATGGAAAAGCCAGTGACTCCTATGAAAGCAAATATGTAACAATCTATTCATCTAATTCATTGTACAATATTCATAAATCTATAATACAATTAAAAATAATCATTTTAGTCTTTCTGACTCCAGCGTCACACAGCCCAGAGTTTAATGTAGCCTGGTTGCTATGATAACAATGCCTCACAACTACCATGTATTATGTGGAGTTGCTAGGGGCAGTAAATCCCTAGCAACCAGTCTGATTAGCGTATATAATATAGACAGGCACCATGTAAGGCTAAGGCCACACGCTGCAAGTTCGCAACAGGTTTGACGCAACGCCTGAAACCCAGACTAGCCACATGGGACGTCGCCTATGACACCTGATTTTGGCTGTTTTTTGCTGTACGTGTTCCCTATAGACTTTGCGCTGTGAATTCCCTGCATGTGGTCTTGTCGTGTTTTTCAACTTCAGTCCGCAAGTGTCTGCATAGGTTCCGGAACACTTGGCGATTCCGGATTTGCTGACAATAACTATACGCCAGCTATGTAATACTATAGAAGCTCTAAGAACATGGCCACGACAGGTACGATGGCCCCGAGAAAGGACCCAGAAAATTACTGGATTTTAACCCTGCAGGGCCCAGGTTAACCAGACGTACAATGACCTAACTTTACCTTTAGTTAAAGATGTCTAACTTTGGGGTACAAAGCAGACGGCTCCAGGACACCTGCTCCTAAAACTGTAGACGTGTTCACGTAGGAAACCCAATGACACACATGCTGCTTTGTACATAAAAGGGCATCGGCTCTGACAATGGGACCTGTGTATGGAGCGGCCTGTGTATTATGTGCAGGATTAACCATTAACAAGAGCTTATTGACACCATCCATACACCGTGATCAGATAGAAGAGACACCTCTGCGGCCAGGAAGGGGTTACATTAATATCCCTTTCCCATTACTAAAGAGTACAAGAATGTGCTGGTAGTCAGATTCCTGCCCCCCTGGTTTGGCACGAAGAGCCTCTGGTGACTGGATTTAAAGCCTTGTCGCCACAAAGACTTCTTTCTTATGGAGCAGAACAGAGTCCCAGTGTCCCACTGGACGCTCGCTGTATGAGATGTGCGGGAGCTCGTACCACTGTGTGACCAGGGGCGGGCGCTGCTCACCAGAAAGGGATCAGATACCTCGGTCCTGAACTGGGCGCAGCCGGGGGGCACAAACTATCCTGGTCCGCCGGCTACATTGTAACACTGGGGTCATATTTATACAGGTGTGAGACATTTATGGTAGGGTCTCGTCTTCTATCACAGGGTAGGCAACCTTCGGCACTCCAGCTGTTGTAAAACTACAACTCCCAGCATGCATACTTGCTGTACTGTTCTTGGAACTCCCATGGAAGTGGATGGAGCATGTTGGGAGTTGTAGTTTCACAGCAGCTGGAGTGCCGAAGGTTGCTGACCCCTGTTCTATCAGGATGCAGACAAGCAGGAGGGTAAGAAATTTAGCAACATCTGTAGATTTTGAGGGGATGTTATCCTGCTCTGCACGCCAGAATTCTGGTATCAAAAAGCTGCAAAATAGTTTTTTGCAACTTTTTGTGCTTATTTGTGCAAAATTTTGCAACTTTACACTAGTCAAGCCACTTGAAAAGTGGGTGTGGTGATGTGCACCAGATTTACCAAATGCGGCTCATTGAGAAGGCCATGTTCACACACAGGAATTAGGAGCTGATTTTGAGGCAGATTCTGACAGCTCCAAATTTCACCTGAAATCCCTCTGGAATGAATAGCTGGCAGATTTTGGGACTGTTGTTCTGCCCAACTAATTCAGCGTCAGATTCCCCCGTGTGATCCAGAATCTGCCGCTGATTTTGAGATGGATTCTGCCAAAAATCAGCGCCAGACTCAGCCCTCATACTGCCTCCCTTTGTATTGATCTTGCCATGGATTTTGTGGCTGATTCAGCCGCAGAGTCCCCGGCTCGAGACTCCCTACTGAATAGGTCCATTGATCTGGGCCTAATAATCAGCTGAAAATGAAGAAGAATCCAGAAGATGGATGTCCACCTCAAATTCCTCTTCATTTTCTGCTGTGTGAACTTAGTCTTAGACTTAAAGGGGTTGTCCAGGAATTTGGTGCCTCACTGCTGTGGCCTACGTAATCACTGAGACCAATCACCAAGCAGTGACCGGTAACCCCATTCTAGGTAAAAGGGGTTGTACAAAATTAGAAAACATGGTTTCGTTCTTCCGAAAACAGCGCCACATCAGTCTGTGGGTTGTGTGTGGTATTGCAGCTCAAGTTCACTGAAGTCAATGAGGCTGAATTGCTATACCACACATAACCTGTGGGCAGATGAGGCGCTATTCTTAAAAAAAAAACAGCCATATTCTTGTAATCGTGATCAACCCCTTTAATCGGGTCCTGAAGACCCCAGCCTCATTAAGTCATACTATTCAGAGTGTCTGCAGCCTAAAACTGGAAAAGCCCCTCCTTACATCTGTACCGTTACATATATGTACGATATGACCTCTACTATATACTGTATTACATGGGTTCAGTCCACAGGATAGGGGATAAGTTTCTGATCACTGAGGGTGTGACTGTGAAGAACGCCATTTATCACGAGAACAGGGGTCCCCAAGTGAACATAGCAGGGGGTGCATGCTCTGCCACGCTACATTGGCTTCTGTTTTAAAAGGTTTTATTTCTGCTTTTCGGCCATCATAATACAGTAACAAGTGCAGTATGTGTAAAGAGCTGGGACCCCAGACTAAGAACATACACCCCATTCATACCGCCCCGCGCCCCCAACCCAGAGGTACAACCAATCTCAGACATCTCCAGCCATCATGACCACGTCTTATCAGACTTATAGAGACAGGTGTAATCGCTGATAGAGCGGATCATGTTTATTAATAAGGTGAAGTCAACGCTCAGGAGATGATACATCTGGAGGTCACCTTACAAAGAAAACGAAAAAACATATTGTCATGGTAGCCATCTACAATATCACTCCATACACCCAGGAGACTGACCAGGGTACAGTAAATGTGGTGGAGGAAGCAGGACTGGATAAAAACATTTCTAGCACTGACCACAGTGTCAAAAAAAAATCCTCATACGTCCGCTCGGGAATGTCTCGCTGCCACCCTTGTCTTCTGGACAAGGACCCGCAGACTGCAGTAAGTCATATGTCTGTGTTAAAGGCTTGGGCAGGTCAAAGGGGTCTCAAGGAGATCCTCCATATATAACTGGGAGGCTAAATAATAGTTATACACATTAAGAGCCGCCATACCTCTGCGGGACTGCAACAGGGGATAACCAAATCCATCCTTCCTCCCTGCCAGTATCATACTGTCTCTTTGGCCAAACAATGTCACAGGCAGGAACAGGACACGACAGGTGTGAAATGGGGCCGCCGTGACTTAAGGTCCTCTCAGTAGAGACCACCAGGGGATCAAAGTTAAGGGTTTGATACTCCAATAAGTTGAGAGACACCATCTGCAGGGGCGCGGAGAGGTCCTGCCGTAGAGTATATGGCAGACACAGAGGGAAGAGCACTGACTTGGACAGAAATACCTCTGCTCCATTCACTTCTGTGGCACTTCAGGCTCGGGTCACGTTATGTCGGAGTCTCCATTAGGGTCAATTAGCAAAAATTTTATCCCATAAAAACAGTAAGTGATTTTCTGGTCTATAACTCCACATACTGACTCTTCACCCTGACAGCGAGCAGACAACAATATGGACAGACAGAATTGCACTATAACTACAAGGTAGTGATGTAATATCGTAATATACCAAGCTGCAGTAACCAGAACTGAACACGTGGTGGCAGCAGACATACACAAATCTGAGCTCTCCTCCTGTACACAGGCTTTAGGATGTATGGGAACCCCTCTGTGTACAGACTAGGATGATACATGGTATTGTTCCTATACTACCGGTAGCTATGTGCTATATACCTATATATGTTCAGTATCACATACAGTATATACTAGGAGGCTCTCCGTGTAGGTCTATGACTCTCTGCCCGGTCTGCTCTCATCTATCACATGCAGCTTCTCTCCTAATATCTCTGCTCCTACAATAAGATACCGTCACTTGGGCCCCCAATTCAGGACCTATACGCCAGTCTGTAGTTAAAGTTGTGCCCTGCAAATCCGTCTCCCATCAGATGCAGGAATATTACTTCTTATAATGTCCCTAAGATGGAATATAGACTGTGTGTGACTACTATACATACAGCGGTCAGCCCCATATAAGACCACCTACCTAATATTGTGCCTGTCCCTCTCATGATAACACAGCTCTGTCCACCAGTAACTGTACAGCAGGACTTCTGTGGGATCAGACCATATGGGCTAACCTTTACTCCCCATACACATTGGGAGTCCATGGCCCTGTGGTCAGGTCACCAGTTGCCCCTCCTTGGCCCACTTTTAGTAGGGATTGACCAATGAATACCGGAAACACTGCACAAGACCGGCCATTTTGGAGATGCTCTGATGCGGTCACCTAGCCGTCACGATTCTATCCTTGCCAGACCCTTCAGATACTTGGGCCCTGTTCACATGCTGTTTTTGGTGTGGATTCTGTCTCCTATTGTTTTTACAGTAGGACGCTGAATAAATAAGCGTCCGGCTTGATCTTGCCTTGGATTCTGCGGCTGACTTAGTCATGGAGTCTGCGGCTCGAGTACCCCCCTTTCATTTATCTGGACCTTATTAGCGGTGAAAAGCATGGGAGGGGGGGGGGGGGAAATAAAGCATAATCTGAGGCGGATGTCCATCTCAAAGTCCTCTTCATTTTCCATCATGTGAACGGGGCCTTATGCTATTTTCCTACTTCCAACACATCAGCTTCAATAACTTGCTGTCTATTATATCCCACCTCTGGGAGGCGCCATTGTCATGAGATGCATTCACCATCTGTAGGTTCTCTTTAATGTTATGGATGATCGGTGTACTATATATAACAGTATATGATACATCCCAGTGATGGTGTACACAGCTGGATGCCATGGCTTGTCAGACCATACAGATGTGGCCCCTGACTAACAGGTAACTCTCCACCATTGTACAGTTGTAGACCACATCCCAGCAGCAGAGGGGTTAACCAGCACATATGGCCGGCTGGTTGTAATGTCAGATGAGTCTGTAACTGAATACGAGTCCAGCTGTTCCATACATCCCACCTGTTCTCACAGGGAACTCCGACACAGAACGTCGTGTACACAAGCAGCCGGCAACCTACACACCGTGTGATAGATATCACAGACTGAAGGTAGAAGTGAGGGGGGCAGAGAGAGGGCCTGACAGCACAGACCCCGGCCCTGCAGCCCCTACTGTCACCTACAAGAAGTGCTCTTATACAAAGCATGGCCATTGGCAGCCGCATACAAATGCTCATGGTATCTACATGGATGGATCGGCCATGTGTATTGCAGTTCCCTAGCTACCCACACATTTTTGTTTTTTTTGCAGATCTGCAAATACAGATGACACACTGACGCCTGTTTTTGCAGACACACGGCACTGATGCTGAAGACACTGATGACACACAGGACGCAAAACATGAACACTGGACAGTATTTTGCGAGCCGCAAATTACACACGAGGCCTAATAGTATTTTCTAGTAGCAGATGCCCCGTGCCAGTTAAGAGGTACCTGGGAAAAAATCTGACTTGCATTACCTGCCTATAACCCCCTGCTGGCGGCCTCAACCTGAAGGCAAAAACTGGCTAAAAAAAATGAATACCAAAAAACACAATCCTACTAATGTACTCAATATAAGAACAAAAATGTGCAAGTACATCTGAATCAGTCATTGCTGGGCCAGGAAGGTTCGGGTTATACCGGGGGTGGGTTTCTAGCAGTAGTTTCAGCAGTTTTACCCCCATAGTAAGATCAGCGCCGCTGAGTGACACTCCACAGAGAATCAGCGCAGAGAGCGGAGGAGATTTCATACAAGAAAACACAAGGAATAGAAATTTAAAAACATGCTAATATCCATGAGTGGAGCCGCCATCTCCATCCATTACCCTGAGCTCCGCAGGATTAAACACCATTTTGATAGCAAATTCTCTTTAAAGCCAAAAAACTTTCCTTGAGTAAATTATTTAAAGGAAAGAATGAAAGACGCGCTAGGAGGCTGTATATGTGCGCCTGGTGGCAGAGAATGGCAGATTTCTATCAGGCACCCCATAATCCTTCAAGGAGGAAGCCTTGTGTATTACACGGCTGTTACCGGACACCATGTCTGTACATATTATTATCCCCATCTTCATGCAGATGATACGTATCACCGTGTGTATATAGTGTATATAGACAATGTTACCTATCCCCATCTTTATGGAGATGATACGTATCACCATAAGTATATAGTGTATATAGACAATGTTACCTATCCCCATCTTCATGCAGATGATACGTATCACCATGTGTATATAGTGTATATAGACAATGTTACCTATCCCCATCTTCATGCAGATGATACGTATCACCATGTGTATATAGTGTATATAGACAATGTTACCTATCCCCATCTTCATGCAGATGATACGTATCACCATGTGTATATAGTGTATATAGACAATGTTACCTATCCCCATCTTCATGCAGATGATACGTATCATCATGTGTATATAGACAATGTTACCTTGCACTCTCGAATGTTGCCGACGCGGTTTTCCCGATGGCACCAAAACCTACTCCAACTGCCAGGCCCTCTAAGAGAGAAGAACAAAAAGAACAGGTGATTTACCAGAAGGAAACTTTTCTATATTATCTATATATATGGATGTCATTATAGGAGCCTGAATACACTGATATCAGCCTTTACCTAGTTAGCCTCTATCCTCATGACTGTGTCGGTATTATCACAGGCCCATGTATGCGACACTGAGCTCAAGGCAAAATGCCCAACCGGCTCGATTACTGCAGCCCAGACTCACTAGATGGAGTGTTTCCATGGAGGCCTGGGCTGCACACGGATGTCATCCATGTACCATCTGTACCGCTTTACCATGCACATGGCTGTATGTAGCCTAAGGCGGCATTGATACTAGTGTTTTTCGCACTTTCCTGCAGTATAACAGTGTTGACTTTGAAAAAATAAAAAAATTCTCCTCCAACTTAAAATTTGACAAATCAGCACCATTGGCCTAGACCGGACTTGCTCTGGGATGGGACCACCGTACCGTAGTCATACATTATGAGGAGGAGATGGGGGGGCGAGTGTGATACTCATGTACGTGTCTTCTGTCTGGGAGTCATTCCAGATTTTGGACTAAGGCGTACACTTTAGAATTCAGACCCATCCAAATCGATAGGATTGTTTGTACGAGTGATCCCACCATTTCCATTAACAAGTAAATCAACCAATGAGGTGCATCGAGTCCGTGCAAGTTGGCTGATGGTCGACCAAAAGTTGACGATAAGCAATGACAATGGTAAACACAGGTGCGGGGTCTGAGGCGCTGTCCCATATCTTACTCTGGATTATCTATGGATATGGGATTTCCACAGTTTTTGTTTTATTTTACATGTATTTTTTGTTACTGACATGTGTAACCTGCGCCTCTGAGCCATGGCTTGGGGTGGAGGGGTATACGCTGCAGGCCAATACAACTTCTGTCCAGTGATTCTATTATGGAGGCTTCAGAAATGATTTAGCTAGACAGAGTCGTACACCAGGATGAGACACATCAGGGGGTGGTGACACGACATGAGCACAGTGACATAAGGTGCCCCATACTACACAGACTTTCATGGCAATGAGTCACAAGCCAACCCATGAAGCAAAGGTTACCCTGACCTTTCCCATGCAATTACCCTACACACATTAAAGACATTTAATTAGTAGGGAATGGACGCCGGCGGAGCCATTAACATCACAAACATCGCAGGGCCCGACACTTGCTTGTCACTCTGGTTTAGTCCTTGGTTTAGTCACAGTGTCAGGTTGACGTAAAATGCTCCGGTGGATCTGTAACATCATGGCTGACAACGCTAGAGACAGCCTGCTGAGACTAGATGATGTACGGAGGACAGACTGAGAGGGGCGGACTGCGCCAACCCAAACCAATTATCATAATGGGGGCCTGGTCCAGCTGCAATACCATGGCCAGGAGTGTAAGGCACTGACGGAAACAGACCTTACATGGAGCTGCAGGGTGCGGGAAAATTGGGTCACCCCGTATGGATTGGTAATAAATGCTATTGCTGGAATACACCTGTAAGTCACTATTCATTACAATGACTTAAAGGGGTTAAAATCTTTTACAGGGCATTGCGTGCACTATATGAACTTGCTTATGGTATATAAGATGGTTCCCGCTGCCCCAGTGATTAGTGGGCGGTGGGGAAGTTACGGTCCTCAGCTTCCCCTCCCGCCACTATAAGCTACTTGTGATATCACTAACTCTGTTCTACACTATGGACTTGGAGCCAGAGTAGAGCAGAGTGTGTCATGTGACCAAGAATCAGAGGGACAGCTGTGCAAAGCAAATCAGCAGGGTGCCCGGGGACTGTCTGCTATACAGTAGGTAAGTATATACAATAGAGTGAATGCCATGTAAAATGACACACAACCCCTCTAACAAAGACATACGCTTAGTATAAATCTCTGCTGCCAATTTCAGCATGGCCGCCCGTGACAGCAGATGAGGGAGAGAAGGGTTTGGCATGTTGGATATCGATTTGCCGTATCCCTTTGTACTTGGGGAGATGAGCAGAAGGTGCCTGGCTGCGGCTTCCTCTACTCTCAGAATTGACAATGCATGTTGAGCAGAGCCCAGCATGCATGTGTATGGAGGTATCAGGGGAGTTAGCTGATATGTATGACCAGCCTTAGGTTTGCAGGTAAGTATAATATATGATCAGATTTACTATAAGACCCAGTAGGGTTAATGCAGGCTCTCCCTGCACGTCTGCCATATAGCGTGTAGTCCGTCCTCCTCCCAGATCTGTGCACCCTCGGGCTCGAGGCCTGACCTTTGGTGGCAGAATGTCTCTTTCAATCATAGACTCACTCACTTTACGGGCAGGTGATCATCACATCCATCTTCCCTTTAATGTTGCAGACACTGAAACCTTCCAACAGCGAGCTGTAATTCCTGTATTCACCCCCTCCTCCGGGTTCTGCCTCCATCTCAATAAGCTTTCTTACATAACTTACTACAGCAATGAGAATCTCCTCATAATGTCTCGGCCAGTGTTCATACCATTGCATATAAGCACCGCTCCTCGGCCCACCCCTGGTTTTTCACTCTCAGACTTCTGCACAGGCAGCGCGTGCTCTTTTTTTGTTATTTTTACAGCTTTGCTGAAATGTTAATGGTGACAACACGATGACAGAGCTGCGGCAGCGCTGACAAATCTCCTGCCCCTGGGCAGCCGCTCACATCATCGCCTCCATTATGGAAACCAATAAGTCTCGTCAGCAAGACGATGCTAAACAATGCAAAACATGGAGAAAATCTCAGGATGGATCAGGCCACGTACGACAGGATAATGGAGGTTCGTCCTGCTGCCCCCCAGCCTGATCCACTGCAGATAAATGCTATCTACTGCTCTCTGTTATCAGTCATTCTAGACTGGGGTAGAAGATGACTGTAGAGCTGGTCACTAAAATAACAGACAGATTAAAATCCTGCTCCTCGTGACCACTTTTTTGCATGTCACATACATGCATTTGGTTTTCACCCCAAACTTGGCTCAGATTTGATTAAAGGGGTTGTCCTGGATCGGAATGTAATTGATACTGAAGACTCCCGGACCCCTTCCTGATCGGGTGTTTTTTGGTCCGCCAGAAGCCATATAATAGGTATATGACTAGAAGCAGCCCTGCTCCTATTCAAGTGAGCCTTCACCACTACAGTGTACTGAGCTCCGTATACTGTATACAGCTTACAGTCCGTACAGTGTAGTGGTGGCGCCTGGAACTGCAGACCTGCACTCACTCACTTGAATAGGAGCAGAGCTGCTTCTAGCTGTATACATAAAACACTTGATCGGGTCTGGGTGCCAGGCCATGACTGATCTGATACTCATGACCTATCCTGTGGATAGTTCATCAATATCAATTAGCTTCAGATCATGGACAACTCCTTTAAGGATCCTTCACAGGATGAAGTTCAAACGACATCCACTAGGTGGCAGCAGCGTAGACAGATATAGCATATTAATTTGTGAAACAATATCATAAAATCATGTTGTCTTGAAAACCTAATCATCTTGTGACATATATATCAGGACATGCCCAGCCAAGAGGGAAGCTAAAGACACATTTGTATCTCCTCTGCTGCACAGTGTGAATGGCAGCTTAATAATTTCATATCACACATTATATAGCAGTTGAAAGGTGACTCAAGACTGCAGTCAGGATCCTCTCTTTGCTCATCTTAAGTATCGTCCTTGCCTCCCGCATCTGATGCTAAAACAGGTGCCAAGTAAAGAGAAGGATTGTGTGGGAGGGAGACACATCACAGAAACATGAGACGGTGTGAACTGCTCCTATAAAGACACTCAATGTATTGTCTGCAAAAGATGGAGAAAACAAATCTGTTGTTGTCTTTACACCCAACTAATAGACATCTTGTTTACTCTGCACCTTATTAGGGAGACAAGAAGGGAAGGAAATAGAGGAGAGCCCCAAATACACTCATCGTCTATATGGAGCCTGAAACTAGATAATACCCCAGGAATAACATTAGACAATAGTTCCTGCAATACTGGGGCTTAGTTAAACTATTAGGGGTGTATCTGACCATAAACCTGTTGACTGTATACTACATCAGCTGTATGGACACAGTGACTGCACCAGCAGAATAGTGAGTGCAGCTCTGGAGTATAATACAGGATATAACTCAGGATCAGTACAGGATAAGTAATGTAATGTATGTACACAGTGACTGTACCAGCAGAATAGTGAGTGCAGCTCTGGAGTATAATACAGGATGTAACTCAGGATCAGTACAGGATAAGTAATGTAATGTATGTACACAGTGACAGTACCAGCAGAATAGTGAGTGCAGCTCTGGAGTATAATACAGGATGTAACTCAGGATCAGTACAGGATAAGTAATGTAATGTATGTACACAGTGACAGTACCAGCAGAATAGTGAGTGCAGCTCTGGAGTATAATACAGGATGTAACTCAGGATCAGTACAGGATAAGTAATGTAATGTATGTACACAGTGACTGCACCAGCAGAATAGTGAGTGCAGCTCTGGAGTATAATACAGGATGTAACTCAGGATCAGTACAGGATAAGTAATGTAATGTATGTACACAGTGACTGCACCAGCAGAATAGTGAGTGCAGCTCTGGAGTATAATACAGGATGTAACTCAGGATCAGTACAGGATAAGTAATGTAATGTAATGTATGTACACAGTGACTGTCCCAGCAGAATAGTGAGTGCAGCTCTGGAGTATAATACAGGATGTAACTCAGGATCAGTACAGGATAAGTAATGTAATGTATGTACACAGTGACTGCACCAGCAGAATAGTGAGTGCAGCTCTGGAGTATAATACAGGATGTAACTCAGGATCAGTACAGGATAAGTAATGTAATGTATGTACACAGTGACTGCACCAGCAGAATAGTGAGTGCAGCTCTGGAGTCATTGATGATGGGTTTCCAGTACCTGCAGTCATTGTGGATGGTGTAGGATCAGTGTGGGTGAGGGTTACCCATGTACTGCCTCTTCATAAGGTATTTCCAGCAGACCAGGTAGCCCCCTGAATCTCTTTGCTATGTCAATGTCCATAGACATCAATGTGGAGGGGTCTTTAACCATATTACGCAGAGCCTTCACAAATAATGCAGATGTGAGCGCTCTGCATAGTTCACTGATATAATTAGCACACCCATCAAACTCAATTAAGATGATTTCTGCAGATGCTGCATCTCTGATGAGCTGATATAGATTGAAATCTTGACTGTGGGGGGTATCTGCTCAAACACACTATAACTGATGAAGCATAAACTTCTCCCGGTCCTGGTTACTGTAAGTCTTCACATCATTGACTGACTGCTCATTCTGACAATGTGATGACCCAAAGTGGCCCTGGCTAGAGTGCCTACATAGATGTAGCTGTATTCTGTTTCTACTGTGCATAACCTTGCCTTGTCTCCTGACCTTGTCCCAGCCTGCTGTCTCCATTCCACTAACTAACTGCCATTGACCTCAGCTTGTTACCTGACCTTGTCCTATCAGGGGCCTAGATCTTGTAATACATACCTGGTATTTACCCAGGTCTGTTTCTGACCATGAGCCTGTGCTGCCAGGCCTGACCTTCTGCCTGTTTAATCACTCTGCACAAACTCTGCCTGTCCTGACCTTGGTCAGCATTCACGGATTTCTTCTGCATGACCTCTTCGTGCTCCATAGTTCCTGCCTGGTCAGTTGTTACAAACATCTATACTCCAGGAGGTAGTGACCTGGTGGTCTCCCTGCAGTGAAGTCCAGATTTCATACGGGGGTTAAGGGTCAATACCAGGAAGTCTAATTAGACAACACCCTTAGGAGTGGCCCAAAGTCAATCTGGTTTGGTGACACAATAGGTCCACATCCCGCTGGTCATCACAGCTCCTCATCACATAAAGGCTTATTACAGCTCATCACAACTTTTGCAAATGTAGGAAGATTCCAAAATGAAGTAATGGCTGAAATAAAGTTTGCAGCTGATATCTGCACAACAGGCATCAGCTGCGACTGCCAGACCTCTGTCACTGACAGGTTAAACAATGCTGCATGCAGCCCCACTATTTTAGTCAACAAAATTTGCAATAGAGGCTCCTAAACGAATTTCTGACACAGATGTGAACAAAGCCCAAAGCTGCCCAAACACCTGGGACTGGCCAGTGCTTCTGACTCTTACTTGGCAGCAGATGGGGGGGATAAGAAGCAGCCATGTTGGTTACTCCCCTCTCCCTGTTTAGGGCACATGCACTGCTCGGTCAAGCTGAGAAAAATCGAGTGAGAATAAACGTTCTGCTGGCAGCTTTTTTATGTCTATGACCAATCCGGTTAGGCTTCTGCATAACAAACTATTCCATTGGTCATACATGAAATAACCAAATCTTCAAGTTCCTCTAGATATGTGGAGAATAGTATTTATATCCACCACCAGATCCCAATCCTACTACCCTCAGACATCTGCCACTAGGGGACATTCAGGTCACCCCCATACACATTAGATAGCTGGCAGGTTTATATGGTCCATGCCCTCCTATCCACCCCTTAGTATGGCTGATGGGTAGACCCCGGGGCACTGTACTCCTCTGTGCATGGGTATATATTATACTCACTGCCATAGACACATGAGAGATTAGTTTTTTTGCTGGGTTTGTTTATGCAGGAGAGATGCCGGTGGGGTTATATCTATACCACGTGAAGGGTTTTGTTCACTTTTATCAGGTATTGGTCCTGTGTTTTACATTTGTATCTACGAGAATGTTCCATAGAAGAGGAAGGAGAAACTTGTAAAAGATCCTGGTGAGCGACACCACAGGGACCGAGCCGTAACCACTCTGTACAGCACTGCAGAACATGCTATATGTTATATAAGGGCGCGAACACATCTGTGTCGTTCTGTCCATCACAGGACCAGACGAAAGGACTAAATAATAAAAGGGATCCATGTAATGACAAATAACAACAGCCCCCGAGGGACCTATTAAGGAGTTCATTAGGTATCTATTATTTTCTCACTGCCGCTGAGCACGCCGGACCTCTTCTTCTGCTATTTCTGAAGGGCACTGCCCCAGATGGACTCTGAGGCAAATAAGTAAGTAGCCTGGGCTTTGTTATTTGATGACCGATCCTTACAACAGGTCTTCAAGTCAAGATCCATGGGGGTCCGGCACCCAGAACCTCTGCAGATCAGCTGTTTGAAGTGGCAGCAACACTCCCTGAGCACCACTTCTGGATCACAGGCTATGTTATGTCGCAGATCATTCCCATTCAAGTTAATGAAGCTAAACTCCAATACCAAGCATAGCCACTACACATGCACAGCGCTGTGCTTGAGTTTCTGTAAAGAGGCCGCAGTGCCTGGGAAACCCCTTTAGTTGATAGTCCGTAGTGCATCCCTGAAACCACACTATGACACTTAAATTTAAAGAAGATTGCAAAAGAAGTGAGGCGCTGGTCCAACTTGAAAGAATCTTTATTCCAAATAGGTGTAACACACAACGCGTGCCCACTTGAGAAAGGGTTCTACCCGAAACGCGTTGTGTGTTACATCTATTTGGAATAAAGATTCTTTCAAGTTGGACCAGCGCTCCATCGCCTCACTTCTTTTGCAACCTTCTGGAATATCCTGACGTGTACTTGTTACTACATTCCTGAGGTCGCCAGCCGCTTTGAGAGGTCCATTAGGCACCTCATCCCAACTTACATGCTTAAAGAGCGGTTGTGGACTTACCACAACCTTAAAAGGTGAGCAGCAAATTGCTAGCTATCCGTCATATTTATTCTTAACCATACTGTATTACACTATTAGCGCTCCACGCTGTCTGTTTTTTACTCTTTCGGTATCACTTAAATTTAAAGGGGCTTTCTGATCCCAAATGTTTTTTTTCATACTGATGACCAATCCACAAGACAGTCCGACACTGGATCCTGAGAGATCAGCTGGTGCAGCATTGCTCCTGTAGAAGAAATAGGAGCAGAGCTGCAATTCCCAAGAGCACCGCTATGTAGTGCATACTTAGTATAGGAGTGGTGTTGCACATGTTCCCCAACCACTAGCAGCTTCTGGCACCCGGAGGCTGTTACATCAGCTGATCTGTGTGAGGTCCAGTATCAGACTGTCCTGTGGATAAATCATCAGTATGAAAAAACGATTTGGGGCAGGAAAAGCTGTTTAAGGCACACAAAAAAACAACCCTCTGTCCAGGCTGCTCCCAGTGATTTTTTTTTTTTAACACCAATGGCAACCAGAGACGCCTACTGCTTCTTTATCCATATGGTCCATGACAAGCTTGTACCTGCCTGCAGGCTCACATTTCTGGACGCGAGACATCTCACATTCAGAGCAGTCAGCTGACCACTAGATGATGTTATATGAGGGTCTGTTCTGAAGTTTGGAGCCATAGAAGTCACTTCCTGGCATCTTAGTTCCAGGTTGTTTTCCATAGAACTGAAGGACAAATGGTCTGTCCACGTCTTATTGCACAAAACAAGGCGGGGAGGTGCAATGTGCGACTATTTTTACTTACCGTCCCTGGAACCATTGTGCTTATCAGTACAGCACAGGAACAATTTGTCATTTAAGAACTAACGGAGAGCCGCAGACTTCTCATAGGGAAAGCGTGATAAGAGGCACAGGGATCAGAAAGCAGCAGCACTACAGTACATGAAAGGATTTCTTTTCCTTAGTACGCCCAGTTTAAAGAGCTGTCATGATGGAGAAGTTAAGTGACGCTCCTGATTTCACAAGGGTAAAAACAAACAAACAATACTTCCTATTTATTCATATAGGAACATACAAAAAAAACTGGAATTTTACATACATCTTAGTGAATTCTGAGTTAAAGGGGTTGTCCAGGATCTAGCAAGTGAATGGGAGCAGAACTGCAGGTCTCAACACCACCACTACATTGTACATACGGGAAGCTGTATACAGTGTACAGAGCTCCATACACTGTAGTGTGCTGCCTAGAACTGCTGCTCTGCTCCCATTCACTTGAATAGGAGCATAGCTGGATCCGGCTGTATACCTGGTATACAGCTTCCAGCACATGCACCAGCTAATTGTCATGGGATACGGGTAACGGACTCTGACCGATCTGATACTGATGACCTATTCTGTGGATAAGTCATCAGTATCCAACTTTGCTAGGTCCTGGACAACCCGTTTAATAGATGGGGCTCCCTCTGGTCAGAATCCTCCCATGGCAAGTCTTCCGTTTCCTTACCAGTCAGTGTTTTCTGCTGCCAGGCCCTGGGACAGACAGGATGACACCAATGAACTGCTGCTTTATAGATTTCTCCGCCATTAGCAGAACTTGAATGACTTCACTTTAATGTAAGTTTTTATAAAACACACAAAGGCAGAATAAAATGCTGACTTTCGCGTCTGTTTAGGCAGCGCTGAGACTTGTACGTGACTCTCACCCTGCCCGACTCCTCGTATTTGTCCTCATTACTCCAGAAAGTTTATGGAGAAATAAGAGCTGAAAGGTTTTACGGAGAGATAAAAGCAGGGACGGCGGGTGTAAATGCCTCTTAGTGCGCCCAGGCTGCCTGGCTACCAGCCCACATTGATGTGATTTACGGCTACAGCTTGTTTGTGTGCTGTGATGTCTCCAGCTGGATTGTACTTTTAACATATCACCTTAAAGTTTATGAAGCATCTTGGAGAGCCCGGGAGTCAGGCAGCAGCCGGACCACATCCATTCATTCACATTTAGCAGTAATTCTTGTTTTGCAGAGAGTTCACGCATTTTTAGGCATGTCACATGCTGAATTACACGACATCCATCATCACCTGGTGTGCACATGGCCTGTGCCTGGGGTGGCAGCCCTGACTCCTGCACATTGGCAGGAAGTTTCCCAGCTGGTTTTCTCTCCAGGCACAAGGAGTTTTGAGACTGTCACATCTTATAAGAAGACGGGGTGTAGGATCTGCTGACCTGCACTTCTCCGAGAGACTTCTATGCCTCATCCCAAAGACAAGGCATTCCTGAAGACAAGCGCAGCAGCGGCAAGAAACAGTCAAAGGGCTGAGTGACCCTTCTGCTCTGCTCCGGAGGAACCTGCCTCTGGGTGGTTTGGGAGATCATATCGTGTCCTTACCATAGAGGGTACAGAGGAAGGAGGGGATGAGAATAAAGTATAGACCTGTGAGACCGAGGAGACTGATGTTCACCACTGTCTACTCTAGTGCCCTGTACGGTTATCTGATGTAGGAAATACTTACTGCCCCCTAGGGTTATGTTGTGCTTCCAATGATACCCAGAACTCTGCGCTATAATACAGCAGTGACACGTGTTGGCTGTATGTTTCCAGCACCTACCCCACATGGAAATGAGTGCGTACTAGACGTGCTTTTGTGATCCCTCTTCCTTCCATTACTCCCTATTGTTTTGGTAAGTACTGAGGAATACATTAGAATATGGCAGCACTTGTGGTAACATTGCTATTATTCATGGTACAATATACAAGATGAACAGATCGGAATCCAACAAACTTCACTGGGAAAACAATCAGTATTATTTACAGCTTTTAGAGTCGCTCTCCTCACTGGAGACAAGAATTTCCCTTCAAGAGAAATAAAATTGTAATGAGGCAGCGGATGCTTCGGATCCGTCATCTCTCGTAAAGAAAATAGAGCACCTTCATGTAGAGCGCCCGAATTGTAGCGAGAAAGTGCTCATTGCTAAAATGTATGTATAGAAGACGGAGACAGCCGGACTGCTCGGATCAGTACTAACCTGTACTGGAGAGAGGTCTATACTGCGCCAGGAACTGTCTCATCTACCTACTCCCATCTATCTCCTCTATCTATCTATCTATCTATCTGTCTGTCTGTCTGTCTGTCTGTCTATCTATCTATCTATCTATTGTATCTCTCTAAGTACACCATTTAATTTGCCTTTCACAGATCTAATGCGCACCTAACACCATGCATCTCTCTATGTAATATTATCCATCTAATAATCACATATCCATCCTGCCGTCATGCCCCCTGTTCAGTCCGCCATATTTAAATGTGACACTTCGGCATCTTGGCTCTATCTCTGAATCTCTGGAGGGGTCTTGCTATCCTTCATGACATTTTGTGTGCGACATATATGGTGACTTGTTAAGATTTCTTACAGAGTGTCGGCACAGACATGGAGACTATGCCCGCAGGGTGTTTGTTCACCTGGGGCGCTCACAGGCTGGTTATTATTCTTCAGTAAGAATCAGCTGAGCAAACTGACCCCAGGGCCTGGGGATACATCAGCCTTGTATGTACAGATAAAATGCAGGAAGACTGGAACGGGTGTCGCAACCAATTACAGATAAGAGCCGATAAGATAACAAATGTTCTCTCCTGAGTCATTACCGGTATGGAGGACGTGATGCTGACAGCGCCTGCGGCTCCACCACTGACCAGCCTTACCTTCTTCTACAGACTTACCTGTTCATCTAAGAGCAAAGATCAGTAACAGAGAACCCGGCCATGTATAATAACTGTGCTTCGAGGGGAGATATCACCTTACCTAGTGCAACAATTGGACAAAATCCAAAGGATGTGGAATATTTAGTGAAGCTCATTGTGTATGATATGAATGTGTGATCTGGTCCTGTCTCAGAACCTCCCCTGAAGTCTGCCATTCACCAATTTCTATGACTATAAATCATTCCCGCTGAGGATAATAGGATTTTTTTTGTACTTTATTCATGAATGTATCCGCCACTTCTATGAACATAGACTCCAGCGATATAGTCAAAAATATCGAAGTCAAGCATCTGACTCCATCAGTCTCATCCCCTCCTTACAGAATGACTGAAGGAGTTTCTTTTCCTCTTCAGAACTTGCAAAATGAGTCCTTTGAAGACGGCCACAATGGCTCCGTCTCTATTACCTCTCGTCTTCCAGCGCTCGCAGTGTGAGTCCATCATTCTGAAATTTCTTTTCAGAAGTACAGATTTTACTCATACAAGCGGCTCACCTAATGTACTGCAAAAAATGTGCCAGGAAGATCTACGGGTGACAACTAAATTGCCATGAAATGACAAATATCTGCACTTTTGTTCTTTGTCATTATCATCTTTCATACACAGCACACGTGGATTCTAAAGTGGTAGAGTCGGCGATGTAGTGTGCACCAAAGCCTAGGACTACAAGAGCAATTATCAATGATGTAGTCATCTGTCAGGTTAATACATATTATACACAGCGGTATCAAAGTATGTATGGGACTGGGGAGTGGTGACCTCTATGGGGCCTGTCATTCAGTGATATTTAGAGGGGACCTTTAATCCCCTTCACCAACTCCAACTCTTGGTATCCTTCAATAGCCGCCCTTCCACTGATTCCTGCGCAGTTGGAATTTTTTCTCTAGCCCTCACCATTCCTGAGCAATTGTTTCTATTAGTTTCAAGACGATTAGTCTCTCTACTGTCAGGTGGGCGGCCCCTGCTGTTTTGCATCAGCCCAGGACCACCCACCTGACAATAGAGAGCATAATTGGGCTGGAACTAATAAAAAGGATTGCTCAAGAATGGCGGGGGCTAGAGAAATAATTCCAACTGTGCAGGAATCAGCGGAGGGGCGGCTATTGAAGGATGCAACAAATTGGAGTTGGTAGAGGTGTTGAAAGGTTCCCTTTAAGATCCAATACTGAATAACAGGAGGCTAGAGGCTAGAAACTATAACAGAGACCATACTGAATACCACAAAAAAAAAAAAGAGTGCTGTGTGCAGAATTTCCAGTGTATTTTTATGAAATGCAGATTCACTGCCGTCCACTGCCTCCCACTTTTAAGTGCTGACAGGGAGAACATAGGAGGCATGGCTGACAGACTGATGCTGAGGTCCGAGTTAGGGGACAGCGTTAGTTTTAGATCACCGCTCTATATCCTGCTGCCATTAGAAAAAAAGAAATGTGATTCCACCCCTCTGGCTTTAGCAATTCAGAGGCATTATGGGAAATGTAGGCTGCATTAGTGTTATTTTCATCAACAATAGGAAAACAACAGCTCTTCTACACTGATGTCAGCTAACAAGCACTGCTTCTCTACTGCCGTCCAGAGGCATAACATGAAGCTCCTGGGCCCCAATGCAAAACTTGTAATGGGGCCCCCACTCACCATGTCCTATCTATAACGCTGGTGTCATCTCCCCTATGGCTCCACGGCCCCTGCTGCCATTTGTACGTGTCCCTTCAAAAGTCAGCAGAATTACTGCATAATGGATCATCCCCCGCACCTATTATGAATGTAACCATAAAGGTAAATGATAAAATTCCCATTGCATGCTCCAACCTCTAGGAAGAGATCTTAAGAGCTGTAAAAGTTTTAGGCAAGTGTGGGAAAAAGTAAGAATGCTTTCAGAAATAGAAGGGGTAATAGATTATTTTTGTCAATGACCAAATGGAAGTGAATGAAAGAGAGAAATCCTATGAATATTTGGTGTGACCTTTGCCCTTTGGAGGAGGAGTCCTGGAAGTGATGATACGGCCCCCACCGATATAGCCCTGATCTCATCATCATCCAGTCTGTCTGGGATGACATGAAGAGACAGAAGGATTGGAGCAAGCCTACATCCACAGAAGATCTGTGCTTAGTTCTCCAAGATGGCGGCGGGAACAACCTCCCTGCCGAGTTCTGCCAAAAACTGTCTGTTCCGAGAAGAAGGCAAAGGGCAAGAATTATTTCCACGTCTGCCTAAAACCTTTGCACAGTACTGCTCATAATTCAGTGGGACCTTTACACATCTGTCTTCAGTAAACCCACCAGAAGCCAGGATTATATACAGGGGGTCTCTGACCTTTACATGAATATATTATGAAATATTCTGCAGATAATTCTGCACCAGATTTTTTTCACCATTTCATTGATAACTGCATACATCCCCACCAATTTAATGCTGATGGCCTATCCTAGGAATCAGTGTGGGGTCTGGAATCAGTGGGGATTCGACACCCTGGACCCACACAGATCAGCCGGCTGAAGAGGTGCAGTTTACGGGTGAGTGCTGCAGCCTTTTCATTGAATATGCAGTACAGTACAGTACAGTTAATTGTATAGTTATTAGGCTCAGCCTCATTCACTTTAATGGAACTGAGTTGCTGGTGTACCATGTGACCAAAGAACATGATGTCACTGGCACAGGGAAGAAGCTACAGCTGTTCTGCAGGGATCCTTAGAGGCCCATACAATATAGTGTTTCCATAGTGGCCCATCACACATTAACCTTCTCTCCAGTACCCCCTCAGACATTCATTAACCTGCCCCCAGTGGACCTCACAATATACAGTCCTCCTCGAGTTGCCCCCACAATATACAGTCCTCCTCGAGTTGCCCCCACAGTATACAGTCCTCCTCCAGTTGCCCCCACAATATACAGTCCTCCACTTGCCCCCACAGTATACAGTCCTCCTCCAGTTGCCCCCACAGTATACAGTCCTCCACTTGCCCCCACAGTATGCAGTCCTCCTCCAATTGCCCCCCACAGTATACAGTCCTCCTCCAGTTGCCCCCACAATATACAGTCCTCCAATTGCCCCCACAATATACAGTCCTCCTCCAGTTGCCCCCACAATATACAGTCCTCCTCCAGTTGCCCCCCACAGTATACAGTCCTCCTCCAGTTGCCCCACAATATACAGTCCTCCTCCAGTTGCCCCCACAATATACAGTCCTCCTCCAGTTGCCCCCACAATATACAGTCCTCCTCCAGTTGCCCCCACAATATACAGTCCTCCTCCAGTTGCCCCCCACAGTATACAGTCCTCCTCCAGTTGCCCCACAATATACAGTCCTCCTCCAGTTGCCCCCACAATATACAGTCCTCCTCCACTTGGCCCCATAGTATGCAGTCCCCCTCCAGTTTCTCCCACAGTATATTGTCCTGATCCCCTCAGTACAATGGATCAAACAAACAAAGAAATCCAAAACCTAATACTCACCTTGCCCTGTTCCCCTCCTGCTCTCTGCTATTTCTGCTCCTGGAGCCTTCAGGGAGCAACAGGCACGATGTAAGAGATGCTCCCAAGACCACAGGAGCTGAGATGGGGCAGAATGGTGAAGTAGGAGCGGACGGCTCCTGCTTCACCGTTGTATTCAAATCATCTGTGCCTGAAGTACACAGATAAGTTGGGGTTGGGACATACTTGGGTGGCCCAGACCCACTGCCTGAAACATCGGGACAGCACTCTAAATGCAAGACTATCCCTAGGGGGTCCCTGCACATAGTTTGCCCTATGGTTAAAGCGGCTCTGCTTTAAATTATATAAAGTCGAAATAAAGCAGCTAGAACATGCTGCCCCCTCCTAAAATTTACTTTACCCCTGACAATGGCATAATGGCTCCCATGAGATCGTGTAAGGAAACACTGAATCCCGGGTCACTTTGTGATCTGGTCCTGTTATAAGATCCGTCACTTAGCAGCAGTATTAGGGGACCAGGGACTCCTCATCTTCTAGATCTCATCATCAGGGGCTGTGGAAAACAGATTATGGAAAGCGTTGTGTATCTCCATGTAATAAGGTTCTTGTGTCCTCAGAGCCGACGATACGTCAAACAGTTCAAACATTTTCAATAATAGATGTGAGCGCAGACTGAGAAAAGAGAATGGAAAAATCCCAGCATGCTCAGGGAGCGACATCCACAACACTGCAGCCGTCACAAAACTGAATTTGGTTGGCTTGTGAATTAGATAAAGGTAATAAGACTAGTCCAGGAACAGCGCACTCATATCATGAAACAAGTGCAATATTGCAAACAGTATTTTCTATATCAGAAAAGCGGGAAGATCACAAGGTATAGAAGTTTTATCGTCCAAGTGAATAAATATTTCCACCAGCGTATGTAATCTTTTTCACAAATGCCTCTTGGCAAAAGAACCCAATATTTCCCATTCATGTGTAAATCATATAAAACTTTACATACAAGATCCACTGTGTTATAGCCCAATAATAGGATAGATATTTCCTATTAAGAATATAGGAAAGCCAAACTCGGTCATCGGCACAAGACACTTAGTCTCTGAGCACAAGAAAATAGAAGATGCGCATGCGCAGACACTCAGAGCATGCGCAATAAAAGAATATTCAAACTTTACTGGATGGTAATAGGTGGTTATAATTAGGCTACAGGAATTAATAGTTATACATAGTCATTACAGTTAAACAGCCATACCTTATAAGTGTAAAGGGCTGACCAGGAACGTACGTATGAGAGCTGCCTAAATAATGTAGAGGCAAAATGTATTGGATATAAAAGTAGAGATGGTAACAATTACCCAGTCACTACATTATAGTATTGGTCACACTGTTATAACTTACATATACAGTGGGGAAAAAAGTATTTAGTCAGCCACCAATTGTGCAAGTTTTCCCACTTAAAAAGATGAGGCCGGCCTGTAATTGTCATCATAGGTAGACCTCAACTATGAGAGACAAAATGAGAAAACAAATCCAGAAAATCACATTGTCTGATTTTTTAAGAATTTATTTGCAAATTATGCTGGAAAATAAGTATTTGGTCAATAACAAAAGTTCATCTCAATACTTTGTTATATCCTTTGTTGGCAATGACAGAGGTCAAACGTTTTCTGTAAGTCTTCACTAGGTTGGCACACACTGTTGCTGGTATGTTGGCCCATTCCTCCATGCAGATCTCCTCTAGAGCAGGGATGTTTTGGGGCTGTCGCTGGGCAACACGGACTTTCAACTCCCTCTAAAGGTTTTCTATGGGGTTGAGATCTGGAGACTGGCTAGGCCACTCCAGGACCTTGAAATGCTTCTTACGAAGCCGCTCCTTCATTGCCCTGGCGGTGTGCTTGGGATTACTGTCATGCTGAAAGACCCAGCCACGTTTCATCTTCAATGCCCTTGCTGATGGAAGGAGGTTTGCACTCAAAATCTCACGATACATGGCCCCATTCATTCTTTCATGTACACGGATCAGTCGTCCTGGTCCCTTTGCAGAGAAACAGCCCCAAAGCATGATGTTGCCCCCCCATGCTTCACAGTAGGTATGGTGTTCTTTGGATGCAACTCAGCATTCACTCTCCTCCAAACACGACGAGTTATGTTTCTACCAAACAGTTCTACTTTGGTTTCATCTGACCATATGACATTCTCCCAATACTCTTCTGGAACATCCAAATGCTCTCTAGCAAACTTCAGACGGGCCCGGATATGTACTGGCTTAAGCAGGGGGACACGTCTGGCACTGCAGGATCTGAGTCCCTGGTGGCGTAGTGTGTTACTGACGGTAGCCTTTGTTACGTTAGTCCCAGCTTTCTGCAGGTCATTTACTTGGTCCCCCCGTGTGGTTCTGGGATTTTTGCTCACCATTCTTGTGATTATTTTGACCCTACGGGGTGAGATCTTACGTGGAGTCCCTGATCAAGGAAGATTATCAGTGTTCTTGTATGTCTTCCATTTTCTAATTATTGCTCCCACCGTTGATTTCTTCACACCAAGCTGCTTGCCTATTGCAGATTCAGTCTTCCCAGCCTGGTGCAGGTCTACAATTTTGTTTCTGGTGTCCTTCCACAGCTCTTTGGTCTTCACCATAGTGGAGTTTGGAGTGTGACTGTGTGAGGTTGTGGACAGGTGTCTTTTATACTGATAACAATGTCAAACAGGAGCCATTACTACAGGTAATGAGTGGAGGACAGAGGAGCCTCTTAAAGAAGAAGTTACAGGTCTGTGAGAGACAGAAATCTTGCTTGTTTGTAGGTGACCAAATACTTATTTTCCACCATAATTTGCAAATAAATTCTTAAAAAATCAGACAATGTGATTTTCTGGATGTTTTCTCATTTTGTCTCTCATAGTTGAGGTCTACCTATGATGACAATTACAGGCCGGCCTCATCTTTGTAAGTGGGAGAACTTGCACAATTGGTGGCTGACTAAATACTTTTTTCCCCCACTGTATAAACATAATTCTATATAATTAAGGTTATGTCCCTAAATATTGTTAATTTTGTGAATTCATACTTCTAAAAGTAAAACAGTGTATATATATATATTAGAGAGCGAGAGAGAAGGCAGAGAAAATGAAACTCTCATTCAGCCCATTAGGACTTAAACTACCTAGTGTTTCAATCCACCAGGCTTCACTCTGTAATAATAATCTATTTTAGTCATCCTTCCAGGGTCCAAGTTTCACATGGCAAATACCTCAAAATTTTAAAACCCTAATGTCTCCATTATGGACAAAACGTACATGTCGAGATAATGTAGTGTCGATCTCATTGTTAATCGCGCTGATGTGTTGGGAGATACGTCTTCTCAGTTGTTGTATGATATCAAGGTAAGATACATAAATGCATTACTGATCCTGAGTTACATCCTGTATTATACCCCAGAGCTGCACTCACTATTCTGCTGGTGCAGTCACTGTGTACATACATTACATTACTTATCCTGTACTGATAATGAGTTACATCCTGTATTTTCTCCAGAGCTGCACTCACTATTCTGCTGGTGCAGTCACTGTGTACATACATTACATTACTTATCCTGTACTGATCCTGAGTTACATCCTGTATTATACTCCAGAGCTGCACTCACTATTCTGCTGGTGCAGTCACTGTGTACATACATTACATTACTTATCCTGTACTGATCCTGAGTTACATCCTGTATTATACTCCAGAGCTGCACTAACTATTCTGCTGGTACAGTCACTGTGTACATACATTACATTACTTATCCTGTACTGATCCTGAGTTACATCCTGTATTATACTCCAGAGCTGCACTCACTATTCTGCTGGTACAGTCACTGTGTACATACATTACATTACTTATCCTGTACTGATCCTGAGTTACATCCTGTATTATACTCCAGAGCTGCACTCACTATTCTGCTGGTACAGTCACTGTGTACATACATTACATTACTTATCCTGTACTGATCCTGAGTAACATCCCGTATTATACTTCAGAGCTGCACTCACTATTCTTGTATTTTAATATTTCTGGATATCACAAGGCATTATGGGAAAGGAGCTGGGGAGCTCATGCGCCCTCTGTTGGATGTAACAGATCCTCAATTTGCTTTTGACTCACCGAGTCTTGAGACAGCAAAAGGGATTTTAGCCAAGCCAATTTCACTGGTGCTGTCCTCATGGAGAGATGTCTCTGTCCAATATTTCTGGAGACTGTCTTATACAAGTGGAAGGAAAACAGCTGAGGAGATTTGGCCGAGAGCTGGAGGTGAGATCTGAGGGTGCACGTATGTAGACTGACACAGGAATGAATGGAATAGGACGTCTCAGAGTCCAGGTTAACATTGTACTGCATTACGTCGAGGTGCCCCTGAAGAATAACCCGGGAGCTGCCAATCTTGCTGCGATGTCGGCTCTCCGGAGCGCTAATAGATTCCACAAGCGCATTCATGGCAGTAATCACTTTCCTATGAAGGGGAGGGTTTCATTTCATACTGGGCAATCTAAAGTCCATCTCAAGAGGCTGCCGGCAGCAAAAAGAGAGGACTCTGTATTCAGGAGTGAAACCAATCAATGCATGGTAACGGCTGATGAGACACGGGCAGAAAGATAACAGGACGAGAGGGAGCGACAGGCTCTAAAGCCTGGAAAAAAGAGAAAAACAAGAGGCCAGGAAGAGAAGAGAACAAGGGCCAAGTAAGGAGAGAGTCCAAAAGTACTCCGTAGCCAGGAGGGCTAATAAGTGCCGGTTCACACTACTGCAGAAATGAACAGGACTCTGCAAATGTGACTGTAAGGCCAAGCACATCTGCTCCCATCTCCCTCTGAATTCAAGGAATGTTCCACAGTCACAGGACTGTTCTGTGATGTGTTATAAGAGACTATGTATACAGACTTCATACAGCAGGGGGTCATGTAAAGAGGTTACCCCATGATTCATCCTCATACCAAAACTCCACAAAGGCCGTACAGTAACTTGCAATGTTTCTTGCATAAAAAATACCATTCTCTGTAATTTTTTGCTTTCATGTGTCCCTCTGCCTGCTGGGGTGGACTCTAGACATCTCAGGTGTCCTCAGCTATACTGCCATGCTACTGCCAAACAGGCCAGAAAGAGATCTCTACTGTGGTGGGAGTGGAGAGAGTGACTGAGCATGTGTGTCCACCAGCACTCAGCTCCTTGGGTGGACATACACTTTGCTCAATACTTTGAACACTAGGTGGCGCACGTGACACAAAAGACTGGAACCCTTTGCTTTAGAGTACAGAAAATCTAACTCAAGGAAATGGAAAGGTGAGGGCTAAGATCAGAAAATGAAGGGAATGTGTGAGGATTGGATGTGCGAATGTACGGAAGATAAAGAAGACTGAGACGTATCAAAACTGGTACTAGGGAAAAGTGCAGGTGCGACTCATAGCAATCTATAACATGCCATCATTATTTACATCCAGAGGGTTAACTCTTACAGATCTGAGACTTCTCACAGCTGACAGTTTGCTACAATTGTGTCCAGCCTAGGAAATCCTAAACAGAACAGACTGCCGGCTGATACAATGGGGGAAATTCATCATCCCTTTGATGACATTGTGGCTGCTATCCGCGCCTTGCTCACCACATTTTGTGCATGTATGGAGCGGAGCGGAGAGGGGTCAGGTCGGGGCAGGGTAGGAACGACAGATTCAGTATAACCCATGCTAGTTTTCTGGCGTGAGTTATAATGGAAATCTATGCCAGTTCCTAACTGGATTAAATTACCTTTCTGGCGCAGGAATGTCCAACTGATATCTTAAAGAGGCCGCAGCCATTTCATAAATCTCTCAGTCCCTGCACCAGTCGGGGCCTTTATTAAGACTGTCGTAGGATATGCCAGTCTTAATGGATCTGCTTCAATGTGTCATCCCTGGCAAAGTGTAACAATCTAAATGTATATGTAATGCAACTCATACAGAGGACTACCTAGACTGGCTACAATTGTAGCAAACCCACAGCTGTGAGACGTACTAGGTCTTGTACAGATTTACAGCTTCTACTTGTAAGCTATAATGCTATAACATAGATCCTGAAAATTGTGAAGAATAAAACACAAAATATATTAGAAATCGGCCATTATACTATGATACAAGGGTTGCCCAGTCAGGAAAAAAAGAAAAAAGTCACGCTCATATTATTGATCTGCTGATGCTCCCAAGTCCCTCCGGTGCACTTCCTGCTGCAGCAATGATGTCCTGACACAGACCAGGCATTAGCTGCAGCAGTCACATGTCCGGGTCTGGATATCATCGCTAAAGTAAGAAGTGCAGAGACAAGAGGGAGACCAGGGGACAAGTAAAGCTTCTTTAATTATTTGAACCCATTCCAAACCAATAAAATTTTTGTTCATTGGGACAAGCCCTTTAAGCTTTATTGCAATAAAACCCTATAGGGATGCATTCACTACAGTACACGGGGTCAGGCACAGTCACGTGACTATACACAATCTTGTCGGGTATTTATAACGGGGACTATAAATTCATACAGTTTCCAGTAAAATCCCGGATTATAATTTTATCAATCATCGCAGCAAAGTAAAGTTCAATCCATAATTGATGCGCTATCCGTCCGCCAACACTTCATGAATATATTAACGACTCATTCCGCCTTAGAAGGATTTCTGATCATCCGCTGGCTGTCGGAGTTAATTCAGACTGCCGACTCCTCTCCCTTGCCCTCCTATTGTGATGAGAAAATCCTAAATTTCCATCCATGGCAGTGCTCCGAATCAATACTCATCAGTGCTCTTAATTTGTGGTGAGTGGCTTCGATTGAAGGGATGTTCGGAGACAGCGCGAGCACCGTGCCAGCCTGACCCAGCCTTCCTCTGGAGACCCACCAATGCCAAAATATATCTGCGGCTATTAGATTCCATGGCTATGATCTAAGGAGGAGCAGAAGCTTGGCTCCAGGCTACACCCTGGAGACTGGATTCTTTACCAATTCAATAAGTGAAGGAGGAGAAACTTACCAAAGTCCTCTTATGGAACTAGGAAGACGAACAGTAACGTCTGCTGAGAGGCGCCATGGTCCAGCATGTCCAATATTAGGATGAATTCACACACTGCACATTTAGTGCAGAAATTTTTGCGATGGACCCATTAACCCATAACCAGATTCAGATGACTGAAACTAATTTTATGTGCCGTGTGTAAATATACCCCTAGCGGCCATCAGACTATCATTTCCGATATGCCCCATCAGGGAATGGGGTACTTTGAAGCTATGGCAACATCTGTCTCCATGACGACCAATATAAATGGGGAAGCGGCTCATTGAGAAAGCAATAAAATGCCGCTGAAATATTATGAATAATTACCCTCTGACTTGTGCGTCATTTTAAGGGCTCGTTCACACGTGTCAGATTTTGCTCGCACCAACTTTGCTGTCCACTCCAACAATATCACCATCCTATGTGTATGAATGTTTTGCCACAACCGCATTTACCCGTAAATTTTTGTGCAGATTTCCGTAGTACGCTATTTACTTCACATGGAAACTCAAAAACTTAGTATTGCTAAACTACAATGGAGCGAATTCTTGTGCAAATCTGCTGCACGTCTGTATAATATCCGCAGCCGGAGCCTTGGATTGACTTGTGGAACATTTTACACAGCAGCCAGCAGAGGTCCTATATACTTGTTTGTGAATATTTTTTTGCCTTGGGTAGGATTTCAATCAGAATTTAGAATTTCTTCATGCAAATGCCCAGTCCTGTAGTGTTTACGGACCTATAAAAGAGTGGCCAACATCTTCTACCCAGTGTACGATGCTGGCAATGAATGGGTTAGTCGGCGGCAGGCGATGAAGAGGCGTCTGGCTGTGTATGATCAGCGGGTCTGAATCACCAAGACCCTGACTACCGCAGGGCTACGTTCTTCCAAACAATACGAAAAAATTCTCATTCAGAAAGGAGGCCCCCAAATAATTTGCTTTCGGGATTATTATTTCTGCATCTTTAGATCTGTGGAGAACTCATGTGAACACAAAAAACAAGCCTGAGGGTACAGAGGAGAGCTACAGGGAGCCTCGGGGAGACAGTGGTGCACAGAAGCATTAACAGACAGATGCAGCAGAGCTAAATATGTCATGTAACAGTCTCTTCTCTGTATGGAGACTGAAGCAAAACTGCAGATAGGGCGACGTGACAGCACAGGGACTTGTTGCAAACTCCACTCAACTCCATCTCTGCCAAGTATATTATGACTGGGTTATGGCAGATGAGGAGTTAATGAGGCACAGAAAAGACTATGAAGAGTCGCACACACTGTGCCTGATATATTAAGCAACATGTCATTACTCACAGGCGCAGCATTCATTACAATGTCAGGGCTCCCACTTATCTTATAATTAAGAGACTGCATTACATATTTAATCCCCCCTATCCCCGGAGGTGCTGAGAGCGCTCGCTGCATGCCTGGTTACACGAGGAGGGTGCACGCCGATAATGGGAGGAAGGCGAGCAGAGGAGGAAGAGATGGCAGGAAATCGAAGAGGGGAGACAAGTTATCTGCAAGAATCTGTGCACAGAACCACACACAGCTGGCGAGCCGGCGGAGAAGACAAACCACCTGTACCCAAAAAGTAGAGGATAGGAAGGGAGCGCATAGTAAATACTGTGATTGTAAAGGTCCTAGCTTCACGAGATTACTAGTACATCTTACCATAAGAAGATCACAGGAGTCTCAAGGCTTATCAAAATAAAATAGCAACATTGAAATAGATGGAATCTTGGAAAGGCCAAGATTGTGCAATTTTTCATCAAAGTGCACAAGGATGTTGTCTATGGCTAGAGAGGCTCCCACAAACCTTCCCTAATCCCCCAAGCTAGAAGGCCCTTCTAGGATCAGGGATTGCTGATGTTGGGGAAGAAGAGACCACCCGTGTCTACCAAAGAACCATGGTCAAGGTTCATTTCTCCCTGAAGGGAGGAATCAGGGTTGCAAGGGCGTGAGGCGCCTTATGATCCCCCTCCTAGAGCTCAAGAGAGACCTCCCAGAATGACACTCTGGTAAGTCCCTGTGACAAATAAGTGAAGTGTATACCCAAAAGTCAGGACATCCGACAACAGCAATAAAAATTCCTCCTGGACAGCCAAGACAAGTAGATGTTGCGAAGTGAAAATGTGAAAGTGAAGTGCATGTGGGCGCAGCGCACACCCTCAGGCACCCCAGGCTTTGATCCAGTGGCTGCTGCTCAGCTACAAAGGGTGCCTTCTAATCCTAAGCATAAAGCAGATGCTTATAACCTACCACCATGTGGTTCCTTATGCACAATGGCCCCGACCAAGAACAGATACTACACTTAAATTTAGCCAAAAGGTCGAGAAGATGAGTAAATTTTGTAGGGTTTGTAAACTCTGCTTTAACCCTTAGCTCAGGGGTATACGGCTTCTTATTGAGACCCAGCGTGTATATGGAAACTTATTTTCAGGTAATGCTTTGTGGGGGAAATATGCAAAATTAGAACATCATGGAGGAGCCTCTGGATTGTCTGACATGAGCTCATTTGCATTCTATCCCATAAAATGAGATATATTCAGTATAACAATAGACTGGAAGACTATAAAAGACAAGTGCAACTGATCGGCTCTCTCCATGGTCTTCCAGTCACATCTGATTTGGGATCAAACCGGCATCAAAGTGCAAAGAGCAAGGACAGAGACAAGAGCGTCATCTTGATCCTAAACATATGAGACATTGGGATGCAAAGTAGTAAGAAGATGCTCATGAGTGAGACAATGAGCGGGGGAGTCAGCGCAACGCATACATATTCTACTATCTGCATATTGTGTTAGTGAGAAGACATTAATCACTTCCTGATGACACCCGCTATACCGCCAACTGGTGACCATGGCCGCAGGTCAGTAACTCCGATCAGCAATGGAAATGTGACCTGTGTACAGGCATTGTGTAGTCAATGGACTTTATAGAAGCCGTGTACTCAGAAGTCATCTGGATTAATGAAATTACAGACAGATTATGAGGGTATGTCCACATGGGTAATGCACGCTTTGACAGTAGCAAATCTCATCCAGGTGCTGCAAGAAAAATCTGCACAGAAATCTTCCTGTATGGTATGTCCATCCTGTACGTATGCACTGTGGAACTGCAGGCGGAAGATCCATATAGTGTACAGTAGCAAGAGATTTTACCAAAATTCATTCAGATACACTGCACATTTTCCATATACAGTATATCATCTATGCATTAAAATACATGGGTGTCACAAATTCGGATATCTCACAAGTCACTGCAGACAGAGATCACAACCTTTCGAAGGCAAACCAATTAAGTCAGATTTATGGGTCACGGATCGGCCTGCGGCTATTAATGCATAGACTGACACCTAATTATATCGCAGCAGATTAGGGATTCAGTATATGTTAATGCTATAATGACATATATACATATATTACTCTGCTAAAATCATGAATGACATATTTATAATGGGATATCTGCAAATACCAGAACGAGAGACACAATGACATGATGATGTATGATCTGACACTACATAAGACTACCGGCAAAATCGAGAGGATGGAAGGACGTCCTTTGTTATGGGCAAAAAAGACAACACCCCAAATATAGCAATCATTACATATCAATGGGCAGCTCTCCATTCTCCTCCATCTACAAGTCGTTTGTAATATTAAGTCAAAAGCCAAGTCAGGATCCTCTAAGCCACTTTCGGTTTGGCGGTCTACAGGGTGGTTTGGACTTTCCCGAGATTCCTAGGTCACGGTCCTCAGGATGGACCCTGACTAGCGGAAGACGGGCTGTAGCCTCATTGGGAATGTATTCATGTATGGTTACCAGGAAAGTGGCAAGGGTGCGACAAACCGATGGAGGATTTGGAAACGCAGCCAGATAACAGTCCGGTGGGTCAGATCCAGGCGTAGAACAGCAAGTACCAAGCAACAACTCCAAGAAGTGAGACGGAATCATGACTAAGAAAGTAAAGTCAAGATCACAGTCACATAACAAACAGAAACAAAAAAAGATGGACCTAGTACACAGGGAAGGTGGTGAGACCAGAGGCCCCTCTACATAGGTTGCCAGCTTATGGGTCACCTTGAAGTGCCAGCTGCTATGGCAACCAGATGAAGTAAGAGACTTGTGGCTACCAGCAGGGGGCACTGCTGGAACAAGAAGAGTTGAGTTAGGATGCCTGACATGGCCATGGAGTGAATGGACCCACCATTGTCATGGATAACAGACGGCACGCGGCTGTGAAACTCGATCATGTACACAGAGCCTTATGCAGCGGGACAAATTGTTTTCCTCTACATTGAATGTACAGTTCTGAAAAAGGCAATTCACCAGAGCAAGATCACCGAACAAGCAGGGAATGCTGGGAGATTTTAGCTTTGAATTCTGCAGAATTGAGAATTCAGCTCTGGAGTATACAAGCTGTAACCATACAATATAATTAATGCAATGTATCAAAGTATCAACTTTCTATGTACATTAATGCTATTTCTATATGTGCGCAGTCGTCCTATAGTTATTGTCACTGTAGCCGCAGGCCGGCCATCAATAAACTGATAGACTGAGATACCCTGGGGGGTCGGGAGCATCAAAAGGAGATGAAAATAGTGAATAGACATCTTCTCGGGTTACATGAAAAGTCTAAGATCCTTTCTCCGTGGAGGCTAATAATACTCTGAGCCACCTACCTGCAGTTTAATCTATATGGTAATCTCTTGGTGAGTTATTCGGCTGGTATACAAATAACAATAGCCCCGGAGCTACAGAGCAGGGAAAAGAGAGAAGAGCGCTGATAAAAGACCGCCAAGAAAAACAATCTATTTTCCAAGCAGAGTCTGCATGACTGGCACGCCACACACTGCGACCGACTGCCAGGCTCACACCAGCCAAACAAGCCCTCTAAAAAGGCAAATTGGAGCTGGATGGGTAAGCCTGGGTCTGTCACAGAATGGGCCGCACGCCCTATGTATGAATGGCTCTAACAAGGAGCATCGATAGGCAGAGCGGAGCAGCTGCTTACAAGGGGACAGACGCAGCATGATAAAGCTACCTACCTGAGGGGATCTGAGGCTACTAACATGATTTACTGTACAGCGCGGTAGCCATATAAAGACCTGCAGCGCTACGGCTGCCCGGGCCATGTGCAGCTCCTTGGCAGCAAGGCAAACACTTCTATATAACACTACTGCTCGTATCCTACCGAAACATGCAATAGCTATATATAGATGCAATAGAAGAGATGAGCTATATACAGATACCGTACACATTAGAGGAATGATGGCTGAACCATCTCATGTGATTAGGGATGTCCTGACTTCTCGCCTATGGCAAATGTGAGGGGGAAAGAAGGCTTCAGTAAGTCGGAATTTCAACATGCCAAATTCTTGTCTTCTCAAGCAAATACCATAAGCCGCTGCCAAGGTGTCTGGATGTGACTTAAACCCCTCTTTCTATTGAGAGAACATGCCAAGCAAGCATGTGTATAAGGGGTGGAGGATGGAATAGCTGTCCAGGGTATGGCCACCTTTACAATATTATTACTGTTGGCAACACTGGGTAACGTTGGATGGTTGTACCGTCTATCAAAAAAATGACATCCTGATACAGAATCGGGGCAGCGACTCATTCCTCTCCCTATACCGAGAATGCACGCCAAGTGTGCAAGTGTATAGAGGGGTTGGAATGAATAGGTGTTGGCTGGCAGCCATCTAAGGTGTATGGCCACCTTTACAATAGTATTCCTGGGGTCCATCAAAAAAAAACCACGCACATTATACATCTTGCAAGCTACAGTATATTATACCGGAGCTGTATTTTTTTTGTACCAATGATTTCTACAAACACTGTAAGAAGAGACATCTCTGTGTGACCCTGCCAGGACCTTTCATCTCAAGAGTAGATGTTGTTTTAATTTTTTTATTTTTTTTTTGGAAATAAACAGTTCAGGTGAATATAAGAAACTTTGTAATATATCTCATCCGATAAAAATGCTTCTATCTCTTCTTATCAGCTCCTCTGCCACTGAAAGCAGGGTTGCAGTGCATAGAAGTCTATGGAGAAGGGAGAAATTAATTGGACACATTATAGTAAGATTTCAATCCCACTACAGCTTTGTTCACATCTATGCTGCTAAAACCTGCTACATAAATGCTACAAATCTTACTATTTCCTGGAGCAGTGTATCCCAGTGTCCGTTTTTCACTCACTGGGCTCCTCCTCCCCTCTCCATAGACTTCTATGTAACCTGATCTGTCTGCCAGTCTTTAGTGAAGCCAGATCTGGCAGTGAAGTGAACAGTTTAGCAGGCAGGCGAGATGCTGATAACAGGAGATGGAAGCATTTCTCTCTAAAAAGATATATTACAAAGTTTCTTATATTCACCTGAACTATTAATTTACAAAAAAAAAAGTTACAAGGACAGCTACTCTTAAATAATATCCCCAAAGTGCTATAGGTTACTGCATTGCTAGTGGGGGCCATTATTCTTGCACATTGTGGGTTCTGCTTGTCTGTCGCTGCTTATGTTTTGCTGTACACAATAGGAAACATAACAAAGTGTTGATGTATTTGCACAGGCTTGTAGTAAGAGGATGGAGATCGGGAGCCCAGATCCATGAGATATCAGATATGTTGCACAAATCTTGGCCATGAAGGAAATGCACCTGGAA
The DNA here is from genome assembly GCA_947044405.1 of Leptodactylus fallax. Lineage (NCBI taxonomy): Eukaryota > Metazoa > Chordata > Amphibia > Anura > Leptodactylidae > Leptodactylus > Leptodactylus fallax. The sequence goes on along the minus strand of CAMRHE010000159.1, from coordinate 1,605,948 downwards.
AAAACTTCTAAACTTTGATAATTCTGGAGAACGTCTACAACACAGTGATGGAGTCTGTGTTAGATCTACAAGAAATAACAAGGCGTCATCTCTTACCTGGGATATTGTGAATGGTAATGGCGAGGATCAGCAGCATAATCCGCCTCCAGCTGCTGCCCACTTTATGTGAGGAATCCCGGGGGGTCAGCGCGGACGGGTCATCGGATAGAGGAGAATGAGCCCCTTTCTTTCGCTGGTACACATCCCCGTTCTCTATTTTATCTGCGGGAGAGACATAGAGGAACAAAAGTCATTCACATTAACCAGCAGTAAACATTGTCAGCCAGATGAATGCAGAAAATTAGAAAGAAAATGTATATTTTGGGCACAAATATATTCTGAGGGTCTTAAAGAGGACCTGTCACTACTCCTTACATGTGTATCAGTAAATACTTGTATTCACCAGGAAAATAACAATTCTGGTACATTTTTCTTATAACTCTATATAGTGCTGTTCCTCTGTTATTCCTCCTGGAAATGTATAAATAAATTGACAACTGGGTGCTATGAATCCCCTTGTTAATGGTGGGTCAGCCAGTCATTTGCAGCACTGATTTAACAGCTTGCAAACCCAGTAATCAATTTTTTCATCAAATTCCAGGAGGAATAACAGAGTAACGGTACAACAAACAATTCTAATATGAGATTTTCCAGAATTGATAAAAGGTAATCTTTACATAAAGATAATCTGTCATCAGAGTGAAGCTGGTTGTACCCCTTTAATAACAGTTGTCTGAATGAGCGCAACGATTCCTCCTAACTCCATATGACACATGCAAGCTTGGCATGGTCAATATACGTCAACAATATTCTAACTATAGGTCAATTTGCAAAGTATTTCCATATGCAGGCTATAATAGCCCAGTCTGTCTCAATGGCAAAATCCATAAAATTTAAGTAATTTCCATTCTTGTCTCCTTCTGCAGCTGCTGTCCAAATGAGCACAACTATTCCTCCTGATTCTACCTTACACATGCAAGCTTGGCACGACCAAACCAAGAGCCACGATGTTCTAACTACAGGTCAACTTACAAAGTCTTTCCATATACACGTTATAACAGCTGGTGACCACTGTGTAGAGGGGTCCAGTTTGTCCAAATGAGACAACCCATAAATCTCAGTAGTTGAGGATGTCCTTTCTTGTGACTAGCAACAGCTGCTGACCAAATATGCACAACTATTCCTCCCGACTCCACCTTACACATGCAAGCTCAGCACAGTTCTAACTACAGGTCAGCTTGCAGGTTATAACAGCTGATGACCACAATGTAAAAGGGGCCAGTATGTCCCAATGAGGCAACCCATAAAATCGAAGTGGTTGTTGACATAATTTGGTCAGTATTTTGCAACCAAAACCAGAGTGCTCTTCACAATTTGCATATTTGGAAGGTACTTTGCAGCCACCACCAGAATTGGATTGAAAACACTGGAAATACAATGGAATGATTTATACGACTTTCCTTCCCTGTATCTAGTCCTGATATTGGCTTTAAAAGGAGACTATCATTCCTCCAGCTTCTGTAAACCACTGCTATAGTACTGTACAGGCTCTAAATACAAGTCCAACCGTACCTTTGAAAATTTGAAGAGCCCTGCGATGCCCGTAAAAAGCCGTTTTATGTAAATAAGGTTCACAGAGTACAGGGGGCGTTGTCTTCAATCCCTGAGCACAGTCACGTCATCACTAAACACACCCATTCAGTCTTCTTCTGCATCATCCATCCCGAAATCCTGCACATGTGCTGTACGTTTCTGTAGTCCAGGACGTGTCCGAGCGTACTGCGCATGTGGTGCCTTCAAATTCCGCCCTCACACTGAAGGCTTCTCTTCTTCTCTTCCAGGTGTAGGGCAGAACTTGAAAGCAGCACAAGTGCAGTACGCTCGAACACGTCCCAGACTACAGAAGCGTACTGTGCATGCGCAGGATTTCGAAGGCGGTCGCTGACGTCAGGCTGGATGATTTGGATCTTCCATTGCCCACAGGGCCGACCAAGAAGTGGTGACGTGGCCGTGCTCTGGGATTTAAGACAATGCCCCCTGTGGTCTGTGAACCTCATTTACATATCGGTTAAAATGGCTTTTTATGGGCATCCTGGGGGCTCACCAACATTTGAAAGGTATGGTTGGACTTGTATTCATAGCCTGTACAGTACTGTAGCAGTGGTTTACAGTGGCTGGGGGAGGTGACAAGACTCCCTTTAAAATATTCACCAAATCTGCAATGTGTGAATAAGACCTAAACTGTGTGACGTACCCAAAAGTAGCCTCCAGGTATATATAGCATTGTCCACCATTCATGACATACAATATACAGCCTTATCCCCCATTTATGACCATCCACAAGCAATATCCCCGCTATAAGTAGCATTTTAAATGAATGGATCATCTCTGGTCACCTAGGTGAGCCCCCACTGCTGGAGACTGTACCGCAGGCTCGTGACCGTGCTGCTCATTGTGCATTCCTGCTGTATCTCAGCTGATGAGGAGACGGGGGAGCCACCTCGAGCAGCATTATAAAAAGACTTCTGACACTTGACAAGTACCAGACAGCTGTTTCTCCCTAGATGTGCCAGAGTCTCGGGGCTTGTGGAGTCGGAACAGACGGTGTTTTGACAATTATGGCCTCCCGTCCAGGTGACGCGGAGAGGAGATGTGATAATGCTTCATTTTGCAGCTTTCAATAGACTTGTGTAATGTGCGGTAACCTGCAGGCTACGAGCTGGATGAGATCAGACATTATTGCACTATTTTTTGCCCAGGGTCGGAGCAGCTTTTTGCTCATTGACAGAACATCCTCTAAGGATTTGGAGAAGGTTTTGCAGTTTATGGCATTATTACACCCTCCTCTAATTCCAGCCCCAGTAACGGGTGTCACTTTGATAGTCACCTCCACGGCCACAATCACGTAGAGATAATACGACCATTGCCAGGATCATTAGCAGGCAGTACTATTTATGTTCTGGAGCATTAAGAGTGCTGGAAGCATCTACTTTATGTCCTCCTAGTGCTATTATAGATTTAACAGTATTCTCAAGCTTAATAGCGGCTCTAAAAGCCTGGCAGATATCCCAAAATAAGACATCACCCTTTATTGTCCCGCTGCTAATACATCACACATAGTAGGTAAAAATCAGCGAGTCCAGAACAAATATTAAGTCAATGGCATAGAAGTCAATTATGTAATATCGTGTTTTCATCAGGGGTGTCCTCTCCGATAATAAGAGTTGCTGAAGACTGCATGGTGTATTCTGTGCGGCAAAGACGCTAGGAGGTCATGTAAGCGTGGCGGTGCACCATACATGTAAGGCTAAATTCACATCTGTGACAGGTGTCCGTCTGGCACACAGTCTGTCAGAAATCCTTGATGAAAAATTCCTGCAAACCCGACTTCAGCGAGGTCAGGACAAAAATAACAGACACCTGACGGACCCCATTATAGTCAATAGGGTTCCTCAGAATCCATATTAGACGGACTGTTCTGCTCAAGACATCCTAAGAATGGCAGACTATCTTACTATATAAGTATGCCCAATCTTGTATTCTTGAAGGAGATAAACTGCTGCTGGAGGCGTCTAGAAGAAACTTACTCCGCTCCATTACAAAAACATGCCAGGTATACACATGAACGGGGAAGTTGGGAGAAATACCTGCTGGAAGATGCAAATATTTGGCTGACAATGGCCAGATTTGGATAGCTGTCCTCCTGATCGTCAAATTACACGCAGGCTTGACTGAGTGTGCATGTTTCTCGATAGTGAAATATATCGCTTTAAGAAACCTCTAGGTGAAGCCTATTCCCCTGACAGCAAATGGATTGGGCATATTGAAATCAATATGCATGACGTTCTTTTCCCCTACATCTGCCATTGCGGGATAGTAACATTTCCCCTATACACATTAGTTGGTTCGGCCAACATTCCATTAATGTGCAGGGCCATCTTAAAGGGAGTGTGTCACCAGAACAGTCCTAATGATCTAAAAGCTCAGTCAGATAACCGGGGTTCATGTGAATAAAATACTTTTTCCTGCTTCCCGATCGCTGCCTCCATTGCTGAGATTAGAGATGAGCGAATCGAAGCTGACAAAGTGGAATTCCATCCGAATTTCAGGAAATATTCAATTTGCATTGAATCCGGATTTCCTCATGCTTCATGGTAACAAATCACATTTTGTTCAAAATGCCTGCTGCACATGTTAGGACATGGGGCAAGGAACTCTGGGAACTCGGGATTACCCACAATGCCATGTGTACAGCCAATCAGCAGCCAGCCCTGTGATGTCATAGCCCTTTAACCCCTTCGCAAGCGCCCACGGCATGTTTGACCGCTGCATCCAAGGGGTTCCGCCATTTTGCTGCCCACCTGCCCACTCCGGCTCTCCGCAGACAGGAAATAGCTGTTTATTCACCGCGATTTAATTCGGATCGAATAGAATCGTATCGGAAAATTCAGCGAAGTTGCCGAATCGAATTTTTGAAAACTTCGCTCATCTCTAGCTGAGATATTAGCTTTTTTTTCTGATTTGCTAATGAGCTGTTTGGTACAATGAGGGCGTCACCATTACTCTCATCGCACCAAATGGCTACCTCCTGCTATAACTGACAGGGCCAGGCAGTGTACAGGTCATTCATAGTAAGGGATGGAAGGAGAGACTGGGAGCTGATACACATAGCTCTCTGGTGTGATGAGAGTAATGGTGACGCCTTTAGTGCACCAAACAGCTCATTAGCATATCAGAAAAAAGTTAGTATCAGCAATGGAGAATCGGGAAGCAGGAAAAAGCGTTTTCTTCATGTGTTCCCCGGCTATCTGACTGCGCTTAGAGTGCAATAGGGACAGTTCTGGTGACACTCCCTTTAAGAAAGTGAATAAAATTATGTTCACCCATATAACATGAGGTAATGTAATATAATTCACTTAGAGTGAAAACTGCACCGATGGGCTAGCAAGAAGAGGATGATCACCTACTGGGCAACCAAGGGGGTCAATGCTGTGCAAATGGGCAACCATTGGATAAGCAAGAAGGAGGCCAGCTCCAAAATCTAATCGCAAAGGACAAAGACCAAGCCAATGGGTATCCAGGGAGCCAGATGGCTACAAGATGTCAGGGCTTCATAATGATGGATCATAGATCCTGCATCCTCAACAGCCTGTTATATAGCAATAAAGGAGCGCGGCTAGAACAGCTAGACAGGTAAGTGCCATTTCGCAGTCTAGGAAATCCCATGTTGATATATATTGACTGTCACCTGGATTGCCCAGGAATAAATAAATGTCAAGACAGACAACTCAATGTGAAGCGCTCTTGCAGGTTCATCAGATCCAGAGGCAAGGCAGGGAATATATAATTATGTTCATCCAGATAACATGAGCGGTTGCCACTGGTAACAGCACTGTATGTCTCCTCGCTCCTTGTCTACTTGACCTGCGGGTCTCCAGTGGAGGGTCTTGTTCCTCCGCAGCATCATTATCTCCGGTCTTGCGGTACACGCTGAGAGCGATATTTCTATTTGTCTCCTTTCAGATGGAGGGAATTTAGTGACTTGTTAATGGAGTGCTGTAAGTTTTCTCCGAATACATTTGATTTCAATTACATTGTGCGCTCTCAGCCATGGATTTCTTACATTAGACATGACGGGGATTTAATGAGCTATTCACACTGCAAACAGTACAACAGAGGGAACGTCGTTGTGTGGCACCCGCGGGGTGACCGAAATACAGAAGTCATTCTAAAAGTCTCTATATGACAGGAGGATGGAAAAGTCTGAAGACCCATGAATAGAAAAGTTGTAATATACTCATTGAGATTAAAGAAAAAATACCGTACCCAGATAGAAATGGTGGATTGTGGCAAAACTCTGCACACAGTGATACAGTCTCAGGCCGATGTGTAAATGATTACAGGTGTGGTCTCATTACACATTGGATCTTGCCACAAGAGGGTGCAAAAGTGATTCCCTCGCTAACCTGTAAAAAGGGCTAGCCTTTCAGAGGCTACTTTTGGGTAGTGTACCTCTGGCTGAGAAATTATTGACTGCTAGATATGTCTCTACGACACACTCAAAGACATTTTGCCTAGTTGACTTTGAGAGAGGACGCATCGCTGAACTTCAGTGTGCAATACCTGACGGTCAACATCTGAGTGGCACCAAAAATTGTGGATTGTTGGCAGCCAATATGAAAAACTGCATAGGGCTACAGAGTCAAGAGGTGTACCTCACCGCCATGCTGCGGTCTTCCACTCTCCAGTGCCCTCCACCACTGTTTTCCATGTGCACAATGACCAGTGAGCACCAATACACCTTATCGCGAATCAATGCCACGCCATCACAGGCGTCATAAGGACCCTTCCTTATGTTCTCCTGCCTGGGCAATGGGGTACTTTTGGTTCCAGTAGCTGTATTGGTGGTGTTCTGTTCCGTATCTTACCTTAGACTTGACTTCTGAACACAGCTACCTGTCCCTGGCCTGTTCTATCCGCTTGTCTAACTCCGGGCTTCAAAGAAGTCAGCCCTGACCTCGGCCTGTCCACTGTTGTGCTCTACCTCCACCTGCTCTGACCTCTACCCATCTGACTACACCTTTTGCCTTCTAATTCGGTATATATCTTTTGCTTGCACCTTATTTGGTTGTGCCACAACTATACCCCATAAACTATCAGCAGACACATACAGTATGCGTGACCTTACCTCCTTTTACCTGCAATATATAAATTTCTCCTCCTGTCCTACCATTTCTGATAATATTTCCTATACAGAGTAAGTCAATCTTGTCTCCTCTCTGAAACAGTTCTTAATAAACCAAAGGTCTACAACATGTAAGCTGGGGTGAAACTACAACTACTAGCATGCCTGAACCTCCTGCAGGGAGTTGTAGTTTCCATGGCTTCAGAACACAGGGCTTGCTCTGCTCTTTAGATTCGTACAGCTGATCAGGATCGGCTCCATTCTGTGCAGGAAATGTATTCATTCAGATTAGTTTAATTTTACATTTTTCCTTTAATAATAAAATTACCCTTTTGATTCCTGAGTTTACATAGTACAGACTGGAAATCTTCAAAAACGGGCACCCGTCATAGCTTGGAGGAGTGCACTGAGCCCTGTCACTGAATATACCCAGAAGGCTTATTCACTGAATCCGTACATTAATAGGAACTGTAGAGTGTCATGTAGAGGATTAGGTATCCCCATAGGAAACACAACAGACCTGTTACCACTACCCCCACCAGAATCGGCAGCTGTGTAAGGGGATGTGTATGCAGCATTTTGCATATTTGTAGGTAACTGTGGCTTGTCTTTTGTTGCCTTTTTTACCAGTTTTTTAATACATTTTGGACTGCTTTCCATTGATTCAGTGAATACCATGCACAGAAGGGACATATAACAGGGCTGTGGAGTCTCTAGGACAAACCAGCAACTCAGACTCTTCAATTTTTCCATAGTCCGACTCAGACTCCTTCATAAATGGCAGCCATGGTCAGACAGGAGCAGAGAAGATCCTCTAATTTGGTAAAAAACCAGAGATTGATTCCTATGAAAATAAATATCTAACAATCTATATCTAATTTATATATAGTATTAAAAATTCTATATTATTAATTATTTTATTTTGAAGCCAAGGAAGGTAACTTTCTTTTTCCGACGCCAGCTCCATCCAAAATCGGACACTGCGACAGAGTCTCCTAAGCAGATGTGAACATAGCCTTATATGTTGGCCAAGGCGGTCGATTGTAGTGGGACCGGTCCAACGTGTTTGCCGGTGTGCCAACTCTCCTGCCACCGCAGATATTGCAGGAGAGATGGGTCAGCCATTCCCAATGCCTTTGTTCTTGGGAAGATAAGCGGTGCCTGGCAGCAACATACTCCCCTCAGGTATCTCATGTGCATGGCCTGTATACATGACGCTGCTCACAAGCTGCAGAAATCCAGATGATGCTGCAATTTTGATGCTGTATTTTGCACTGTCCATTGAATGGCACAACTGGCCCCTCACCAACCGGGACTGGCTGATAAAAGGGAACAGCAGCACAATAAAGATGCTTCAGCTCAAAGAGCGCTAAAGTTATAATGAGAAGCGCTGCAGTTAGAGACGCTAAAAATATATTAAGTATTGGGTGCTATCTATGACCCGACGCATCAATTTTTCTGGGACGGTCCTTACCTTCATTCCTACAGTTTTACTGTGGGCGCAGAGAAGATGAATGCAGCAAGCCAGAGACAGAATAAGCCACGTCCTAGAACATTCATTTACCAACTCAAGGATATGGAGGGAGATGATAAATTAGAACTTTACACTCCTGGAGCCTCCCAGTCTCTAAAACATCAGGAAACTTGTCAGCAGAGATTTCATCTGAAGGTTACAAGACTTTACCCAAGGTAGAAAAGTTATACAAGAGCTAAAATCACCCAGGGTAGCGGCGAGTGTAAGCTCATGTGACAACTGCAGCTATTCTCTTCCTGACAGCTCTGCATACAGACAATGGGATTTCTCTTGTATCCATAGACAAGTAAATTAATATTGGACCCAATCTACATTATCCTACATTTACTGAATGGCGGTGGACACGTGCACTATTACACCCACCATGGCCTGATGTATGGAGAAACGATGGGGGAAAAACATTACAAAAAAAAATTGTGTTACACAAATGGATTGCAGAATATACACAAATCGTAATGGAGAGAGTAATTATCAATTATCTAGCAGAATATACCAATGCAATATGGCTGCTCCATAAAAAAAGATCATCGGCCTCATATCACAGCCCCACAGAACAACAGAACTGTAAAGGATCAACAAACTTGTCAATGAAAAATGCTTCTTTCTCCACTAAACTGATATTCACTCTGAAAACTCTGCCAAATCCATCTTGGACTCCTAAGACAGACTGCATCTCACTGAAGTATCAAATTACATATCCCCTTAGAAGTCTATGAGAGGGGAGGGGCACAAGCACAGACCGAAGGAGAGAGGCTGATATGAAGTTTTCTTCGTTATCCTAAGAGCTTTATTTCCATCAGTACATGTCCGTACTTCTCTATAATGTCCTATTTGGTATACATTGCGTTGCTGCTGCTTCTGAGTGAGTGGGAGAGAGTTAGGGAGCAGAATTTCCTGTTTTCTCCATTTGCTGCCTATGGGAGACATCAAATTTAGATTCTGCCCTTCCAGCTCAAGGAGAACTGAGAATTAGATATAGAGGCTGCAGAGGGGAAAACTGCTTCATATAATGTTCAGAAATAATGATACTCCTCATGTACACACAGCAGATTATCCTTATAAATTAGCTAGGCCTTAAAGTGTAACATTTTGTCATTAATAAATGTTATTATGTAATTTGTAATATTATTATTGTAATATACTTTATTACCAAATTGTCCCTGCGCCTCACTGTGTATGGTGTATGGGCTTGTGTGTATAATGGAGAGAACATGAGGGTGGTGGAGGGTCACTTCATACAGTTATACAGTCATATGAAAAAGTTTGGGCACCCCTATTAATCTTAATCATTTTTAGTTCTAAATATTTGGGTGTTTGCAACAGCCATTTCAATTTGATATATCTAATAACTGATGGCAAAGTAATATTTCAGGTTGAATGGGTTTATTGTACTAACAGAAATGTGCATATGCATTAAACCAAAATTTGACCGGTGCAAAATTTGGGTACCCTTATCATTTTATTGTTTGATACTCCTAACTACTTTTTACTGACTTACTGAGCACAATTGGTTTTGTACCTCACTGGCTTTGACTTCATGCCAGGTGTATCCAATCATGAGAAAGGTATTTGGTGGCCAATTGCAGTTGTTCTCCTATTTGAATCTCCTCTGAAGAGTGGCATCATGGGTCCTCAAACAACTCTCAAATGATCTGAAACAAGTTGTTCAACATAGTTGTTCAGGGGGGTACAAAAGTTGTCTCAGAGTTTAACCTGTCAGTTTCCACTGTGAGGAACATAGTAAGGAATGGAGCCACAGGGACAGTTCTTGTTAAGCCCAGAAGTGGCAGGCCAGAAATATCAGACAGGCAGAGAGGATGGTGAGACAGTCAAGGACAATCCACAGCCACCTCCAAAGGCTGCAGCATCATCTTGCTGCAGTGGTGTCCTGTGCTCGGTCAACAATCAGCCACTTTGCACAGGGGCTGTTGGGGGTGTGCGGGCCGTTTCTGAAGCACGCCACAAACAGGTCGCCTGGGTTGCGCACTTTGGCAGCCAGCTTCATTTTGGAGGGTCCTGTGGACTGATGAACAAAGTTGGTTGTTTGGTCATACAAAAGGCGTTATGCATGGCGTCAAACACAGCATTCCAGACACTTGCTCCCCTGTTTTGGTGGAGGTTCCATCATGCTTTGGGGCTGTGTGGCCATGCCGGCACTGGGCATCTTGTTAAGTTGGGGTCGATGGTTAACTCAGTATCAGCAGATTCTTGAGAATAATGTACAAGATCAGTGCGTTTGAGTTACGCCGGGGTGGTATTTCAGCAAGACAATGATCCAAAACACAGCGCCAAATCTACTCAGGCATTCATGCAGGGAACATTACAATGTTCTGGATGGCCATCCCAGTCCCCAGACCTGATATCATTGAACATCTGTGGGTTTTGGCGGGCTGTCCATGCTCGGCGACCATCAAACTTAACTGACTGGTTGTTTTGTAAGGGATGGTCAAATACCTTCATCCAGGATCCAGGAACTGTTAAAGCTACAGGGCGCTAGGGCTGTTATTTTTGCAAGGAGGGTCTACAAAATATTATGTCACTTTTCTGCTGGGTGCCCTCTTTTGCACTGGTCAATTTTGGTTTCATGCATTTGCACATTTTCTGTTGTACACTAAACCTCATTTCAATCCTGATATTACTGTGTCCATCAGTTTTAGTATATCAAATTGTGGCTGTTGCCCCCATATTTGACTAATGTTAGTTAATGGGGTGCCCAACTTTTTCATTGCTGTTCTTACATCTGGTGTTGTATGAAAGAGGAGATTCTACCTGTACTATTTCCAGAGATATCACTGGTTGAATATAGAGTTTTGTGGTATTTATATGCAGCTAGATATAAATATCCCAAATATCACAGCTGTATCACAGCTAGGTCCGCTGCAAGATGCCTGCTACAGACATCCTTCAGCAGACCCGTCCCTACCACCGTCACCACCTCCATCGACTTAAAACTCTCTACATCCTCCAATAGGTGGAGCTCCACTGATTCCGGAATAGTTGAAATTTTTTCTCTAGCCCCCACCATTCCTGAGCAATCAGCACTTAATATGTTACTTAGGCTTTCCACTGTCAAGAGGGCGGCTCTAAGATGGAGCCGGAAGTCTGGCATCGGCCATTTAGTGATGAAACTGACAGCATCAATTGCTCAGGAATGGCGGGAGTTAGAGAAAAAAATCCAACTGCACCGGAATGAGTGGAGCGTCGTCTATTGAAAGATGCAAAGAGTTGGAGTTGGTGAAGGTGATGAAAGGTCTCCTTTAAGTGGCCTATATGACAATGTTCTAAGTTCTGATATCCACATCAGCAACTAAAAAACCTCGAAATAGAGGGCGTCATCAGGAGCCATGGAAGAACTATAGATCCTAGTTAGGAAGTCATTCCAGGACAACAGAAGATGGAATTGTTCATCACATGCTAGCAATGTAAATGGCACAGAGGGGCACGAAGATAATTGCAGGGAAAAAAGAAGCGCCGCCTCGAGTGACTACTTATCCCTTATATTGAAGAGACTGTGGAAAGCAAAAGGAACTGATGCCTCAACGCAATAAAATCATACACAGGCCCAATAATTAGCGGGAGATTGTCAGGGTGAATGATCTGTTCTTAAGAGGACAGTAAAAGTATGCAAGCCCCGATCAAGGCCGATCAATGGATTGTCTTAGAGACTGATTATATTCTAGCAAGGCAGATGTTAATGACTGCAAAGGACAGATTGGACAGCAGATCTTATTACTGGATGTAGGGAAAGGTTTCACGTTATTAACACTTCACATTATTTCTTAGGCTAACTTGTTTTTTTTTTAAGAAAAAAAATATATATATATCTATATATCTATAGATATATATATATATATATATATATTTATATATATATTTCCCTGGAGAATGCAATTTATCCAACGACCTCCTGAATACAAACAATATTTTTTGGGAAAAGGACGGCTTTGAACTGATTTTTTATTGTCTATTAAATGCAAAATTAAGCAACCTTGTAACTAGCCTTCGTTCTACCATTTTGCTGTTGTAGAGTCTGTGCAGCTCCTATATGTGGCTGGCTGTGCTGCTGCTTCTGACATTGCCTGGACAGTGTACAGCTCCTGGTTTCTCTCTCCTCCCTTTTCTCATGTCTCCTCCCTCTATGTCCCGGCCCTGGACTCGTAACCCAGAATGAGCAAGGTTTTGAAAGCATAAATGAAAAGTTATACTAAATATCTTATAAATATTAATTTGGTTCGGCTCCTCCTGCTCCACATGCAAATAAGATATGCCAACATGTTAGGATCGCTTCTATAGAATACACCAGTGCGCCCTCTGACAGTGACAACATCCCATCAATCTTGTTGTTGTTATAAATGTCATATATTGGTCACATGATCCAGGCATAATTTGGTTCCTTCACCGGGGCAGTAAACCTGTTGCTTCCTTATATTGTTACCTGTAATGTGGATGCAGCTAAATCCGAAATTTCTGAAAAAGGATCTCACACATAGAAAATTGGATTCTGGGAGAGGATACCTATACATAGAGGTCTACATATAGGAAAGTCTACATCTCGGTGTCATGCAGTGAAACAGTTAATGACAGCAGCACGTGGTGTATTGAGCTGTAAAATGACAGCCCATTACTAGGATACAGCACTTAACTCTGCAAGGAGTGAACTGAGGCTTATAGCAAGATGCGAAATAAGGTCACTGACCGAGGAAGTAAGCGACAGAAAACTGCTCTTACCCAGCATGCACGGGGCCCACAGGTGGTGGACTGAGAAGGATAAAAATAGACAAGTAATGAATTACTTTTAGGGTAAAGACCTGGCAAGAAGAAATATAGAAAAAGGGTCAGCAGACCATATAAATATATAACTATAGCTACATTTTTTTTGCCTTTTAAATGTAAATTCTGTTCTTAAAGGGGGTCTCTGGGACAATGGTACTGAACATTTGTCCTTAGGATAGGTCATTAATATCAGATCAGTGGGGGGTCCCACATTTAGAGCACCCACAGATCAGATGACAAGTGCTGTAGTTGCTTCACTGCCTGCCAAGAACAGTGCCATGCATTAATTAGTGGCTGCATTAGGTATTGCAGCTCTGCACCATTCATTCGAATGGGACTGAGAAACAGTAAGGCCACCTGACCTATGTATATGATGTCACTGGCCAGAGAAGAGGAAGCGTAGCTCACCGAAGCGCCGAAAAGTCTTCAAACAACTGATCAGCAGAGGTCCCAGGTGTCGGACTTTACCAATTTATTATTGATGGCCTGTCCTAAGGATAGATCATTAATATGATAGTCATGGAAAACCCCTTTAATATATCTAAACAGTGGTAGGAGCGCCACTGATACAAAATTAAATGATAACATTTGGGCAACTTGCAGGCGCCACTAGAGGGTGCTCTCTGCAGACTGCGTTATTATGGAATTTAAAGGGGAGATAGATGATACATGTCTCAAGGCCCCCACTGATCACGAGAATGGGGGTCCTGCCACTCCACTCAAGTCTATGAGACTACTAGAGATTAGCAGACTAGTTTATTTTTTGGTAGTCCCATAGACAGGAATAGATTGGTGCGTGCAGAGGTACAGGAACTTTGGATCCTGTTCTCATGACCGAGACTGACCAGCAGTCGGATCCCTGTTGTGGGTCCAATCGCTGGAAACCCACTGATCACAAGGATAGAGATCCAATGTCCTGAAAAGCTGGACATTTCCTTTAAATTTCACAAAATTTACCGAATAATTTATTTTCAGTATATTTCTAAATTATTCCAGAACAAAATCAACACAGGATGCCTGACTACAATCGAGTGTTCAGTCCCGAGGCGTCCCCATAACATACAGCACCGGGTACACTTTACACTTGCCTTCATATTTATGGCTTTTAATTTGAGCAGCGCCCTATAAAATATTACATTCGCCCCGTGTCTGTGCCGGCTGCCGTTAATCTTCACTTTCATTTAAGAAGCGTATCGCGGCATGAAGATACTCTCAGCTAATGAATCGGAAGTGATTTGGTGGAGAACATTATTATTCTGAAATCCAAGTGTCTTAAAAGATCATATTTCTGCTAAAGTAAAAACCTAGAAGTACGTGTATAGAATATACCGGGCTACGTAATAAAGACCTGGGCATGTGATGACCATTTGGCTTCTCTAGCTTTACGGAAGTCCAAATTCAGACACCTGTGGTAGCGGCTTATCTCCTCAAGATCAAAAGGATCAGGCATGTTGAAATCCAACATGTCTGACCATTCCTTCCCCTGATATCTGCTATTGTCGCCAGGTCCTCTTGAAATCAGCAGTTTCGGCCAACACTCTCCTAATAAGTAAGGCCACCTTAAAGGAGTATGAAGGGTCGAGATGGTATGAAGAATGATACTATAGGTCAGTAGTTTTTTTTTGTTCTCTATGGGCTCATGGTTATAGTACAAAGCAGAGTGCCCATATCTTACTATATGTAGGCCTATACTCCATGTGTCACGTTCCATCGGATGTCAAATTATGGTGTGAATGATTCACCCCCTAGACAATTACTTCCAAGGCAGAATATACTATAATTTTAGGACTGCGTACAGCAGTGCTCCTCAGCTTGTGGCTTGGGCACCCTATATGTGGCTTCCAAACCTTTACCAACTGCAGAGACTATTGTGCGCTAGTGACACTTGTCATAACTTGTCACTAGGGTCAAAAGCACATGCAAAGACTCATATCACTTTGTCGCACCTTTAGTAGGGTCTTTCCACTTTTCTATGTTGTCCTTAATAATGTCTGGTACCCTGCAAAAGATTGGGAACCTCTACCATACAGTGTGCAACAATGTCATGGGCATCGACCTATAAATCGTGACTAGAGAAAAACTAGTCCTAAACATTTCATGAACTTTTACTGAGTCATATTGAGTCCCGGAAGGTTTAACCGATTTCACTTATTCCTGCCCTATGTCCAAAATTGGTCCGGACAGTTTTGGGATCCTGGCCCACCACCAGGACAGTTTGGTGCCAGATTTTCACCATTGTGGGAAGCTTTGGTTTGATGTGTCCTTGTTGTCTTTACGATACACTCCTCTACCTCTATCCCATGATACCTGTATACTCCCTTCTCCTTCCAACACCTTAAAAATTCTGCCGACGCCTTGCAGACTGATAAGCGCCTCTACAGAGGTCAGTCCAACAGAAACCAATTTCACACCCAGGTGGCTTCATTCCCAACTGGGACTAATAAATATTTAAGTATCTGCAATTACAGCGACAGCTTTACCAAGCTAAGTGGAATAATAACTCCTGCCAGCGCTCAATGGAAAATCCTGCACTCACCTCCAGGATAGCAAAATGATATTAGCATACAGTACTTCAATACCAGACACACAGCACAGGTCAGGCTGGAATTAATAAAATCACATCATTCTGCACATTTTTGGAGCTGGAGTAAAGGATGAAACTGGAAATCCATACAAAGGCTAGCTATACGTGTGGATTGTCTGAGCCCGCTTAGCAGATGTGGGCAACTAATTGAACTTTTAGAGGGAAAATCTGTGTACCGTAGTATGAGTCGCAGTCACGTGTTACTCCACGCTCACTGACCCCTAATATACAGAGAGTAGAGGGTGCAAATAAAAGGGAAAAATAAAAATGCAAGATCAGACTACAGATCGGCTTTGATTGTAGTCTGTAACCATGGAGATGTCTGAAAAGATGCTGTGTACAAAAAAAAAAAAAAAAAAGGTAGGAGACTTATATTACAGTATATTCTGGTTACTACAAGTTATATTAATGTCTGGTCAGTGGGGATCAGACTGCTAGGACGCTCACAAATCACAAGAACAGGGGTCCTGTGTCCTCGCATGAAGGTAGCGGCATGTTGCGCATGCGCACCACCACTTTATTCAATTCTAGCCGAGTGCTCTACTCAGCTTCTCTTCTGGAGCTCCATAGTTATTAATGAAGAAACAGCGTGACTGTACGACCTGCTGCTACACTCATCTGGGGTCCAAAACCCCCAATGGGTCAATTATGATAGGTCAGGTTCCAGAAGTAAGACCCCCACCGGTAAATTAAGCCCTATCCAGTGAATAGGGGATAAATTGCAGTACACAGAATACCCCTTAAAGACTACAAAGCAGAAGAGCCATCAGTCACAGGAATGGGGGTCCCTTGTTTGAACAGAGTGATGTCTGGGTCGCAGGGGCCATGCGCACTGACTCTCTGTAGGAATGATGTGTACAGCACTCGGCTATACTCCTTCAGTACCGTAAACTTCATACCTCTACTTGCAGAGGAATACTCCGTAATTCTGCCTCCATGTGCCATGTGACCGCCACAATCAGCTGGAGAAAGTAAATTGATTTAGCACAAATGTACTGAGCTGCGGCGTGTTGTGAGTCGGATTCAGCACAGCGGAGCGCTGACTGTGTACGGAGGCCATCTTCTCTCTACAGGGACGTCTCAAAGCCTTAACTATGTGCAAAGTGAGATGCAGAAAGCGCTTTATGTAACATCCCGTCCATTCCTCACTCGATTTGCTCCACTTCCTTACAACAGCTAAGTGCTTTTAGTGTCGAGCCCCTGCAGAGATCTATCCATGGAAACCGCATGCATGATTACTGAAGACCCAACTCATGCACATCACATAATACAAAGATACCTGCAGCCATGATGCGCGTCCTCCCATAAGTGGTCTGGACGAAGACATAAACATGCAGACAGTCCTCTGATGACGGTGCAGTAATAAACCGGAGCCCTGACCTATTAAGTCCTACGGGGGAATAATCGCATGCAGAATATAAACACTCAATTTCATGAATTATTAGATTTCTCTAGAGTTCAAAAGGGTTAACGACGCATAAAAAGGTGGAAATAATCTACGGAGCGTTCATGAGCCTCTTGAGAAGTACTTGAGTGGGGACAACTTTGACTTGAGTTTAACAACACTGTGTGCGGAGACTGCAGATAAAGCCAGCGCCGCCACCGACACCAATCAGCAACCGGATAGAAGCGTATGAATGCCAAATACCGCAACACAACTGGTAAATTCACACAGGTCGGAAATTGTTTCGGCAGATTTGCATGGCAAAATTCCACCGAGGAATTCAGTACAAGGGAAGTGGATGAGATTGTAACAAAGTGAATGGGTACAAAGAAATCTGCAATCAAATTTAGTGTTGTGGATTTTACTGTGAATTACTTAGGGATTAATGGCAAAATCCACAAATCTGGAGAATCGGCGTACTTACCTTTGGAATTCTTTGGTACACACATGGCAACATTTCCCCTCTCCGTTTACCACTATCTGGAGATTTTCTGTTGCGGATATCCTGCAGATTTTTGCTGGATGAACTTATAGCGTACAAAACCACTCATCAAATCTGCGTAACTTGGGTTGAGATAGAAACTTCATATGTAGTTCCAGCAGTCTATATGGGTGCATGTGTTTTTCTTCTATCACTCAGCTCTTGCTTACTCTTCCACCCTCCCCTCTCCATAGACTTCTATGCAAAATCTTATACAAATTCAGCAAACGTTTCAGAGTGAAAGTCAGTTTAGCAAAGGAGAGGAAAAGAGCCTGATAATAGAGAAAGAAGCATTTTTCTAAGATAAAATATATTGCAAAGTTTCTTATATTTCCTTGAACTATTAGAGACCATTAAAAGAGAACCTGTCAGGTCGATTTGGGATACTAAACCACCCACAGGTCCGTATAGGTTAAAAATCTTGTCCTGGATAAAAAATACAAAGCTTCCAATGCAGCCATAATAATGCTATCCTATACAAACCCATTAATGGGGTTATCCAGGATTACTGATTGATGGCCTATCCTTGATCGGTCATCAATTGAAGATTGGCACCCAGGCCCCCTGTGATCAGCTGTTTGAAGAGACCACAGCATTCAGGTGAGCGCTGCAGTCTCTTCATAGAAAACGAAGCACGGCACCATACATATGTATAGTGGCTGTGCTTGGTATTGCAGCTCAGCCCATTCACGTGAGTGATGCTTCCACTTTAGACATCTGATCCATGGAGGTCACGAGTGTAGTCAATTGTAAAAGCCCGGAAAATGCCATTAAAACTACCGCAATCCCAAAGCTAAACTAGAAGAAACAATACTTGTCTTCTCCATCCTCTCAACATTTTGTAGAAGAAATGGCAGACATGACGTTTAGGCGAATTGACCCTTCTTTTTCCAGTTCTGGTTGTGAGGATGCGCCCTGGGCATATTAACACTACCGATGGAGGGTTGGATAGCTGATGCCACATCTCCAGGAATGCCTCAGGGCTATCTTTAGGGGAAAAAAACTATAAAATGTCCCCTCTTTTATCTTTGTGTAATAATTGGATATATGCCTACTCGACCGTTCGCTTTTTATAGTTTGCTGGCTGACCAAATAGCCATTATGACCCTGTGAAATCTATCAAGGTTGAGAGGCTCCGGTGAGCTGCAGAACATAATGTACAACCGTCTATAGCAGGAGTGTCGCCCCTTGCTACCAGTGAAGATGAATCGCCTCATTTGGTGTAACACAGATTAAAACTCCGTTCTGACATCCTGCTAAATCTATTGCAGAATTAAAGACAGGGATCTTTAAATATGGGAATAAAGAAAAATGTCTCACGACAGAGACGTTTAGTAAGTAATACTGTTCCCATTAATCCTGCAGACTCAGGACAGCGCTCTCCGCCATTACATTGTGGAACCCAGACAAAGACAAGTATTTAATCTTTGTGGCTTGCAACAGTCCTCTATCCTCTGTGTCAGGGAAAGAAGGATTGGGCTGTTGGATTTCAACATGCTTGATCCTTTTGTTCTCAGAGAAGATAAGCTGCTGCTAAGCAAGTCTGGCAACTGCTTACTCTACTCTCTACATTCAGAATACAGTATATGCATGCTTAATTGAGCTGAGTGTGCATGTGTATGGAGGGGTCAGGAGGCATAGCTGTTGGCCAAAGAGGCATTCAGCTGACAATCTTTTGGTGTGTAGGGCCATCTTAAAGGGGCTGCTCAAAAGTTGATATTTATGATCTATCAATATCAGATAAATAGCAGCCTGACAGCCAGCACCTCGAACGATCAGCAGCTGTGGCTGCCACATGTTCACAGCTTCCAGCAACATATATGGTGCCCATTCCACGTTTTAGCTGCTGATCAATGGGTGTGCTGGGTGTCAGACGCCCAACTATCTGCTAATGATAGGCCATGAATATTTAATCTTGGACACCCCATTTAAGACCAGTTTAGATATAGGAAAGTTCAGTGGGGTCCAGGACGTTCCTGCCATCACTAGTCCTCCTGTCCTAGCACAGTGTGTATAATCCCTTTACTATTGCTTATATGATCTTCCTTTCCGTGCAGCCTCTCCTCCCTCACTATTCCATGTATTATCATCGGCCCTCCCTGCTGCTATCTCCCACAAAGGGGAAAGACAAAAATGTTAGATGAAGTTACCCTGAGCAGACATCAGCCAAGAACAGTATGCAGCATAACCCGCTATGTATAAGAACTGCACAGACTCTACAACAGCAAAATAGTTGGGTATGTTTAAGACGTCTTAGAAAGTTTGCATTTAGCAAGCATCGAATGAAATCAGTGCAAAAGTGTCTATTGTCTTTGAATAATGTTGGATTTGGGTACAGTAACTAAAATTTTATAGGTTTACGGCAGTTTCCTAAGTATACTGTGTACTGTAATCGTATACAGTTTTTTCTTGCACTGTAGAAAAATGAATTATACAGGGCCATAAAAATATGGGCAGCATGGTTCTCAGGGGGGAATACTTTATTATAATGTATAAAGAGCCAGGCTCAGTAGATAAAATTTTCACGGTACTGAGTCTAATTGCTGCCGACTCACCTGCAGGCACAGCATGGCAGCTGATCTCTATGCCAGCTACAGTACAAGGTGTGCCCATTAACTACTTATACCCTATCAATCTCTTTTCTTTCCAGCTTCATAGGAAAACACTTCATCTAGAAATCTGAGAGCCATTATGCTCCTTCTCATTTTTTATTTTGCTTTTTTTGAGATCTGCATTAATTCAGCTGCTTGCACATAATGCCCCCGCAGCTGCTCCCCCCCGTCCGCCATGCTACGCACCCCGAGAGGCTCTCTCTGTGGCATTATCCCGTCATACCAGCTCACATTGCAACCTTGCTTCATTAATTCAGGGAGTGTACGGCGCTCACTTAATGAGCCGCCACTCAGAATCCAGCAAAGTAGTGTACAGATGTCTCCTGGAAAGTAAAGCTGGAAAGAAAACACTTAACCTCTCCGAGGCAACGATCATGTTGATTATAGAAGCCACAGATGCCAAAAGACAACGTCAAGGGACTGGAAGAAGATGACAAAATGTCACCATTTGCAAGTTTTCTATTTGCTTTCAGTGCACTGATCATTTGGGAAATTCATCAAGCCCTGTGTTCTGAGTTGTCGTAAAAAGTAGCAAAACGGGATTTTGCTAATTTTGGGCTTATTTGCAAAAATAATGTTGCAACATTTTACATTTTTATGCTGCTCATTCCACTTTTAAAAAGTCGGTCACGTTAGGCTGGGTTCACGTCTTGTTGGACGAAAAAGTCTTTGTCGCCCAGTGACTTCAGTTAAAAAGAATGGACATCCAACGGACCTCATTATAGTCAATGGGGTCCATCAGACTCCATTGATGTCTGCTATTTTAGCAGTCTGTTTGTCCACTCCAATGGACCAGAAGAACGGACTCCCGGCGTTAATGTGAACCTAGTATTAGCCTGTCGTCAGATTGTCACAATCTCGATCCAAAAGTGGGCAAAGATCTTAGGACAGAAGTGTTGGAAGATGCAACTTGTACAACGTTTGGTAACAATTGTTTAGAATCAGAAGCTGTTCCTGTCCACCAGGTTTGTTACAGTGTATCAATGTATTAAGGACGTGGGTTCTGTAAGCAGAACAGATTTTCCTTCTCTGAATGTAAACAAGAACATTGGTGTTTTCTGAAGAAAGCAGAGATCACGAAGGAGTCATTCATGGTTGACAGCTCTTCACACTTTTCCCTACAAAAGTGTAGATAAAAATAGGAAGGTTTAGCAGGAGGTGAAGGTCTACCACAGACCAGCAAATTTGCCATCAAGGGTAAGTTGATGCTCCTGATACTCCGGAGTCTTCTTCTGGCAGAAACCCCCCTGCCATACTTGACCGATGAGGCTAGTCACGTGAAGGGGTCTTGTTCTGTGCCGTCCTGTGTCCTTTCCATAGGCCACTGATTGGCCTCAGCAGTCACGTATGGCGGGAACTTCCGCCAAAACAAGACCCCGAAATAGCAGGACCGGACCGTACTGGGAAACACCAGAGCACCAGGGACAGAGGAGAATGTTTTTGTTTTGTTTTTTTTCACCTTTCCCGGCATATAAAAAAAACTGGTTATCCTGGACAACCCCTTTAAAGGGAGTCTATCACCTCCAAGCTGCCACCATAGCAGTCACAGGCTTTCCATATCATACCTTAATTATGTGTCACAGTCCGTGGATGCCAAGAAAAAGATTTCTTCATTATGCAAATTAGGTGCTGGGAGCAGAAGGGGCGTTCCCAGAAATCTCCGAGCACAGCTCTCCCCTGTATGCTTTGTTACACCCTCTGGCCAGTGGGAACCGAGCAGGTGATGACATCACACGGTACTATGGTTTGTATGATATGTAATTATGTCACAGTGCCTATAGTGCTATGGCGGAGTTTGACGGGGTTAAGGAAGGTGATAGACTCCCTTTAAGCAGACAGACAACACCTTTAATATATTTGTATCTGAACTGAACATTGATATAAACAGCAAGGATAAAATATATAGAGCCAGGAAAAAAAAGCTAAGTAGACAGCTGCCTAAGGCACAATGAGAAGAGGGACAATATATGGATTATAAACCTTGGCTTTACCTTTAAATTTCTCTGCACAACCAAGTGCAGGGGAGGAGAGAGTTAATCCTGTCTGTGCGTGTTCACCTCGGAGAGAAGCTGGATTATTTAGCAGCGTGATAATGACTTATGACAGCGTCTTCATGTGTTATGTAAGCAGAATGTTGGCTCACATACACACACTATAATGAATAGAACAATGCATGTGAGACAGGAGACAGACGTAATGTCCTAATCACACAGCATTTACCACTATAAGTGATAAAGTGCAAATTAATAAAGGATTAGTCAATAGAAATCCTTCAGTCATCCCTTAAAGGAATAAACCTAATAATCCAGAGTCTACATGGAAGCACTATAAAAAATGACAATGAGATGCCTTTAATTCTGTATCTAATAATCCATCTTTGATCTGGCACTTCACAAGACAGACTGTGTACATTAAATTTCCTCCACAAGAAGAAAACAGTCTCACTAGCGCCACCGACTGAAAGTAGCGGCCCTGTTAGTCATCGTCCAATCCATTAAAGATCCTTGAAACATGACTGGGGATTTTTAGCCAACTAGATTTGGGGTTACAGATGGAGCTGTACGTTTATCTGCAAAAACCCTTAAAGGAGTTGTCCAGGACTATGATATTGATTGCTGTGGCCTCTTCGCTACTCAGGGTGTGTTCACACTTGCGCTGGCACTCCGTCCGCCGCGAATCCGACCTAAATGTCGGAAAACTGGATAGGGAAAGGTATGCAACCCTTTGCTTAAAAACCCATTGACTTGAATGGGTTTTTAAAGCAATGCGCAGGTGTGCGCTTACACCCTCTGCGCCGCGAAGCCAGTTTTTTTTTCATCAGAAACAAAGTCAGACATGCAGGACTTTGTGTCCGACGAAAAAACCAGCTTCGCGGCGCAGAGGGTGTAAACGCACACCCGGGCATTGCTTTAAAAACCCATTCAAGTGAATGGGTTTTTAAGCAAAGCGTCGCAAACCTTTCCCTATCCAGTCCCTATCCAGTTTTCCGACATTTAGGTCGGATTCATGGCGGATGAAGTGCCGTTGCAATTGTGAACCCACCCATACCAAGCACAGTGCCAAACGTTGTATAGTGGCTGTGCTTGGTATTGCAGCTTAGCTCCATTCATTTAAATGGGACTGAGCTGCAGTGTGGTTGGGTGACCAACAGACGTGTCAGTGGTCTGAGAAGAAGTCGTGGAGCTCAATATCACAGTCCTGGAAAATTCCTAAAAGACTACATACTACAGTGTATGGCTGTGACACAACTGTCTGCAGTAGGAGCCTCTCCTCCCTGCCTCTCAGTCAGTCCTCAGGTCATACCGATCAGTAAGAGAATAAAGCAGTTGTCCAGGGTAAGGTTTTCATGGTCTATCCTTAGGTGAGGGGGCAACAGACTGATCAGCTGTATGGAGTCGCTTCTGGCGCCCATCCTCTACGCACCCCTGTATGGCGGCCGGGTGCTGCCACTGCAGCTCAGCTCCCACTGACTTCAATAAGTGCTGAGCTTCAGTGACAGTGTCCATCCACTATACAGGGGGTGAAGGGCCCTGTATTGTGAATAGGATGGGCGCCGAAAGCGACTCCGTACAGCTGATTGGTCCGGGGGACCATATGTTATCCCTCACATTTATCCCGGACAACCCCGTTAACCCCTGTGGTCTCTGCAGGATTTGTGCTAGTTCATTTCAGGAATACACAGAAAATCCTGACAAATAGGAGACAATTCCAGTTTCCTCATGTATTTCTAGGTTTAGTTTGGCGGTAAAGCAGGTAAATCCGCCATACTGATGTGTGTGGTCAAGCGCAGGTTATTACCATCTATACTACAGATATACCATGTATCAGCGCTGTTAGGAGCCGCCGTACGAGGCTCGGCTTTAATCATGTATTCCTTCCCTTTCCGTGTTACTTTGATTTTATTTCGCCCTCTTTCGTGTTTAATTACCGCCGACTTCAGTGAATTAATTATTGTTTTATCACCGCTTCGGCATTCTAGAAGGAAAAAAAAAATTTGTTTGCAACAGAAATTGCCGAGCGTGTTTTACTGAGGCGCTGCTAATTAGCGGCATAGCAAGAACATGACTGTGGGGGACAGATACATGGGGGGGACCGCGCCAATAACCCTATCCCCAGAAAACCCTGCCACGCCGATACCAGAAGAACAAATATTAACACTGTGCAGAACTTTACAGGCAGAGGAGGATTTTTTTTTTGGTTATACAAAAGCAGGAAATGGAAAATAATGAAAAAGAAAGTTCTATCTTGCTGTGGTTTCCGTGGCTGGATCATCACAGAAACCACATTGCGAGTCCTCGTGCTCGATTAACCCTACAGTGTGTGAGGTTTCGGCTGTCTGCCACGTGTTCCACAACGCCGGTTTTTGTAGTGGAGGGTAGAAAGCTACCTCAAATTACTCTCTAAATCCCACTGTGAGAACATTATACCCTATACAGCCGGGACCAGGCACTCTGCTGGAGTGGAAGTGAAGTCCAGGTCCAGATTAACCGCTTGGATGACATGATCACAGCATCTAAGTGAGAGCCCCTTCTCTCACTTCCTCGGCCCCTGTGAGTAGATTGCAGGGTTCCAATGGATCGCCATGGTACTCGGAAAGCCTAACAACAGTTTCTTGGTTGTCATGCACGGAAGTGTATTAAGCCCTTCTAGAAACTTATCTAACAATCCCAGAGATAGTGCACCTCATCATTTGGGGGTCTGATCACTGGGAATACCACCGGCCAAGAAAATGGGGGTTCTGTATCCATCATCTGAACGCATCAGGGGTTATGCATGCACACTTCCAATCCATTCAGACTCTATGGGACTGTCGGAAATAGCCAAGTGCTGGACTTGTCGGTCCTTGCTATCCCGGGCAGTCCCATACACTTTGGAAGGAGCCAGCAGTGAGCATGCTCAACCACTGCCGCATTCAAATGGAGAACATGGAGCCCTGTTCTCGTGATCTCTGAGGAGGTCAGCGTCCGGACCCCATTAATGAGATCACCTATTCTGTGGCTTTGTAGTGAATCTGCGGTTGTGGTGGTGATGTCTGACAATGTCCTCTTCACCTCTACGATAACTGATGTTTCCTCCACTTCACACCGCTGTGATGTGCACTTACAATGACGAGTAATACTTCTATTATTGAGAACATTAATGATTTTGCAGTAAAGCTTCTCCGGGAGATTTGCAAACTTATACATGGTATGGATTAAGTAGGAGTTACAGGGTCAGGGTAAGGTTAGGTGTCACATTAACTACATGAGGAGCGAGGTTTATGTAGAGGAGGGGGGCGTCTTATTTATGGGTTACTATGTAAATCACAAGGGTCAGCTCAGTGTATATTTACCAGGGGGAGAAAAGTACTAAAGAGAAGAGGAAGTGAAACAAAAAGTATGAACAGCACAGCAAATGTATCCCTTTTAGAGAAATGTCTAATAGGTTATTCGACTGTTTTGCCAGAAAGAGGTTTTTTAAATTTATGGACGATTTTTGAATTTAATCTCGATATTCTTGGTTTTGTTAAACAATAAATAAATAAAGAAAATCCCCCCCAGAGGGAATAGTCACATCTACTTGGTGCAGCGTCCTTGTCCATCATAGCTGGTGGCGGAGAAGGCCTGCATGGAGTATATCACTAGCTCCACTGTGGCTGCCCCGTGGCGGGACTAAGGCCCATTGCAGACGACCGTGCTGTGGGTCAGTGTGCTATCTGTGTAATTCATGGAGAGCACACTGACCCATTCTTTTCTATGGGCCCGTACACACGACCGTGATTTTCACGGTCCCGTTTCCGGCTGACAGTCCGGTCCGCGTCAGATAGGACATGTCCTATTCTTGTCCTATTTTGCGGCCTGTGCTTCCGTGGCTCCTATTCATTTAATGAAAGTATCCGCAGAAGCACGATCTGTGCACGGGCGGCACACGGGGACATCCCCATGTGCAGCCCTTTACTGGGAGCCTTCTGAAGGATTTTCCCCCCGACTTCAATAGCAACCAAATGGCTCAAAAGAGTACTGATCATGACATGTCAGAGCCACTTGGGGGTGGATTGGGGGGTTAGAATCAATGGAACGACCTAAAGTGTTGCGGCCCCCCCGCGTCTCCCCCGCCTCCCCCTCCCACGCTGGAGAATGACCATGCCTACCAGGGGGGGGGGGGGGGGTTTTTTTTAAAATTTTAAAAAACTAAAAAAAAAAAACCAAACCCCCTCCTGGTCACATCTGACTACAGCACCTGAAGAGTTAAGTGCCTGTGATCAGAGATGTCTCTGCTGGTGTCTGCTGTGTGAGGCAGCAGAGACCCTGCAGCTATGGCGCTTGCTCAGCTCCTCAGTGGGTGCCATATTTAAAAACCTAGAATCTGCCATACTATTCCAATGGATATCAGGAAAAATAAAACTAGATGATTTTGTTAAGAAAAAAAATCCTAAGAAACCTTCAGAGAAAATTAATTTGATACGGTCATGAATCCAGTCTGGCCAAGACACTCAGCCTTGGTAACATAGGGCCTTAAAGGGGAAGCAGGTATGGGGAGATTATATTCCCTGCAGCTGTTCCTCCTGCGGCGATAGCACCATTCAAAGCATCTGTATATGGCCATTAAAGAAACCAATGTAAGGATGTTAACACAAGGCGACGGCTCTTCTCTCACCAGTCATAGATATAGCATCAGGATTGCAATGGTGACATGGCAGCATGCCCCTGGGACATTTTAGCAACTCATCCCAGCTCTCCCCAATCCGGGAAGTGCTAATACTGTTATTCCTAACCCGACTAACAGCAGTCAGTACAATAGCAGAACAGCAATGTTTATACACTACCAGGGCTATATGGTGTATATAGTATGTATACATTGCTGATATTACACCAGAGGGTGGAGCCACTGTGCGCAGCATCAGGGCCCCCCAGGGCAATGGTAATAGCACAGTACCCAGTCAGGGTAAATACAGGGCAATGCTTCTTATAAAAGGGATTGTGTAATGTACAGAAATACTCTGCAGATGGCTTATATATATAATACCAATAGATCTCGTAGCTCATGCTGTGCAGTCCTTGGAGGAATGAGCCTAGAAATGGAACTGAATGTTTATCCAATACAAATAAAAACACAAAACCTCTGACTAATATTTTATTTATGGGGTGAAAACAACAAGTTCTGGGTTTTCTGTACACATTTCATCAAGGCACTAAAAAGAGAAGTGAGAGAAAGGTGTCATCTCCTTCCCTGCACAGCACGAAGAGCCAACTAAAGGGAAGCTCAGGCACAAGATCCGCAGCGTCGTATCGGATGGCTTTTTATCATTAGTGACTCCTTATGACTCCCTAATAAATCATGTTTTTCTGCACAACTTTTCCGAGCACGTCGCAGAAATAAGTTTGCATAGCGCCAAGCAACAGAGGTCACAGACAGGGGGTGACTACACTGGACCCCTACGATCTAATACCCAGCTGTACAGAAGGGCTGGTGCTATGCACTTACAGTATTATAGAAAGAAGGTTCTGGGTTGTAGGGAAAGAGAATTTTATTGATATTCAATCCAAACAAAATCGTGTAACGTTCCAGTTTCGCTTGGACCTTCATCAAACTATTGGATTGCCAAGGAAAGAGTGTGTGAGTAATGGCGGTCCTACCTTCAGCATCTTCCTCTGGGAGGTAAGACCGCCATTACTTTGTACTCTTTCCTTGGCAATCGATGGTCTGATGAAGGTCCAAGCGGGACTGGAACTTTACACGATTTTGTTTGGATTGCATATCAATAAAATTCTTAAAGGACAACTTTACCTACTATTTTGAGTGCCACAACCTTCTTTCTAGTATATTTAAAGGAGTGAGTTCCTTTCTGAGCACCAAACCTTTCTTTAAGGAGTGCCATGTCACCTACAGGTAATGTACTTACAGTCTGTCACCCCAGGATTTCTCCTGATCATACCAACCAGAACTAGAGATGAAGATCAGATTTCTTAAGCTTGGTGTATGGTATGGACAGTCATCTGGGAAACCTATATAGAATAATAAGCACTGGCAGCTCCTTCCCCAAAATGGAGCGGGCTGGCTGATGTGTACGATGTCACTTGTAGTTCTTTCCTGTAATGTTCACTTGGATTATGCTGATGTCGAACTGCAAGGAGTCACAGAGGAGAAGTAAAAGCCTAAAAGTCATGGTCACATCTGTCACCATAGCCACTGAATGCATGCTGTAGGCTTTCCGTGTACTGTAAGTGGAAGAGTGTTAGGTATATTTACCTGTTAATGGGGTCTTCTGGGCCTATCCTTTCACCAAGGACCCCCACTGATCAGCTGGTTGAAGAGGAAGCAGAATATCTGTACATATTGAAGGTTCTGTGCTTGATACTTCAGCTCAGCCCCTTTCACTTGAATGGGACTGAGCTGATACTGTACCGTGTGACCCATAAACGTGACGTCAACCGCTCAGGAAAAAGTCAGCTGATTGGAGGGAGTCATGGTTGTAGACACCCCACTGATCCTAAGGATAGGTCATTAATATACAAGTCCCGAAAAACCCCTGTAAGCATCTGATCACTGCGGTTCTATCTGATGGGACCCCAGAAAAGGAGTCTCAGTCCCCCGTGTAAATTAAGCTATAGTGTAGATACACAAACACCGTAACATCCACTTCCTAGAGACAGCACCATAGTCAGTCCCATAGAAGTGAATGGGGCACTGGCCATGCATGTGCACTACTGCTCCATTCATACAGGGGGCTCCGGGACCCCCATTCTTGTAATCGCTGGGTGTCCCAGCACCTAGATCGTCAGTGATCAGATAAGGACAAGGTTGTATGTGTTGTTATAGTCAAACCTGTTAACCCCATAGACTTATGTATCACTGCCGCCATACCCTTTGATGTCATGACAAGTGACAACCTCAGCTCTGCTACATCTATATTGCAAATTCTCCTCATTTCAAAGAGTTTGTTGACACATTTACATAAATATATGAATCACCCATGCAGAAAAAAAACACGGCCATATGCTTTAATGTCATAATGAATAAAACATAGTCAAAGCTGGGTAAATGACAACTACAAAGAAGTAAACACATTTTGCAAGCCCACGTGAAGATGTATAGAAGAAAGAGGAGATAATGTACATGTCTGGAAATTGCTCCCAACGAGCTGCTTATCCATCTGGTGCAATGCAGGAGATGACTATAGCCATCTATACATACAGTCACTACAGTCACACATGTCCTGGGGTGCGCGCTATATACTGTACATGTAGGCTGCTGGCACCTACACGCTCATTGTGGTCTCCTATCACCTGGCATGTTCAGCTGGGAACCTGCGTGTCTTTCTACCGACGCCCACACACATGACTGTGCCAGCTCTGCCAGGTGTTAATGGCAGCAGTAAAAGATCAACTCGAAAAAACAGCCCCCACGGAGAGGGGGAAGCGGATTTTCCAGCCGTGTGTCATTACTGCTACGTACGCTTGACTGTGTTCTGATACTTAAAGGGATCTTCTCACAATTGTCAATCATACTTTGTACATATCACTTGTTTTAGACTGTTAAAGGTCACTAATTGTTCAATAAAATTTGCATAACTCTATAGTACAGGTGAATATAAGAAAGTGTTTCATATATCCTTACCAGAGAAAAATGCTTCCTTCACCACTTATCAGGCTATTTTCCTGCTCCCTCCCCTCCATCCTAATCTGACATTCACTCTGAAATCCCTGCTACATTTGTATGGTTTCCCAAGACGGACTGTCAGGGATCAGCCATGTTATTCTAATCGTGGACAGCCTCTCCATTTGTGGTCAGTGAATGGGGACATATGACGCGTTCCTGCAAATAAACCTGTTTGTACAGAATGAGGAAAGCAAAAAAAAATGTCATTTGTGAAAATTATTAAGATTAAAGGTGTCTTTTGTTGTACATAAAGCAGCTCCATCCATGCAGATAATGGTCTTGGATATCGCAGGGTTTACTGTATGACACGTTCTCTATCTGTACCTGCTGTTATTACACTTGGGTGACAAAGCTGTAATAATGACACAGATAAGAGAAACCCGCCCTGACACTGCAGCAGCACACTGCTCATACACCTTAGGATGGGGCAGCCTCATACACATAACAGACAACCCCCTATAAGCTTTAAAGGGACACACTTTTTTCATTCTACTGTATATTGTTTTGGAGAACATCCCCTCAATAGTAACAGTTTTCTATTCATAGTGTCTGTCCTTATCCTTCTTATCCCCTTCTTCAATAAGTCACACGATCACAGTGAGACCTCTTTTTTTTCTAGCATTGGTTGCTGTGCAAACATGAGGTCTCTCTCTACTGCCTGCAGATACTATTAAGAAATAACACATGAACTTATTAAAGTTCAGCCCCTCTGTTCTTCTGCCTTACCTCTACCAAAATGCCTCCCTGCTCCTCCCCTGCCTCTGACATAACCTACTCCCTGTAGCCCCCCTCCCTCACATACTGCCCATAATTCACACCTCTCTCACAGTCAGGTCACTCGTCCCATTACCTTCCCCAGTGTTATCAGGGTTGATGCTAGAATGAAGCGATTAAAAGACAATTATCCCTACTGTGTGGTGGATCCAGTAGGGGGCGCTGCCTCGGGGCATTTATCAGTGCAGTCTGGCAGACTCTGCCTGCCAGCCCATCACAGCTAATAAACCCCCCGCCTCAGGATGTTTGGATGTAACATGGTTCAAGAAGTAAGAAAATATGGCTCTCCTAGATGCAGTCTGGTTTGATGTGGACACAGGGGATGGTGCCTACAGAACCACCTCCTGGATCTACGTCAGAGCAACGACCACCTTCTTTTAGCCACTCCATTTACCATGTTATCAGAAGTTTGTGCAGCTTCCAGGACCTTTGGCGACATGATCCTTAGCTCTGTAGTGTTTACAGGAAATAGACATGGGGACAGGTACTAGACATGGGTGAAAGCATCAGCAATAGCAGAGTTTCTTCAATACCTACATAGTATAGCTAAAAAAATAAAAGCTGGAGTGTAGCTTTAAGACAACATCAGCATCACTGTACAGTTTATGTAAACCAACTCCTTAATATCTTTGATATTTATCCAGAAAGTGTGGGAGATGATGTGGGTTTATCGCTACCACAAATAAACATTGCCTTTCCAAGATTTGCTAAGAGGCCCCCAGATTACTCATTACTCCCCTGCCTAGAAGATTGGGTTTATGTGACTTGAAAGCAATTCATTGGAGTAGGCTTGTATACAGAGAAGCAACCCGCACCATTGTCTGTATATAGGCATAGGAAGAGCTACAGATGACGGACAGCAATGCTAGTAAAGGGTCAGTAGGATTTCCGGAAGTTGCTACGTACATAAAGACAATGTATCTCGGGACAATGTGGGGTAAACTATCCCGAAAATTTAGACAGCAAATTGACATCTTCAGGGATTGATCATTTTATTAGACACATTTATACGTATCACTGCAGAAGCTGCAGAACAGGGAGGGAGGAGATATATACACGAAGGAGCTGGAAGGTGAAAGGATGATACATGAGATATTATAGGCTAGAAGGGGTACGATGTATCCTTAGGGAGATGTCCTCTTAGCAGGCCACCTTATGGGTAGAGCCTAACAGACCACACATGCTCTAGTTGGAATTCTGGGAAAGGAATATGCAAATAAGTTCTCATAGATGGAAAAGGGAAAACTTGCTCTATCGCCACCTTTTGGAAGGTACCTCCCTATAGATCAATGCATGGTTTCCTATGAAAGACTAGAGGCATTGTCTGGGAATACAGGCAAACCGGAACATCTCTTCCAAAAGGAAGAGAGAACCAACCACGGATAGCAATTTCAGGGTTATCGCCCCTAGTCTGTGCAAAGCAGGGGACTGGGTGGAAGGTCACTGACGTGGGTCAGAAGGGTATAATAGGTCTCCTTAGACTAGGCAAACGTCGCCTTTCTAGGCCACCTTACAGTATGCAGAGTCTTACAGAACGACCTTGCATGCTTTACTATGAGATATTATAAACATGGGGCATAGTTCTAAACAATTGGTGTAAATTTTATGGGAGGCGTTGCATTTTATTTTGCAAGGAAGAACAACAATTGGACACAAGTATAAATAAAGGATGGTACCAGAATGACAGCTGTCTGTGAACAGTTCCTGCAAGGGTCTGTTGTAACAAAGCGCAGCTGCCAATGAACTCACAAATATACTGTACAGGGGTTTATCAGTATAATCTTGTCATCATTGGCAGCCACATGCGGGCAGGATTTCAACCACAGGCAGCTGCCATTACGTTGGAATGGACTCCAAATGTATCTGTGAGCCCAGTCACTAAGTATCTTTATCTGGCATGATAAAGGAAAATTTGCACTGAAAAAAAAGCTGCATTTTGCAAAACTGGCTGGTGACATACAATATACAATGAATATCAGGAAAACTTGCCGCAAATATTTGCAATCATAGTAGGATCCATCAACAGCAGCTAGTCTACAGTCATGGCCAAAAGTTTTGAGAATGATACAAATATTAATTTTTACAAAGTCTACTGCTTCAGTTTTTCTAATGGCAATTTGCATATACTCCAGAATGTTATAATCAGCTTAACAGCAATTACTTGCAAAGTCAATATTTGCCTAGAAAATGAACTTTATCCCCCAAAACACATCTCAACATCATTGCAGCCCTGCCTTAAAAGGACCACCTAACATCGTTTCAGTGATTGCTCCATTAACACAGGTGTGAGTGTTGATGAGGACAGGGCTGGAGATCAATCTGTCATGATTAAGTAAGAATGACACCACTGGACACTTTAAAAGGAGGCTGGTGCTTGCCATCATTGTTTCTCTTCTGTTAACCATGGTTAGCTCTAAAGAAACACGTGCAGTCATCATTGCGCTGCACAAAAATGGCCTAACTGGGAAGAGTATTGCAGCTAGAAAGATTGCACCTCAGTCAACAATCTATCGCATCATCAAGAACTTCAAGGAGAGAGGTTCCATTGGTGCCAAAAAGGCTCCAGGGCGCCCAAGAAAGACCAGCAAGCGGCAGGACCGTCTCTTAAAAGTGTTTCAGCTGCGGGATCGGGCTACCAGCAGTGCAGAGCTTGCTGAGGAATGGCAGCAGGCAGGTGTGAGTGCATCTGCACGCACTGTGAGGCGGAGACTCTTGGAGCAAGGCCTGGTCTCAAGGAGGGCAGCAAAGAAGCCACTTCTCTCCAGAAAAAACATCAGGGACAGACTGATATTCTGCAAAAGGTACAGGGAGTGGACTGCTGAGGACTGGGGTAAAGTCATTTTCTCTGATGAATCCCCTTTTCCATTGTTTGGAACATCTGGAAAACAGCTTATTCGGAGAAGAAGAGGTGAGCGCTACCACCAGTCTTGTCTCATGCCAACTGTAAAGCATCCTGAAACCATTCATGTGTGGGGTTGCTTCTCAGCCAAGGGAATCGGCTCTCTCACAGTCTTGCCTAAAAACACAGCCATGAATAAAGAATGGTACCAGAATGTCCTCCAAGAGCAACTTCTCCCAACCGTCCAAGAGCAGTTTGGCGCTCAACAATGCCTTTTCCAGCATGATGGAGCACCTTGCCATAAAGCAAAGGTGATAACTAAATGGCTCAGGGAACAAAACATAGAGATTTTGGGTCCATGGCCTGGAAACTCCCCAGATCTTAATCCCATTGAGAACTTGTGGTCAATCATCAAGAGACGGGTGGACAAACAAAAACCAACAAATTCAGACAAAATGAAAGCATTGATTCTGCAAGAATGGACTGCTATCAGTCAGGATTTGGTCCAGAAGTTGATTGAGAGCATGCCAGGGAGAATTGCAGAGGTCCTGAAGAAGAAGGGTCAACACTGCAAATATTGACTTGCTGCATTAACTCATTCTAACTGTCAATATAAGCTTCTGTTACTCATAATATGAATGCAATTCTATTTCTGTATGTGATAAAAACATCTGACAAACACACATAAAAACCATAGGGCAGCAGATCATGTGAAAATAGAATATTTGTGTCATTCTCAAAACTTTTGGCCATGACTGTACTTGTTGATGGTTTCCCGATAGCATCAGTTTTAGAGTTTGTGCACACATCCTGCACTGATTTTGATGGGAGGGGGGTTCCCCCTCGGACTGCACACTCGGTCATGTGCATGGGGCCTTACTTTTGCTAGTCAGAAGGAATGGTTGACTTACAGGGGGTTCTCCTGGACAAAACTTATTTTATAGAAAGGTGCCATGGATACAAAGTATTGTTTCTCTGTTGCTAATCCATGAGAAAGATGTTTAATTTCCCTGTAGTGCCACCACAGGGGAAATTAAGCATTACACAGTGACCATTTATATCAGTGTAGTTTAGAATGCAGGACAGGGCAGGTCCTTCAGAGCAAGAGACACTTTATAATCTCTTTCCATACTGGTCAAAATGTGAGAATCCCCCTCTATTATTTCGGAATCCTCTAAAGGCATATACTGTATAAGAATGTGATTCCAAACTACACAATTTCTTTAATGAATGGTATATTCTGTGGATAAGGAATAACTAACTATCTGATCGGTGGGGGTCCCAACTTATGGCCCACCACTGATCACAAAAACAGGGGTCCTTTGTGCCCCAAATGAGTTTAGCGGCAAGTCACAAAAGCCACTGCTGATGAGAAGCCGAGCGCTCTCTCCAGTAGTCCCATAAAATGAAATGGCTCCCCATAAGGACTCAGTAATCCCCTACAGGCTCCTTGCATACATGTGCAGGAGGCTTTAAAATACATCCCCCTGCTCTTGTCACTCTTAAATCTACAAGGAGAGATTAAATTATATATCCATCTATGGGAAATATACAGCAGAGCAGAGCCACAGCCGGGTTACTAGAGACTGCGTATCGATGAATGTTTCACCAGTCGCCACCAGGGATTCCCAGAAATATTTTAATAAGAGGTTTTGTCGTGTGACAGAGCTGCAAATCTAGTGCTTTGCTTTGTTTATAGCCCTGGTCCCATCAGTAACATCATAAAACTCCAGTCGGGAATACATTTACATAATATGTAATTACAAAAAGCGAGAGCATCAACATCTGCATCTGCCTGAGACTCATTACCAATCAGATGCTGCCAACGAGAGGGAGCGCGGATCGGGGCGAGCGAGACTGAGAGCTAACGGGGTGTGCGGGACACACAGGGAGAACAACGGGAAGCTTCATGATGCAGATGTTCTCTATACAATGTAGGCCGCCCATCCTTATCCATGAAGCCCATTCTCTCCACTTATATAAAGTTGACACTAAAAACTTTTTTTGGGATAAAATTTACATCCAAACCAATCTTTATAAAACAAGGACATCCTTAAAGGCAATGTCTCTAGGAATTGACCTATTGTTTTTTAATTTTTTTTATGTTATTATCTATTTTTTTTAAAATCTTGCAATTTTGACTCTTGCCACTAAGCCTAAAATACTCTGTGACACAAGATCCATTTGTCTGTCTGTTTCTGTGGGCTCGAAGTTACTGTAGTGGATGGGGAGCAGAAATCATCTGCTCCTATACAAGTAATAGGGATGGATCTGCAGCCCGTCCACTGCATAGTGGTGGATCCAGGAAATTGCAGCGCCACTCCTATTACTACTTTAAGTTTCGGTGCCCAGGGGCTACTGGATGAAAAGATCTGTGGTTTCGTACCACATAAATCAGATACTAATGACCTATTGAGTGAATAGGTCATCAGTGTGAAAAATGCATTTGGGACTGGAAAAAAATGGTAGGGACTAGGGACAAAATTCCAACTGCGCTGGAATCAATGGGACGGTTCCTATTGAAGGATGAAAAGAACTGGAGTTGGTGGAAATGGTTTAAGGTCCCCTTTAAGTCATAAGTTCTTATAACGAAGCTCACATATAAATGATAGCAGCAAACTTAGTTATAAAAAGAGTTAAATCAGTTTGGGAAATTATCATAAACCAATTTAAAGCTTACTTGGAGAGCAAATCATCAAGTTGTACTGTAGAGAACAGGCTTATGCCATTTCTTCCCAGTTGATATTGGTGAAATAAGTAGCATATGTGGCTTTATTCCAGGCCGATGAAATCACAGCTGTGATAAATGAGCATGAAGCAGACTGAACTGTGACCTGGGAGAAGATCTCTGCGGAAACGCGACCTCGTCTCCTCTCCGCTCCCATCCTTAATTAACTTCTACACATTTGTTATGCTAATTGCTCTTTGATTAGCGGTTATGACTCTGGCAATTTGATGCTAAATTGATGGAAATGATTGCTGAGTATGTGAACCCTGTCTGCCGTGTATGGGAAGTATCTCATCTGTATGACCTGAGTGATATAAGAGGAGGAAGAGGATGGGAAGCCATAACAAGTGTCTTCACATGATATCATACTGCCAGACACTTCTAAAGAGATATTGCATATGGTTACATTTCTTTAAAGGTTTTTTCTGGATACATTTTGTAAAAAGGGCTCAGAATGGGTCAAAAAAAAGAAAGAAACAAAAACAGGAGTCATCTCAGCAATGTGTTGATGCTCCTGTTCTGATACTGCCTTCCCGCTTCCTCCCAATACATAAATGGACATGCTGATGATGTAAAATCCACACAGCAGGTCAATATCTTAAGACAAGATTTTGTATTGTTATCCACTTTGTTATAATACTGAATACTGCAAATTTTCTGAAGGAAGGAAAACCCGCAGGATATTTATCTTGTAGACATGACCTGAAAGTCCATTTAGGTTGGAGGAAGATGAGAAGGAGAAATAAGCTTTCCACCTTAATAAGTAATGGACAAGGAATAACTTACAGATCGATGGAGCTCTGACTGCTTAGAACCCTACAGATCGAGGAGGATTTTAGAGTGGTGGTCGGACTGACCTCCATCCATTTCCATTTCCAGCGCCGGAGTTAGCTGAAGTACAGCTCTTGGTTATGTCTGGTGCACCCAAGGGAATGAATGGTGGGGGTACGTGTATCAGCCTGACCACCTCTCCATACAGAAAAGCCACCTAAATCCCCCATTCCCCTTATCAGCAGTGGTCAGACCCCCACCGATCTGCAAGTCATCCCATACTACATCTGCAGAATCCTTATGTAAGACATCCTCATGGGGGGTGGACAGTAAAACCCAATATCATCCCTTATTCACATTGTTTCAAGAGCTCTGCAGGGAGAAGAAGAAAATGAGGATTTGCTTTTATTCCCTAAAGCTTCCAGTTTTAATTGAAAATTGTAACAACAGGAAAAAGCGGCCCACTGATTAAATTGTGGAATATATGAGATGGAAATGAGGAGACAGATAGGAACCTGCAAACTTCTTGACTCTGCAGCTCCGCCGTATGATTTGTCGTGTTACATCTGTCAGTCGGGGATAATGCTACACATAATACAGTATTTCTGAGTGAGATGTGCTAAGTGTTACAGCCCCCGGGGATAAACACGCTGCCTAATTCCTACAGGAGCTTGTACATGAAAAATATGTTCGGTTATGTCATAGTGATGCACAGTCATAGGAAACAAGATCCTCTCTGGAGGAAGGGTTTATGGAGTCTTGAGCGTCATGTCAGGCGGCCATTTAAAGGAGAACTGCTCCTAAATTAAGAAAACTCACGATCCCCTAGAACTACCAATGATTTCAAAGTCTTCCAACTTAAAGGCGGTGTCAAGCTTTTAGGATTTTATGACCTATCTATGACATTAAGGTAGGCTTTAAATATCTTATCAGTGGGGAGACGGGGACAGGCGAGAGAGATAGCTGTGTAGACATGCTCTGTGCAGGAAGGGGGAAGTAGATAAGCTGTGACATCATGTACTGTCAATAGTGGGATGTAATGATGGGTCAGTGGTGTTATCTATAGAGGTGTTATCTATAGAGGTGTTATCTTCTATTGTTTTCCTGTCCATGATGTTAATGAGGTGAATGCTGCAAAGAAAACCCCTACAGAATTGGCAAGTGTCTATTTTATAAGTCTATTTTACAAATATAAATAGTGACATGGGAAATTAAGAAAAAAAAGAAGCTAAATTCTTAAAAAAAATATCTTTTCTGGTGAGACATTCCCTTTAAACGGAATTCTGATACAAAGTTGAATTATTTTCAACATTCTCTATATTGTATATCCTGTATTATACTCCAGAGCTGCACTCACTATTCTGCTGGTGCAGTCACTGTGTACATACATTACATTACTTATCCTGTACTGATCCTGAGTTACATCCTGTATTATACTCCAGAGCTGCGCTCACTATTCTGCTGGTACAGTCACTGTGTACATACATTACATTACTTATCCTGTACTGATCCTGAGTTACATCCTGTATTATACTCCAGAGCTGCACTCACTATTCTGCTGGTGCAGTCACTGTGTACATACATTACATTACTTATCCTGTACTGATCCTGAGTTACATCCTGTATTATACTCCAGAGCTGCACTCACTATTCTGCTGGTAGCGGTCACTGTGTACATACATTACATTACTTATCCTGTACTGATCCTGAGTTACATCCTGTATTATACTCCAGAGCTGCGCTCACTATTCTGCTGGTTCAGTCACTGTGTACATACATTACATTACTTATCCTGTACTGATCCTGAGTTACATCCTGTATTATACTCCAGAGCTGCACTCACTATTCTGCTGGTGCAGTCACTGTGTACATACATTACATTACTTATCCTGTACTGATCCTGAGTTACATCCTGTATTATACTCCAGAGCTGCACTCACTATTCTGCTGGTACAGTCACTGTGTACATACATTACATTACTTATCCTGTACTGATCCTGAGTTACATCCTGTATTATACTCCAGAGCTGCACTCACTATTCTGCTGGTACAGTCACTGTGTACATACATTACATTACTTATCCTGTACTGATCCTGAGTTACATCCTGTATTATACTCCAGAGCATCACTCACTATTCTGCTGGTACAGTCACTGTGTACATACATTACATTACTTATCCTGTACTGATCCTGAGTTACATCCTGTATTATACTCCAGAGCTGCACTCACTATTCTGCTGGTTCAGTCACTGTGTACATACATTACATATTATCCTGTACTGATCCTGAGTTACATCCTGTATTATACTCCAGAGCTGCGCTCACTATTCTGCTGGTTCAGTCACTGTGTACATACATTACTTATCCTGTACTGATCCTGAGTTACATCCTGTATTATACTCCAGAGCTGCGCTCACTATTCTGCTGGTGCAGTCACTGTGTTCATAACTATAAGCTAAAAAAATGTGCCAAAATTTTGTCAGAAATTAAGCCAACTAATAAGGGGTGTAAAGATAGACTAGACCATCTAAAAGTACGTGTCAGATTTTCAGCAGCATTAGACAGTTCGGATATTCTGGTGCACTTTAACACTGTCTGGTCTAACTTTGCAGTATTAGTTTATCTGCCTCACTGCACATACTTGGCAGGTCAGATAACTCGTGGTGCGTACTACACACAGTATCAGCTGGATGTCACCTCTAGTGTTCTCTGTGTTACACATTTATCTGTGCTACCTGCTGTCCCACTACGGCTCCATTGATAATTGGGCACAGCCTCCTGTTGTTGGGATCAGTAATGTTTCCTGTTGGAGAAGTTTGTTACGGGACCAAACTGAGCAGAGACCAAATCTAACTTGGTGTAAAATGAAGATCTGCTGGACGCTGCCAGTGTACGGAGAAGATAAGTGACTGTCTGCGCCTCGGATAAGAACTGACTGTTTTCCCTTGCTGTGTTATTTATGATGATTGATGTCATGGCGGATAGAAAGCTCAGCTTTATTAGCGGTGTGTAGCAGCGGGGTTACTTTATATAATTTATTTGAAGAAATTTTGGGACGGTTTCTATTCCCTGTTATGCTACTCCATATCTGCTACATTAATATATTGACACTACATTTCCAGTTCCCCAACTCAGACCTAAAGCATTAAAGGGAACATGCTGACAAAAATGACCTATATTTTAAACCAAGTTTTCTCATTAAGCATATTTTGAAGAATTTTACATTATATTTTGAAGAGTTTTCCATATCA
This sequence comes from Leptodactylus fallax, assembly GCA_947044405.1. Classification (NCBI taxonomy): domain Eukaryota; kingdom Metazoa; phylum Chordata; class Amphibia; order Anura; family Leptodactylidae; genus Leptodactylus; species Leptodactylus fallax. The sequence goes on along the minus strand of CAMRHE010000159.1, from coordinate 1,565,793 downwards.
CTCCCTTCCTTTAAAAAAAAAAAAAAAAAAAAAGTACTATATCCTGCAATTTTCAGTCTGGCCACTAAGCCTAATAACAGACTGATATTTTCCAATTCTGTAGGGGGTATTATTTGCAGCAGTCACCTCATTTACATCACAGACAGGATTGCAATAGAACAGGCGTCCGTACTGCAGCTTGTATTATGTACCTTGAGGTGGTAGACATATAATACAGTCTTTCACCAATCTCAGGCATGTGACGGTAATAAATCTGCATGCACTAGGTGTGGGAGAGACGCCTGATGTGTACAGGTGCTGAATATGGGAACACTCGGTTGTAATGTCAGATGAGCCCTGGATTTCAGCACCACGGTCAGCTACACGGCGAGGACTTGGTTACCGGCCAGCAAATACAGAAGCGACTATACAACAACAGTAACAACCACATCCAGCACAAACAAGTAGTTTTCAATGAATGGGGACCGGTCTAATACAATGACCTACAGATCATCCTTACAGTATACCTTACCTTTCCACAAACATGGCATAAACCACTAGTATAACAGGTGTACTCTACAAATAATACCGTATGTGGTCATCATATGACTTGTACTGACCAGTATTGATGTGAATAAAGCATAAGGGGTGAGATATAAAGCTTACTTCTATCTGCAGCAGTCTCTTCTCTCACTCCTCCCCCTACCTTCCCCATAGACTTCTAGGTAAAGTGAGCTGCACAACGTCTCATTGCAGCAAGACAGAATTCAGCAGAGATATCACAGTGAGTGGAGATGTAATAGGTGCAGCACTGCAGCTCCATATGCTGTATAGTGGTGGTGCTGGGGTACTGCAGGTAGATGACTATTAGTTGAATGCTTCTGAAGGTCGTCGGATCAGCTGATCGGTGCAGGTTCCGAGTGTCAGATTCCTACCAATCAAATACTGTTTTGTGTTACTGATATAAACTAGAATATCCTCGAAATTTCAAGTAATTTCACTTGGTGGCCACCAACGTCCGCTGCAGTGATTGAGAAATATTTCATCACACTTGACTACCACACAAGTCTAGTAGTGCATGTAGCTATAACCCTAAGGATCCCGTCAGGGGACAGCATCACTATAAATAACATGTGACATCTAAGGATATTACATCAGGGACCCCGGGCACTCATTCATTTACCCCGCGAGGTGAAAAGCAATGGTCAACCCTACTGCAACCTGCATCCCAATACACCCTACCTCCTCGTGTCGCCATCCTATCCAACCCCTGCGACCGCGGATCACTGACTAAAAGGAATACTTTGTAGTAAAAGAAAAATGAGTTTTATTACAAAGCATGAAATAAAAAAAATTAAAGCAGCTTATTACGGCTGCTAGGCATAAGCTTGTGTGTGGGAACCTCCAGTCTGGAGCGATGATAAAAGATCCTCCTGACCTTCTGTCAGTAATAGTCGCTACCTTTCTGATAGGCTTCATACATTCCATAATCAGAAATGAATCATTCCACGCCAATTACCTGGATGAAAGGAGAGATCGCCAGCGCCTGAACTCACATTAGTCCCCGCAATACAAACACGTATCAACACACGCTGCAGAGCTTAGCGCTCAAAGAATTACAAACAGCTCCGACTCAATAGATATAGCCTTGGGTTAAACTGAGGGAACAAAGGCAGGAAAAAATGCTGTATAATGTTAGCGGTATAATGCTGGTTAACTGCTTCATTACCATAGGCGTAAACACAAAATTCAGGACCGGCATCAACAACTTTATAGCATAAAATAGCCATAATGAAAGAAATCTTAAAGCTGCACTGCAGCAAAAAATTAAAAAAATTGTCTAAATCGTGCAGCATAACATAGAGGTACTTGTGTATACTTGCTTTATTGGATGTGCTATCTGAAACTGTATCTCATAGAAATACATTGGAAGCTCTGCACACAGCACTCACAGTTAGTACAGAAAGGCAGTTTGAGTCAGGCGAGTTGTATCACTTTGTAATGACTGAATGGACTCTTTAGAATAATATCTCCAGAAGCTTGCTAAGTATGGAGGGTAAAGATGAGTGAAGTTCACCGAATTTTCTGATATGATTCTATTCTATCTGAATTAAATTGTGGCGAATCGCGTTAAAAAAACAGCTATTTCCCGGCTGTGGAGAGCCAGGGGTGGGCAGCAAAATGGCAGAACCCTTTGGATGCCATGGTCATGTTTGACCGCCGCATCCAAGGTGTTAAAACCCCTGACCAGTTATGGAGCAGGGTGTTAGCGGTCAGTTACAGATAACACCCTGCTCCATAACCGATCGGGGGTTTTAACACCTTGGATACAGTGGTCAAACATGCCTTGGGCGCTTACAAAGATGTTAAAGGGATGTGACATCACAGGGCTGGCTGCTGATTGGCTGCACGCATGGCATTGTGGGTGATCCCGCGTTCCCAGAGTTCCTTGCCCCATGTCCTAACATGTACAGCAGCCATTTTTAAAAAAATGCGATTTGTTACCACGAAGTGTGAGGAAATCCGGATTCATTGCGAATCGAATATTTCCTGAAATTCGGATCAAATTCCACTTTGTCAGCTTCGATTCGCTCATCTCTAATGGAGGGACATAAAGAAGAATACAAAGGGAGGAGCTTGGAGGTGAAGGAAGATTTCGGACAGATGCCAGGAGGGATTTGACTGGTTGATTAGTGATGACGTCATTCAGTAGGTCACATAACGTTCTATACACAGGAGAGATTGACATGCTGTCTATACAAGAGAGCAGGCGTTGGACTGGTCAGAGGGGTGATCACATGACCCAGCTGCCCACAATGAAACGGATGTGCGCCGTTTGAGCCCTTGCCACATAGGTTCCCCGCTCGTTCTCTGCTTCCTATTCCCTGCCCAATAACCCCTTTAACCCATGTCTCGTGGTGAGAACCTCCAATAATATTTACATCACCAGAAGTGCCTGGCTTAGATTAGAGGGATTTGCGATGCGCCTCACTGGAGCTGACGGATATCCACATCTAATGCTAACCATTTAGAAGAACGATTGTCTCATAAAATGGTCAGTTAGCTCTGATAATGGCAGGGGACATTTCAACGATTGCCCAGTCTTCCATGGAAGACGTATCTGGTGGAAAAAACAGGCAGAAATAATAGAGGGTAGGAAATAATAACTCAATCTTAGTCCATTTTCAGATGGAGCGTAATACCGCACAATACTATTATAGTCAAGTGGATGTCTAAAAGATGATCTGTAGCACTTACAGGAAATAAGTCTGTACTTGCTATCGATTCTAAGAGGAACCTGTCACAGTGAACATTCGGCCCAGTATACAGGCAGCGTGCCATACAGCAGGTCAATAGATTTAGTATAACTTATGGGCTTAATATTATAATTCCTGTGGGCGGAGCTACTCAGCCATCTCTGCAAGCCTAGTTATACAATCAGTTCCTCCGCCCCCTGGACTCCTAAGTCTAAAGCAAATGGATGAATTACGAGTTATACTAAATATTTTTCCTTAACACTATATAATAACTCTATTCTGGGACTCCTGCCCTTTAACAGCTGCCTACAGCTCAGACCTGACAGCATCCCTTTAAGGGCCGCCCTATTATGATGCACTGAAGATCAGTGACTCCAGCTTAGCTACAATGTCTACTGGTTGTAGCTGCACCAATGCTCCTCCATTGTCTAAGTACTGAAGCTCTGCTTGTTCAGTTTGGCTCCTCCACCTGGGCACAAGCCCAGAATATGTCTCGGATCAGAAAAAGATGGCTGCTTACTTTCAGAAACAGTGTGAATCAAGGCTCATTGCATGACTTTATGTATCATCTTTCCAGCAGTTTTTGCTTTGTGACACTTCAGTCCTCCAGTTTTGCATTTCTGTTTTTATAAAATTTTTATAAAACTAAGAATTTTTCTTCTTTAAAGAAACAGTGTCATGCCTATTCACACGTTTTATGCGGTATCGCGCAAAGCCCCAATCAGTCCCAATTTAGTCCCCCTAACCAAATGGAGCTGAGCTGCAATACCAGACACAACCTGTAGATAGGTGTGGCGCTATTACAGAAAGAAAGCAGCCAAGTACTTTGTAATCCTTTAGCAAGAAGTCAGAGCATTGAGAGCTGGTTTCCATTACTGGATAAACTACAGATAAAGGTGTCCAAGACATCTGTCTTAAAGGGGTTATTCCACTTAGACTGGGGATACGTTATAAATGCAAGATTGCTTTAGAAGAATGGTAGTCAAACATCTTTTCTGCAACTCCAGGGGCACCAAGGTCATGTGGTTAGTGGGACTCCTGTTCTAATATTGGGGGGGTCCCAGCATTTGGGTACAAAACTGCATCAAACGTCTCATGTGAAAGCTCCCTTAGTGCTGAGGCTCTTGCTTTGCAATGCTCTGACATCCTGCAGCTCTTCAGGAATTACACATTCCCTTGTTATTTCGTCAGCGCTGGAGGCATCAAGACAGCGGACACAATAGCATGCGCCTCCACAGATTTCAGCCTACTGAGACCGGCAGCCCCAGAATAACAGGTAAACCGGGGGGCTGCCTAAAATCAGAGAAAAACATCAGATCACGGCTCCTGTCATCCTGTGTCATATACCATGCACATCCCCGCGGGCCGTGGTGTCTTGTTTATGGGATCAGCAGGAGAATGAAAAGGAATAATGAAGATGTATAATTGGATAAAATGGAAATAAATCACAGTGAATGAACAGAAAGCACAGACATCTCATTCTTCACAATCAGATTGCTCCGCAGAGCATGCACATCCGCATCCACACACTACAGTGTTGTCAAGGTTCCACGCATGCATGGGTACGGGTCATAGACTTGTCCTACAACTCTGGTGTCCTATAGGTAAAAAAAATTAAGGTGATAAATGATGTCGGTGAACTGGTTCATGTGGCGAGATCGGTTTATCGCAAGGTTATTCTGCTTTTATGTTTGTCCTTACAGGAGAATAGGCCATCAATATGAGATTGGTGGGGGTCTGACACCCGACAACCCCACCGAACAGCTGCTATCTGGGTATTGTATGCAGTTGAAAGCAGACGTCCATGTCACGTTATCGCTGCTCACATGAAGCACATTAAAGGGGTTTTCCAGGCTTAGTAATTGATGGCCTATCTCTACAATAGGATAGGTCATCAATTGGAGATCGTGGGGTCCAATATCCAGGACCCCTGTCGATCAGCTCAAGTGAGCACTGCGGCCTCTTTGGGGAAAACCAAGCACAGTGCCGAACATTGTATAGTGGCTATGCTTAGTATCACAGCTCAGCCCATTTATTTGAATGTAACTCATCCTGGTAAGTGGAGAAGGAAGCATTTTTCCTTACTATATATTACAAAGTTTCTACTACTCATTTATGTACAGCAGTTTAATAACTGGAGGGGCACTTAAAGATAATTTGAGTATGTATACCTAAAGTTCAATGTAAAAGCGAACAGCAGATTGCTGAACGCGGTATGCCAAATGACAAGGCTCACTAAAAATTCAGCTCTACTAAAAGATGGAATAATAAGCTAAAAGCACAACAGATGTGCGGCATATGAATGCAATATAATACATGAATATAACCAGGGATATTTAGAACATTCACCAGTTTGCTTGTGTTTTGTAACACTGGGGGAACAGCTGCAGGGTGGGAAATCAGTCATAATGTCTGGAAATAGCGCAACTTATACCTTAGAAATATTTAAAGGTGCAGAAATCACTTTTCATTTCATCTATTTGTCATTTTTACATTCTTTTTGTCTCATCGGCTAAAAATAGCCTCTCTCTGTCTTTGGAGGACCCACCATGTCTGTGCATTACACAAACACTCCATTGCTATCACTGAGAGGCGTGTAATACTATCATTCTCCTGTGGTGGCACTGCAGGGGAATTTAACACTTGCTCCTGAGTCATCTGACATCTGGTCACTGCAGGATCAGAACAGCAGGACAACCTGTGAGGAAGCTTAAATTGTAACTCCAATTGTTTAACAACTTTTCATAGAAACTTTGTAATATATTTTGTTACAGAAAAATGCTTCTTTTTCCTTTTATCAGGCTGTTTTTCTCCCTTCACTTAGGCCCATGCATATGGCTTAGTATGCAGTTCGAGGGGTTCATTGAAATCAACGGGGGACGAAAAGCACTTGGTAGATGTCATCCGAACCCCTTGGTCAGCACACTCGGTCACGTGCATGAGGTCTTAGTCTGTTATCACTAACACAATCAGTATACAGAGAGTGGATATAGATGTGTTACTTGTAACATAGAAGTCTATGAAGAGCGAGGGGGGAGGAGGCAGTTCTGGGGGTAGAGAAACCGAGTGATACAAGACTGAGTAAAAGGAGTAACACAGGCTGATACATGGAGAAAGTAGCATTTTTCTTTGACAAACTATATTACAAAGGTTCTGATACTGACTTGTACTATCCATTTATCAAAAAATTTTAATTTGCTTCTCCCTGCTAATTTAAAGGGATTGTGAAGAACCTCTTTAAATGCCTTGACCCTTAGCCATAGCATACATTAAGGCTATGTTCACAACTGCAGCAGGAAACTCTTTAAAATTTAGACATATTCTTCCTGACAAAACAATGGGCACCATAAGGGAACCCAAAGGACTCTATTCTAAATCAGATGGGTCCAAAAGTCCACATTGGTCTAAGTTGTCCAAAACTGCACTCTGATTTCCATTTATGATGTGAACAGAGCCTATGAGACTGAACTGTTTCTAAGTATCAGGATTGTGGCGTTGGTAAGCTAAACCACTGACTCCTCTATTTTTCCACAACGGGACTCCGAATCCAACTTCATTGTAAGTGGCTGACAGCCATGGCCAGACAGAAACAGTGAAGATCCTCTAATTCAGGGAAAAAAATAGTGACTGACTTCCTAGGAAAGTAAATATGTAACAAACTATTCATCTAATTAATTATATAATATTGATAATTGTATAATATAATATAATTATTCTATTTTGCGTCAGTAACTTTGTTCCGACTGACTCTACCGCCCTGATAAGTACAGCCGCGGTATAAATTATATGTAAACTAGAGCAGTCATAGAAGAAATTTGTAACAATGACAACAATTATTGGCAATCATCATGGTGCAATTACTGCTATCAAAGCTTCATTATATTTCCTAATGAACTGTGCTTACCATTACTAAAAATTATAGCACAAAAACAAACATTATGACAGGCGTCTCTACGAGTAGATGACTGCTACCATAGATAGGCTATTCTATGAGTTCAAGATATAGTGCCACCCCTAATCCATAGGTGCCAGCCTTTACCAATAACATATACATCTCCACATTTTGCTGAGGCTGTCTATTCATACCAGAAACTGCAGCTGCTTTTCTCAACCTGTGGGAGGGTCAGCTTGACTGTCTGCCTGTATCTAACCTCATGAAAACTGTAATGCAAACATGGACAGAATCTGTTCACTAGAACTTTGCTCTGTTATCCCTTAGAATTCAAGGTTAGTAGTAGATTTAGTATTTGAGACTGGGGAGGGGGGGATACAGGAATATCACCCCAGCCCATCATTGGTAATATTAGAGTTGTACAATATTAGTTGGTAGAATATTAGGGGTGTACTGTTTTTCATTGAACAGGCACAGTTGGTATATGGAGACTTATTTTCAGGCATCAAGTAATTGCAAATTAGTTCTTCTCCAAAAGAATAAAAACTATCATGTGTATCTAACCCAAAAAACGCCTGCAGAAAAAAAGAAGAGAGGAGCCATCTGTAGACATCAGTTTCTGGGCTCTTGCTCATCATCAGTACATGGCAAATTGCTTAGTTGGCTGGAAAGGTGCCTTAGATACAGCTCAGGATTGATAGATATATTTTATTTTCAGGCAATGCTCCATGGAGAAGAAAAAAAGTATGTAAACTGGCTCTCCTCCAAAAGTAAGCTCATACCAGGCAAACTATAGACTCCTTACGGGTCCCTCTTCTTTGCGGAGAAGATTATGGTTTGGCTGGTACGAGACAGTTTCTTTCATTTGGAGGAAAAATAATTTGCTATTTTTTCATGAAACATTGCCTAACAATAAGTCTCCAGTCTGGAGTGAGAATCATGGAGGTAGAGTCAAAACCAGATCTGGGTCATTTCAGAGCCGGGCTATGGAAAACTAGAGGAGTAAGTCGTTTGGCTGACCGATTCCACAGTCCTGGTCTCCATACATCAGCTATATCTAGGGTTGGTGGAAGTGGTTAGTTAGTTGTGGCCAATGCTTAGTGGAACCTTTCTTTGTTTCGTACTGAAGAAGCCTTTAAAGGCAGTCTGTCACCAGAACCCAGTGCTACAGATAGATAGGTTAGGGTCACCTGACTCCAGCATATCACCCCAGCCCTGCAGATAGATAGGCTAGGGTCACCTGACTCCAGCATATCACCCCAGCCCTGCAGATAGATAGGCTAGTGTCACCAGAGTCCAGCATATCACCCCAGCCCTGCAGATAGATAGGTTAGTGTCACCAGAACCAGCATATCACCCCAGCCCTGCAGATAGATAGGTTAGTGTCACCAGAACCAGCATATCACCCCAGCCCTGCAGATAGATAGGTTAGTGTCACCAGAACCAGCATATCACCCCAGCCCTGCAGATAGATAGGCTAGGGTCACCTGACTCCAGCATATCACCCCAGCCCTGCAGATAGATAGGTTATGGTCACCTAAATCAGTGTTTCCCCTAGCGAATCACAGTCTCCGTTGCTGAGATATCACTGTTTTTGTCAATATGTAAATGAGCTCTTTGAACCAACGAGAGCGTTGTCTCTTACCTCTTTGGAGCAATGACAACTCCTTCATTGCTCCGAAGGGGCTCATTTGCATATTGACAAAATCTTGGCAATGGAGACACAGATTCACAAGGGGAAAACACTTTTTGATTTTGGTGACTCTAACCTATCTATCTGCGGGGTTGGGTTCTGGGTCACTTTAACTTATTGGTGCTGCATTACTTCTGTATGTGTGTTCTTGTTACCTGCAGTCCTATGCAAAACCTAAGAAACCCCATCACTTCACTCTGCTACATCTGTTTCATACATCTACATTTTAGTGTGATTGTTGCTTTTCCTTTAATAGTTATTGGCGCGGCTCTCCTCCTGCCAGCCGCAGATTATTATACATGGCAGGCTCTTTAAATCGTTACTGAGCAGAAAATTCAGTCTGGCTGTATTTATCAGCGAGCGAGGAGTACACGGAGCAGTCTATCAGAGATTAGTAGCAGACAGCGCTGGATGGCTTCACCTGATGGAAATTAAATACTCCTGTGCCACTATATGAAATGATATAGATAATCGGTATCAGCCCGCTGCACTCATCACAAGCCTGGATACAGTCAGCTGCACTTATACAGCCCGCTCCTCCAAGGCTTGAAGTCGATTTATTCACCAGCCTTTATATTCAGGATAAGTACAAGGCTTTCTGATGCATATGAAAGAAGAAAATAAATAGTGAAGACTGAACCTGTTGAGGGCACTAAAAAAGTGGATTCTAGCAATTTACTAACACTAATGGAGTTGCTACTGATGATAATCCCATTATTAGGGGATATGGATGTCAGAGAGGGGTTCACTGATCGAGGAAAAGATGATGGAAACTAAACAAAAACAGCTCCACATGTTACCTCTCTGCTATCCAGAATCTACCAGCCACATCCTCCTCCTTCTACTCCCACTTTCTTAAACTTAAAGGGGTTATCCAGTTTCTAACATTGATGGCCATCAATATTAGATCTGCGAGGGTCTGACAGCCAACAGCCAAGAGCCAACGCTCCCTAAGAGCTGCTTCTGCTTCACAGGCCATGCGACATCACGTTCATTGGTCACTTGAGCTGATCCCACCTGAGTCCCATTCAAGACAATGGCCTGTACTGCAATACCAACCACGGCCACTATACAATGTACGGCGCTGTGCTTGGCAAGCAGTGAAGAGGATGCAACGCTCGCATGAACGCTGCAGCTTCTTCAAAGAGCTGATCTGTGGTGGTCTCGGCTGTCAGACCCTCACAGATCTAATATTGATGACCTATCCCAAGGATAAAGCATCAGTATGAGAAAGTGGAAAACCCCGTTAACATGGACCTGATGGACCCTATTGGCTATACTGGGATCCATTGGGGGCCCGTTCATTTAAACTGAAACCGTCGGGTGCAAAAGTTGCAACACTTTTTTGTCTCTTTGGGGTCTCCGCTGTGCAAGACAAGTGAGCGGGCACCATGTTTACAGTCCCAACAACTATTACAGTGAGTAGACGAAGGATGCCAGGAAGGGGTTAAAGCTACTCTATCTTGGAGCTTCCTTTTAAGATGCACCTGAGTTTAATAATTACCCTAAATAAACAGAGGACTTGGGAGAACGGTAGTCACTGGCTGTTATATCTTCCCAGAATTATATATGCCAATGTATCCGCATCGAACTGTAAGAGGACGCCTTCCTGAATTCATACATGACAATTAGATTAGAGCCCTGAGTCACCCATCAATACGTAATACTAATAACTAGGGATGGGATTTCTACCAAGAAAAGGACCTTTATGACTATTTACAGGAGCTGTAGATTTTTCCCGTATAGCGTAGCATTAACAAGCTCTTGGCTTTACTCTACATGATGTTTATGCCGCTTAATCTTCAGATCTCTGACCCAGGCAAGGAGAAGTTGTTCTATTTCTTGGAAATGGTCTCTCCTGTACGTGTCACCTTTTCTAATGTGTGATATTCAGTAATAAAATCCTGTTCTTGTGCCTTAACAGCCTTAGATGTGATCTTGTCTTCTCAGCTCCGTGACTGCTACTAGTAATGATAGGGGTGACGGTAAAAGGAGAGAAATAGGCTATGTCACCCGATGTGCCAGTGCTGCAGCAGACCAGCAGGGGGTATTCGATGCTGTATTCCACGCTAAGTCTATACCACATCAACCGGCACGAAAACATTGAACTTTCCTCTGCATTTTCATGTACTTCTGACAGGCTCCCCATTACTTAGAACAATGTCCTATTCTAAGTTGCGGCTAAAAATATCGGGGCGCTGTGAGAAGAGTCATTTGGGAGGCTCCTCGCCCGCTTCTCTCAGCACAGCGCAGCTTATCAGATTGACAGCTCTCTCCCAAATTGTGCGTAAGCCGGAGGGTAGATGCCCAGATGACTCTTCTCCCCATGCCCCGTTCTTCTATGTTATCTCTACAAACCTGCAGCAAAGTAAAACTTGGCTCTTTGTACTGAGTGAGTCTGACGGTACTTCACTGACACAGACAAGTTTTGGCCTTTGGGGTTCATCTCTATTTTTCAAAATCCATAACTTTTATTTATTTATGTATTTATTTTATCTTCCTGTCGACATAGATGTTTGAGGGATTGTTTTTTTTTCAGGAGGAAAATACATAAATTTTTTATTTATTTTTTATTTTTTAAAGGGGGTGGAGAAAAACCTCATTGTTTTGTGGGGTTTAAATGACTTATTATCTTTATTCTGCAAGGCATTTAAAGCCATACCCAATATACATAATTTTTCTTTCATGTTTTTCTACTTTTGTACCATAAAAACCCTTTTTTTTCAAACAAATAAAATGCTTTTGCGTTGCTGTATTTAATCCATAGTTTTCTGCTGATGTAGCTGTAAGGAGCTTGTTTTCTGCAGGATGACTTGTACTTGGTGCCATATCGGCGTCTATACAATAATAATACCAATTATGTATAGTTTTGGGGGGTTTTTAGGTTGAAAAAAACTTTTTGTTTGTTTTTTTAGTTGGAATTAAATTTTCTACAATTTTGTGAACATTTTTTAAGCCCTAGCTGGGGACTTGAACATGCAGTCCTCTAATGGCTTCAATAAAATATTTACTGTATTGTAATGTATGACTGACAGGAAGCCTTGAGGTCCTGTTTTAGGCAGGGCCTAATCAGCAATTTTATAGTATGGTACAGGGCAGGAAGGGACTAAAGTACATGTTTATTTAAAGAGAGTCTATCACCAAACCCCCACTTATCACCCCAGCCCCGCCAATAGATAAGTTAGGGTCACCTGAATCATAGAGTATTTTCCCCTTGTGAATTGGTGCCTCTGTTTTAAAGATATCACAGTTTTTGTGTTACGATTTACCTCTTGGGACAATAGCAATGACTTCATTGGTCGAATAAACTCATTTGCATATTGACAAAAATGTCAATATCTTGGTAACAGAGGCAGCTATTCACTCAGTTTGATTGAGATGAACCTAACCTTCTAACTATCTGCAGGGCTGGGGTGATATGCTGGTTCTGGTAACACTAACCTATCTATCTGCAGGGCTGGGGTGATATGCTGGTTCTGGTAACACTAACCTATCTATCTGCAGGGCTGGGGTGATATGCTGGTTCTGGTGACACTAACCTATCTATCTGCAGGGCTGGGGTGATATGCTGGTTCTGGTAACACTAACCTATCTATCTGCAGGGCTGGGGTGATATGCTGGTTCTGGTGACACTAACCTATCTATCTGCAGGGCTGGGGTGATATACACACGTGGACAAAATTGGTCATCAGTATGAAAATTCGGTTTTTGGGACCAGACAACCCTTCTAAGAAACTAAAATAAAACCACCTACAGCTCATACACATGTGGACAAAATTGTTGGTACCCCTCGTTTAATGAAAGAATAACCCACAATGGTCACAGAAATAACTTGAATCTGACCAAACTGGAATTTGCCAAACTACATGTTGACAAGCCACAAAGCTTCTGGGAGAATGTGCTATGGACAGATGAGACAAAAATCGAAATTTTTGGCAAGGCACATCAGCTCTATGTTCACAGACGGAAAAATGAAGCATATCTTGAAAAGAACACTGTCCCTACTGTGAAACATGGAGGAGGCTCTGTTATGTTCTGGGACTGCTTTGCTGCATCTGGCACAGGGTGTCTTGAATCTGTGCAGGGTACAATGAAATCTCAAGACTATCAAGGGATTCTAGAGAGAAATGTGCTGCCCAGTGTCAGAAAGCTTGGTCTCAGTCGCAGGTCATGGGTCTTGCAACAGGATAATAACCCAAAACACACAGCTAAAAACACCCAAGAATGGCTAAGAGGAAAACATTGGACTATTCTGAGGTGGCCTTCTATGAGCCCTGACCTAAATCCTATTGAGCATCTTTGGAAGGAGCTGAAACATGCCGTCTGGAAAAGGCACCCTTCAAACCCGAGACAACTGGAGTAGTTTGCTCATGAGGAGTGGCCAAAATACCTGCTGAGAGGTGCAGAAGTCTCATTGACAGTTACAGGAATCGTTTGATTGCAGGGATCGCCTCAAAAGGTTGTGCAATAAAATATTAAGTTAAGGGAACCATCATTTCTGTCCAGGCCTGTTTCATGAGTTTTCTTTTTAAAAAAATTCTGTTGAAGCCTGGTTGGAAAGCAATGTCTGACTTTCATTTGTTCATTTTCATAGAATTTTTACATATTATTACTTTTGTCAGATTCAAGTTATTTCTGTGACCATTGTGGGGTTTTCTTTCATTAAACGAGGGGGACCAACAATTTTGTCCACGTGTGTACTTGGTTCTGGTGACACTAACCTATCTATCTGCAGGGCTGGGGTGATATACTTGGTTCTGGTGACGCTAACCTATTTATCTGCAGGGCTGGGGTGTTATGCTGGTTCTGGTGACACTAACCTATCTATCTGCAGGGCTGGGGTGATATGCTGGTTCTGGTGACACTAACCTATCTATCTGCAGGGCTGGGGTGATATTCTGGCTCTGGTGACACTAACCTATCTATCTGCGGGGCTGGGGTGATAGTCTGGCTCTGGTAACCCTAACCTATCTATCTGCAGGGCTGGGGTGATATGCTGGTTCTGGTGACACTAACCTATCTATCTGCAGGGCTGCGGTGATATGCTGGTTCTGGTGACACTAACCTATCTATCTGCGGGGCTGGGGTGATATGCTGGTTCTGGTGACACTAACCTATCTATCTGTGGGGCTGGGGTGTTATGCTGTGGTCTGGTGACACTAACCTATCTATCTGCAGGACTGGGGTGATATGCTGGTTCTGGTGACACTAACCTATCTATCTGTGGGGCTGGGGTGTTATGCTGTGGTTCTGGTGACACTAACCTATCTATCTGCAGGGCTGGGGTGATATGCTGGTTCTGGTGACACTAACCTATCTATCTGTGGGGCTGGGGTGTTATGCTGTGGTCTGGTGACCCTAACCTGTCTATCTGAGGGGCTGGGGTGATATACTTGGTTCTGGTGACGCTAACCTATTTATCTGCAGGGCTGGGGTGTTATGCTGGGGTCTGGTGACCCTAACCAGTCAATCTGCAGGGCTAGGTTGATATACTTGGTACTGGTGACGCTAACCTATCTACCTGTGGGTCTGGGTTGATATGCTGGGTTCTGGTGACAGACTGCCTTTAAGAAAATCTCTTTTTTGGTAGAAGTGTTCCCCAATGATAGGAGACCTCAGCTATTTGCAGCCTATAGGTCTGCGTTACCCTGAATGGACTATGCTTTGTTTGGTTTGGTGGAATATATAAAGACATTATAGTTCTACTCTCTGAGAAGGCATTGTCTGACTGCGCTATCCGATTGTATATGGTGCAAATAACATGTTTTGACATCAAAACCAATGTCTCGACCAGGCTATTACTACTTTATTAGTGCACGTTGTTGTCTGCCCGGCTGTTCTTGGTAATTGCTCTAATGTGGCGGTTTTTAATAAGACTTTGAGCACAAGCAAGAGAAGTGAACGATACAATAGATACAGCAGCCTTTGTTACCATGGCATCTAAGCGGTCATCAACTACTTACACTCCATGGTCAACAGAATGTATTTTTCTTGTTTCTGCTGAAGCCAAAAGAACCTTGGAGGGCTCAGTGAATGATGTGTATCTGTGCTGGTGTGAATGTCAGCCATTTAATGCACTTACTGTATATAATGTATACACACAAACATATACTGTATATATATATATATATATATATATATATATATATATATAACACACACACACACAAATATATATTTATACATACCATACATGCATGCTCAGAGAAAATACATGAGCTCACAAACAGACAACGCGCAGCACAGACAGACAGATAGATAGATAGATAGATAGATAGATAGATAGATAGACAGGCAGACTTGATTCAAGGTTAGTATTCCTGGGCTGTAACAGCAGAGACTTTATATAGTAAATGTTGTTGATCTAACTTTTTATGATGAGGAAGCCATGTTTGCTTCCTTTTCCAAAAACAGCACGACACGTGTCCATGGGTTGAGTCTGATATTGCAACTTAAGCCTATTGAGGTGCATAAAGCTGAGATGCAAAGCCACAAACCTGAGGCCAGGTGCGGCACTGTTTTTTGGAAGAAAGCAGCCATGTTTTCCTGCTCCTATGCAACCCCTTTAAATGTTTGCACCACCCTACAGGAAATACCATGTTAATAATCCATGGTAATATTAGGCATGAGCCATCTCCTGAGATAATACAATTCTCATAAAAACATTTTTATTGGTCCCAAATTGATTTTTCATACTGATAACCTATCCACAGTTTGTGAACTGTTGGAGCTCAGGCACCCGGTCCCCACACAGATCAGCTGTTCCAGCTGCTGCTAGTGAACAGGGACCATAAGCAGACTGCTCCAATACAAGTAATAGGAGGGGTGCTGCAATTCCCCAGAACCAGTGGAAGGAGCTTCTTCACCGCTCCTATAACTTCAATAGGGGTAAAACACCTCTCCTCCACTCTCAAGGTTGGTGAGGGTCTCAGCGATCAGACCCCAACTGATCAGCAATTTATAGATAGAGGATAAATACGCTTTGGGACATAATCCCTTTAAACTGGACAACACCTTTAACCTAAGTTTTTTTTTTTCTCTTGCCCCAAAGCTCCATGATCCCAAAACTTTATACTCTAATATTAGATTAGAAATGGGAAATGCAGATATCTTCCGTCTAACATGAAGGCAGACCAATATATGCTAACCTTAAAATAACCCACATTTGGGAACATCCAGCAGTATAGGGAGGGAGGGTCAGGGTTACCTCCTCATTAACCCCTTTCCTTTCATATGAAACCTCATCAGTACAAGTTCCTGACATTTAAAGTGAACACTTTCCTCGGCCATGTTCTCAATGTACTTCTCTCAATCCCCTGGTGTGTAGGGGGGTTTTGATCCTACCCCTCATTGCACTTGTAAGATATAAAGCCTACAATCTCAAAGGGAATCTATCACTGAGGAATGATTAAAGATTAATCTGTTCTGACACATCCCGTATGCCGCGCAGAGAGCTCCTCAACCTCCCCAGGAAGCCTCTGTGCATACAAATAAATACAGGTTTTGTTTATGCATTCATGGCTTTTATTTCATCTGACTTGTGAAAGCTTTTGCTTTATTGTTTGACAATATGTTTTATGGTTTTTTTATCTTCGCACAATGCTAGGAATGGCGATGCACAGAAACACAAGAGGCTGATGGTAGACTGTGCAGACTCCAGGACTAAGGGTGACAAAGCCAGAATGGTTGGGATACCTACAGTCAGACGGGTATGTTGACGGGCACATAGCCTCAGTGCTGGAGTAAAAAGATTATATTTCCATATTACAAATAACAGCACAATGCAGAGAATTGGGGTATGTTCACACATTGGATTCTGCCTCTGATTTTGAGGCAGCTTCAGCCCTAACATCAGTGGCTGATTCCGCCCTTATCCTGGCTCCCATTGTATTCGGATGTCCGCCTCAAATTCCTAATAATAATACATGTTGTATTTATATAGCGCCAACATATTCTGCTGCACATTGTAGGGTTAAAGAACAGACCACATGAGACATTCCAGAGTAATAAGTCAATTCGCACAATGGGATTGAGGGCTCTACCACCATGGTCCGGTCCTGCTGCTCCCGGGGTCTTGTTCTGGGGGGAAATCCTCACCGGATGTGACTGTTGATGAAAATCAGCGGCCTCAGTGTCCTAAGGAAAGGACACGGGACGTGATAGGTGACCTATGTGAGTGATGTCCGGGTTCCTTTCCTTAGGCCACTGATTGGCCTTAGCGGTCACGTGAGGAGAGAACTTCTACCAGAAGCGCCACTGGATCGGACAGCGACGGGGGACTCCTGAGGAGAGTATGGGGTTTTTTTTTTTTGGTTTTTTTTTTCACCTTCTCCAGCCTCCTTGCAAAAAACTGTATATTCTGGACAACCGCTTTAAGGCTGGAATCACACATGCCGTTCTAGGAGTGGATCCAAAGGGAAGGATTTATCCATTTCCTTCCTGCTCAATCCACTTTTGCATCAACCTATCTTTACGATAGGTCATCGGTATCAGATAAGTGGGGGGCCTGACATCCAGACAGCAGTGTTGACAGTGTGTATATTAGAAATAGATCACATCACATTCAATGTGTAGAGATTCCCAACATGCAAAAAAAAAAAATGTAGGTTTGTGGGCACTGGCTTTATTACACTAAATCAAACACACCATAGATCATAACACTCATGTGTCAAGGTTTGGGCATATCTCAAAGAAGAGGACAGGACACTAAAATTGAATTGACGCCTGTATTTGTACATCGTTTTCTTGCATGGTATAGGTCCCCATGGTAGACAAGTATTTACAACATTATAGTATTTTAGCCTCTGGATGAAGCCTTCAGGACAATATTAGCATCAAGCATTGCACATGGTTTCTACCAAACATTGCTGCCATGACGTCTAAGGGTTTGGTATGTCATCTTGTTGAATTATTGGTGCCCTGTGTAATAGTTTCTCATATTTCATGCACTTTATTGCCTATTTTGTACATTGAATTAAAGAATTTATAGACTGTTATACAGTAATACCTCATACACTCGCGTTTCCGAATTTGCGAATTCACAGATTCGCGATATTTTTTTGGCACCTAACATATATAGATTTTGCTCTTTTTTTCTCAGATCTGTGAAATTTAATAAAAAAAAACACCTTCGCTATTGGGTAGTAGCGTCCTGTTCGTTACGTACCCGGTAATTAGTTTCATTTTACTGTGAGTGTATAAGAAAAATGGATGAATGTATTAATATACAGTACTGTACAGTATACTTTAGTATACTGTACAGTACTGTAGGGTAAAGTTTATTGATATTTAGGGGTTAAACATTAGAAATCGGCATTGTAAGCGCTTCTAAGCGCTTGTACCAAACATTCGCGATTCCTCGCGATCCGCGACCGGTTCTGGACCCTAACCTCGCGAATGTACGAGGTATTACTGTACTGCACTAAGCACCTGTCTAATTGTATGTTTGGCATCTTCCACATTTGCCAAATCCGGTCCCATGATGACAACGCTCCACAAGATCTTACAGAACACATTTCCTACTAAGTGTTCTTGTTCTTCTATCTCTTGTGTTCTTCCAATTGTCCTACAGTCAAGTAGGTAACCTACAACATTAGGATCAGCCAAGAATTATTAGAGCCGAAGGCAATGGTTTTGGTTGGAGACAAGAAGTAGAAGACTGAGTGGAGATAACCAAAAAGAAGTCACCTCCTTCTTCAACCTCTAGGAACTGTCAGAAGAATACTGGATTTGTTGAAAGGAAAGATACCATGACATAAAAGATCAACTACTGTTAGCCTACACATTTCCTATAGCGTTGGAGATCTTCATCCTTGTGAATCATGGTCAGATATATCTCCATGTAGACAGATTTTCTCTTCTGGATTTTCAAGCCTTTGTTGAAACTAAAAGGTTAAGAAACCCAATAGAAAGACCGAATTCCTTCAGACATGGTCAGAACCCTGAAAACAAATTACTTCTCAAGCCACTGGATGCCTGATATATTTGTTTCCGAGTCTATAGCAAGCGCCAAAACGTGTAGGCCACTTATCACGAGCTTCCCGCTTCATCAATGATGGATTTGAGCTCAGTTGCCAGCCTTTTAAGTTCTCGGTAAGATGGACACGTTCCCAGTGCCAAGCCTCTGATTCAGTGCTCTCCTGTGTAGTGTTTCATAGCCTACATTGCTCTGCTCATTGATCAAGGTACTTTGTGAACCACAGAAATGATTACTTCCTGCCATCCTACATATCTTCTCTGGCAGGGTGTTCAAAATGTCATTTTTGCTTTGAAAAGTGGAGGCAAAAATATACAAAGAAAAAGTTGATCCAATTCTTAACATATAAAAAGCTGTTCCAAAATAGGCTGCACTTTGTAGAGCCCATTGGGAGGCACCTACTATACATTCCAGCATCCTTTACCAACTCCATCATAGTGAGTGTACCATTATGTGACACAGGATGTTTGGCTCGTAGGCAGATATTGGCACCATGGTCTCCATTTGTTCAAGTTGTTGCTTTGCAACAGTTGAAAAGCCAAAGGTTGACTTTCCAACAGGCTGACTTTAGAGCACAACTAGATGACTTGCTCAAACCTCAGATTCAGTTTCACTAGGAAAGCAGGTAATTCTCTTCATAGGGCAGATCTTAATGTACAATTGGGTGAGTGAAAAGTGGAAGGGGGCCTAAAAGGAGAACCCCCATCTCCATGAGTTGCACACAGAGTACAACAGCTTGAGCACCGGTTTTAAGCTAGGGCTACATTGCAACTTTGGCCATGACTCCCAAAGATCGCAGTGTTGACAAGGATGAATTGAGATATAGCAGTGCTATACCCTAAGGGTCGCAATGCAACTCTATTCACTGACATTGGTGAATGAGATGCAGGATGACATGGCGATCGCCATCACGTAACCTTAGCCTTAAGCCACAGCCTTGATACCTCATTGAGCATTCTCTGGATGGCTGCTCACATCAAAGCTGGATTTTCATTGCAAAAATAGGGTGATGGAGGATGTTGCTGTGCAGAAGAAGAATTTTAACTATGGAGGTAAGTATAATAATCTTAACTTTTAAGTTCCAAAAAATCTTCAAAAAAATATTTTTAAAACACAAAAAAAGTGCTATAAAAGAAAAACAATGATGCATTTCTTAAAATAATGAATGTACATCTGAAAATGCATAATGTGTCCCCTCGGGGGATAACCATATATCATATTTTAGCCTCTGGATGAATTCTTTAGGGCGAAACGTGTGTCTAGCATTCCACCTGGTGTCCACTAAACATTATGCTATCATGCCTAAGAGTACAGTAAGCTATCTTATTGAATTATTGATGTCTCTACAACCCTGTACATCACAATCTGAGAATCTCCAAGTAGACGCACGTTCTCTTTATCTTCCTCTAGCCTTCGGTATAACTTGAGTGTTAAAAACCCAAAATAAGATCAAATACATTTCGGGAGTGAAGGAGTCCTTTATAAAGAAGAATAAAAACGCCTTAAACTAGAACATTCATGTGTTTTGTAAAACATAATAGTTGGCATCTGACCTCAGGGACTCCACTGATCCTGAGATTTATGGGGTCGATTGAGTGTGGCGCCTAGTAAGTTTTCCTCGTACAAAGGTGCCGCCACCCATGTAAGGATATATATTTATAGATTATGTTATAACTACAGGATAAATAGGACCTGACCTCTGGTATCCCACTGATACTGAGAATTACGGGGTTGATTTAGCGCTTCAGCCCCTACTAAGTTTTTCTTGTACGGCGATACTCCAAGCCAAGTAATAGCATGTTGCTAGGATATGCCATCACCATAGGATCAGTAGGCACCTGACCTCTGGTACCCCACTGATATATTATAACATATAGTAGTACTTCACTATATATTATATTGATATTTTACTAGCAGTATATGCTATCACTATAAGATCAGTGGACATCTGATCTCTGGGACACCCACAAATCGTGATAATTAAGGAGATGATTTAGCACTGAGGTTCCTTATAAGTTATCCCCTGTACAGTGCTGCTTCCAAAAAATTATATAAAATAATAAATTCTACATGAAAACCAGTTATTACTACTATTTACAGGTCCTCTCGGTCTATTACAGTATTTCTTAAATCATGCCGTATACCTTCGGAGGAATAATATATCTGAGACAGATCAACCTGCTTTGGCTCTTTTTGACCTTTGCTTGTATTGATCGCTTTCACACGAGATCTAAGTTCCTTACAACCCTCGTAAATCTCATGGTGACCCTAATGAACTAACATCTTGTTCACGTCTGCTGCCAAGCCAACAGGAAAATAAATCACAAGAAAAACTGATCTTTTCCATGAAAGAACAAGCCCCACGCAGGAGAAACCCGGTAGTTCATACGAGCCGAGGAGATTGGATTATACTATAGTGTATTGGGACGTAGCATAGGTTCAGAATCATCGACAGAACTGGAAAAATGAAGAACTTGTAGCATAAAAAGAGAAGTCACTCAGAAGGTAAGAGATATGGTGCAGGGAAGTCCAGGCTGTGTAGTCATTAATGATAATACCTGTGATAAGGATATGATGAGTAGAGGAAATCTACAAATTTCACAAGTGCCCGATTTACCATCAGGAAAATATATATGAAGCTCCAAGAGGGCCCGTCATATCGAGCTGCTACCTTCGATGCCAAATATTTAGACTGCACAGCGAGGAAACTCTGCAATTGTTTTCTTAAGACAGGAAGAAGTTGTTGCTTCCCATTAAAGTCAACAGATTTAACCAATTGTTGCACTGTCAAAGACCAATCCAGATGTCATATGAACTTATAGAAAACTGATATCAATGCAGATACCAATTTTACACAGAATATAAAAATATCCTTTGCTGGTGTGACAGTCAGGAAATGGCCGATAGACAGCGCCACAACCTGTGCAAGATAGGTTCTTCATGCTTGGTATATGACGACAAAGGATGCTTGCCTGTGTGAGAGACTCCTCTACCTATCCGGATGCTCAGCTCGCGGTCCTCGAACGAAGATCCTTCATCCTTCTCCTTGAAGGGTTTGTAGTCGTAATTGGAAGTTGCAACAGAGAAGGGATCCTCACTTAGACCCTAAAAGGAAAAAAAAAAACTAATAAGACAGGCAGAAAGGAAAGAAAAAAAGATAATGTAGATGCCAATCACCCATAAAAATCTGCCAAATACTTTAAAGGGGTTGTGTCCTTAACACAAATAGAGGTGGAAGTCTCCCACAGGAAGATGGTCCATGGGGGGGGCATGACAAGTTGTGAGAGGTTAAAGTTAGGTTCTTAAAAGTCCTATGGCATGTGCAAATTGAAGAGACGTGATAATAGTAAACTTTTCATACTTTCTATGTAACTATAACCTTAGCAAAAAGTACTGCCAAACAGCCGATTGTGACTCCGACTCCTACAGAAATGTCTGACACCCATGGTCAAACAGATGCGGTAAAGATCCTCTAATTCACAAAAAGAGCTAGTAAATATGTAACAAACTATACATCTAATTAATTATACAATACTGATAATTCTATAATATTATTTAAAATAATTAATCATTTTATTTTGAAGTCAGAGTTAACTTTTTCCCAACTCCAATTTCACCAAAAATTGGACTCAAACTCTGACTCCACAGTCCTGGCAAAAAGACCAGTCAGTTTGTGAATACACTGTAAAAATGATTTTGTACAGATCCTCAGTTATAAGCTGTATTATACTCCAGAGCAGCACTCACTATTCTGCTGGTGCAGTCACTGTGTACATACATTACATTACTTATCCTGTACTGATCTCCAGTTACATCCTGTATTATACTCCAGAGCTTCACTCACTATTCTGCTGGTGCAGTCACTGTGTACATACATTACTTATCCTGTACTGATCCTGAGTTACATCCTGTATTATACTCCAGAGCTTCGCTCACTATTCTGCTGGTGCAGTCACTGTGTACATACATTACATTACTTATCCTGTACTGATCCTGAGTTACATCCTGTATTATACTCCAGAGCTGCGCTCACTATTCTGCTGGTACTGTCACTGTGTACATACATTACATTACTTATCCTGTACTGATCCTGAGTTACATCCTGTATTATACCCCAGAGCTGCGCTCACTATTCTGCTGGTGCAGTCACTGTGTACATACATTACATTACTTATCCTGTACTGATCCTGAGTTACATCCTGTATTATACTCCAGAGCTGCACTCACTATTCTGCTGGTGCAGTCACTGTGTATATACATTACATTACTTATCCTGTACTGATCCTGAGTTACATCCTGTATTATACTCCAGAGCTGCGCTCACTACAGTATTCTGCTGGTACAGTCACTATGTACATACATTACATTACTTATCCTGTACTGATCCTGAGTTACATCCTGTATTATACTCCAGAGCTGCGCTCACTATTCTGCTGGTGCAGTCACTGTGTACATACATTACATTACTTATCCTGTACTGATCCTGAGTTACATCCTGTATTATACTCCAGAGCTGCACTCACTATTCTGCTGGTGCAGTCACTGTGTAAATATATGACATTATTTGTCTGCATTACTTGTAATAACAGTGACCTGGAGCTAGTCTTCAGATTTCAGAGTGAAAGTCAGTTTAGCAAAAAGGAGGAGGAGAAGAAAACTCATGAAAGTAGAAAGAAGCATTTTTCATTGATAATACATATTACAAAGTTTCTTATACTTATTTGTACCACTGATTTATGCAAAGTTTGTTGAAACAACAGTAAATACAATAGAGTAGAATAAAGTAGGAGACATCTAAAATCAGTAGGATGGCAGATGATGACACATTTTGGGTTTGTTACATTTTTCATTATCGCTCCAAAGGTGGCAATGTGACCAACCGTACAAGCAGACACAACCGAGCAGCGCCTCCATTGGGTAATGTCTATATGTCCCATATCTTTAGCCTCCTGCCAAAATTCAAGAGGAAGTGTTGACATTTTACACATTCTCACTGCTGGAGTTCATATTTTACGCAACGCTTTGGAATAATTATATCGGTATTCGGAAACTATTATTCAGCCCCGCAGGCACGATATAACCTAGGTATTACACAACCATCACATTAAGAAGCTGTCTGTGAACGAGCATAGTAAAAATACATTAACTGGGAAGTATTTCCCGTTACTATTCCCGTCTCCTCTCATTTGCCCTTTTCCTGCCCAATATCCCACTCTTTGCGTTCCTCGGCCCCTCTCCAATCCCGAGCGCATACAAATCAACTGATAAACTGCGGAATACATTAAGTATGTGTACAAGACCTTTATGTGCCGCTTTAATCTCCATCAAATCCATGTAGCTCAGCCTGTTGACAGATCTTATTTTCTGGCACTGCTCTCAAGCTTTGGAAATTACGAGGAGGGGGGAAAATATAAAAATTTCTAAGCAGAAGAAGAGAGTGAAGTGGAGACGATGAGAGTCTCATCAACTACTAACACGGATGTTTTCTTGGGAGGAAGCCAATGAAGAAACATTGCATCTACAGTAGCCACAGACAAATCATCGCGGCGGCCGTAAGGTTACCGGATGAAAGCAAACCCTGCAACAGGCTAATAAAATAAAGCGCAGAAGACATTGAGAGTGCAGCAGTTTCTTTTATTCCTTAATAAAAAGGGCTCATAAAAAAGAAGAATATTTTCACAGACGACTAATGCTCGTATATTAAAGTATAGATGCAGTACCGCAACATCGACTTACTCTGGTCAAGAAAACAATCCCCCTTTACATTGCAATACATAGAATTTGGGAAATCTGCTAAGACATCGTGCCCATTCTTAGAAGTGTAACCTGAAGTTCTTACGATCCAATGCACAATTTGCATCAGCTCCTGCCATGTGTCACTTATATAACTGATGTTTTTCTCTATGGCAGAAGGGCCATCGTACTAAATCTAATATCCGAGCAGTGGGGTCCGACACCCGTGCAGATCAGTTGTTTGGAGAGGCCACAGCACTGCCATCTCTTTACTCCTTCCCAACCACAGCACCGTACACTCTATAGTGGCTGTGCTTGGTATTGCAGTCCAATCCCATTCATTTGAACCTAGCTGAGCTGCAGCATGGTCATGTGACCAGTGAAGACTGGGAAGAGGAGGCAGCACCTACTCAAGGGTCACACCACCAATGCACACAGATGATTAGCAGACGTGTCAGGTTTTGGACCCACACTGGTGGATCCTAAGGATAGGTCATCAATATCATGGTCCAACGAAACCCTTTTAGGCTAAGGCCCCACGTAGAGGGCTGCAGCGAAAAAGTGATGCAGGAAAAACCACGGCAGAAATGCATCACGGTTTTTCCCACAGTGCTTTTCACCGAAAGTCCACTGAGTTTTCCTATTATACCTATACCTATTATATTATACCTATTATATATGATACCTATTATACCTATAGGGAAACCGCTGACATTTCCGTAGGTATAATTGACATTCTGCAATTTCCAAAAACGCAATGGTTTTAGAAATCGCCGCATTTCCACTGCAGGTATTTTTCTGCAATGTGTGGATGGGATTCACTAAAAATCTCATGTACTTTGCCGGGACTGTAAAACGGCACGATTTTTGCCGCAGCGTTTATGCCACGTGGGCCCCCGGCCTTAGGTATTAAAAAAACACCAAATTAAACAGAATTTTACCACTGTGTCCAAAAATGTTCAAAGTATTAAAATATCATGTTATTTACCCCATATGGTGAATTGCGTAAAAAAAAATAAGTACAATTCACAATTCTAGAATTTTTGGCCATCCTGCATCCAAAAAAAAATAACAAAAAAAACCTTGAATTAAAAAAAAATTATGTATACCCCAAAATGGTACCAATAAAATTACAGCAAAAAAAGCCCTCACAAAAGCTCCATGGAAAGAAAAATAAAAAGATATAGGTCCAAGAATATGGTGACACAAAGCAATTTTATTTTTATCATCACATAGTCCAGTAGAATTGTCAATGATTACTAAAAACTTCCAGTCACCTCCAATAAATAATCCAACCAATGGGGTCAAACCCATTCATTGTGGCGCCATTTATCTTTGACTCCAGTAGAACTGTCAATGGCTACTAAAACATACCAGACACCCCCAATAAATAAAACAACTAATGGGGTTGAAGCCATTCATTGTGGTACCTTTAATCTAACACTCCGATAGAATTGCCAATGACTACCAAATAATTCCAAGCATCTCCTATAAATAATCCAACCAGTGGGGTCAAAGCCATCCTCTGTGGCACCATTTATCTATTACCGCAAAAGGATTGTTATGGATTGCATAAAAATTTGTTGGTCTATGTCCATAATTCAGAACAGTATATATATCCAAGACCATCAGCATGTCCTGGTCATTGCATGCTGTGAGTTGTAGTTTCAAAAAAGCTAGAGAGCCATGGCTTGGAGACCACTGGTCCATTGTGTGTCCACCATTATTTAGGTCAAATTTCCAAGTTCTCACGAAACCAATACTATATGGTGATATGCTAGCAAAATCCTTGGCGGGGTGCAATTCACAACACAACCAATAGGTGACCACACACATAGGCTAGACATCCTGTGTCACAGTATCATAAAACTATATTGTTTTACAAAGCTGGTCATGTCATGACACATATCTGGACAGATCCAGCCAAGAGGAAAGGTAAGGAAGGACACATCGTATACACCTAAATATTTGGCTGCTAGAGCCTTTTCAATCTTGTCTAAAATTTTTTATACAGCTGGCTTGTTTCAGAAAAGAACTCAATTGTGTTCCGTCTTGTCAATTTTAAGTGCTCGTCTCTGACTAACGGGTGTAATTAAACTGATTGTAATTCTGATTCCTAACATCAATTCATGAAATGGCGCCATATAAATTGTTAAAGAGAATCTGTCACCGCAGGCAGATGATATGTTATGTCACAGCCCATCTGTATTTAGCAAGGAAATTTTACTCCAAGATCCTATGTTTAAGGTCGTGAGGAGGGGTGTTCAGAGAAGACAGAACCAAAATCCAAGGTGATGATTGTCTAAAAGGGCATTTCTATCCATTTCCTCGAGACATGACCTGTAGTAGAGATATCGACTCCACAGCCCTGATTGTTACCCAGTAATACATTGCTTGGATAATATTGTAGTGTTAGCCGCAGCCCGAATATTACATATTGTGATATCTTTTTCGCAAACATCAGAAATAAAAACAATCTCTGCATCACGTAACACAACATTATAGATCCCCCCTCAGGGGTGAAAGTGTAATGTGCTCCGATTACTCCACGACCACAACCAAACAACTGTGTGGCCGCACAAAAATAAGACTGTGCTCTCGTACCTAATACAGTCAGACCTATGGCTATAATGAAATTCCTCGACTGACCGCTACAGGAAGTCAGAGAATTCCCTCAGCGAAAAATATCATTATGGCATTTCCACAATCCGCCTGAATGTGTGTCTCCAAAACCACAAGCTCCTGTAGAGTGCATTAACCTTTTCACCTCTGGCACAGAGGGGCACATTTACTAATGCTATGCACTAGGCCTGGACAGAATAGCAGCATTGAGTGTGTGGCAGGTTGCACATACTGCAAGTGTATGAGCTATTTTCCTAAGCAGTGGCTTTTAGCTGGCACAGAACAGTTCTCCCCATAGAAGATCAGTGATCTGCTTCCAGGGACTACTTCCCCATTATTGCTATAACCATTTGGCTCCTGTAATGAATGCTGCAGGCGTCCGCACAGTTCCTCCTTTCTATCTCGTCCTGCGGCTCCCGGGGCTTGTGCTGTGAACAGACCTAATTAAACTATAAGAGTATGTGGTTAATCATGGCCCCCGGTCATATCACTGTCGCACACGGTACGCAGCACTGACGAAACGGCTTTTCTTATTCAGGACATTGAAACCAATGACTCTACAGATTATACTTCTTTATCACTGCTCTCATAGTCAGATGGGGTGGTATGTGGAGGCACAACATGGCAGACAATGTATAGAAAGGCACACCGTGTCATACAAGGCATACCATGCTAGACATTGTATAAGGGTCGGCTGGGCCAGATACTGTAGAGAAGAGAAGAATGGCACTGCGTAGAGGGGCATCTGTCTGGCACTATCCATAGGGGAAGCCTGTCTGGCACTGTATAGAAGGACACCCAGCGCCTGGCACTGTCCAGAGGGGCATCTGTTTGAAACTGTACATAGGGGAAGCCTGTCTGGCACTGTATAGAGAGGACGCCAAAGTTTGACACTTTATCCAATGTAGTGAATATAGACATGTGTATAATATACTGTAAGTACCGGAGTAGTGAATATGGACATGTGTATAATATACTGTAAGTACCGAAGTAGTGAATATGGACATGTGTATAATATACTGTAAGTACCCGGAGCAGTGAATATGGACATGTGTATAATATACTGTAAGTACCGGAGCAGTGAATATGGACATGTGTATAATATACTGTAAGTACCGGAGTAGTGAATATGGACATGTGTATAATATACTGTAAGTACCGGAGTAGTGAATATGGACATGTGTATAATATACTGTAAGTACCGAAGTAGTGAATATGGACATGTGTATAATATACTGTAAGTACCGGAGCAGTGAATATGGACATGTGTATAATATACTGTAAGTACCCGGAGCAGTGAATATGGACATGTGTATAATATACTGTAAGTACCGGAGTAGTGAATATGGACATGTGTATAATATACTGTAAGTACCCGGAGTAGTGAATATGGACATGTGTATAATATACTGTAAGTACCTGGAGTAGTGAATATGGACATGTGTATAATATACTGTAAGTACCGGAGTAGTGAATATGGACATGTGTATAATATACTGTAAGTACCCGGAGCAGTGAATATGGACATGTGTATAATATACTGTAAGTACCGGAGTAGTGAATATGGACATGTGTATAATATACTGTAAGTACCCGGAGCAGTGAATATGGACATGTGTATAATATACTGTAAGTACCGGAGTAGTGAATATGGACATGTGTATAATATACTGTAAGTACCCGGAGCAGTGAATATGGACATGTGTATAATATACTGTAAGTACCCGGAGCAGTGAATATGGACATGTGTATAACATACTGTAAGTACCGGAGTAGTGAATATGGACATGTGTATAATATACTGTAAGTACCGGGAGCAGTGAATATGGACATGTGTATAATATACTGTAAGTACCTGGAGTAGTGAATATGGACATGTGTATAATATACTGTAAGTACCGGAGTAGTGAATATGGACATGTGTATAATATACTGTAAGTACCGTTGGGTGTTTCTGAGTGAGCAGTGAATATGGACATGTGTATAATATACTGTAAGTACCGGAGTAGTGAATATGGACATGTGTATAATATACTGTAAGTACCCGGAGCAGTGAATATGGACATGTGTATAATATACTGTAAGTACCGGAGTAGTGAATATGGACATGTGTATAATATACTGTAAGTACCCGGAGCAGTGAATATGGACATGTGTATAATATACTGTAAGTACCCGGAGTAGTGAATATGGACATGTGTATAATATACTGTAAGTACCCGGAGTAGTGAATATGGACATGTGTATAATATACTGTAAGTACCCGGAGTAGTGAATATGGACACGTGTATAATATACTGTAAGTACCCGGAGCAGTGAATATGGACATGTGTATAATATACTGTAAGTACCGGAGTAGTGAATATGGACATGTGTATAATATACTGTAAGTACCGGGAGTAGTGAATATGGACATGTGTATAATATACTGTAAGTACCCGGAGTAGTGAATATGGACATGTGTATAATATACTGTAAGTACCGGAGTAGTGAATATGGACATGTGTATAATATACTGTAAGTACCGGGAGTAGTGAATATGGACATGTGTATAATATACTGTAAGTACCGGAGTAGTGAATATGGACATGTGTATAATATACTGTAAGTGAACTCCGGAGCAGTGAATATGGACATGTGTATAATACACTGTAAGTACCCGGAGCAGTGAATATGGACATGTGTATAATATACTGTAAGTACCCGGAGTAGTGAATATGGACATGTGTATAATATACTGTAAGTACCGGAGCAGTGAATATGGACATGTGTATAATATACTGTAAGTACCCGGAGTAGTGAATATGGACAAGTGTATAATATACTGTAAGTACCGGAGTAGTGAATATGGACATGTGTATAATATACTGTAAGTACCGGAGCAGTGAATATGGATATGTGTATAATATACTGTAAGTATCGGAGTAGTGAATATGGACATGTGTATAATATACTGTAAGTACCCGGAGTAGTGAATATGGACATGTGTATAATATACTGTAAGTACCGGAGTAGTGAATATGGACATGTGTATAATATACTGTAAGTATCGGAGTAGTGATATGGACATGTGTATAATATACTGTAAGTACCCGGAGTAGTGAATATGGACATGTGTATAATATACTGTAAGTACCGGAGCAGTGAATATGGACATGTGTATAATATACTGTAAGTACTGGAGCAGTGAATATAGACATGTGTATAATATACTGTAAGTACCGGAGTAGTGAATATGGACATGTGTATAATATACTGTAAGTACCGGAGCAGTGAATATGGACATGTGTATAATATACTGTAAGTACCGGAGTAGTGAATATGGACATGTGTATAATATACTGTAAGTACCGGAGCAGTGAATATGGACATGTGTATAATATACTGTAAGTAACGGAGTAGTGAATATGGACATGTGTATAATATACTGTAAGTACCCGGAGTAGTGAATATGGACATGTGTATAATATACTGTAAGTACCGGAGTAGTGAATATGGACATGTGTATAATATACTGTAAGTACCGGAGTAGTGAATATGGACATGTGTATAATATACTGTAAGTACCGGAGCAGTGAATATGGACATGTGTATAATATACTGTAAGTACCGGAGTAGTGAATATGGACATGTGTATAATATACTGTAAGTACTGGAGTAGTGAATATGGACATGTGTATAATATACTGTAAGTACCTGGAGTAGTGAATATGGACATGTGTATAATATACTGTAAGTACCGGAGTAGTGAATATGGACATGTGTATAATATACTGTAAGTACCCGGAGCAGTGAATATGGACATGTGTATAATATACTGTAAGTACCGGAGTAGTGAATATGGACATGTGTATAATATACTGTAAGTACCGGAGTAGTGAATATGGACATGTGTATAATATACTGTAAGTACCGGAGTAGTGAATATGGACATGTGTATAATATACTGTAAGTACCGGAGTAGACGATATGGACACATGTATAATATACTGTAAGTACCGGAGCAGTGATATGGACACGTGTATAATATACTGTAAGTACCGGAGTAGTGAATATGGACATGTGTATAATATACTGTAAGTACCGGAGTAGTGAATATGGACATGTGTATAATATACTGTAAGTACCGGAGTAGTGAATATGGACATGTGTATAATATACTGTAAGTACCGGGGAGTGAATATGGCTGGTGTTTTTATTTTTGTCCGGGCGATATGGACACGTGTATAATATACTGTAAGTACCGGAGTAGTGAATATGGACATGTGTATAATATACTGTAAGTACCGGAGCAGTGAATATGGACATGTGTATAATATACTGTAAGTACCCGGAGCAGTGAATATGGACATGTGTATAATATACTGTAAGTACCGGAGTAGTGAATATGGACATGTGTATAATATACTGTAAGTACCGGAGTAGTGAATATGGACATGTGTATAATATACTGTAAGTACCGGAGCAGTGAATATGGACATGTGTATAATATACTGTAAGTACCGGAGCAGTGAATATGGACATGTGTATAATATACTGTAAGTACCCGCAGTAGCGATATGGACATGTGTATAATATACTGTAAGTACCCGCAGTAGCGATATGGACAGGTGTATTCTGTATTGTAGGTGGCGGTCATACCCAGCACCCCACAAATAATGTCAGATGGTTCAGACACATAAACCGATTTAGAAAGCCTTTACCATCAATTTTCCATTACAGTGTCCAGCGCAGCCCCGGGTCTATGCCGCCTAAGTGTTTCTATTATCTGTGCCGCCAAAGTGTGCAAAGCTCCAGATAAATTGGATTTTCATCCCCTTTCCCGGTCCTAATAGTACCTGACTGCTGCTATTCATATTAATTGTCAGAGTTTAGCAGGCAGGACTGACCTGTGACCTCTCCGGCTCGTACTACCTGCCTGTGACAGTCAGTGCGGCTGTCGCTGTGTATCTGCAGCCTGGGGAAGGAGCTGCGCACTGCAGACCAGAGTCCTTTCATACCAAAAAATACAAAAGGCTGTCTACAAAAATAGTTAGTACTATCACACAATGCGAGCCCAAACAATGCCCTGTCGGAGGATGTGGGGGGCCTGTAGATATGACCTTTCCATGAAAGCCACTGTGGCAGGCAGGCTCTGAAACGCGCTTTGTGCGGAGATACTTCAGATGAAAATGCCAAGGTCTTTTCTCTCTATTGTCTCTCAGCTAAAGATAAAGTGTTTTCTTATACCGTGCACACTTCACATCTCCGTCCTATCAACTGGAGGGGTCATGGAGAAGAACAACTACACCCACTGTTCTATACCTTCAAGGAACTGATATCCACTCTGCCTCTTCCAGAATTTCCAAGACTTACATATGGATGACCCATCTTTAAGGATAGGTCATCAATATGTGATCAGTAAGGGTCCAAAACGCAGAGACCAGCATGTTGCAGTGTTTGGGTGGTCTCTTTACCAAATACCTAGTGCAGTGCCATACAATGCATAGTGGCTGTGCTTGGTATTGCAGTCACTTGTTGGTGACATCATCAGAACAAGGAAGGGGCTGCAGCACTCATGAGACCCGTGATCTTTTGAAATAGCTGATCAGTGGGAGCTGAACTGTGCGGGTCCATGGAAAACGGAATAGAGGGCACACAGCATCTGTGCCTCGTCTGTGTTTTCCATGCACCCTATCAGTGCAATACGCAGACTGAGAATTTCTCAATATTTTGCGTCTCAGTCCTATAGTCCCCACATGGATTCATAAAAACTATGGCTGTGTGCATGGGATCATAGAAATGATGGGTCCATATGCTATCCGCTATGTGAATATGCGATAACGGGTGGCACATAGGCCAAAAATATGGGGTCTACATCCACCACATACTGTTTCTTACCTCCTCTTGTGCAGTGACATGCAGTGACATCCCTGCAGATCTTCACCTCAGTCCTGCAAACCCTTCTGCCCCCACTAAGGCTTCTTGTCAATCAATAATGAAGTTCTGCAGCATCTGTGGCGTGTACGTTTTCCCAATGAATACAGAAATTGGCTTGAAGATTTGTGTCTTTTAAGGACACAGACTCTGTATAATACACGGCACAGGATACATTATCCCATTAGCCCAAATACACTGTATCTAATACCAGTTTGCTTTTAACTCTTCCATTTTAGGAAATGTTCAGTCTAAGATTCATCTGTTCCTTCCTAAATACAGGGTTCAGACTAATCGACTCCCAGAAAGCCATATTCCCATAAGAGTCACCCTACAAGGTATATTCTGTACATAAAATTCGCTTGTTGGATCCTATAAATCCCATAACACCCACAATACAAAATGTTCTGATATTCAAGGAAATCTCGCAGCCTTCACAAGTCTTTCAGCGCTGATTTTTTGTGGAGATCTCAGACTCTCTCAGACTCTCAGGGTTTGGTATTAAACATTTATGTATCTCCTCCGCAGACTGTGATGGATTGTCAATTACTACAGCAATAAAGCACAGATATAATAACTAGAGAGGAAAAGCGCACACACATATTTAGCTTTCTTCCTGCCCAACATAACCCCAGAACAAACAGAGAGTATATCTTGAGGTCTCCATGATTATACTACAGATATACAAGGCTATAAAGAAGCTCCCTTGTTTTAGTAAATGAGGCAATATTGACAAAAGCCTTAAAAGGGTTTTCTAGGACTAAAATGCTGACAACCTATCCTTACGATAGGTTATCAATATTCGATCGCCAGGGGCTCCCACAGATTGGCAACGCCATGTGACATTATGTTTATTGGTTGCATGGACCAGTCTGCAGCTCAGTCCCATTAAACTGAATGGAGCTGAGCTGCAATACTAAGCACAGCCACTATACAGTGTAAGGCACTGTGCTTGGTAAGCAATGAAGAGGTTAAGGCAGTACGTGTCCGAACTCTGCAGGGCAGACAAACTAATACTGTCTAACGTTTAGACCATGCAAACTTCTAGGGCCAGGGGACCCCAGCGACGGGGAGCCAGACTGCTAAAGCAGCAGTTACCCACGGACACCATTGACTATAATGGGGTCTGACGTTTTCATACTGAAAGCAGCAAAGAGAAAAGTCCTGCACTAAACTATTAGAAAGTGTCTAAAACACTTATTAGATGAAGTGTAAAGCATGTATGCCAGGTTTTGGGGGGCAGAATTCTGGAGCATTTTCATTAGTTTATCTGCCCGTGTGGTCTTCTTCATAAGCTAATCGGCAGGAGTTCGGCGTGTCGGACCCCACTGATCTGGAAATCCTTAGGATAGGTCATCAATATTTTAGTTCATGAAAATCTCTTTATGGGATTCCACTATAAATCATTCGGGTTTGGATCCATCATACCACCATGCATATGGTTAAGAATGGAAGCCACAGTGCAGGTGTGAACAGAGCCCTGTAAAAATCCAGAAGCTGAAAACCAGTCCCGACATAATACTTTTAATAAAAAATGAAATTTTGCTACTTTGTTCTCCGTCTAGGCAGTGCTCTGTGAGCTTAGAATTCAGGCTGATACATTGTGGCAAACAATCGGTAGAGGAGTGCGATGTGTGCTGCTGATGTGCTCAGAAGCTGTAGAACCCTTTAAGTACAAAGTATAAAAATTTAGAAAACTTGTGTTTGGTTTCTACAGTAGTTTTCGGAGACTTATATCTTCCTGGCCTATTCTTAAGAGAGGTGATTAATATTAGATCGTGGGGGTCCCATTCCTGGCACCACCACCAATCAGCTTATTGAAGGGGCTGCGATGCCCCTTTTTATTGTATACCATAGCGCCGTACCTTACATAGTGGCTGCATCTGGTATTGCCCACTTGAATGGGATTGAACTGCAAAAGGACTACATGAATGGCGGACATGAATTCAGTCCCAGAGAAGGGGCTGTAGCTCTCACCCAAGCACTGTGACCAATTCCCTTAGCTTATTAGCATGGCGTGCCTTGTGTCACCTATTAATGTCACTTCATTATAGTCAATTCTTCATATAGTAGCTTTTTCTGGGGTGACAACGTGACTAGCCAGGCAGTGTTACATCACGGTCATTCAGATGTATGTAATACATGGACGGACTCCCAGAGTAAGAGATGCTGTTTTTTGTTTTTCCGTAAGCGCTTCATTTCATATTCTGTCCTTTAGTCTAAAGGGTTAATATATTACCTAATGGACCACAGAAAACACACAGACCTCTCCACCCGACGCGGCACTGTCCCTCACCTCATCCATATCATTTATTCATGACTGCTCCACGTTGCCCTCCCTTCGATCGCTACCTCCGTTTGCTCTCCAGCAGCTGAGTGGTTAAACCCTCATACAAAGAGACAACCCATCAAAAACAATTTCCCTGAATAATTAAAAAGCAATCAACCTCTTTTTTCAGGCAAGTACGAGGAATTATTCGGCTGAAAATGCCAGGAGCGGCGTTTGCATTCCTAAACGGAGTGATTAATTTGTTGGCCTTTTTCATATCAGTCAATACAGAAATATGGCAGAGCGGGCGACCCTCAATCACCGTGATTACACCCTTATTATCGGCAGTACATCACTGTCATCCTGCGGCTGGAGCCCGGGCGTCTTAGTAATGAGCGCTGGCTGGGAGATACACAAGGCACCGCCACTCTCCATCACCGATCAATGGGGCAAGACTATACTCTGTACAGGGAAGCCATGGTGGAGCGAGCGAGGGAACGGAGACGTATCCTGTGTCAGCTATCACTATATCATCATTTATACAAGCGGCCTTCTACTGTATGAGATTAGTGGTCAATTCTCTTCTGTTGCTCTTAAAGGGGTCGCCCGGCCCCAAATCGAATTTTCATACTGATGACATCCACAGGAAAGGTCATCTGCATATGATCAATCAAGGTCCGACAACTGGACCCCACACAGATCAGCTGTTCTAGCAGCGTTTGGGTACTGGAAGCTGCTAGTGGAATAGGAGCGGTGCTATTACACTATACAGTGGACGGGGCTACAGACGTGGACAAAATTCTTGGCACCCCTCGTTTAATGAAAGAAAAACCCACAATGGTCACAGAAATAACTTGAATCTGACCAAACTGGAATTTGCCAAACTACATGTTGACAAGCCACAAAGCTTCTGGGAGAATGTCCTATGGGCAGATGAGACAAAAATTGAAATTTTTGGCAAGGCACATCAGCTCTATGTTCACAGACGGAAAAATGAAGCATATTTTGAAAAGAACACTGTCCCTACTGTGAAACATGGAGGAGGCTCTGTTATGTTCTGGGGCTGCTTTGCTGCATCTGGCACAGGGTGTCTTGAATCTGTGCAGGGTACAATGAAATCTCAAGATGATCAAGGGATTCTAGAGAGAAATGTGCTGCCCAGTGTCAGAAAACTTGGTCTCAGTCGCAGGTCATGGGTCTTGCAACAGGATAATGACCCAAAACACACAACTAAAAACACCCAAGAATGGCTAAGAGGAAAACATTGGACTATTCTGAAGTGGCCTTCTATGAGCCCTAACCTAACCTAAATCCTATTGAGCATCTTTGGAAGGAGCTGAAACATGCCGTCTGGAAAAGGCACCCTTCACACCCGAGACAACTGGAGCAGTTTGCTCATGAGGAGTGGCCAAAATACCTGCTGAGAGGTGCAGAAGTCTCATTGACAGTTACAGGAATCGTTTGATTGCAGGGATTGCCTCAAAAGGTTGTGCAACTAAATATTAAGTTAAGGGAACCATCATTTCTGTCCAGGCCTGTTTCATGAGTTTTCTTTTTTTTTAAAATTCTATTGAAGCCTGGTTGGAAAGCAATGTCTGACTTTCATTTGTTCATTTTCATAGAATTTTTATATATTATTACTTTTGTCAGATTCAAGTTATTTCTGTGACCATTGTGGGTTTTTCTTTCATTAACCGAGGGGTACTAACAATTTTGTCCACGTTTGTATTACTTGAATACTATTGGTGCTGCACATGCAACTCATCTTCTAGTGCCCAGAGGCAGCTAGAACAGTCAATCTTCTTTCCGATGTCCGACCCCCACAGATCACATACTGATGATCTGTACTGTGGATAGGTCATCAGTATGAAAATTCAGTTTTTGGGGCCAGACAACCTCTCTAAGCAACTAAAATAAAACCACCTACAGCTCATATGCAAAGCTATGTGTTTCCATAGTTACAGACTACAAACAAACCCTGTGTAGTCTGATTCTGCAATCCCATCTAACAAGTCCTAGAACTGTTACACAGTGTATATGGCAGAAACTCCCGCAACTGAAAATCAGTTCTATTCATCAGAAAGGGATTGTTTTGCTGGCAAGTATATGGATATTATCTGCATAACCTATTCAGATGATTTTTGCTTTCTAGGGTCCATTCACACAATGAAATTTGGAGAGGAATTTTAGTTGGAAAAAACGGGAGGCAAATTACAGATGTAATCCGCCTCAAAATCAGCTGTAAATTCCTATGTGTGAAAGTTACCTAAGGGTGAGGTAACTCAGATGGGGTTTGGCAATGTGGTTTATCATCTGTAAATACAGCATAGCCAAAAGTATTGCATTAGTTTTTGGCCTGCATATCAACCCCAATGTGTAAACCTCTAAGGTCACTTACGGAGACCATTATACGGTACTATTTTGCACCTGTATCACAGATGAAACACCTGGCGGTTTATCAGAAACAAGCAAGAGCACCAGTGCACTAACTTAAGTTGTAGTGAACCATGGGAGGGTCCAGTAGCCCAGTCCAGGGAGCAAAAAGGCTTGAAATCAGTGAATATATTACTGTTATTGTAACTAAAATGGATAAAAAAATCTCAGAAAATTGGTACATGTGAATACTGGTGAACAGTATTTTCACCATGTGGATACAAACCAGTATGTTCCCCTTCACCGACTTCAAACAGGAATCTTGGAAATGTCAAGAAACTGGAGCGCAAACCAGAAAGTTGTGGATTGTATTTGTAAGCAAAGAGTGCTTTTTACATGTATAACATCTCTTTAAACCTGTGTTAAAAGTGGACTTTAAAGAATGATACTTGTAGGTATGGTGGACAGGACGGAGCCACAAGGCGCAGGGTCTCCTGACAAGTGTCATTATATGGACAGCCACACAAGTGGAGAGAAATAGCTCAGCGCATAGCACTGCCAGCAGCCGGCCCCATCAGATAAGACCTTCATAAACACCATCAGTCACACTATCTAGGGGCCACGCACATCTATTTTTATAAGTAAATATGTTTTTATCTTCTGCTCTAAGAAAAGACCCAAAAAATATGTAAAACCTTGTGTTTATGGAGATGACAAACAAGGAGCTCCAGCCTAGGGTTGAAAGGAAGCAGCGTGGGCCGTGAACACTTAGTGACTTACTAGGGCCGAGCTCCTTGTCAGATGATATTACATAGACATATCCATTTACATACTTTCACAGACCACAGACAATGATAAGAGACACACTCATTGTACTGCAACCCATGCCAAGTCCGTCCTGCCGCCTGTCCACCATGATCATTTTTGCTTTGCTGCAAATATATGGAGGGTTCACATTATTGTACCTCGGGCAACAAGGCGACTTTGGTCATGCAACATTAAGGTCACAAAGTCCCAGCCTAAGGCGACATGCACATGACCGTGTGCGTGTCGCCAGGCTGAGATTAAGGGGCACAGACGACACACATATGTGATCTTTGTGCCACCCGTACACCGCCTTGGGCTTCCACGGCTCTATTAATTGGGGCCAGTGAGCACAGTCCGCAAAACAGACAGGAATAGGACCCACGACCCCATACACCAGACTGTGAAAGTTCACGATCATGTGTATGAGACCTTAGGTCCATCGGACAAAGACTGAGATTGAGACCACATAGCGGCATTTTATGTTGCAGATGTTGCAGTGTTTTTAGAGCCAAAGCCAGGAGTAGATATAGCAAAAGGGAGAAGTATAAGGGTATGTTCACCTGGCTGAATTTCAGGAGGATTCTGCCTAAAATCTGGCTCCCATTCAAGTCAATTGGAGGAAGATGCAGAATTTTTTTTTTTTTTAAACTAGCAGGAAAAATAAGCGTCATCCGTCAAAATTCTGCTTGGCTGGTGCGGAATTTGCAAATTCCACTATGGTATTCCACGGCAGATTAGACGGCGGAATTTGGTCAAACTGAAAAAAAATGAAAGGTGGCGTCCAATTATTGTTCCATCTATAAAATCTGGCAATATAGAGGTTTAGCACTCATATAAGATCATGCATGGTACCACACCACCAGATCCATCTACCACTCCAGTGTCCCGTTATTGGTGGATGATCTCTAGGTTGTGGCCTGATAAGTGGCATTAGCTTGACTTCTCCTCTAACTACAGGGTGCCTGAGCCACTATTGCTAGTAATTGGTCCTGGTCATGTCGGCTACCTCACCTCTATACATGGTTACTTCCAAATACTAAGCTGACTTTTCCGAAAAAGTTGATGTGCGTACAAGTAACAGTATTCTCTTTCTCTCTCCATTAGCAGTTTTCCCCCGCTGCAGGCTGTAATGCTTATTTTCTGTTCTTTCTGAGCTGGTAGTTGGAGACTAGCTGTTATGATGTCTCCCATACCGGCACATGGAGAAAACAGGAGCTTGTGCTCCATAACTCGCTCTCACTCACTCAGCAGCAGCTGACATTAGAGAATTACAGAGAACTGATGCGAATAAAGCTCTGGGGTGAGATAGAAAACATACTATTAGCTGCAGGACCATGTCTATGTGTCTCCCCCTCTGCTTCTTTCTCGCTCTACTCCTTTTTCCTCCCCTCTCTATAGACCCTCGATATGGGCAGTCTACGATCTGACAACTCCAGAGCCGACTATTAAACTAGTCTCCCAAAATGGATTCTGCGAAGAATTTAGAATGAGTGAGCAGAGAGCAGAGGGGAGGAAGAAAGGAGCCTGATAAGTGGAGAAAGAAGCATCTTTCTCCGATAAGCTATACTACATTCACCTTTACTACTGATTTCTGCAAAGTTTGTTAAAAAGTTATTGACAATTAAATGGGTTTTCTGGGACTTATTGATTCATCAATTGAAGATCAGTGGGTGCCCAACACCCAGGATCCCCAAGGATCAACTGTTTGAAGAGGTAGCGGTGCTCCCTGATGTCACTTCCACTTCAGAGGCCATTTGACATCACTCTGACCAATCACATGGCCTGCTTGTAGCTCAGTCCCTTTCAAGTGAATGGTCTAAGCTGCGATACCAAGCACCACAGCCGCTATACAAATGTACAGCACTGTGCCTGGTAAGTAGTGAAGAGGCTGCAGCGCTTAACCTAATGCTAAAGCCTCATCAAACAGCTGATCGGCGGGGGTGTCAGACCCCCATCAGTGTTCAATCGGATCTGTTATCAGATATTAACCCTTTAATCATCCTGCAATGAAAAGTTCTGCAACTTTCTAAAAAAAACCTTTTCCTATCTATTCGCTGTCAGTGAATGCAATAATCTGTCCAATGAGTGTAGTCAATTCTGTTAAAATCTGAATTTACATGCACTTCCTATTCACTCCCAACGTGGTCATTACACAGGACTGCTGACTCCAGACCTCTATAAATACACATTGCTTGGAAATATTCAGTGCCATCCGTGTTCCCAACACCCTTGCTCTTCTGGGATCGCTTACATTTTGTTATTGGACCAGAGAAGCAATGTCTGCCTACAAGGAAAACCCAATATAACTCCCCGTCCACAGTGAAGTATAATAGAGCTCTCCAATTTGAGAGCACTGCATTAGCCGGGGACCTGAGGAAGTCTATTGGCGCAGGAAGACAATACAATAACCATCAGCGCACAGCCATTATTTCAGCGGCATGGGGAAGGCAGCAAATAAAAGCAATTTTTTTCATTATATGATCTCCGGAATACTATCAGCAATACCGAGACACCTTGCATTGTTTACACGACTTGCTGGAAGCAAACAGACGGCTCTTATACCATTGCACAGTCTTTAACTGGGCTGTAATTATGATCTATGTCTGTCGTGTCCCGGCGTGACTCATCTCCGCATGGTGTGGGTGCGCA
Organism: Leptodactylus fallax; assembly: GCA_947044405.1. Taxonomy (NCBI): domain Eukaryota; kingdom Metazoa; phylum Chordata; class Amphibia; order Anura; family Leptodactylidae; genus Leptodactylus; species Leptodactylus fallax. The sequence continues at coordinate 1,524,627 of CAMRHE010000159.1, read as the reverse complement.
CAACAGATATTTGCCATCTGAGAGACCTAGAACTGTTCTTCAGCTGGGTATTAGCAGAGCACAACAACGCCACAGTCTTTACTGTAAAAGCCGAGACCGTCAGATGCCATGCTATCCTCTAGGACATTATTCAGCTCGATATATGCAATAAATATTTATACTGTATGTACGCTCACAGAAGGAACTGGGTGCAAGGGGCCTGAACCATTACGGCAGGTTAGTTTCTATAGGTAAATGCTAAAGGATTCACATTTAGCACAAATTCGTCTGTACCGCCTCATGGTGGTGTGTCCCTAGTGAGACATAGTACCCCATTAAAAAACATATCAAGCTGTGCTTAAAGGAGGAATGTGTGTTATAGGGGTTGTACTATAATAGGGACATATGGACATCCCCCAGCTCAGACCCATTCTCTATAAGCCACAGCAGTCAGCCATCATGGACCAGGCTGCTCTATATAGGTCATGGCTTGCCATTTATTTGATCCATTGTATGGTCAGATAGTATACAGCATCCAGCAGAGATCACAACTGACTGCCAGCGACTCCTTATGGCATAGACGCTCAGGAGATGGGGAGAGAATTCTTGGGGATTGAAGATATGTAGTGCTCCGTTGGCTTTCCCTTTCATCACCTTCGCCAAGTCTAGCTCTTTGCACCCTTCAGTAGGCGCTGGAGGGGGTGAAAGGTCCTCCTTAAAGGGTTTGTCCAGCCAAATATAAAGTTGTGATGTGATTGAATGGGGCTGCTTTATAAATCATTAGCTAAGATAGTCCATTCCTCTGTCTATGCACCAGCCATGGTGGGCAGCCCAGCCGAGTGAAGGTACAGGAGGAGATGTCACTGACATCAGGACAGCATGGTTTTCTTGGAGTCCAGTGAGCGTTCTCACTCAATGACTGATAGCGAAGGCTAGGTCACATCTGCTGCAGAAAGCACCTTAAATCGGTGGAGAGAAAAGTCCTACACTGGTTTCACTACAAAATGGTGGAAAACCGACGGACACCCAGCAGACCCCATTATAGTCTACGGGATTCGCAGGTAACCTCTGTTTTAGCAGTCTGGCTCCCCAGCACAGGTGTGAACCTAGCCTTACCCTGTATCAGTGTGTGCACACAGAAGGCTGTCAACCACTGTGCAGGACCTCCCACCAGACACCTAAACCCAAAATACGCAGGAATATTAAGAAATGAATTACTAGTTATGAATCTGTTCTTCCTACCCTATAACATGCTACCTAACAATCCCGGCAAATTCGGGCATGTCCTGACCTGATAATGAGCATGGCTTAGAAAATCCACTATCCAAAAGTGGCGATCCCTACTTTAACAACCAACATATTGGCAAGTATGAGAATGCATTTCAAGCCCAATTTCCATATGAGTCCTACAAGGCTTCCTCATGCCTATGCACCGACTACAGACACTGCAGAAATACTGATCGGTGCAGGGGCCAGCTGCTGGCTCTCCAACAATCAGCTATATAAGGCCTATCCTATAAATAAAAAAATCGTGGACAACCCCTTTAAGGCTTTAGCATGACAAAGTAAATGACAATAAACCCATTTTCGTAATAAACTTTATTAAATGAATGTCAACAAAACATATTAAATAACATAGACGTGTTTGGTATCGCCTGTAACAACCATACGATACAGTGAACACAATATTTATAGTGATCGCTCAATGGTGTAAATAAAAATGGTGCAATTGCCAATGGAATTGCTGGGGCAGCTCCATAGAAATTTATCAAGACTTGCAATACTACACACAATTCTGGTATTGTGATAAGTAATATATCACTAGTTATTAAACAGCCTCCCTGGAAGAGCCCAGGGCCGACAGCAACGAAAACAGCAACTTGGCAGGAGAATTTCTCTAAATGAAATAACCGCAAAGTGATTTGTCTGAATGCAAAAGGCACATCCAGTTGGCTGTTCCACCGCAAGAGCAATTTATAACCTGGAATATGCCAATACCCTCCTTAGGTTTCTTAGTTACCTGCCGCCTATCTTCTCACAATAACAAACACATGGTGGGGGATTTAATAAAGACCATGACAAGACACGCTGTGCTTTATCAAGACGCACTGACATGGGGTCTCAAGGCTGTCGTGGTAGGATGCTCCTGGGGGAGGACCAGATTATCCCTACAGGGACAGGACAACATTTCCATGTAAGCAGCCGTGTACACACAATAGATTATGTAAAGCTTCATCCTTCAATGTAAGCACACGTCTAGTGACGCACGGAGCGTTCTGCCTATACAGACAGCCATCTGGGGGATGACACAGCCTGTGTTTGGTACGGGAGGCACAACATGTCATAGAATTTATTCTACGCACATCAATCTATGTCCCTGTAGGACTAGTGTATAGGCAGACACTGGGCCACTTGGGCAAAGGTCTTAGGAAGTCAATTACATGACCTAATGGTTATTTTCTTGCAAAAATTAGAATAGCTAGAAAAAAAAAACATTTTTAGTAAAGCTGCTCCCCCATATCAGCTTGACTTAAGGGGTCTCTCAATGCTCCTCCAAACAGCATTAAGGTGATTGGTAAACAATTTTAGGGAGTTTTCACAAAGTTTCATTTTGGAGCTGTTTTGAGACTTTTTGGCCTCAAAAATATTTCCAAAAGCAGAGGCAAAAAATGCCTGAAAATTCTCCCATGGATTTCAATGGCTAACTTCGTTTCAGCGCTGTTTTTTCACCTTTTTTCTCCCCATTTTGAAGCAGAAAAAAAAATGCTCCAATATCCATTAAAATCGATGGAACGCTCCAAAAAAAATTGGAGCTGCTTTTTGAGGATGTTTATTTTTTTAATGTTGACTAAAGAAGCAGCGTGAACCCCAAGTTTATGTCTAAAGCTGACCATACACGTGTATATTGGCCAAAACCACCAATTTTGGTAAGACCGGCCAATCATCTAATGTGTATGGGGGATCTCCCAACTATATCGAATTTCATCTGTTTGTTCCTTGTGATCCCCTCTGCTCATATAGTCAGGAGAAATAGCCATCGGCCAAATTGGAGTTCATATCACCAAATTTCACTCATTTGTCATGTCCCAATATAGATATCTTATCGTCTGCATCCTTGGCCCCACCAAGTCTCTTGTATAAATACATACCAGCCCAGCTATAACAACCGGTAGAAGCTTCTGTATGAGTAGTGGGTGGGAATGATGGATTAGTCCATTATAAGTTCTAGCCACTTATGTGCGATGGATCAGTCCACTATAGCTTCTACCCACTTATGTGCGATGGATCAGTCCACTATACCTTCTACCCACTTATGTGCGGTGGATCAGTCCACTATACCTTCTACCCATTTATGTGCGATGGATCAGTCCACTATACCTTCTACCCACTTATGTGCGATGGATCAGTCCACTATACCTTCTAGCCACTTACGTGCGATGGATCAGTCCACTATACCTTCTAGCCACTTATGTGCGATGGATCAGTCCACTATACCTTCTACCCACTTATGTGCGATGGATCAGTCCACTATACCTTCTAGCCACTTATGTGCGATGGATCAGTCCACTATACCTTCTACCCACTTATGTGCGATGGATCAGTCCACTATACCTTCTAGCCACTTACGTGGGATGGATCAGTCCACTATACCTTCTACCCACTTATGTGCGATGGATCAGTCCACTATACCTTCTAGCCACTTATGTGTGATGGATCAGTCCACTATACCTTCTACCCACTTATGTGCGATGGATCAGTCCACTATACCTTCTAGCCACTTACGTGCGATGGATCAGTCCACTATACCTTCTACCCATTTATGTGCGATGGATCAGTCCACTATACCTTCTAGCCACTTATGTGCGATGGATCAGTCCACTATACCTTCTAGCCACTTACGTGCGATGGATCAGTCCACTATACCTTCTACCCACTTATGTGCGATGGATCAGTCCACTATACCTTCTAGCCACTTACGTGCGATGGATCAGTCCACTATACCTTCTAGCCACTTATGTGCGATGGATCAGTCCACTATACCTTCTACCCACTTATGTGTGATGGATCAGTCCACTATACCTTCTAGCCACTTACGTGCGATGGATCAGTCCACTATACCTTCTACCCACTTATGTGCGATGGATCAGTCCACTATACCTTCTACCCACTTATGTGCGATGGATCAGTCCACTATACTTTCTAGCCACTTACGTGCGATGGATCAGTCCACTATACCTTCTAGCCACTTACGTGCGATGGATCAGTCCACTATACCTTCTACCCATTTATGTGCGATGGATCAGTCCACTATACCTTCTAGCCACTTATGTGCGATGGATCAGTCCACTATACCTTCTAGTCACTTATGTGCGATGGATCAGTCCACTATACCTTCTACCCACTTATGTGCGATGGATCAGTCCACTATACCTTCTAGCCACTTATGTGCGATGGATCAGTCCACTATACCTTCTACCCACTTATGTGCGATGGATCAGTCCACTATACCTTCTAGCCACTTACGTGGGATGGATCAGTCCACTATACCTTCTACCCACTTATGTGCGATGGATCAGTCCACTATACCTTCTAGCCACTTATGTGTGATGGATCAGTCCACTATAGCTTCTACCCACTTATGTGCGATGGATCAGTCCACTATACCTTCTACCCACTTATGTGCGGTGGATCAGTCCACTATACCTTCTACCCATTTATGTGCGATGGATCAGTCCACTATACCTTCTACCCACTTATGTGCGATGGATCAGTCCACTATACCTTCTAGCCACTTACGTGCGATGGATCAGTCCACTATACCTTCTAGCCACTTATGTGCGATGGATCAGTCCACTATACCTTCTACCCACTTATGTGCGATGGATCAGTCCACTATACCTTCTAGCCACTTATGTGCGATGGATCAGTCCACTATACCTTCTACCCACTTATGTGCGATGGATCAGTCCACTATACCTTCTAGCCACTTACGTGGGATGGATCAGTCCACTATACCTTCTACCCACTTATGTGCGATGGATCAGTCCACTATACCTTCTAGCCACTTATGTGTGATGGATCAGTCCACTATACCTTCTACCCACTTATGTGCGATGGATCAGTCCACTATACCTTCTAGCCACTTACGTGCGATGGATCAGTCCACTATACCTTCTACCCATTTATGTGCGATGGATCAGTCCACTATACCTTCTAGCCACTTATGTGCGATGGATCAGTCCACTATACCTTCTAGCCACTTACGTGCGATGGATCAGTCCACTATACCTTCTACCCACTTATGTGCGATGGATCAGTCCACTATACCTTCTAGCCACTTACGTGCGATGGATCAGTCCACTATACCTTCTACCCATTTATGTGCGATGGATCAGTCCACTATACCTTCTAGCCACTTATGTGCGATGGATCAGTCCACTATACCTTCTAGCCACTTACGTGCGATGGATCAGTCCACTATACCTTCTACCCACTTATGTGCGATGGATCAGTCCACTATACCTTCTAGCCACTTACGTGCGATGGATCAGTCCACTATACCTTCTAGCCACTTATGTGCGATGGATCAGTCCACTATACCTTCTACCCACTTATGTGTGATGGATCAGTCCACTATACCTTCTAGCCACTTACGTGCGATGGATCAGTCCACTATACCTTCTACCCACTTATGTGCGATGGATCAGTCCACTATACCTTCTACCCACTTATGTGCGATGGATCAGTCCACTATACTTTCTAGCCACTTACGTGCGATGGATCAGTCCACTATACCTTCTAGCCACTTACGTGCGATGGATCAGTCCACTATACCTTCTACCCATTTATGTGCGATGGATCAGTCCACTATACCTTCTAGCCACTTATGTGCGATGGATCAGTCCACTATACCTTCTAGCAGGGCTGTGGAGTCGGAGTCGGAGTCGTGGAGTCGGAGTCGGTGCCTATTTTGGTGGAGTCAGAGTCGGTATAAAATGGACCGACTCCGACTCCCAAAATATATAATAAATTGGTACAGTTAGTAGTACAATGCAGTATGTGCTGAATATATTTTCATAAGAATTTGGAAAAATGATGAAATGTTGAAAATGATGAAATGTCCTGTAAAGGTCTGTTCTATTCCTCATATAATGATGAGACTGAGTTCTGAGTGAACCTATAAGGTTTAGCAGTCCAGGGCTGTGGAGTCGGAGTCGTGGAGTCGGTGCCTATTTTGGTGGAATCGGAGTCGGAGTCAGGGGAAATTGAGGAGTCGGAGTCGGAGTCGGGGCTTTGGCGTACCGACTCCACAGCCCTGCCTTCTAGCCACTTATGTGCGATGGATCAGTCCACTATACCTTCTACCCACTTACGTGCGGTGGATCAGTCCACTATACCTTCTACCCATTTATGTGCGATGGATCAGTCCACTATACCTTCTACCCACTTATGTGCGATGGATCAGTCCACTATACCTTCTAGCCACTTACGTGCGATGGATCAGTCCACTATACCTTCTAGCCACTTATGTGCGATGGATCAGTCCACTATACCTTCTACCCACTTATGTGCGATGGATCAGTCCACTATACCTTCTAGCCACTTACGTGGGATGGATCAGTCCACTATACCTTCTACCCACTTATGTGCAATGGATCAGTCCACTATACCTTCTAGCCACTTATGTGTGATGGATCAGTCCACTATACCTTCTACCCACTTATGTGCGATGGATCAGTCCACTATACCTTCTAGCCACTTACGTGCGATGGATCAGTCCACTATACCTTCTACCCATTTATGTGCGATGGATCAGTCCACTATACCTTCTAGCCACTTATGTGCGATGGATCAGTCCACTATACCTTCTAGCCACTTACGTGCGATGGATCAGTCCACTATACCTTCTACCCACTTATGTGCGATGGATCAGTCCACTATACCTTATAGCCACTTACGTGCGATGGATCAGTCCACTATACCTTCTAGCCACTTATGTGCGATGGATCAGTCCACTATACCTTCTAGCCACTTACGTGCGATGGATCAGTCCACTATACCTTCTACCCACTTATGTGCGATGGATCAGTCCACTATACCTTCTAGCCACTTACGTGCGATGGATCAGTCCACTATACCTTCTAGCCACTTATGTGCGATGGATCAGTCCACTATACCTTCTACCCACTTATGTGCGATGGATCAGTCCACTATACCTTCTAGCCACTTACGTGCGATGGATCAGTCCACTATACCTTCTACCCACTTATGTGCGATGGATCAGTCCACTATACCTTCTACCCACTTATGTGCGATGGATCAGTCCACTATACTTTCTAGCCACTTACGTGCGATGGATCAGTCCACTATACCTTCTAGCCACTTACGTGCGATGGATCAGTCCACTATACCTTCTAGCCACTTATGTGCGATGGATCAGTCCACTATACCTTCTAGCAGGGCTGTGGAGTCGGAGTCGGAGTCGGAGTCGTGGAGTCGGAGTCGGTGCCTATTTTGGTGGAGTCAGAGTCGGTATAAAATGGACCGACTCCGACTCCCAAAATATATAATAAATTGGTACAGTTAGTAGTACAATGCAGTATGTGCTGAATATATTTTCATAAGAATTTGGAAAAATGATGAAATGTTGAAAATGATGAAATGTCCTGTAAAGGTCTGTTCTATTCCTCATATAATGATGAGACTGAGTTCTGAGTGAACCTATAAGGTTTAGCAGTCCAGGGCTGTGGAGTCGGAGTCGTGGAGTCGGAGTCGGTGCCTATTTTGGTGGAATCGGAGTCGGAGTCAGGGGAAATTGAGGAGTCGGAGTCGGAGTCGGGGCTTTGGCGTACCGACTCCACAGCCCTGCCTTCTAGCCACTTATGTGCGATGGATCAGTCCACTATACCTTCTACCCACTTATGTGCGGTGGATCAGTCCACTATACCTTCTACCCACTTAGTTTTTGTGCCTGTTATGCTAACTAGACTCTCTAATATCAAGTGGGTGGTGTCAGGCAAGGGGGAGGTACTCCAAGGACTTACACTGTCCACCTCTGATTGGAGCGCTGAGTCACGCCCCTTTGTCTGCGCCTGTCTTGCACCAGCCACTTGATCGGTGAGGGCTACAGAAAAAAATTTAAATGCACCAGAATCAGTAGATGGGTGGCTAGTAAAGGATGCAAAGAAATGGAGTTGGTTAAGGTGGTGAGCGTTTCCCTGCCAAGTATATGGGTACTCCAGGTGAGATTTAGATGGGTAGGTGAGTGATTGAGCCTATTTTGGCCCGTCTGTGGATGCAGATGTGGCCTTTTTCTTGCGAGACATAACCCTGGGCACTGTATGTCTACAATAATTACCATAATAATAGTCCTGCACAGTCCAGTATACAATGCACGTTGTAAGTCTAAGCTACAGAAATAAAATTGTCAACTCTTCATCGAATGGTTCACTGATAATACAACATACACTGTGCCAAATGTTAAGAAGCTCAGCTGTAAACACCCACACAATGAGCCCAGGGTGCAAATTCATTACAAAAAGCAAGAGGTAACCCAGCATCTGTGCATGAGAGGAGACAAAACAGCTCGAAAGGTCGAAGACAGATGCCGGGCGGTGGGGGAGGCGAGTAAATGGAAGTGCATTTACAGCAGGGTTTGGTTAATAAGGCAAAAGTTGCAGACAGTTTATTACATTGCCTAAGACAAGTCTAAGAACCTCATGGAGCCAACCAAGGACTGCTCAAAATCAGGAAAAGAATATGTGACATGTGCCATATGTTCGCGGCCTCTGTAACATATCTTAGCTGTCTTATTACAAGGAATTTAGTAAATTAAGAAAGTATCATAAGGGTTATAGATTTCATATCAGAATAGCAAGGACAGGGAGAGACCAGCTATGAAAAAAAAAAAATCCTCTGCAATGCAGATCAAGAAACCCCTATATAAAAAAATATATAGTATGGATTTTCTACACACGTCCTCATTTGTTCTCTCCCTTCCTCTCCCCCCTACCACAGACACAAGCAGACTGGTGAAGATAGTTGTAAGCCGTAAGGCAAAATCCATACAGCTTCTATTAGTTGAATGTGTACCATTTAAGGTACATTTGTTGTTTTCAGTTCATAGCCAAAATTAAGAGACAATGGATCCGAATCATAAAAACATTGCTGGAGCCTCGGGCTATTCTAAATAATATGCATTGAATATAGGAGCTGCTACAATACCGATGATTCAACGCCTGTAGAACCTTTGTACATGCTGCACTTTTACAGCATTAGCTGCCAGCGACGGAAGGGTTAACAGATCTAAATGTCTGGGAGGTAGTGACCCAACATCTAGCAATAGGACCCTTCCAAAACAATTATGGTCAGATCAGAAAACAACATGACATAGAGCTGTATTTAAATTTTTTGTCATTAAAAAAAAAAAAATAATTTTGTGTCTGCAGCTCTATACAGGCCCATGAGTCTCCGTGGCAACCGTCAACCTAAACCCTGTATACTCTTATCAAATTCTCTCCAAACTCTATGATAACTTACATTCAGTACATTGCCAAGAAGTACAGGAAAGATGGAAAGAAACATAAAAGCAGGATCTGACTACACAGGGTTTGTTTGTTGTCTGTTACCATGGAGACTGCTAGTGCTAGATCTGCAAAATGAGCTGTAGAAACAAAACAACGGGATATTTTTAATTATGACCTATTGTAAAATTGCTTAATTTTTCATTCTAAAGGGGTTTTTGGGACATGAAACCACCTACAGGTCCTTATGGACTGGAGGTTTAGTGTTCCATATACAAACAGCGTCCTTCTAACACTGTCAGTGGCTGCTCTGAAAAAAAAATAAACCTTTACATTTATCTAGAGATAAGTCGATGACTTTCCTGGCGTTTGCATAGCTCTTCACTGAAGCCCAGCAAGTACACTGCAGGAGCGTCACACCCAAAAAGGTCTCAATATCAGATCGGTGCAGTCCAACAACCAGCGCCCTGCTTGAAGAAGATGCATGACATGGACCAGCGCTGCCTCCTCTTCACAGGCTGTGACATCATAGTCATCGGTAACATGACCTGTTTGCAGCTCAGCTTCATTCAAGTGAAGGGGACTGAGCTGCAATACGAAGCGCTGCCGCTATACATGTATGTATTTAGATATACAGTGTGCAATCCTTGGTATTCAATAAAGTGGCCGCAGAACTAATTCGGCTGATTTTGAGGATGTTGGGTGTTGGACCCCTACTGGTCTGACATTATTGATCTATTCTGTTAATAGGTCTTCAATATTAAACTCCTAGAAAACCACATTAAGCAACACTCACCTCGGACTAGACAATGGTTGTCCTCATGTCAGGATTCCACTAGCCATCATCCTTCCAAGGTTGGAGCAGGAAGGGTTACTGATCTGAGATACAGAGCGAGCTACAGTCTGTCGTGGACAGGATGAGTTTGCCACCGCCAGGAGAACTGTTCAGAAATGCCATCAGGAAATTAAAACACAAAGATTCAATTGATTCTCCTTTCCTTTTATTATTGAACTAAGTCATCTTGCTGGGAAATTTGACCTTCTGAAAATGCTCATTTCCCTTACTCGGCTGTTGTTTATATAATTCAATTTTTACTCAATATCACACAATGTACATGCAGACCTAGGACTATTCACAGACCTTTCAGATCTGCCGACTTCAACTGGCAAAAGCAACAGACTGTGGATAACGTTCTGTTATGTAGCCACCTGTCACCAAAGAGAGCACCGGGATCGACTAATATACAAGTCTGACACCATGGTAACAATAATGTTTCTACATTTGCTTTTATATTATAATGTCATAATACATTGGTTTTTCAAGAATACAAGCCTACCCTGAACTTATGTATTCTCTAAACACAAGACAAGTTCATATAGAATTTATAAAATGTATCTACATATATCGTAAGTATAATGCATGTTTTGTACTGATCCTGAGTTACATCCTGTATTATACTCCAGAGCTGCACTCACTATTCTGCTGGTGCAGTCACTGTGTACATATATTACATTACTTATCCTGTACTGATCCTGAGTTACATCCTGTATTATACTCCAGAGCTGCGCTCACTATTCTGCTGGTGCAGTCACTGTTTGCATACATTACATTACTTATCCTGTACTGATCCTGAGTTACATCCTGTATTATACTCCAGAGCTGCACTCACTATTCTGCTGGTGCAGTCACTGTGTACATACATTATATTACTTATCCTGTACTGATCCTGAGTTACATCCTGTATTATACTCCAGAGCTGTGCTCACTATTCTGCTGGCACAGTCACTGTGTACATACATTACATTACTTATCCTGTACTGATCCTGAGTTACATCCTGTATTATACTCCAGAGCTGCACTCACTATTCTGCTGGTGCAGTCACTGTGTACATACATTACATTACTTATCCTGTACTGATCCTGAGTTACATCCTGTATTATACTCCAGAGCTGCACTAACTATTCTGCTGGTGCAGTCACTATGTACATACATTACATTACTTATCCTGTACTGATCCTGAGTTACATCCTGTATTATATTCCAGAGCTGCACTCACTATTCTGCTGGTGCAGTCACTGTGTACATACATTACATTACTTATCCTGTACTGATCCTGAGTTACACCCTGTATTATACTCCAGAGCTGCACTCACTATTCTGCTGGTACAGTCACTGTGTACATACATTACATTACTTATCCTGTACTGATCCTGAGTTACATCCTGTATTATACTCCAGAGCTGCGCTCACTATTCTGCTGGTGCAGTCACTGTGTACATACATTACATTACTTATCCTGTACTGATCCTGAGTTACATCCTGTATTATACTCCAGAGCTGTACTCACTATTCTGCTGGTGCAGTCACTGTTTGCATACATTACATTACTTATCCTGTACTCATAACAAGATTTATCGCTCAACTTTTATATATATATATATATATATATATAGTGCCTTGCAAAAGTATTCATACCCCTTGAACTTTTTCACATTTTGTCACCTTACAACCACAAACGTAAATGTATTTTCTTGAGATTTTAAGTGATAGATCAACACAAAGTAGCATATAATTGTGAAGTGGAAGCAAAACAATACATGGTTTTCAAAATTTTAATCAAATAAAAACCTGAAAAGTGTACCATGCAAAAGTATTCAGCCCCCCTTTATCAATACTTTGTAGCGCCACCTTTTGCTGCAATTAGAGCTGCAAGTCTTTTGAGGTATGTCTCTACCAGATTTGCACATCTACAGTAGATACTGAGATTTTTGCCTATTCTTCTTCTTTGCTCAGCCAGATTGGATGGAGCTTCTGTGAACAGCAATTTTCATGTCTTGCCACAGATGCTCAATGGGATTTAGGTCTACACTTTGACTGGGCCGTTCTAACACATGAATATTCTGTGATGTAAACCATTCCATTGTAGCTCTGGCTGTATGTTTAGGGTCATTGTCTTGCTGGAAGGTGAATCTCCTTCCCAGTCTCAAGTCTTTTGCAGCCTCCAACAGGTTTTCTTCCAGGATCGCCCTGTATTTAGCTCCATCCATCTTCCCATCAACTCTGAGCAGCTTCCCTGTCCCTTCTGAAGAAAAGCCTCCCCCAGCATGATGCTGCCCCCGCCATGTGTCACAGTGGGGATGGTGTGTTCAGGGCGATGAGCAGGGTTACTTTTCCGCCACACACAGCGCTTTGTATTTAGGCCTTTGGTCTCACCTGACCAGAGCACCTTCTTCCACATGTTTGCTGTGTCCCCTATATGGCTTGTGGCAAATGGCACTTCTTATGTCTTTCTTTCAACAGTGGTTTTCTTCTTGCCACTCTTCCATAAAGGCCAGATATGTGCAGTGTACGACTTATAGTTGTCCTGTGGACAGATTCTCCCACCTGAGCTGTGGATTTCTGCAGCTCCTCCAGAGTGACCATGTGCCTCTTGGCTGCTTCTCTGACCAGTGTTCTCCTTGCTTGATCTGTCAGTTTAGGTGGACAGCCATAACTTGGTAGATTTGCAGTTGTAGAATACTTTTTCCATTTTTGGCTGATGGACTGAACAGTGCTCCTTGGGATGCTCAAAGCTTGGGATATGTTTTTATAATCTAACCCTGCTTTAAACTTCTCCACAACTTTATCTCTGACCTGGTGGGTTCCTTGGTCTTCATGATGCTGTTTGTTCACTAGTGTTCTCTAACAAATCACTGAGGCCTTCACAGAACAGGTGTATTTATACTGAGACTAAATTACACCTGGACTCTGTTGATTAATTAAGTGACTTCTGAAGACAATTGATTGCGCTAGATTTTATTTAGGGGTATCAGAGTACAGGGGGCTGAATACTTTTGCACGTCACACTTTTCAGATTTTTGTTTGATTAAAATTTTGAAAATCATGTATCATTTTTGTTCCACTTCACAATTATCTGCTACTTTGTGTGGGTCTATCACTTAAAATCTCAAGAAAATACATTTAAGTTTGTGGTTGTAAGGTGACAAAATGTGAAAAAGTTCAAGGGGTATGAATACTTTTGCAAGGCACTGTATAATGCTCATACAATATGCCACATCTATACCAAACATAAATTGTCCCCTACAAAAGTATAATTTTAAAGACACATTCCCTCAAAATCTCCCATAGTGGTTTTCTCTCCAGTCCTGGTCACTGTTCCCAGTCGCTCGGGATACTGATGTACAGGTCTAATGACAGCTTTGGTGGCTTTTGGCCGCCTTCTCTTGCCCTTGTTTGCTCAGCTGAAACACATGTCTGCTTACACTGTGAACTGTGAGCTGAATGCAATACGACTGTTGGGAAAGGATGAAGACAGTGAAAGACTTACAGGGACTGGCGAAGCGACGGCAATCTAATATGATACGTTCACCTATTATCGGAGCTTTAATAGTCCACTCATAACTCCTACAGAAGCATAGCGCTCCTGGAATACAATGTCGCTATGTAGCATATAGAGCTCTCATCGTTTCATTTTAGCTCTTTTCATGGGAATATAAACAGTTTTTAGCTAAACACATCTTCAAAGTAAATCTATCAAATAGGCATCAATGTGTTGAAAGCATGAAGCACCCAGGAAGCCAATGTAGCTGTTACTATCAGAGTGGTAATGCATACAATAGTAATAGCTGGATACAATGGTGATATACATCATGGAGTGTTACTCTGCAATTATATGGTGTGCAATAAGCTTTACAATATAAAAGTATAGTAAAAGGGAGGGAAGAACATCAAGGCGCTCGTAAGTGCAATCTTTACAGGAATAAAGGGATTAAAATCCTTTAGCCTCAATATTTGGCAGCACTTAATAGACTGCGATATTATACAGAAGTACAATGTGTTTTGGGGCTGTCGGTGTCTACTTTATCTGTATTAGGGAGAAGTTGCCATCAAGCTTGGAAATGCATAGTACATTATACTAAAGGATGCCTATGATTCTCTCTCATTTCTGATATGCCACAGCTACACGTCAGCGATTTTGATCACGGAGGTCTTGATGCTGAATCCCCACCAATTGACAAAACAAGGGGCCAGAGGTACGCAGTTCACATCTCCTCACAGAAAGCAGTATACGGATTCATGGAAAGTCTATGGACCTCCTACAAAGCTATATAATGATCACCAGGAGAACTGAGTAGAGATGAAAAGACATAAAGGTGCAAAGGACTTAAAGGGGTTGTCCATTTTCAGACCAATATTGAGTGGCCAACGTTTCCATTACACATTATGGATTCCTCACAGTTTTCTAGATCTCTGCTTGCTGTCATTCATTCTGCTTATTATAAATGCAGACTAGACAGTGTAAAGAGACTCCAGATTTATCATCCAGCATCAGCCGCTGTGATAGGTCTGTATATTTTCAGACTGTCTAAGTCTTAATTCAAGAGCTACAGAGAGATTTTTTTTTTACTATTGCATTGGCTGTGTTCTAGGATAAAAAACAAATTTGCAATAAGTTATTTATAAAATTTTAGCTCAGTTTGTCTTCGCAGCCTGAATGTATTCTCATACACTGCAAGCTGCTCAGTGCCCTTCAGTGTGAAATCCTTCATAGAGCTTCTCTGTAGGCTCAATCTGTAGCTATCATCTCTGAAGACTGACCTAACCCTACATCTTTACCACCAAATTAAAGATGTTTGCTTTATCGAGAGGATTTATCAAGGATTTATCTGATCTTAGTACTCGGCATAGTCCACTTGTTCCGAAATCGATGCCAGCTCTTAGCTGATATAGATTTCAGGTATCATTTATGCCAGTAAACTGCTGTAAATCATAAGTCTGACATGGCGTGTGGCCTCACCCAAGCCATGCCCCCTTTAAGAAAAGTGGTGAGGGTGAGGCAAAAAAATAGAAAAAAATAAATAAAAATCACAATTTTTTTGTGCAAAAACCTAACTTGCAATAAAAATTGTGACTTTGTCATCTCTTGTAATCCAGAAAACTGCCATACAAGGTATGACACAATTCCCCCTACGTATTCAGGAGATCAGAGGTAAAAGTGATAGGCTAAGTTTTCAGACCTGTAGGATGTGATACTGAACAGCCTGCAGTGTATGAGAATACATGAAGGCTGCAGAAGACAAAATATTATTAAAGAACTAATGGTAAATATATTTATATCCCATACTACAGCCTTTAAATTTAGAAGCTTAAAACTAAATTGATGCACCAAACATATCACAGTGGCTCCCCCTGTGTAATGAGCTTACATGGGTTGCGCCACCAGAGACACTCATTCCCTATCCAAAGGATAGAGAATATTTGTCGGATGGCTCGATGTTCTTCAGAAAGTTTGTCTTACAACCTGGTCTATAGCCCTCATCTCCAAAGACACCAGCTTAGATAAGCCTTCAGGAGAGCAGACATCAAAGCCGCATCCTGAGCTGTCAGAGAAGCTATCTGATGGCTTTCAGATTCAAGGACACTGAGCAGACTGCAATGTAGGAGGATACATGCAGGCTGCAGAAGATAAAAGGAGCAACATTATTAACAAAAAACAATTGCAAATATAATGCATTGGCTATATAATATAGCCAATACAGTCATAAAAAAATATGCCAATGGTGCCCATAGCCTTTTACGACAATAATAAATCCATCCCTCTAATAAATCTATCCCACTGCTGTTTTTATAACCAAATATATATGCTCGCTCATGTATATATTTCTGTACAATTTTATATATTTATTTAGATTGATTCCATTTTAAGCATGACAACCTGAGCAAAAACGTTAACATCTGGAAGTCCACAAAATTGTCAACAGTGCATCCCAGGACTCCAAAACTTGGACTTGCATCACCCCGGGAGTGAAACACTGGCAGAGAGGCCAAAGAGGAGCTAAAGATACCTTCAAATCCATTAATCTGAAGAGGAAAATAAACAATGGGAGACAAATGGACTCTGTTACTATTCTTGGTAATGCAAGGCATACCAATCTTAATGGCATCAGTGGGTATTTGGGTCAATGCCACTGATTTTGCCTTCTTGACCTCTATTTTTACCATAGTACATTTTTCTTGTTACAGTCAAAGAATATATTGACGTCATTGTAGTCAGTATTTTATAGGCTCACAAAGGATCTATCTCTAGACATCAAAGACACCAGTAAATATTTGGCCATGAAAAAGACACAAAATGAATTCTCTAGAAAGCCAAGGCTGGAAAAGAAGAATGAAAAGGTCCATCATCTTCTTGAGTGTTTTCAATGATGTCTTAAGGAAGTTGAAAAGGATAAAAAGGGTCTCGTTTATTAACGGGTTTGTAGCGTAATCCCTTCGGGTACATGCACTCGACCGTAGGGGATTTTACTGTCTACAGGATCCACAAAAAGACTTGTATGATCCCATACATTTGTGAGGGCAAATCTGGGCCACAAATACGGACAGGAATAGGACCATAGCTCCATATACTGTTTAAAATCTACGGACAATATACTGTAAACAGCTACGGTTGTATACAAGGGGCCTTATTGTTTCACTATGCAAGGGCTTATTCAGACAGCCGTATTATGGCTATCTTAAAGCCACAAATCACATCCTCACCTTGGGCCTAATGACCCCGACTGCTTGCATCATAGGCCCCTATGACGCAGCTAGTTCAGGTTATTAGACCAGTAGAAAGGACAACATTTGCGGCTGTAATACAGTCCATATACGGCCTAAACATTGGTACATTCCAAGTTCAAGAAGTTTCCTTGGAAGCAATAAAATGTGATCAAAAGTGTTTTTGGGACTTACAGGGGTTACATCACCAAAAATATTTATCCTCTATCCATAGGATAGAGAATAATTTTCTGATTGGTAGTGGTCTGACTGCTGAGACCCCCAGCAGGCCTGAGAACAGGGCGTGTTTTACCCCTGTTGTGAATGCAGCCGAACCCCTGGTGTATACAGACTTACCAGAGCTATCTCCCCACATCCATTGAAGTGAAAGGGAGCAAGTCTGCCTCCTCCAGGGGTTCGGCTGCATTCACAATTGGAGTAAAACACCCCCCTGTTCTCAAGATCAGTTGGGGTCTGAGCGGTCAGACAACCCCCAATCAGCCATTTATCCTCTATCCAACTTCAGTGAGAAGCAGTAAGAGAAACTGGAGAAAGAACACATGAGGGACAGAAAGTGGATTTCAGGGCAGGATTTAACAGAAAGAAGCCAAAATCCGTTAGTAAAGTTGGTCGGGATCTAAAATCGATCTTGAAAACAGGGGTCTGGAGTCTCTCTTTATGAATGGAGAAAAGACATGCATGTCGTCTGCTCTCCGCTCATCTCTATAACACTGCCAGAGGTGGCCAAGTACTCAGGTAGGCCCATAGACTTGAATGGAGCACAATAAATGAGAAATTCAGAGCCCCCATTCTCTGTATTGGTGGGGGTCCCCGCAGTCAGGTCCCCACTTATCTGACACTTCCCTCCTATAACAGAGAATATGCTGTACAAAGTGGATCTTCTCCAGGATTCCCATAATGGTTATTTTTTATTCCCAAAAACAGCCACTCCTGTTGTATTTGGTATGGCAGCTCGTCCACATTAAAGGGAGTCTATCACGTCCTCCAAGGATACTCAAAGATCAACACCACGTTACACAGCACATTACAGTGGTAAACAACTTTGAAGTATTATGCAAATGAGGCAGTTGGTGCACAAGAGGCGGGGTTTCACCTCCCTGGAGCACTGTTCTTGTTACTCAGACCCCTACCACCTCCTGTCTGACCCACCCCTTGCAGTAGGAGTTGATCCTCCCACTGCTATGACATCACCAATCCTACCAAAGCAGGAAGGGAAGTGCTCTCAGAGTAGAAGGTCCGCCCCCTGTGTACCAACTGCCTAATGTGCACAAGTCCTCAAAGCTGTTTTTCTTCAAATCTACAAAAGTGTCATACATAACAGAGGTAAGTTGTCCATCAGTGTAATGTGCTGTATAACATGGTAGTGGAAGTTGAGAATGCTTGGGGGAGGTGATAGACTCCCTTTAATGGGTTGAGCTGCAATATCAGACATGGTATCTTTTATCCTGGGGGACTCCTTTAAGTAATATTTTACTATTTTGGCTCCATCTCTGCAAGGTTTATATCCTATTTTTTACCACTTTTTGCACCTCAGCCATGCCACTTAAATGAGTGGAGAGGTGAAAATTTAGCAAAACAGAACTAGGCCTATTGGTATTATCAGTGCATCTGTTTTCCATTTCAAGGTCATTTACACCAGAACAACAGCAATAGCCCTTTCCAGCACAGAACGGGTTAAAAGGCTAAAAGTACTTTGTTTGCTCAGAGGAAATGTTCATACAGAAGATATCCAAACTGCAAGTCACCATCCAAGTGAGGGATTGGCGCAGAGGGAAGCAGTGAGTTTCTCCCCGCTGAGCTTCTCGCAGCATAATTGGATACAGAAGATAACAGCTATGTTGGCGAAATCTGATGTCTTCAGCAAAAAAAAAAAAACCCTCCCGAATCTACGGCCAGATGCAAATCAGCCATGTGCGAGCGAATTAAATTAGCCAGGCCGTGAAGGACCCCGGCGGTTTCTCAAGGTGTGCTGCAGAGTTCATTTCAGCCGCTCCTCTTCCCGGGGGCCATAATTAAATCCGCCTTCTGCAATGGCTTTGGCTGTTATGAGCACAGCAGCGCGCAGCCAACACGCCACACTACAGTAAAGGCACAGGGAAAATATTTAGGCTGTGAAATATGAACTTGCGGTGAGCGCGCTGCGAGCTGCGGCGTGTAAGAAGCTGATCTCATATAATCTAGCTGCAAGAGCGAGGAATTACAGGCACAGCTATGTAAAGAAGTGTAGTGTATACCAGTCATTAGCTTATACCGTACCCACTGCTAATAACCAGGGCTCCGCATCAAGACCAGCCGCATCTACAGTAGTTATCAGTCTTCTATTCTGCAGAAAGCAAGGGCAGGAGGAAACTCCCAATGAGAGGAATGTATTCAGACTGAGGTCTTAATACGGGAGCAGTGGAGTGAGAAAGGCATAAAATGAGGATGGGTTATCGATCTGTGGGCGCCTGACATCCAGCTCCCACACAGATCAGCTGTTCTTACAGCCTCCGGCTACTAGTAGATGGGGAACACATGAAGCACTACCCCTATTCAATTAATAGGAGCAACACAGCAGCCCCATCCACTGTATAGTGGTGGTTCCATGTAACTGCAGTTCCATGGGCTTCCGACG
Organism: Leptodactylus fallax; assembly: GCA_947044405.1. Taxonomy (NCBI): domain Eukaryota; kingdom Metazoa; phylum Chordata; class Amphibia; order Anura; family Leptodactylidae; genus Leptodactylus; species Leptodactylus fallax. The sequence goes on along the minus strand of CAMRHE010000159.1, from coordinate 1,504,948 downwards.
CGGATTTTGAAGCAGAATTTGAAGTGAAATTTGGAGAAGAGTGCCACTGTTTTGTCTTTCTTGGGCAGGGCCAAATTTGTAAAAGTCTGCGCCGATGGAAAAGGTGTATTTTCAACCTCCCATTCATTTCAATGGGAGTTCTCAGGCAGAATTCACATTGAACAATGAGCAGGATTTTTTCTGCTAGCTAAAAAAAAAAAAAACCAGGTACTGCCTCCCATTGAAATGAATGGGAGGCAGATTCAAGGCGGATTTTGAGGAGAATTCAACTTAAAAGTCAGCATCAAATTCCTATGTGTGAACACCTCCTTAAAGGGCCAGTGCATGCTACATACCCCCAATTTTAGCCAATGGAAAGTGTCTTGAGTATTAAGAGTATTTAGGTCCTTTGTTTCCTGTGTCTGCAAGGGTATGTTTATTCCTGCCTGCTGCTTTGGAAACACAATATAGTGACTTCTGCCTCTCTACGCACCTGTCGTGGCTAATGTTGGTTACTCCAGGGAGTAAATGCAGTTTTCTGGGCTTTATTAGCGGTCATCCTTAGAACATCAGTGGAGGTCCAACACCAAAGACCCCTGTGGATCAGATGCTTGAAGCAGTAGCCGTGCTCCTTGAGTGTTGCTTCCACTTCCCAGGCCAAGTGACATCACGTTCATCAGTCACATGGCTTATTCACAGCTCATTCACATTCAAGTGAATGGGGCTGAGCTGCAATACCAAGCACAGCCACTATACAATGTACAGTGCTGTGCTTAGTTTTCTGTGAAGAGGCCGCAGCACTCAGCCAAATCCTACAATCTCTTCAAACAGCTGATCGTCAGGGATCCTGGGTTTACAACCCTCGCCGATCTTAAATTGATGACTTACTCTAAGGCAGGAATCAGCACCTTTGCCACTCCAGTTGCTGTGAAACGACAACTCCCAACATGCTCCATTCACTTCCAAGAACAGCAGAGCAAGTATGCATGCTGGGAGTTGTAGTTTTACAACAGCTGGATTGCCGAAGGTTGCCTACCCCTGCTCTAAGGTCTCCTTTTTCCATTCAGTCCGGGACTCTCATATTGAGCTCCACTTCCTCTTCTCAGGCAGTCACATCACATCCATTGGTCACAAGGCCATGCTGCAGCTCAGTCCCATTCAAATTAATATCATAGTCTTGGTGGATTTACAGTCTTCCAAAGAATTGTCTTCCCTATAGTCCTACACTTTTATCCTCCTTCATTGGGGTTGTTTTAGGGCTTATTCACAAAATATCACACAATGAAAGTCTAAAGGTGTACTCACACATCCGTTTTTTAACAGACCTTAAATACAGGGTGTCAAAAAAATAGGACTTCTGCCCATTTTTCACAGATCACTCACAAAGACGGTTGCAAAGACCATTCCATCTATGTCATAGCCGATTTTCATGCCTTTACAACTCATCCGATCATCAACCTTTTCCGTGCATTCCATGAAAATTCTTCCGTTTGGCTCTGTGTTTGCGGTCCATCAAAATCTCAACATTTTTATTTGTTCAGCTTTTCTTCTTCTTTGTTGGTCCTGCTATGTGTAAGGGGAAGAAAAGTCAGACATAACCCCACAAGACTGCAATACAGGAAGAACTCAGGGCTACATACAGCAGCCAAGAAACAAATTCAGTCCTGGAATTTTATGGTAGGTCATTCATTGCTGAAGAACCAGCATAAGAAGTCCATTGACTTTCTTAATCCCTTGTAAAGGTATGATGAACATCCGGAGGGAAGTGTAAGACGCCACAGGACACCACGGCAAAGCTTAAAGTAACTGCTTGGCATAGAGGTTCAGGTGGAAAAATTGAGATATGTTAAAATGTAGTCAAGGAAGAAATGAGCACATAAACAATGTCTAGAGGATGAGCTCTTATGAGAGTGTGTCAAGTGCCATGAATATAGATGCTACTCGGAAAACCCCAGAGGAGAACAGAACAACATTCCCCTGTAAGGGGGCTTACTTGAGGAGCCAATTGTTGTTGATGCCAAAGGGTTATGAAGAACAGGAACACCCTAAAGTGGATGACACAAACACGGAGACTCATAAAAGCTTATTCTTCTGACATGTATGGGTGCGAACGTGACCATGAGAAAGAAGTGTGCTGAGTAGTAGTCATCATCTTTTACATCCAAATCCACATCAAATTTTTATTCTGTTGTATCGACGTCCCTTTAATTTAAAGGTTTCCCTTTAATTTATGGGTTTCCGCGGGTAACCACTTTTTAGGTGGATTGGGTTTCCATTTTTTGGGTCCCCAAGCGGAAACCCGAGCGCAAGAATGAACCTAGAGTAAGCCATATTGAAGATTTTCGCTGGTTCACGCACGATCTTTTCATGGAAGAACACTTGAAGAAAGCTTGTTAGTCCTTCAGCCAGTGTCACCAAACATGTATGGGCAGTCTGAAACACTGGAATGGCCAATATGGACTAAGATGTGTACGGCTATGCTACTGTAATGGACATTTACCAGACAATCAGTCTTATACAGTATATCGATGACCTACCTTTAGGATAGGTTACCTGTTTGTGATTGGTGGGGGTTTTGACCCCTGGGACCCCCATTGATCAGCTGTTTTAGGAAGCAGCGGCACTCATGAGCACTGCAGCTTCCTCCCTGTGCCGATGATATCACGTTCATCAATCACATGGTAAAACAGCAGCTCAGTCCCATTCAAGTAAATGTGGTCTAGCTGCAATATCATGCACAGCTGCTACGATATGTATAGTGCTGTGCTTCGTATTCAGTGAGAAAGCCACAGTGCTCACCCCAAGCTTGTGGCCTCTTCAACCATCTGATCTATGGGGTTCCTGGGTGTCAGAGTACATATTGATGACCTATCACAAGGACAGGTCATCAATATATAAGTCCCTGAAAGCACTTTTAATCTGCCTTTATCATTCCACAACACTTTGACAATTCTCTTGGTTTTTAAGGGGGTTTTCTGACATAAGGATATTGATGACCTATCCTTAGGACAACCCATCATTATTAGATCAGAAGGGGTCTGGGATCTGTTGAAGGATCGCAGCTCTTGGGCATGCCCAGGGTATTACAGTTTCTCCTATTCACCTGAATGAGATGAAGCTGCAATACCCTGCAATGCCACTACATGTGCGGCGTGCAATGAGACAGATCAACGTAAACTATAAGGGGGATGCTGTGCACAACTGTGTGCATGCCGATTCAAAGAGCTGATCGGCATGGTGCCTAAAGATGGATTGCCACAATCTGATATTGATGGTCTATCCTAAGGGCTGCCTACAGGGATATTTTCTAGCAGATTTTTCCAGTATACCCTTCTGATGACTACTATGGTGGTGATCGCACCAGGAGTGTTTTCTGTAGGTCATATTATTGTTGTTAATCCAGTCAGTATATACAAGAGTATAAAGGGGGAAAAAGCTCTGTGAAGTAGTGTATGCGGGAGTCAGCAATGCTAATAATCCTATATGGTGGCACTTAGAAAATGGCAGTGAGGTGGGCGGATAGCAGAGATGAATACGCAGCGTGGTACAGTATAGTACGGTATAATGGGCGACATGCAGTGATCATTGACTACCTGTTTGGGCTTTAATCACTTGCTTGTCTTTCTATTTGTAGTGTTCATGCCGAGGTGTCACGTGGAGGTTGAGGGTTGATAATAAGAGGGATTTCATCGGAGTGTTTATTTTTACACTGCTTCTTACTTCAGGGGTTATACGACTGCAGACAAGGTATACAGGTGTTTGGTTATAACTGTGTATTGCCAATTTCTTCAGTTTTCTGTATTGAGATATCTATTTCAATGAAATGAAATTGTGAAAGTGATGAACCTTAATATTGTCAACTTTGTGATCTTTATTAAAACCCCTTTCCACTCAGTGGCGTACTGTTACGTCACACTCAGCTTATAGTTAACAGTACAGTGTTGTCAAGCCATGACTGCAATATGACTGTATTATGTAGCCAGGACCCAGGAAAATACTCCCGCTCCAGCAGCTTAACTCCTCAGATGGCATAGTAAAATCCCTTTAAGGCCAGGGCCCCACGTGGCGTAAATGCCATGGTTAAAACTGCAGCGTTTTACAGTCACTGCAAAGTGAATCCCATCCACACGTTGTAGAAAAATATACGCAGTGGAAATCCCGCAATTTCAAAAACCATTGCGGTTTTGTAAATCGCAGCATGTCAATTATATCTACAGAAACGCCGCCGGTTTCCCTATAGGTATAATGGAAGCAGAAACCTCTGCAGATTTTCCATGAAAGTGTTGCGGGAAAAACAATGATGCGTTGCCGCCATGGTTTTTCCGCAGCGCTTTTTTGATGTGGCCCGCTACAAGGGGCCTTAGCCTAAAGAGGACCTGTCGCTACTCCTCACATATCTATAATACATAGTTGTATTCCCCATGAAATAACAATCCTGAAGCATTTTGCCATTCCTTATGTTATCCTGCCTAGAAATGTATGGGTTCCCCTTACCTTCTCACACTTTCCAAGAGTCAGATTCCAAGACCCAGTTGTTCATTTCTTCATAAATTTCCAGGAGGAATACAGAGTAATGGCATAGAGCAGAGATATAAGAAAAGACACTCCGGAATTGTAACTTCATGGGGTATACAAGTATGTACTAAGACAGACATGTCAGGAGTGGTGACAGATCCAGGAGATTCTGCAGACAGTACGCCCACAAGTTGTTCTCAGTAGCTAGAATAGGGGTACCATTGTTTAGCGGCACGGTAGTTTTATAGGTTCACTGCTATTATTTCTTCCCAGGCCTTACAGATATGACCATTACACGAAGTGTATGCAGAGAAGCTTTAATTTACATAGCTCCGGCTTCTTCCCTACATATACAAAAGTCCTATTAAGAATTGGCACATTACCCATTTACATCTAAATAAATGAAGGAAGGTGCTAAGTAATGAGGCCGCCCTCCCGGAGGGAGCTTACAACCTAGAATAAAACCCTTCTATAGGGCCAGGATGGCAGCGTCTACCGTAGGACGGAGCTGGCGGCAAAACGTCTAATTAACAAATCTTTCCCATCGAGACACAGATGATACAAAACCGTCACCCCCTTAAAGCCTCCACTTAAAGAGATGCGGAGCAGGATTATGGGCGTCGAGATGTAAACAGGAGATTAGCACAGCTCGGCTGCACTCTTTCCGCCACGAAACGCTGCTCCCGTCTGAATTGAGCACTCTGCAAACGGCTACATCTAATTCTGTGTAAAGAGGATTAGTCGAAGGGTACAAGGACCGCAATATGCCAGGCGGGTTCCCCATAGCATTCCTTGGATTAGGAATTCATTAAGCGGAACGATTATGAGTCTCTTTGGACAGGACTTGATTCACTTTTTATGTCCTAGTGAATAAGAGAGGTCAAAAAGAAAATTATTATCTGTGCCTGAAATACACTTACTGGACTGTTACCGGGAGCCTGGCAGCTGTGTGACGGCAGCCTCACCATTGTCATTTAAAGGACTATTCCAGTTCAAGGGGTTTTCCGAGATTTATACCGTGTGACCTATTCTTAGGATAAATCATCCATATGGGATTGTTGGGGGTCTGACGCCTGGGAACACTGGCGAGCATTGCAGCCTCTTAACTGAATACATATCGTAGGGGCTGTTCTTGGTATTGCAATTTATCCCCATTTATTTAAGCTGCTACTGTACCATGTGACCAATGAACATGACATCATCAGCACATGGGAGAGGTCGCAGCACTTGTGAGCAATGTGGCCACCTCAAACAACTGATCGGTGGAGTTCTGGGTGGCAGACCCCATGGATATTGCTGGCCTATTCTAAGGTTGTGGAAAACCCCTTTAATTCTAATATCAGCAACCATCGCAGCCCCAAACTTATTTTTCATACTGATGACCTATCCACAGGATAGGTCATCAACATGTGATGTGTGGGGGTCCAACACCCGGACCCCACACAGATCAGCTGTTGCAGAAGCCTTCAGGTGCCGCATGCTAGAGGATGGGCACAAGCCATGCAGCACCACTCCTAACAGGAGCTGCGGCCCCGTCCACTGTATAGTGGTACTTTTGGGGTATTGCAGCTACTAGATAGGTGCAGGACTGTGTACACTGCCCGTCCACTATCAGCTTCCGGCACCCGAAGGCTGCTGCAACCACTGAACACTGCAGAGTCCAGGTGTCAGATCCCGAAGATCATATCCGGATAACCTACCCTGTGGATAGCTCATCAGTATGCAAAATTTATTTGGGGTCAGAAATCCCCTTTAAGTAACTACTCCCATTTTTATAGATAAATATAAATACAAAAAAAAATTAGCTTTATTTGGAATATCACTCCCATGATGTCTCTGGGTGGAATACAGATTATTCTATACCCCATTAGAGTAAATCAGCAGGGAAGACCTCGCTTCAGGTCCCTTGCGTCTTCACCAAAGTGGAAAGTGGTTACTGGAGGACCTGTGCTGTCTGCATTATACAGACAAGCCATTGATTGGAATGGGAGCTTTGTAATACTTCATTTCCCCTGTGGTGTCGCTGTAGAGACACTGAACACTTCTCACCAGGTGTCCACACAGATTAGAGCTGATCGCTGAGGGTCCTGCAGAGGGACAATCTTGCAATCAGATTATTATCAAGGGACCCTTCTAATAAGTAAGAATTTTTCATTATATATAAACCCTTTAACATGAGAGGATCTTTCTATGGAGCTCATTGAGTTGAGTAAATAGTTGGCTACAGCAGTCACCTGAGACAACCACACCTCTGGACCAGCAAGTGAAGGCACGGTCAGAATGAGAGACCGAATGGGGTAATGGAGGACTGAGGGTAGGCAAGTATCCCTTCTTTGTTTATTTTACCCCCACCTCCAGCCCTCACAGGGCATACCATTTGGACTGGAAATTCGATTTAAGACTATCTAAAGATCCCCAAGGGTACACTTCATTTTTATTCAATTTATTTCCAACACGCTCTGGGATAGCGATCTGCTGTATCCACCTGATACAATACATCCATTCACATAAATTAATTTATAGCCTAGAATAAAGTGTCCACTATTACACTTTTTATTGGGAGGAGAGGAACAAAGTGCCGCATCAATCATCGCCATTGACAGAACTTAAGAGAATAATAATTACAGTATTACAGATGTAAAGACTAAAAGCGAGCCGCGTTCTGCTCCTCAACTCTCCACGGGAAAATAAAACAAAAAAAAATCAATGTCTAAAGCTCGTCCCACAAATGAATTTTTTTGGCTAAGTGCTGCACTTAACGCTGATTCACCTTCTCTTGCGCCCCCTCCTCAGTCAATGTGATTACTCACAGATAGTACACAGCGTTCCAAACAAAGTTGGTTCCTTCAGTCCTTCATCTACTAATTGACACTTGCAATGTCCTTATTAAAACTCCACCGAACTCTCAGATGTCTATTGAATGTACAGGATGTCTAATACTGTGGCTTCTACAGTCAACTATTTAAAGGGACTAGACCCCAGCATGGTGGCACGTCTTGTAATTGACATCGAGAACACGGAGAAGATGGAGCACCCAGGCATGGTGACACACAACAGGACAGAAGATACAGCCACCCTGGGTATGACTAAGAACCATGCTGAAACATGTATGCATTGACTTCTTTACAACAGGATCAAATTAAGCCTACCAAAAGCATATGGTGGCTGTAGACCACGTCAAGCTGAAACATTTTCCTTCTTGGCCAGGCTACGTCTGTCAGCATCTAAACAAGAGTGTCGGGTGTGCTGGTACCAAGGACTAGGCAGATCCAGGCCTAAGCAGAAGGACCAAGTAGACTGGTACCAAGCAAATACGCCAAAATGGCTTGCATGGAATAGAACGTCAAGGCAGTATGAGATCCACGTGGAAGTTAAAGGCTGGCGCTCAATAGAGGAGATCAGTCAGACTGGCACACATGTAAGATGGCCAATGGAGGACTTTACAAATTGGTATAACTAGATTATACCATGCACCGAGACACAATGAAAGAAACCATGACACCATGCAAATTTAGCATAAATTCGAACAAATAACTACCTATCTTCCAGAGCAACTTTCTGTTCTTTCTTGAGGACAGGGGCCCTCTATGATGCTCTTGGACTGTTGTCGCCTTCATAAAAAAAATACTCTAAAACACCCAAACGAAGATAAAATCTCTGCTTGGAACTTGATGACTACATAAAAAATGTAAATTATGCCTCTCCAAATACCAGGAAAATTAGGGAGTTTAGATGACTTTTGGGGGGTTTCCATGTTACTGAATGATATTTGCTTTTCTCCCACATTCCAAGGACATCTGACTGGTTGCCATGGATACTTCCATATTTTGATGCAGAGACTGAAGCAGGAGAAAGTGTTGGGCATGACTGCCGAGAGACTAAGATTTTCTCATATTAAGTATTTTGCACATCTAAACAGACAGATGACGCCCAAATATCTCCACGCTTGGCCTGAAGGTCCTACAGTCTGAAGGAATACTTTCCCATGGGTTTCCCTTGCAACAAGGTCGAGAACTGGTATCAAGTTCTTCAGATGTTTAACCATTACTAGCCTAAAAAAAAAAAACATTAAGAAATCACTGGTCTGTCCAGCAATGTGGATCCCTGCAGGGCAGATCCAAGATCATGTGTGTAACTAATTTCTGTACTTTACTGGGGGGCTATGACTAAGAATGAACGGCATGCTAAGAATCAGGAGCCCCTTTAGTTGAGAAGCTGGTGACAAAAACCGGACCGAACCTCAGCCAGCTGTCAGGCCAATGATGTACTTTTCGAGAAAATGATTTACAGTGGGGGGGGGGGGGGGGGGGGGGGGGGGGGGGGAGGGGGAAAAAGGCAACCCCAAATTTAGAAAAAAATGATAAGATTAATAGGGGGCCCAAACTTTTCATATGCTGTACCAATCATACAATTTCCAGGCTTAGTCACCAATATCATCGATACTGGTAACCCAGCATTGTCATGACCCTTGCTTTAGGTACTAGCATAATTCCAGAGGAATTACAATAATTATCCCAAGACCCTTTATCTCTACAATTCCAAAATACTGCAAGGTCTACGAGCATTCGCACTAGCCTGCCATACAGCTCCACTTTCCGAACAGGAAATATGACTCTGGTGCTGCTTCGATGATGAACCTGACTATCCAATGTGACAGCTGAGACCAGTGACTGGCTGCAGTAGGAAAATGGGGAGTCACTGATGTCACCGCAAGACCACTGGCGACACAGGGGACCAAAGAAAATCGGTGGGTACTACCATGAGCCTAATTGTGTATTACTCTGACATTCAATATGCCCAATCCTTTTGTCCTGAGAGGAGATAAGCCACCACCAAGGGTGTCTGGAAGTATCCTTCTCCCCATAGAAAACACATGCATGTTCGGCTAAGTGTGCCTGTGTATGGGTGAGCCTGGAGGACATAAGCTGTAGACAGAACATGTATTAGATTTATAGTTATGTAATAGCTGTAGATGGCCAGCCTTGCTTACTTTTTAAGAATACCTTTACTTTAAGAAAATGGGAACCGGACCTCCTTATAACATCTATACCCAGGCAGAGACAATTCACTCACAAACCTTCACTGATCGTGAATTTCAGGAAATAATATTGGCAAAAATAAACTTCGGTCACAGTGGTACTGTGCTAATACTATGTGACTTAGAGTGTATCTACAATTATAAAATAACCTTCTATAAAGAAGAAGTACAGGTGAATAAGAAACTTTGTAATACATCATATTAAGAAGCATTTTTCTTAGATAAGATATAATACGAAGTTCCTGATATTCACTTGTACTATTTTATAATTGGAGGTAAATTGTAAAATATCCCCAAGATATAACTTGTGGACTTGGTTAGAAGGAAGAGGGGAAACAACTACGTGTCCTCTGATGTTCCCAGTACTGTATGTGTTTTGGGCACCAACACAAAAGGATGGCTGCTGTGCGGTCTTCGCCTATACCCCTTCATCTGAGTCTGCATACAACGCTCTCCAACATCATATAAAGGGCTATATTTTGCAAACAGACTGTCGGCCGCCGTGTATGGTACACAGGAGAAAATGGATAAAATATAAGAGCCTATATTTGTAAGACGGCATGCATGCTGTGTAGCATCCAAATTCCCTTGCAATATGACAAATAGAACCAGTTCCTATTATTTATTCACAGTTCTCAACACTTATCACAGAGCTGTTCTGATGTCTCATTACTCAGTCCTATCTCAGCTCATAGAGATATGGAGTGAAATCCTACTGCATCATGTGAACAAACTGCAAAGCTGCAAAGCACATAAAGCTACAGTCTCGAAAGAAAACATAAAACTAATATCCTCCATGGCATACTGTAAGTTGCTCCCACCTAGGGTGGCCCTGGAAATTCTGTTTCTCTTCATGTCTGGTTGCAGGAATGTAACACCGTGTATAGAGTCATTGACAATGTTGTGCTCCCCATTACCCACAGGTGCGATGGCCCTTTCATCTATACCCCTCTTTGGGGGATGTTTGTCCATGTATATTGCAGATGGTTCAGGCTCTGCAAAGTCGCCACAAACCCCGACATACCCCTCGCCTGATACTACGGTTATCCAGCGAGGAGTTACGGTTGTAGATATTTTTATGGTCCTAGGATGTAGGGCTGGGCCTCTTCTCCTAGTGACATCACACAGGGAGGAGCCTAGGACAAGCATATGTTCTCAGACCAGGGAGAGAGGCTACCTGCTTATCCTGGGAGAGATGTGAGGACACATGTCGTTTTGCTGACTTAAGGAAGTCTCAGCAAACCAGACTGCAAACTCGTCTTGGTATTCTTTTTCTCTTTTAATCCCATTTTATTTTTCTGTACTGTATGCCTTGTTTTTACCTGTATGTGCTTGACCATCCTCTGATGTGTATTCTGTATACGTTAGCGGCTAGTAATGACCCACTTGGGTTAATAAATACATAAAATTTATAAAGCTCGTTTCATGTTATCCTATGAACCCAGGCACTTATGGGGGATGAGTGGAAGGTAAGAGGGGTGATAGCAGGTAGGCCAAGTGACTTGGCAAAGCGGTATCCTTCACAACAGGGTTCCCTAGGAAACATCTATACAGTATCATAAAGGAAGGAGAACTTATTTAGAATTATTCATTGTCTCCAAACCTCAAGGTGGATCACGACATAAAGCGAGTACAACATTACAGGAAATTTTCTTTGTCCTTGCTCATTTCTTGACAGAGATTCTTAATGTGTATGACCACCTTCTTGGCAGTGCCAATCTTGAAGCAGGAATTTTAACATCTAAGTTCATTTGCTTTTTATAGGTTTTATTATCAGGCCAACCTCTGTAATTTAGGGTAGGAAAAAACCAAAAGAGAGAGGAATAAATTCTAGGGCATCAGCATTCACTAAATGAGTTCCTAAAATCCTGATGTCAGGTGGGAAAGGTAGGGTGGACTACATGTCAAAATCATATAAGATCTCCAGAGTAAACACAACTTTCCATGACTACACCCCATGTCATACTGTCTTGTCATACTCTGAAAGTTTTATGTAAAGTACACTTATACCCCACGGTGCAGCCTCCTGTCTGCTCCTGACCAGACATCTTGAATTTTCATGTCCATCCTATGATGCTTCAGCAGCACTTCACAAGGACAGCTAGCGACAGTACCATCTTTGCCTGCTGGGAGGACAGTATGATTATTCTACCATCTATATCCTTCTATATAAGCTAAGAGACTGTAAGTCTTCATTATAACTGTATCGCAGGGGCTTGCATCATTGGAGTGTGTCTCCTTTCATTAAGCTCCTTAAAGGTCCTCTGATGCCTCAGCAGAGCAGTAAGGGCAGGTAGAGTCAGTACCATCTCTGCCTGCTGGGATAACAGTATGATTATTCTCTCCCTATGGCCAATATGTGTGTTTCATGATACAGGAAGCTGTGTCGGAAGAGCCTGATTCACACTGCTGCTATGCAATGGTCCCAGTCTGATTTATAGCTAGAAGCAGCAAGAGAAAGCACAGGCTTTCCTTGCACAGTGGCACCCAGGCCACTCACTCAACTTAGTTGTGGGCAGCTGAAAGTACCAATAATCTATATAATAACTGCAACACCCAGGCCACCCCATGTTTCTAGCGAGCTATACTTAGATTACTATAGGCTTCAGCACAACTGAAGCAGTGCTCCCCGTGTGCATGAAACATTTCCAATGAGAAATCGCAAGGATTTTGGTGACGCACAGAAAAACATATCGCATTAAGCACCATGTACAGATGCAATGAAAAATTTCTATCCAAGGTATGGTCATTCATCAATATAGTTAAGGCGATCTGTCATGTCCCAGGACTTGGTTTAATTCACTGACATGTATCTGTGATACTGTGTTGTCTTTGTAGTTTGTCCCTTCTCTCTCTCTGTATCCTTAGTTGTGATGCTGTAGCTCCTCCTCTCTCTCTCAGTTTAGTTTCACTTCTTTGTAAGCAACATGTCTGCTCAGCTCCTGGTGATTCATCATTTTTCACCTACTGCTGTATGAGGTTCTACAAGATTTACCTGGATTAAAGCATCTGGAATCTTATCTACACCTCCTCAGTTGAGTTGAACACTATCTGATAAATATCTTGGTGTAAATTGCTGGTTAGCATAGAGACTACAGGACACTCTCACAACCTCACACTTGCAGCCAAGCTATTGAGTCAGAACAGTGAAAAATGATGCATAAAGACTGCCAGATACGGCTGTAAGACAGTTCACCAACTTCTGACATACAGTCAGTCACAGCAAGTTACCTGAAGCCAGAAGGAATCAGCATTGTGTAAGTTGCATCTGCAGCTCAGACTCCCTCAGCATAAGAATATTCTATCAAGCAGCCATCTCACTCCAGCAAAGTTATATATATCCTGTTTGAGTTGCATCATGGCTGAAGGGCACCCTGAAGCACAAGGTAGCATGGACCTCAGTCTGCAGCCCAGTGGGAAGATTAGAGACAATCTAGAAGGTTTAAAGCATGAACTTTCCTGTGAACTCTCAAAATGGTGGCAGAAAATACAGACTAAGATATCTGCCATGTGCTTGCCTGCATACCATGTATCACCACTAGAGGGAGCTCTGCGACAGCTTTGTGCTATGCATGGACATTATAAAATGAAAGCTGAGGACTATGAAAGCATATTGAGGAAACTTCATACAGACGATTCTTTAGCTGAATTGCAAAGCTTCCAGCATCTCAATTCAGAACGAGACAGCTTAGTACATGAAACTAAGTTAAGGACAGAGGCAAGAATTGTGCAACTGCAGGAAATGGCATCCCACGTTTCTGAGTCTACCAAGCGTTCAAAGCGTACATCTAAGTCACGTTCCTCAAAATCTTCCACACTCAGTGAGCAACTTATAAAAGCACGTGCAGAGGCGGAAGCTACTAAGATACAGGCAGCCTTTGCACAACAGAAAGCAGAGATGGAAGCTAATGCAGCAGCAATGGAAGCTAATGCAGCTCAAAAAAGGGCAGAACTAGAAGCTCTAGAGAAACAGTATGAGCACGCTGCAGCCATGGCAAGGTTAAGCATTTTAGAACAGGCCATAAGTGGAAGTGAAAGCGACAGCACCAGTTTGTGTGATGTGGAAGCAGAGGATCCCCTCAAGCACACAAGAGACTATGTACTAAGCCAAAGCAGTGAATCCCTATTTGCCACAAATGTTCCTGTCAGGGACGACATTTCTCCAGAGCAACAGGGCACAGTATCTTCTGCAGCACACCACATTCAAGGTCAGTACAATGCCCTGCCTGTCCAGCATCCAGTTTCTTCTTCCTTCATGGATTCCCAAAGCCTTGCACCTCAGCAAATGCAATATACTGATACTCAGGTAAACACCAATGTGACACCATACTACCAGAGTGCAAACAACCGTCCAGTTTCAAATCCATATGTGGCTAAACCTATGGACTTTAAGCTAGCTCCTAGGCTGAATGCCTACGCAGCCCCTACACTACCTACCTCTGTTAACCAGAACCCCACTAACAACGTAATCACCGCTACTCAGCCAGCAACTCAATATTTGAAGTCAGAGAGAACAGACATGTCAGAGTTTGCAAGGTACATGGTTCGCCGTGAGCTTACTAAGACTGGACTCACAAGGTTCGATGACCAACCTGAGAACTACAGAGGCTGGAAATGTGCCTTCAAAACTGCAATCAGTGACCTTGGCATTACTGCAGCTGAAGAATTAGATTTTCTTATCCGGTGGCTTGGCCCACAGTCCACAGAACGTGCTAAAAGACTCAGATCCGTCCACATTTACAACCCCATAGCAGGCCTTACCGCTGCTTGGGAAAGACTGGAGAAAACCTATGGCAGTCCTGAAGCAATAGAGAATGCTCTGTTCAAACGGTTGCAAGGGTTTCCAAAGATATCTGGTAAGGATCATCAGAAATTTCAAGAACTTAATGACCTACTCATGGAGCTCCTACTGGCTAAGGCGGACACTCTCCTACCGGGCCTCAGTTACCTGGACACTGCTCGTGGGGTAAACCCAATAGTCACCAAGTTGCCATATAATATTCAAGAAAGGTGGACCACAGTTGGGTCAAGATACAAAAATGAGAATCAAGTCTCCTTTCCTCCATTTTCCTACTTCTGTGAGTTTATCAAGAACATTGCAGAATCCAAGAATGACCCAAGCTTTTCCTATGGGGATCCCAATGTTCCTGGTTCGCCTCCTATTAAGTATGACAGCTCACATTCTAACTACAGAAACCGCAGAGGCCCAGTTTCGGTGAAAAAGACTGATATTCTTCCTATACCTACATCAGCACCAGAAGAAAGCAGTTGCAACAGCAACCAAGACGAAAAGGTAGAAAATCCTAACCGTCTGTGTCCTATTCACAAGAAGCCTCATCCCCTCAAGAAGTGTATTGGCTTCAGGAGGAAACCAATCCAGGAACGTAGAGAGCTTCTTAAGAAACTAGGGATATGTTTCAAATGTTGTGCCTCTACTGAACATGTTGCTAGAGACTGTAAAATTGCTATTAAGTGTATAGAGTGTGGCAGTGAGGACCATGTACAAGCTCTTCATCCAGCCCAGCCTAGTGCCACACCACCTAGAGGTTCCCCTCCCCCAACTAAGCATGGCGGGGAGAACACAGATCAATCAGCAAATACTACCACAGTATCTTCCTCATGTACAGAAGTCTGTGGAGAAGACCTTTGTGACAAGTCCTGTGCAAGGATATGCCTAGTCAATATATACCCCAAGGGCCAACCAGAAAGGGCTCTGAGGGTGTACGCCATCTTGGACGACCAGAGCAACCACTCACTTGCAAGGTCAGAACTCTTTGATCTGTTTAACTTAAAGGGTGATACTTATCCGTATACCTTGGGTACTTGTAGTGGCATATCAGAGGTTTCAGGAAGAAGGGCCAGTGGTCTCGTAATAGCTTCTCTCAAGGGCAATTTAGAGATACCTTTGCCCACACTTGTTGAGTGCAACCAGATACCATCAAACAGAGAAGAGATACCCACACCAGAGGCGGCTTTCCAGCACCCTCATCTAAGGGCTATAGCCAGTGAAATACCATCCCTTGACAAAAATGCAGACATTCTACTTCTGCTAGGTAGAGACATTCTCAGACTGCACAAAATACGCCAGCAAATTAATGGACCACATGATGCACCATTTGCCCAGCGCCTCGATCTAGGATGGGTAATCATTGGCAACGTCTGCATAGGTAGGATGAAAAGGCCCACCAATATTTCTTCATTTAAGACACATATGTTACCAAATGGTCGCAGCACTTGTTTTCAGCCATGTCCACATCACTTCCAAGTGAAAGAGAAGATAAGCAATAGTAAGTGGCTGCATAATCACCGAGACAACGTGAATACTTTCCTGCCTGGGGACGACACCCTTGGATTAACAGTGTTCAATACAACAAGTGATGACAACAAGCTGGCACCGGCTATAGCTGATAAAGAATTTCTCAAACTTATGGACAAGGAATTCATTCAAGATGATTCCAACAGCTGGGTAGCACCCTTACCTTTCCGCTCCCCGAGATCAAAACTACCAAACAATCTGAAGCAAGCAGTTTCTAGATTTTCCTCTTTAAAACGTACCCTCAAGAGGAAACCAGAGATGGAGAAACACTTTGTAGGTTTCATGCAGAAGGTATTTGAGAGAGATCATGCAGAACCTGCACCTCCACTAAAGGAAGGAGAAGAATGCTGGTATCTTCCATCATTTGGCGTGTATCACCCTCGCAAACCTGACCAAATCAGGGTCGTGTTCGATTCTAGCACTCAGTATGAAGGCGTCTCTCTCAACAACCTGTTCCTCACTGGTCCTAACTTAAACAACAGCCTCATAGGAGTCTTAATCCGTTTCAGACAGGAACCAGTTGCAGTGATGGCCGACATCCAACAAATGTTTCATTGCTTCATTGTTAAGGATGATGACAGAAACTATCTCAGGTTCCTATGGCATAAGGACAATGATGTCAACAATGAAGTCATAGATTACCGGATGAAGGTACATGTCTTTGGCAATAGCCCATCTCCTGCAGTAGCGATCTATGGACTGAGAAGGACCGCCCAAGAAGGTGAGAAAGAGTATGGCTCTGATGCTCGTCAGTTTGTTGAGAGGAACTTCTATGTTGATGATGGTCTTAAATCCTTACCTGCAAGTGAAGAAGTGATCAATCTCCTCTCTAGAACACAGGAAATGCTGTCTGTAGCTAACCTCAGACTTCACAAGATCATCTCCAACAATATGGAGAGGCATTTCCCTCTGATGATCATGCAATCAACTTGAAGGATCTTGATCTCAGTTCTGATACTCCTCCTATGCAACGCAGCCTAGGATTGCTATGGAACACTGAACAAGACACATTCACATTCCAAGTGTCTTCTTGTGACAAACCTTTCACCAAACGAGGAGTTTTATCTGTTGTGAACAGCATTTATGATCCTCTTGGTTTCATAGCTCCCATCACCATTCAAGGCAAGCTACTACTAAGACAGCTTACCACTGAGAACATGGACTGGGACACTCCACTGCCTGCTGAGAAACAACAAAGGTGGGAAAAATGGAAAAGCTCTTTGCAAGTATTGGAACAACTCCAGGTTCCACGTTGTTATGTACCCAGCTCCCTTTCAGCGGCAGTAAGGAAGGAAATCCACATCTTCTCTGATGCGTCAGTGGAAGCTATAGCTGCAGTGGCCTATCTGAGGATATTAGGAGCCAATCATGAGCTACACTGTGGATTTGTTCTTGGTAAGGCCAAACTGACCCCAAAACCTGCACACTCCATTCCGCGACTCGAACTTTGTGCAGCTGTGCTTGCAGTAGAAATTGCTGAAGCAATAAGAGATGAAATGGACATTGCCATTGATTCATTTACATTCTACACTGATAGCAGAGTTGTCCTTGGCTATATACACAATCAAACAAGACAATTTTATGTGTATGTTGGAAACAGAGTGGAACGTATCCGAAGTTTCTCTGCCCCTGATCAGTGGCATTACGTCTCCACACAACTTAACCCAGTTGACCGTGGTACAAGGCCTGCACCGACAGCGCACCTTTTAGACCATATGTGGCTGTCGCCTCCAAGTTTCCTGTATGAAGATCCCTGCTTGACTCCTAACAATGCTGTCTACGATTTAGTGGATCTCGAGTCTGACAAGGAAATCAGGCCTATGACCTCCACACTCTACACTTCTGTGATACCAAAGGCGAAGCTGGAGCCACATCGCTTTGAACGTTTCTCAACCTGGTCATCCATTGTGAGAGCTGTTGCCCGACTGTTTCACATCGCTCAGTGCTTTGCGAAGGACAGATCAACGGAGTGTCATGGCTGGCATATGTGTACGAAACACCCTACCGCAGCGGACATTGAACACGCTGAGCAAGTTATCATCTGGAGTGTTCAACAAGAGGTATATCATCAAGAGATTGACAGTATCTCACGGAGCATCGATCTGTCCAGTGCACTTTACAAACTAAACCCCGTAATCGACCACCACGAATTATTGAGAGTGGGCGGCCGGATTGGAAAGTCTGACTTGTGTAGCAAGGAACAGAACCCAGTGATCATTCCAGGTGGACATTACATTTCTGCTCTGCTGATCCGACATTACCACGAGAAGGTACAGCACCAAGGAAGACATTTTACTGAAGGTGCCATCAGGTCAGCCGGTTTCTGGATTGTGGGAATGAAGAGACACATCTCCTCTGTGATCCATAAATGTGTTAAGTGCCACAAGTTAAGGGGAAGACACCAACAGCAGCAAATGGCAAACCTTCCTCCAGACCGTCTAAGTACTGATCCGCCCTTTACTTACGTTGGGTTGGACGTCTTTGGTCCATGGTCAGTTATCACACGAAGAACCCGTGGTGGAGCTGCAAACAGTAAACGGTGGGCTGTGCTGTTCACCTGTCTCAGCATTCGAGCAGTACACATTGAAGTAATTGAATCTATGGATTCATCTTGCTTTATCAACGCCCTCCGAAGATTCTTCTCCATTCGTGGACCTGCCAAACAACTGAGGTCTGACTGTGGCACTAACTTCGTTGGAGCCTGCAAAGAACTGCAGTTAGACAACTTCTTATCCAACAATGGGTGCACTTGGACGTTTAGCCCTCCACATTCATCCCATATGGGAGGTTCCTGGGAACGTATGATTGGGATCACACGCAGAATCCTTGACTCTATGTTGATGGACCACAAGTCGACACTGCTTACCCATGAGACGTTAATAACCTTTCTTGCTGAAGTGTCTGCAATAATCAATGCAAGGCCACTTGTCCCAGTATCTTCAGACCCTGAATCTCCAATTATCTTAACCCCAGCAACGCTTCTTACTCAGAAAATTGGTACTGCTGCTACCTCTCCACGTACCTTAGATCACAGTGACATTTACAGACGCCAATGGAAACAAGTTCAACACCTGTCCAATGTGTTCTGGCACCGCTGGAAAACAGAGTACCTCCACATGCTACAGAGCCGTCACAAATGGCAGACCTCAAAACCTAATCTCCAGGTGGGTGACCTCGTCCTTCTAAGGGATAAAGAAGTCCATCGGAATGAATGGCCTATGGGTCTCATCACTAAAGTTGTCCCTAGTGATGATGGGAAGACTCGGAAAGTGGAGGTCAAGGTAACCAAGGGAGGCTCAGTGCGAGTTTTCTTCCGCCCAATTAATGAACTGGTGCTTCTTCTTCCAAGAGGAGACTCACATAAAAGAAGATAAGGACACCATTCACAGCTCATGGTGGGGAGCTTCCTTCCATGAACTAAAACCGTGTTCTTGTGGATTACAGTGTGGGTCGGTGGAGGTGTTGGCAAATTGCGGCTTCCCGATCTGAAGATTGGTTTATTTGGACTAACTGTTGATTATTGTTTGTTGTGCATGTTTCTTTTTTGTTTTTCAGGTTTGAAGAGGACTTTATGGACATCTCAGGACATTTAATGTTTGTTTTCATTGAAATCTAAAGATTTCAGGCGGGGAGTGTCATGTCCCAGGACTTGGTTTAATTCACTGACATGTATCTGTGATACTGTGTTGTCTTTGTCCCTTCTCTCTCTCTGTATCCTTAGTTGTGATGCTGTAGCTCCTCCTCTCTCTCTCTCAGTTTAGTTTCACTTCTTTGTAAGCAACATGTCTGCTCAGCTCCTGGTGATTCATCATTTTTCACCTACTGCTGTATGAGGTTCTACAAGATTTACCTGGATTAAAGCATCTGGAATCTTATCTACACCTCCTCAGTTGAGTTGAACACTATCTGATAAATATCTTGGTGTAAATTGCTGGTTAGCATAGAGACTACAGGACACTCTCACAACCTCACACTTGCAGCCAAGCTATTGAGTCAGAACACGATCTCAATGGGAACCGACAGGCAAGTAAATAGTGAATGCATCATATGTGATCCGTGTGCAATGCATTCAGTGTCTGTCATTCTGTGCTGTCTTTCTACTTATCAGAGAGATTAATGAAACTTCATCGTAACATCTGTCCATGGTACAATACACTGAATGAAGAAGCAAAGCGACTGAAGGTAGATATTCAATGACTATGTATGGAGAGGGTGACGTCGCCATGAAATGAATCTACTGTCATATAGCAACTCACAATGCAGAAGAAACTCAGCACCTTGTCTATTCCCGAAACTCCCATAGACAAGAATGGGTGAAGCCGTGCATGAGCAGCCACTTCTCCATTGTAAGTGGCCACAACATGGACATTAAGGACCCTCCAGGTGCGGGTCTCAGAGATGGTATCAGCTGGTATTGCAAGTTTATGGAATATCCTATATGATGGGAATAGCCCAGTAACACTATTGCTTTGCAGCACTGAGACAACCAAGGACACTACCAGCATGGCGTTTCTAGGGGTCCCTGTATTTGCACAGGTTTAGTTAGCAGTCTTTGACTCTGTTCCATTATCGCAGAGATAGGATAACACAGTCCATCTTAAACATTTTATATATCCTTCAGATATCCTTAAGAAAGGTCAAAATAACATATCAGGGGTAGCGGGCAACACTGGCATCCCCAAGGATCATCAGTTCTCAGCAGCAAGCAGTGCCTAAACTATACAGTGGACAGAGCCACAAGCAGATGGCTTTGTCCATTGTGTAGCAGCCATGTCGGGTAACTGCAACTCAGCTCCCATTCATGTAAAGGTAGTCATCGAGGTAGATTCTCTATCTCTATTGCTGATGCTTCACCCATGTCTAGTACCTGTACCCCTTTCTAGTTCCCATTCATGAAAAACACTGCAAAGTTAATGCTAACATGGACCTTCCAGGACATTAGATTCTGAAGATGATGTCACCAAAGGTCCAGGAAGGTGCACTGGGGAAGATAAAGGGGACATGGTGACCTGACTGTAAGAAATGGGGGACTATAGGCGGTATGTCAGAGAGGGGCCAAAAGGGAGCAGAGAGGCAGAGAAGAAGCATGGATGCATTTTTACAAAAGAGGTAGCATGAATCTGAGTTCACATAGTAGTTCTCAATAGTATCTGAAGACAGCAAAGATAGACCTCCTATTTGCACAGCAACTCATGCTAGAAAAAAAAAGAAGTTACACTTTGATCATGTGACTTACTAAAGAAGGTGAAATTAGGATGAGGAAAGACTTTGGAAGTAGACAAATAATGCTATTGAGGGGATGGACCTTCAGACTATATAATGACCCAAAAAAATCATCAGCGTGTCCCTTTATGCTACAGTAACAAAGCCACACACAGTGGATAAAACCATCTGATTTTGGCTCAGTCCACTGTATAGTTCCGATGGCTGATTGATGGGGAAGTTGTTTATAAGACCCCCACCAATCTGATATTGACTATCCTAAGAATAGGTCATCGATATACTAGAAACATACTAGAAAACCCCTTTAACCTCTTTAAAGAAGTTGATAAGGAAAGATGTAACTCACACATATAAAGAAAGATATGATGAACAGCGAAAGATCCAGGAGAAAGACACAGCACATAAAATCCAAGGAGTACACTGTAAACCATTCATAACATGACATGCAAGACGGAGGTTAATGATAAGAGGCTGTGACGGTGTTACAGGACCGCCAGGCCCATCGACTACTGCCAACCAAGATAGTGTTCCGATAAACACCACACATCATCTGTCATTCTCCAACTGTGCCCCCTCCAAATGTCCCTGCAATCTGTCATCGGCTCTCGCCACATGATGGATCACTTTATAATGTGGCAGCCCCTTCCCAACAATTAGTATAACATAGCAATTAACCCTTACAAAGCCGAGGAGGCCAACGGTGGAGACACCTGCAGCAGGAAATAGACTAAGGAAGTTAATTGAACGATTGACCGCCAAAGGCCTGATTTTCTAATCTGTATGAAAGATTGCAAAGGTGCGGAGCTCCGGGGAAAGACGGAGGGAAAAAAAAAAAAAGGAAAAGACACAAAGGAAAGGCTATACTGCCTGATGTCCTTACACGTCCCTACAAGGAGTGAGTGACAGGGCCGATTCTACATTGATCACACGAGCTGGAAACCATGACAGATGGTTAGCAAAATATATACAGAAACTGCTACACCGTGATCTGCACTGTAACAAAAAGCAACATAATAAGCCAGAGGTTATGAAAAGAAAATACCCGTACTGCTACACAAAATAAAGCAAAAACCTACAATAAATACATGTAGGCTGATAAAAAGGTTATTTTACTAATTCATGGTTATATTGGACATAAGAAGCTAATATGACTGTCTGTAGAGAACAAATCTGCAAATGTACAAGGGTGCGGGATGTATTACTGCATGAATAGGAAAATTTGCCAGATAATTCTGGAGGTTATACTGGTTATGCACACGACTAAGAATACTGTCTGAGGCAAAAGTTAAGCGATTTTGCAGCAGAATGCACTCGTATGACACTTGGAGTGACATCCAAGTGTTTTCCGTGATGCACTCACCTCTATGGGGGCCACGGAGCAGGATAGGACCTGCCCTATAACCATCAGAACAGAATGGAGCATTGGACGCCACCTCGGGAGAGCCTTGGTCTGGACATTCGGTCATGTGCATTAGGCCTTTGCGGTCGTGTCCTTTGAATAACACTTCTCCCCTATCCACAGGATATGGGATAAGTGTCTGATCGCTGCGGGACTGATAGAGATAGCCAAGTGTACTTGGCTAACTTCAGAAAACAAAGCAGCGGACTCCAATGAAACAGGGAAGACCCTGGAACCCAGTTTTCAGAGTCAGTGGGGATCCCAGCGGTCAGACCCATCGCCAATTTGGCACTTATTCCCTATCCTGTGGATTTTAAAAGGATGGTAGATTTCTCTTATAGTATTCTATGAATCATGAGTTGTATGAACACCTATGTGACCATTACAGCCAGTACTATACCTGTGACTGTCTGTAGTGCATATGCATATGGACTCATGGCACGCCATTGCTGCAGGACAAGTAAGCAGATACTGTCGGGGGGAGCGTGAGTTAGACTTGTGTCTACTCATAGCTGCCAACCAGAAAAGCCTGAGTTTCAGGACAAGCCAATGATGAGATAGGAGCGTGTCTCCGACTACCCCAGACTCGCTGTAGGCAGTATAGCTAAATTGGAGTCACTGATCTCAGCTTCAATTGCAGGAAATCATTGATGACAATATAGATACTGACTTCTTCAATTAAGAATAGTTGAAAAAGAAAAAAAAGAAGCAGTACTCACCTACTCCCTTTCCTCCATTTCAGCATCGGGTCTACCATTCCATCCCGTGTACAGCCAGGGCCGGAAGTGAAGTCCAATCAATGACCTCAGCGGTCACATGCTAGGTACCAGTGATGTCATTGCTAATGTGTCATCCGTAGCCAACATGTGATTGACCACAGTGGTCACCTGAGTGGCTTCACTTCCAGCCTGGTCAGTGACTGCAATGGATGGAACATGGGACCAGACACTGGAACAGAAGACCTGGGGTAGGGGAATATTGCTTATTTTTCTTATTTTACCACACCCCAGGCCCCCCCTCCACCCCAGGTTTTCTAGCTTGCCTGGAATACCCCATTTGGTAGACATTTTGTCCATTCAGGATGCCAGGAAAGCTGACAAAGCCCTTGTGTACAGCTCTGTAATAAATAATGTAATGATTTTAGCTCACATAGTTTGTCTTAAAAACAGCAAAATTGCAAAACAGTTGGGAACAGTCTTTGGGTATAACAAGCTCCATAAGTAAATACATGTAATATGGATGAAAGGAGTAGTCAGAAAGAATCCAACATCACAGGTTTATGAATGCAGACACTTGTCCGTGCCCATATTCCAAAAGACTAAGACAAAAGCCCAGACTCTTCTGTATACGTCTGTAGACACAATGCTGGCGGCACCGTGAAGTGTTAATACAATCCTCCGGGGGTCTTACAACTTGTCAAACAGAGTTAGCGCAGACCATTCCCTGATAGAGGCCCTGCCACCGTTCTACCCTAGTTACATAGCAACATCTCTTACTGCAACCCTTAACCATTTCTCGCACCCGTTCTGCCCTCAGAAAGTGTCAACAGCGCGAGAGTCGGGGGCTATAATTACTGGACCTGACTGCCTGGTAACCGAATGCTAATGGTCTGGCGTTTGACCCTTTGTGTGACGCGAGTGAGATTAATTCCTCTATCGCCCAATTAATGGCACATAATGACTGTGTCATCTTCCCTGCCCGTCCTCGAGCACCTGCCTGGCATTGTGCTATCCCAAAACCCGACTGCAGCTATACCTTTCTACATGGCTTGTTGAAATGGCTGCCACTCGGTGCCAGGCAGGAAACAGTTTAGAAGATGCTTTAATAATACACAGCGGGAAGGAGAAGATTGTAAGAATAACCTGTCGTGCCTTTAAACAAAGCATTCTTTATCCTCAGCAAAATGTAATGTTGTCAACGCTAATAATAGCAATAGTAATAAACATCAATAGGTATACGGCTGACAGACCGCGAATGTATTCACGCACTAATTCACTGCCTTACAGTCAAATCATGAAAAAAAAAAAAAAAAAAAAAAACTGAAGGTACAGGTTATGTACTAAGAATGGCGTCTCAAAAGCTAATCTTATTCCAAAGTACAAAGAGGCGCAAAATCATGCCCAAGAGATTAGGATCTACACTATCACAATAACTCATGCCAATCTGTGGTGTAAAGGCTACGGCACGGAAATCACTATATAAATGGTTAAAAATGGAATCAAACTTTGTCCACACTAGTGTCATTGCTTGTGCAAGCCATGAAGCTACAACAGGTCTGTAACATGATGGATCTAAAGGGTCGCTGGGGGACATAGTTGATCATAAAGGAGTCATTCAGGGCTTATTCATGACCTATCCTGTGTATGGGCCTCTTATCATTTTGGAGGAGATATTCACTCTTGGCCTTATTAGATTATGCCACGAGTCTTCAGGAAAACCAGGCATTGATCTATAGAGTGCTACCTTCCAAAAGGTTGTGCTAGAGCAAGTCCCCCTTTTCCACCAAGAGGGTCTTATTTGCGTATTCCGTTCTCAGAATTCTTAGCAGAGCAGGCATGGTCTAATAAGTCCCTGTAGGCCAAGAGGTGGACTCATGGATGCCAATGCCATGACAGATGAGAGCAGCAGTCATTCATAACGGTAGTGTGTATGTCTCCTTAAGAAGCCACAGTACCCCTTCTGACCATCACTTATCAAGTACGTGACCTCTTAGTTGTACTCACCAGAGCCGGCAGAAGCATATCCGCAAAATACACAAAGCCAGCGCCAAAAGAAAAGCCAATTGCAGCCGGAAGGAAGGCCCAGCTCCCATATTGGCTGGACATCTCTATAGCAGGGGCCAGGAGGGACCAGTAGGAAGCCGCCAGCATAACCTGTGAGACAGAGAAAACAAGGATAAGATTAAAGACAAGGTAATCCTGGTGAAATGATAACTGGTGTCATTCATATAGTTAGAACAGGTCTACAAGTTAGTGATCATGGCTGTCAGCCATTTATAAAGGAGTTGGAGTCAGGCTGTGTAAAAATAAAGGAGTCGGAGTTGGTGAAGTTATGATAGAGTCTCTGGAGAAAATAATATCAAAAATTGCAGGAAGTGACTGACAACAGAGACCAGTAGAACTAACTGTTTAAACCTTATACAGCTCTAAAGAGATAGATCCCAGACACCCAAACGCCTTCACCAGCGTCAGCTCTGTATCCAGAGGGAATTGTACTGAATTGGGGCCCAGGTTATCACCACAGAAACTGGTAAAAGAAATAAACACTCCACAAGCTGAAGTCAAACCAGAATTCATGATACCTTACAAGGTAGATCATGTAATGTTAGAGCCACATCAGGAGAAAGTGGATTTCCAGTAATAAGGCAAAGGTCAGTTCCGAGAGGTAACGTAAGAAACAAAATCAGAAGACAAGCAAATTTACGGTAACAGGCCAAAGGTCAATAAAGAGCAGTTCAACACAAACGATAAGGATATGGAAGCCACACTACTTACAACCAAATAGCAGGCACCTGGCTGAGGAGGAAGTGGGTTTAAATATCCCTCCTCAGCTGCTCAATAGATAAGCATAGGAGAGGCCTGAAGACTCCAGAAGCTTCACAGGTTGGCATGGTAATCTTAAAGCAACAGTAGCAAAATTGAGGCTATAGACAGGTGGTTTGGGCTACGCCCTGCTTAAGTCTACCTACACCACCTGGATGTTCCAAGAGCTATGTCAAAAGTATCTCACTTAAACAACCATAAACTTACTCTGTACTGGTGAGAAGAACAATTCAGTAGAGCCAAACCTGCATGCAGATCTGCAGTATGCTATACTTCATTTCTACTTGAAAAATGTACTTATAAGAATTCTATCAGTTTTCCTAAGGTTTCTGTTTTGATGGGGTATGCCTCTACACTGGAGCATTTGCTGTTAGAACTCTGTTGTTCCTCTTTTATTCCTCCTGTAAATGTATGCATAAATCAACATCTGGGCATTACCATATCCCTTCTATTTACAAGGACATGTTTTATGTCTTTTTTTCATTTCACATGAAAAATCTAAAAAGCTGATTTATTATACGCCTTTACCCCTGAAGTGATTCGGTGCCCGCAATTTGCCATTTGTGATTATAAAAGGGGAATAAAACACATCATTTCAGTAGGAGGTTGAAAGGAAAATTTTGTAAAACATAAAACAGGCTCCCGCTGTTGTTGTCCATAATATGCAGAGCATTCAGAAAGCAGAACTTTTTTTTTTTTTTACTAGCTGATATTTATGCAGCGGCAGGTTTCCACAGTACACGTACAGCTCTTGCTGGGCGAAATATTCATCACAGCCGAGTAACATGATTTACAGCATAGAAAATCAGCCATTAGCCCACACTGCTCCTTTCTCTACTCCGCCAATATGCACTGTATCCTATAGTGCGGCGAACGGCAGAATCTCCGGAAAGTGAAATTAATCATCGCTTTACTATTATGGATGTAATACACTTCTCACTTCATTTTCAGACTCTCGCAAATGTGGCAACCTTATAAATAAGGGAGTGCTTGGTGCTAAGCTTCACTGGTAGGGTTCCTCCAATTGAGCAACTATGGCTCTATTATATTGTGCAGCCTGTGACCCCAACAGCGAGGACCAGATCATTAGACAAGTTTACACAATGTATTCAAGGTCTAGGTGAGAAGGAAGACGGAAATGGAATTTGGTGCAATGTATTTTTCAACGTCATGCACACTTATTGTAGAATGTGTCAGTCTGTACTGATGAACTTCACCCCGAGCCCCATTCCTTCGAATGCATTCTTGATAGAGTGCTGGAATAGTTGTATCAGTAAATGTGTCCCGTTATTGCTTGTGATTTTGTTGCAGATTTGTAAGGCAGTTCTTCAAATGGAATGGAGCTGCAGTACCCTAGAACGGCCACTACATAGTGACTGAAACTATAGACTCCTGACTCTGGCCTGTTCAAACAGTGGAAAGGGGGAACTTGTGCCGATTAAGGAAACTTATCCCCTGTCCATAGGATAAGGGTTAAGTTTCCGATCGTCAGGGGGTCCAACCGTCGAGCAATCAGGAGAATGGGGAATCAAAAGTTCCCCTAAAGGAGGCTTTACTGGGACGTTCGGTTCCCCGTTCTCCTGATTACTGAAGGACCTGGTGGTCGGATTCCTGGTGATCAGACACTTATCCCCTGTCCTAAGTATGGGGGATAGGGGATCCTTAACAGCACAACGCTTTTAAGATTAAGGCACCACGTTGCGGAAAGGCTGCTTTTTTCTTTGCAGACTTTACCCAAAGCCAGGAGTGGATTTAACGGAAGCAGGAATTATAAGTGTTTCCTTTATATTTCCCATTCCTTTTCAATCCATCCTTGACTGTGGCTCAAAAAACGGCAGCAAAATCTGCAACAAAAAAGCAGCTATTCTGCAACACAGGGCCTTACCCTACGGTAGACTTCCACTATAGATTGGTCTCCATTTTCGGGCCCTCCGGATTTCTAACATGACTTTCACTTTCCGATTAGCCCCAGATGAATGGAATTAATCTCTTGCCACAGGTACTGAAGCTAACTAGTAGCAGAATACAATGGGATGCAGATTCAGGGCAGAATTTGGCTCTGATTTTGAGGTAGATCTGCCTCAAAATCAGTGCCAAATTCATAAACATGAACAAACCCCATACACCCTACCCTATGCCCCTAGTATCAGCTGCCCAGTGTCGGACCCCCAATGATCTGATACTGATGGCTTATCCTAAGACTGGGCCATCAATAT
The DNA here is from genome assembly GCA_947044405.1 of Leptodactylus fallax. Classification (NCBI taxonomy): domain Eukaryota; kingdom Metazoa; phylum Chordata; class Amphibia; order Anura; family Leptodactylidae; genus Leptodactylus; species Leptodactylus fallax. The sequence continues at coordinate 1,476,720 of CAMRHE010000159.1, read as the reverse complement.
CTAAATCCCATAAAACCCCTTAAAAAATGGTATTCCCATTGCAAAGTGAAGGTCCGACCTCTAGGTGCGACTCTAAATTAGTATTGTGCCCTCTACTATGATTTCCCTGCACAGTGGAGCTCCCATCCTCCTGGCTGCACAGGAACTGCAGCTGGCCTCATTCACTTAAAGGGGTATTCCCATGAACATAACCATTTTTAAATTTGTAGATAATTAAAAGTTAAGCATTTTTGCAAATATAAGTAGTTAAACATTTTGCAGATTCTTAAAGATTTTCTCTAAATATCTTGTGGCCACAAGTTGTTGTATTGATCGGTTGCCAGTGGATACGACCATGAATGCAGGACCTTTCTAAGGTCAGAAAATCAGCTATGATTTCCTTATTGTGGCCAGGATATCTTCTGATACATGTAGTGTCCCTGCCTGATAACCCAGCTACAATGAGAAAATCATGGCTGAGTTCCTGACAACTCCCAGACCATAGAAAGTTTCTGCATTCGTGGTCGTATCCATTGGCAACTGATCAAGACAACAAACGGTCACCACTAAGATGGTTAGAGAAAATCTTTAAAACTCTGCAGAATTTTTAACTACTTATATTTGCAAAAATGTTTAACTTTTAATTATCTACAAATATAGATATGATTATGGTCATGGGAATACCCCCTTTAAATGGAGCTGTATTGAAAACCCCCTGCGCAGTTGAATGGCTGGGACCCCACCATGCAGGGAAAGACTGAATGGGATGCACCACTGAATCAGTAGTGTAAGGGTCCTACAGTCATGGCCAAAAGTTTTGAGAATGATACAAATATTAATTTTTACAGAGTCTACTGCTTCCCCCAAAACACATTTCAACATCATTGCAGCCCTGCCTTAAAAGGACCACCTAACATCGTTTCAGTGATTGCTCCATTAACACAGGTGTGGGTGTTGATGAGGACAGGGCTGGAGATCAATCTGTCATGATTAAGTAAGAATGACACCACTGGACACTTTAAAAGGAGGCTGGTGCTTGCCATCATTGTTTCTCTTCTGTTAACCATGGTTATCTCTAAAGAAACACGTGCAGTCATCATTGCACTGCACAAAAATGGCCTAACTGGGAAGAGTATTGCAGCTAGAAAGATTGCACCTCTGTCAACAATCTATCGCATCATCAAGAACTTTAAGGAGAGAGGTTCCATTGGTGCCAAAAAGGCTCCAGGGCACCCAAGAAAGACCAGCAAGCGGCAGGACCGTCTCTTAAAAGTGTTTCAGCTGCGGGATCGGGCTACCAGCAGTGCAGAGCTTGCTGAGGAATGGCAGCAGGCAGGTGTGAGTGCATCTGCACGCACTGTGAGGCGGAGACTCTTGGAGCAAGGCCTGGTCTCAAGGAGGGCAGCAAAGAAGCCACTCCTCTCCAGAAAAAACATCAGGGACAGACTGATATTCTGCAAAAGGTACAGGGAGTGGACTGCTGAGGACTGGGGTAAAGTCATTTTCTCTGATGAATCCCCTTTTCGATTGTTTAGAACATCTGGAAAACAGCTTATTCGGAGAAGAAGAGGTGAGCGCTACCACCAGTCTTGTCTCATGCCAACTGTAAAGCATCCTGAAACCATTCATGTGTGGGGTTGCTTCTCAGCCAAGGGAATCGGCTCTCTCACTGTCTTGCCTAAAAACATAGCCATGAATAAAGAATGGTACCAGAATGTCCTCCAAGAGCAACTTCTCCCAACCGTCCAAGAGCAGTTTGGCGCTCAACAATGCCTTTTCCAGCATGATGGAGCACCTTGCCATAAAGCAAAGGTGATAACTAAATGGCTCAGGGAACAAAACATAGAGATTTTGGGTCCATGGCCTGGAAACTCCCCAGATCTTAATCCCATTGAGAACTTGTGGTCAATCATCAAGAGACGGGTGGACAAACAAAAACCAACAAATTCAGACAAAATGAAAGCATTGATTCTGCAAGAATGGACTGCTATCAGTCAGGATTTGGTCCAGAAGTTGATTGAGAGCATGCCAGGGAGAATTGCAGAGGTCCTGAAGAAGAAGGGTCAACACTGCAAATATTGACTTGCTGCATTAACTCATTCTAACTGTCAATATAAGCTTCTGTTACTCATAATATGAATGCAATTCTATTTCTGTATGTGATAAAAACATCTGACAAACACACATAAAAACCAGAGGGCAGCAGATCATGTGAAAATATAATATTTGTGTCATTCTCAAAACTTTTGGCCATGACTGTAGAGGTGAGATCTCCACCCATAATATACCATCACCATGTGACATACCATCACCATTATGAAATGGAAATAGGTTGCGACCACACATTTCGCAAAAGCTACGTTTATTGTGGCAGATTTTGCTGTGTTTGTTTGAGCTAAAGTCAAGACCGGCTTTAAAAGGAATGGGAAATGTAAAGTAAGCTCTTATTCTTGTCTCTTCTTCTAAATCCACTCCTGGCTTTGGCTCAAAAAAACTTCAAGATAGGAATGACTGGCACGCCTGAAAGTACAGAAGGTGCTTGTGAAGAGCAACAATCCTCATGAAAATGAAATTCACAGCGCTACTGAATATGCATGAACTTCTATATACAATTTATTGGTAGCCACAAAGACAAGCGATTAATGGCAAAGTATAATTAATAAATCGCATGATGGTAAAATAGAACACCGGACGGTTCAGTCAATCCTTGACCTTTACGAAAGGCAAATAGGGAGGACGCCAATGCCCAATGAAGAGGTGACTGCCATTGATAAAGGTTAAGGGTTGACCAAAACATTCCATGTTACAATCTGCCATGATATGATTTATTAAAGGAGTAGTCCAGTTCCTATTTTTATTTATCTAATGCTGTTAAAGGGGATATAAACATAAGACACAGGTCATTGCCTCTCTCCGCACCTCCATTTCCATTTGTGCGAAGGGGTCGCTGCAGCCAATCACAGGCCTCAGTGGTGACACACGGCCTGTAACTGCTGTGACATGTGAAGAGGTGACCGCTGAGGCCTGTGATTGGCTACAGCGCCCCCTTCGCCCAAATGGCATGGGATCTGTATCCAAACTAAAGGGAGCTGCTGGCGATGGAAACAGAGATGCGGGGAGAGGCAATGACTTGTTTCCTCTGTAGCAGCAGCAATGACCCCTTCTCGCCACAGGCATTTCTATTTCTGATTTTCATGTTTGACTCCTGGCCTTCCAAACACCATAACTTTTTTTTTTATTTTTCCATTCACAGAGCCATATGAGGGCTTAATGTTTGCTGGACAAATTGTTCATCATAATGGTACCGTGTAATAATCCATAGAATGTACTGGGAAGCTGTAAAAAAAATTCAGGATGGGCTGGAATTGGAGAAAAATTACTTTGTGCGACTTTCTTACAGGCTTTGTTTTTACAGCGTTCAATGTGCAGCCAAAATGACATGTCACCTGTGTTCTATGGGTTGGTACAATGCCAGGGATACCAAATTTAAAGATTTTTTAACGCTTAAACCCCTTAAAAAAAAAAAAATCCAAAACTTTCCAAGAAAAAAAAATTCCTTGCAGTCATTTAATCCTGACCCCTGTAACCTTTTTATATTTGCGTGTACGGGAATGCATAAGGTGTCTTTTATTTTATGGGGCCAGTTGTACTTTTTAGTTATACCATTTTAGGGAATGTCTAATGTTTTTATAGCTTTTCATTAAAATTTTTATTAGAGGGGGAAAAAGGAGAAAAAAACGTTGGTTTGGCTCTTTTGATTTTTTTTTTTTCCTACTACGGCGTCTGTAGACCAGGCATTTTCGGACATGGGGATATATAATTTGTTTCCGTTTGTTTTTATTGATTTTCATTTCAAATCTAGGGAAATGGGGGGTGGAATTAAATGTTTTAGTTTTTATGTGTGTATTAATTATATTAATTAATTTGCCATTTAAGAAGTGAATAATAAAGCTTCTGCCCACCTTCATGACTACAGAAATAATACAGGTTAGGCTAGGTTCACATCTGCGTCGGAGTCTCCATGGCAGACCAAAATGACGGAGAGCTTGGCGCAAGCGTGAAGCCTTAATCTGGTCAGATCACATTGAGAAGAGGTTCTAGAGATGACTGAAATAACAGAGGCATAAGGAGAGGAAACAGACCATGTCCTGTGCAGCAGCATGCATGTCACAGGCAGTGTGCAAAGCACAGTCCATTGCAGGGCGGGAAAGAAAGGATGGATTACTAGTAGCCTTCAACTTGCTATGGTAACGTTGGGCGAACCTATCAATTTCAGCAGGACTGTGAATGGGGTTGGACTCATTGGGCGAATCCGGGAACTAGAATTCAATATACCGATCCTTCTGTTCTCAGGAGAGAAGGCAGCAGTGGTTTCCGGCAGCGGCTTACTTCTCTACCTATAAAGAATGCCTCTATAGGTAGAGAACCAGTCTCTCAGAATCGCCACAAAGTAAAACCTGCTTGCTTTCTTGTAATTTCCACCTTATTATACCAATGACTACAGCAAATTTTGCAATCCACGCCTCGAGTCTATAGTCTAATCTATGTTGCATAGTTAAATAAAGAGAAACCAATAAGCGCAGCATGTTTAAAATGCATGGTTGCCTTGCAAGACTTTATTATAGCTCAGGGTGCCATCTGCTTAGTATACAATAAGTGTAGCATAAATTGTGCAAAGTAGAGAGCTGAACGCCATGAACATACAGCATACAATGTTATAAAAAATGTGAGATCTGAGACCCAACTTATGAATGAGGACCCTGGGCTTTTAAGTCTGTCATCTCCATCATCCAGTAGGTGGCGTTGCTTCGGGTCCAGGTTTGTTCGTTGTGGGGTCTGGCGGGCTCAACCCACCAGTCTGCTACAGGTAACATCCCCTATGCCTTGGTATTTCTTATTGTAACTTGGTCAAAGTCACACTATATATATATGGCGCTCTTGAATGCGATCCTAACCTTCCTACCTTAACGTAGACACAGGGTGGTGCCTAATCCTCCTGGGAGTCCATACATTCTAGGCTCTACCATCACATGAGGATAGCCTGAGCACTTGCTGAGCTCGAGACCGCCCTCTAGGCACTTGCAATCAACTTGCATATGACATCCACTTCATTTTTCTCACCAGTTGTCCAGGGACATATAGTTATTCTAGTGAACAACCTGGGATTAGAAGTAGATTATAGAGTGAAAGGAGCCATCAGACCCCCCCCCCATTACACAGATGGAGTAGAGGTGGAGAAAACTTACCGACTCTCGGCTTCAAAATAAAATGATGGAATAGAAGTAACACATGGAGTCCGACAAACCCCATTAACTATAATAGGGTCCGTTGGGCGGCCATTGTTTTAAAACTGAAACCAGCGGAGGAAAAAGTCCTCAGTGTAGACTGACATTGCGACGGAGACTCCAGGCGAAATCTGAACTTACGCATGGGGACCCTAAAGACAGAGAGCCTGCTGCTAAAAAAGCACTTACCCTCGGACCCCATAGACTATGCAGGACTTTTCTCTCCACCAATTTTAGACGGAATCTGTGGTCAAGTTTCCAACGCAGATGTGAACCTAGCCTTAGCTGGAATGGGCTAGACCGGACAACTAACACACGGCAGGAGCAGAGGCAGCTCCATCTACTAGATCCACTAGAAGCGGTGAGGTCCTTATGGTAACACTCAGTGTCTTCACATCCTCTCATAGACTATAGTGAACTGCATCTTTATGCCCAACATGTGCTCTGAGTGCACTGACAAAGAACAGTGGACAGCCACCACTCATCCATACCCTAAGATGGTCAGCTGCTCCTCTCATACAGCTCTCATTGACGTCTTGAAAACACTTCATACAATACATGTTCTGTTCCCAAACAATGTTTACTGGCTTTAATATACTGATGTACTTTAAGAAAATCACCGTCCACGGCGTCTTTCTATAGAGTAACCTTAATAGTTTCCTGCTATGATAACAGCATTCACCGTGTACCTGTACATAAAGACACAGAACGTTCTGTGCCTAAAATAAGGTAAGGATAAGTGCTTGGATAAGTGGGAAATGGTAGCACATGTATAGGATTATAGCACCATTCCACCACTAGGGGAGCTTTATAAGTATGAACCACAGATAAGTTTACAGATTTATAACCATATAGGAAGTTGCAAAAAATATTTCATTTTATTGTCTGCAGCAATCCTAACAACATTCATCAGACTCAGACAGGAGAATAAGTACACTACAAACAGGTTCAGATATCTCAGAGAGTAGTTTGTAGTAAAAAAAAAAAAAAAAAAAAAAAAAGCATGTCAGTTCTGGAAAATGTTCTCACCAAATATCCAATCCTGGACACCATTTTAGTTTCGTTTTATCTGAATAAATGGTTAAGTAAACTTGGAAATATTTTACTCATAGTGATCCTGTATTATACTCCAGAGCTGCACTCACTATTCTGCTGGTGCAGTCACTGTGTACATACATTACATTACTTATCCTGTACTGATCCTGAGTTACATCCTGTATTATACTCCAGAGCTGCACTCACTATTCTGCTGGTGCAGTCACTGTGTACATACATTACATTACTTATCCTGTACTGATCCTGAGTTACATCCTGTATTATACTCCAGAGCTGCACTCACTATTCTGCTGGTACAGTCACTGTGTACATACATTACATTACTTATCCTGTACTGATCCTGAGTTACATCCTGTATTATACTCCAGAGCTGCACTCACTATTCTGCTGGTACAGTCACTGTGTACATACATTACATTACTTATCCTGTACTGATCCTGAGTTACATCCTGTATTATACTCCAGAGCTGCACTCACTATTCTGCTGGTGCAGTCACTGTGTACATACATTACATTCTTATCCTGTACTGATCCTGAGTTACACCCGCCCCCTGTTTTACCCCCCAGGGCTGCCTCACTTCGCGGTGCAGTCACTGTGTACATACATTACTTATCTGTACTGCCTGGGTCGGGTTTTGTTCCTTGGGAGAAGGAGACAATAATACACAAAGAATGAGGGTGTTTTAGAGATAAAAGCAGAGGGCACATTATTTTATTGTCACTACAGACAATAGCATGCTCTTCACAAAAGTCTCAAGTTTGTAGTGTTTTTAGTTTTTTTTTATATATTATATGAAGTTATTTTTCCAGTTTTGCAGATCCAGAGCTGGCAGATAGACATAATGACTGTGTATTGTAATGAGAGCCTCGTGTCTCTTAGTCAGAAGCCTGTATTGTGACTGCAGATGTGCCTGGGCTACAGGCTTCAGCCAAATGCAAATCGCCAAAAAGGTCAACATGCGCCGTATTCCATGAGTGCAAACTGCCTATCAACACTTGGCATTAGCACGGCAGCAATCATACAAAAACCCACCTGGGTGATGGCGGCTTTTTTAATAGAACTTGTTAATTGCTTGCTAAATGCATGGCTATAGACGGGCCGGTGCAAAGCTCCGGACAACAACAGGAGGGCTGCGGGTCTATCAAATGTATTGTACTAATTTTATAGTAATATTAAAAATCATTCATAATGAAAAGCAGGCGCCCGGAGGATAGGATAGTGCGCCCTAGGGATGGGATAGTGCGCCCAGCGGTGATTACAATCAATTTCATTACCAATTTATGTAAGGAAGCCGCCACGAAATGCATTATTAATCACAGTGAGCTGATCTTAGTAACAGGAATTACATTAAAGTATTTCATCCCAATCCATAAAGCTGGCAGAGATCTCATTTACTCTTTTACAACTTAGTGACAAATCTCAAAAAAAAAAAAAAAAAAATTATACTTATTTTTAGAGATGAGCGAATCGAAGCTGATGAAGTCGAAATCGATCTGAATTTCAGGAAATATTCAATTTGCATCGAATCTGCATTTCCTCACGCTTTGCGTTAATGAATCGCATTTTGTTCAAAATGGCTGCTGTACATGTTAGGACATGGGGCAAGGAACTCTGGGAACGTGGGATCACCCACAATGCCATGCGTGCAGCCAATCAGCAGCCAGCTGGCCCTGTGATGTCACATCCCTTTAATCCCTTCGTGAGTGCCCACGGCATGTTTGACCGCTGCATCCAAGGTGTTAAAACCCCCGATTGGTTATGGAGCAGGGGGTTAGCTGTAACTGACCTCGGCATCCAAGGCGTTCCGCCATTTTGCCGCCCACCCCGGATCTCTGCAGACAGGAAATAGCTGTTTATTCGCTGCGATTTAATTCGGATCGAATAGAATCGTATTCGGAAAATTCCGAATCAAATTTTTAAAAACTTCGCTCATCTGTACTTCTTTTATATACATATTTGAGATATAATATACGGTGAATCTTCTTTGAGACAACAAGTGGTCTTTTAAGGGGGTAGAGTCTTCTCAAACAAGATGGTTAACCACTTGAGGACTGTAACATTTTTTACGTCTTTATTCAGTGATATAGATGGCTTTATTTTTATACTGTTTTTACTGTTGCATGTTTTTTTCTTTTGCTATTTTTTTTATTCAGCATTTTGTTACACCACATGTCTGATAGCTAACTGTAGTCTGTTTCCAAGGACAACCAGCAGAATGTATTTATTTATTTATAGAAGGTACAGTATACTATACATCAAGGCTCATACAAAAACAGTACAAGCCTATCCCCATAGCATGGCCTAAGCAGCATCTTGTTTTCTCGAAGCAAGTACCTATGGAATAATACAGGTAATACAACATGTTTTTCTCAGGCGTTACATATAACAGTACCTCTCAATCTTGGAACCGATAATAACGGTTTCTGAGAAAATAGCAACATGCCAAAATCCGCCTCTTATTGATTTCAATGGGAATTACATACGGCAGTGCACACGGGCACGATCAGAAATCCACTTTGCGGCAAACAAAGAAGTGGCGTGTTATTGTTTGACGTGGTGGGTAGCCTCATGCAGATTATCCATATGCACATCTGCAGTGGGACGACGGCAAACCCATGGAAGACAGGATGGCGAAATAATTTCTGCCCGCTCAAAGATGCTCGGCAAAGGTGCAACAAGTGAGATGAGAATGGAAGGTTTCCTGGTGGATAGTTTATGTTGTGGTTTGTAAAAACATTGGTAATCTCAGCACCGAGGAGTCCAAGTGCAAAATAGTCAAAATCTCTCCCCATGGTGCAATGGTTTATAAAATGAAGTGTGTGGGAGACGGCAGGTGTTTTGTAGGGAGCTTCACAGACAGCCGAAGGTTAGAGAACGATCACGGTGGATTCGTCTCGGTTCTGCCATTAATTTGGCTTGTTAAACATCGATGTATAATCGCTCCTGGCATCTTCATGTAATATTTTTGTTTCATGAGCAAACCGGCGGCCTCTTTCTTCATTAATTTTCCCTTCTGTTCATGCAGAGAACAAGGCACGCTGTCTATTATAGATCATCATATGACCGTACGCCAAGAAGACCATCTAATGGAACATCACTCAAGCCCAGACGTGACTCGTAATCACAAGCAAAGGCAATGACTAAAGCGAACCGCTTACGGAAAACAAAAAAACCTTTTAATAAATGAATAGTACACATAAATATAACAAAGTTTGTAATGCATCATATTAAAAAATAATGCTTTCTTCTCCACTTATCTTCACTCAGACTCTTAATAGCATACACAGAAGTCTATGGAGAGTGGAGGGTGGAGGAGGCTACTGGCAGCTAGTAACTGATTTACGGTCTCATTCTCTATAGATGTAAAGCATTATTTTACTAGATACAGTAAAGTCAAAAAGAGTTATTTTAGTTAAAGGGGTTTCCAGGTTTTAGAATTCTATGGCCTATCCTATCTGCTCAAATGGGGACCAACAGCTGGCCCATTCCCCTGAACAACGGTGCCTGAGCTATATACAATACAGGGCTGGAAGCCGATAGCTCCGATCCCTGTCTAGCGGCCAGGTGCAGATACTGCAGCTCATCCTCCATTGTGTCAAGGGGAGCTTAGCCGCAGTACCGGGCCAGGCCACAGCCCTGTACTGTGTATAGTACAAGCCCCGGAAGCGGCACCATACAGTTAATTGATGTGGTGTGGCTGTCCTAAAACCTGGACAACCCCGTTTAAGTGTAGCAGAGCTTAGCAGTTACAGGATGTATGTTTTCTCCAGCTGCCTGCTCCTCCCCCCTATCATCTCCATAAACTTCTATGTAAGAAGTAACTTAGCCGAATAGGTGGATTTTTCCATATATATTACAATGGTTCTCACTTATATTATTCCTTTATGATTTATATATATATATAATTGGAGGTACACCTTGTTGGGTCAAGAACCCATGCAAAAAAAAGTTTGGTCTCATTTTACTTGCTTGAATGTCTGATACAAAGTAAATCACACAGCCCCAATTAATAAAAATACAGTCAAGTAAAGCAGTCTTCAGTAAAACCTGAGAAATGTAGTAAATAGTGGAGAACACAGGAGATAAAGTGAAACACAACTACTATCCCTGGTTACAAATCCTCTGAACATCAACTTTTATTCTAACACCTGCAGAAACACAAAATTACGTTCTCCTTGATTTACTTGTTTCTTTTTGTTTTGTTTTTTTGGCCAGATTGGCTAATATTTAGACTTTGTACACTTAGACTACAATCTAAAGATGCGTCAGATTTATCACAGTGTCTGATGCTGGATGGTAAATTTGGTGCACATCCAAACACTTTTGTCTGACTTTACCCTCACCCATTGCTTGAATTACTTTGCAGCAGCATGTTGTACCACGTTGCCTTGTTAAACTAGATTCCAGCGCGTGTCGGACACCACAAGATTTTGATAGCCTATCCTGTGGATAGGTCATCAATATAAAAATATTGGGAGGCTGGGGAACCTAGGCTAACAGCTTGTGTGCCGTCAGGAAACCTTTCCAGTAACCTCATATAAAAAACAATTGGGTAGTCTCCATCTGGTTCATAAACTACAACACCCAGCATGTCCAGACAGTCTCCAGCTGTCCAAGATGGATGGAAGATGTAGTTTTGCAAAAACTAAAGAGCCGCCACATGCAGACCACTACCTGCATGATATTACCCCAGTATGCCTGAAGATCAATGACTTTTCTCTTGCTACAAAAGTGGTGCACACAAAACTTTCCAAAGCTTGATCATATAGTACACTACTCAATTTAAAGGGAGTCTGTCAGCAGGAAAACTGGTACAAAACTAATGACAGTAACTTGTAGGGGCAACTTCTACACTTTCCAAAGATGTCTTTCATATTCTACATTGCAGCTCCTTTTTCATAAAAATCTGCATTTTATTTATATGTAAATTAGCTGAAAAGTGCTTTGGGGGGAGCGTCTCTTCTCCTGCCAGGGCTTCGCTCTCTGCTCTAGATGACGACCCTTAACTGCAGAAAAAGTGTGACAAAGTAGAAAATGTCACTGAAGCAATGGTGCGCAGAGCTGGGGGGTCAGTTATCTAGAGCAGAGAGTGAAGCCCCTGAAGAAGAGATGCCCCGAAAGCCCTTTTTGACTAATTTGCATAAGAATAAAACCCTGATTTTCATGTAAATTGAGCTGCAGTGCAGAATAAGTTCACATCTGCGTTGAAGACTCCGTCGCAGAGACCACCGAAAATTTGCACGGAGGACTTTTTTCAATGGGGTCCTTCGAAGTCTGTGTGCATCCACTGTTTTAGTGGTCCGAACAACGGAGAGGCAATGCAAGTGTGAACCTAGCGTAAGAAAGACATCTTTGGAAAGAGTAGAAACAACCCTACAAGCTTTCTGTCTTTAGTTTCATACCAATTTCCTGCTGACAGGATATTATAATATTTAATATTTAGGAGCTAAAAAGAGATCTGCAGTTTATATAGGTCACCCCATCTTCTACAAATTGACCTAACTTGTCTCTGCATAGTCTCAAAAATAGTAAAAGTATGAAGCATAGGTATTTAGCTGCATATATTAATGCATTCACTCCTTGTTACGCCTCGGTAGAAATCAATGTGCCTTTCAAGATTCCTTATTTCTATTCCTCTTTTCAAGTTGCTCGACTCTCCAAACTTAAAACATCAATTCGAGCAGTAACTGCAGCCAGAGGGCCCCGCGCTCATTGTTAATACGTCTAAAGGCTCCGTCTTAGCAAGAAGCGCTTTTAATGGAAAACTTACTTGGCTCTTTTAAACTGGCATGGTTATAATGGAAGCCCGAGGAGCAAGCTGCCAGACGGATGCCAATATCAATTTCATGCGAAAAACTGGAGCAGGATATCTCACTCCAGAAGTGTGAACATAACTTAATCTAGATGTTGCACCACTATGCTAAGATCAGGGAGACATAAATTGACTGTCGCAAAATTGGAAAGGTGATAAGTGTCCAATGCTGGGGTCCCAATGCAACCAAGTTGTACAGTCTTACAATTCAGCGCCACAATGGACACACGGGAGATAAGCCAAGGACTAAAGGAATTATAACCCAGCATCCAAGTGACGGATAGAATGGAGATAGCCAGGTTTGGGGCCCTGATCCCCCACAGCATAAGCACATGCTGCTGGTTTAGTCATAGGAGGAGAGTTGCAGTACCCCAGTGCTACCACTATACAGTGGACTTGGCTGCAGCTCTGTGTCTAATATAAACTGGCATCTGGATCAGGTGATCTTGCACCTATCCACTGCTGTTTGGCCTGACTTTGATGAAACAGACACATGTCCTGTGATCCCAGCAAAGGTAATCCCAAGTACCATATTTCTCTCTCACTCTATATATGTGCATATATACAGTGGGGAAAAAAAGGTATTTAGTCAGCCACCAATTGTGCAAGTTCTCCCACTTAAAAAGATGAGGCCGGCCTGTAATTGTCATCATAGGTAGACCTCAATTATGAGAGACAAAATGAGAAAACATATCTAGAAAATCACATTGTCTGATTTTTTTAAGAATTTGTTTGCAAATTATGGTGAAAAATAAGTATTTGGTCACCTACAAACAAGCAATATTTCTGGCTCTCACAGACCTGTAACTTCTTCTTTAAGAGGCTCCTCTGTCCTCCACTCATTACCTGTAGTAATGGCTCCTGTGTGACATTGTTATCAGTATAAAAGACACCTGTCCACAACCTCAAACAGTCACACTCCAAACTCCACTATGGGGAAGACCAAAGAGCTGTGGAAGGACCAGAAACAAAATTGTAGCCCTGCACCAGGCTGGGAAGACTGAATCTGCAATAGGCAAGCAGCTTGGTGTGAAGAAATGTGGGAGCAATAATTAGAAAATGGAAGACATACAAGACCACTGATATTCTCCCTCCATCAGGGGCATCACACAAGATCTCACCCCGTGGGGTCAAAATAATCACAAGAACGGTGAGCAAAAATCCCAGAACCACACAGGGGGACCTAGTGAATGACCTGCAGAAAGCCGGGACTAATGTAACAAAGGCTACCGTCAGTAACACACTACGCCGCCAGGGACTCAGATCCTGCAGTGCCAGACGTGTCCCCCTGCTTAAGCCAGTACATATCCGGGCCCGTCTGAAGTTTGCTAGAGAGCATTTGGATGTTCCAGAAGAGTATTGGGAGAATGTCATATGGTCAGATGAAACCAAAGTAGAACTGTTTGGTAGAAACACAACTCGTCGTGTTTGGAGGAGAGTGAATGCTGAGTTGCATCCAAAGAACACCATACCTACTGTGAAGCATGGGGGTGGCAACATCATGTATGGGGCTGTTTCTCTGCAAAGGGACCAGGACGACTGATCCGTGTACATGAAAGAATGAATGGGGCCATGTATCGTGAGATTTTGAGTGCAAACCTCCTTCCATCAGCAAGGGCACTGAAGAGGAAACGTGGCTGGGTTTTTCAGCATGACAATGATCCCAAGCACACCGCCAGGGCAACGAAGGAGCGGCTTCGTAAGAAGCATTTCAAGGTCCTGGAGTGGCCTAGCCAGTCTCCAGATCTCAACCCCATAGAAAACCTTTGGAGGGAGTTGAAAGTCCGTGTTGCCCAGCAACAGCCCCAAAACATCCCTGCTCTAGAGGAGATCTGCATGGAGGAATGGGCCAACATACCAGCAACAGTGTGTGCCAACCTTGTGAAGACTTACAGAAAACGTTTGACCTCTGTCATTGCCAACAAAGGATTTATAACAAAGTACTGAGATGAACTTTTGTTATTGACCAAATACTTATTTTCCACCATAATTTGCAAATAAATTCTTTAAAAATTAGACAATGTGATTTTCTGGATTTGTTTTCTCATTTTGTCTCTCATAGTTGAGGTCTACCTATGATGACAATTACAGGCCGGCCTCATCTTTTTAAGTGGGAGAACTTGCACAATTGGTGGCTGACTAAATACTTTTTTTTCCCCACTGTGTATATATATATATATATATATATATATATATATATATATATATAAGAGAGAGAGAGAGAGAGAGAGAGAGAGAGAGAGAGAGAGAGAGAGAGAGAGAGAGAGAGAGAGAGAGAGAGAGAGAGAGAGAGAGAGAGAGAAGAAAGAAAGAAAGAAAAATAATAATTTTAGTATATACTTTTCTGTGCAGAATGGATTGTATAAATGATGCACTAAAGGGCTAAATCTGAGCTCATAGAGGAGGCTATCCTGTTCAGAAACTTCATGTTGCCCACAGTGGGGGGATTACAAAGAGTTCCTCTCGCTCTGGAGAACTTGTCCTGTCCTGCAATACACAGACAACCCCTTAGAGTGAATGGACACTGAGTAATACTTCATTTCCGCTGCGCTGGCACTACAGGTAAATTCAACACAGATTCGAGTTTGGGACCCAAGCAAGGAGACACTTTTTTACCTGTTATTGGCAAGGGATTTTCTAAAGTAGTGACCCCCTTGATATAAAAAAAAGCATGTGCTTTCTATAAGAAAAAGTATTCATTTAACATCTTTGCTAATGCACTTCCGGTCCGTCCTCCTGTTATATACAGGCTACTATACAAACACTGCTACGTTTACATTGCTTCCTTTCAGTCAATATTAACAGCAGGCTGTCATATCTTGTCGTCTCCTCAGATACTATATGAACTTGTCGATGGTTACTCACCAATGGTGACATAATATTTTAGTGTTCTTTTTGGTTATAAACCTAGTAACCTGCAGTTTAATAAATCCTGGAATGCTTCAGATCTGCATCTCACAGGTTAAAGACCCTTTATTATAGGCCTGTAGCGAAATTATTAGAACGGCTTCCTGAATCTCTGCGCTCATCCATCATTTACATCCTAATCAGATGAGCCGGAGGAAAGGTGAGTTTGTGAGGAGAGCAGTCAAGCGCTACATGGGTGATCCTTAACTGTTAGGCTGCCAAGTGACGCCGCATGCCGAATGGTACAGAAGCGGCGGTGAAATCAATCTATCGGCCTACGATTGTGTGCCATGACATGTGTAATATGTTCACAGTCGCAGGTTTCAAGTTAGTCTCACATCTGCATAATATTTCATTGCTTGGGTATGTACCGTACACTCCAATACAGAAAAATATTGCTGGAGGCCCGATCGCAGGGTTCGCTCAGTGATCAGGAGGACAGGAGACCTGAAAGTCCTCCTAGAAAATCACCGGACGAAAAAGTGCTGCAAGTCCAACTTCTTCGTCTGGCGGTTTCAGTTTAAAAGAACGAACACCCGAAGTATCCCATTATAGTCAATAGGGTCCACGGGATACCGATGGTATTTTAGAGGTCAGTTTCTTCGTTGCTGTGGTCCTCCAATGGACCAGAACAATGGACACAGCGGCACAAATGTGAACATAGTGTAACCATCTCCACCAGGCTATAAGACATTGTGTACATAAATGTGATTGGGAAAGACTCCACATGATCTTCTTAGAAGGAAGAACATGTGACTGCTCAACAAGTGATTTTCTCATGCATTAGAATAAGAGCAGATATTTGTACAAGTGGTTGTCTGTTTGCTTTACAAGTCCCAGGGAAGGAAAAGCAGCAACAAGACATTTCGCAAAAAACTTCACGGTTATTATAATGTACTGGACGTCACATGAGAAAGAAAGGTATTCAGAGGGGGACTTACATGGTCGCTGTTCTTTCAACAAGCATATACACACGTGGACAAAATTGTTGGTCCCCCTCGTCTAATGAAAGAAAAACCCAAAATGGTCACAGAAATAACTTGAATCTGATAAAAGTAATTATATATAAAAATTCTATAAAAATTAACTAATGAAAGTCAGACATTGCTTTCCAACCATGCTTCAACAGAATTATTTAAAAAAAGAAAACTCATGAAACAGGCCTGGACAGAAATGATGGTTACCTTAACTTAATATTTAGTTGCACAACCTTTTGAGGCAATCCCTGCAATCAAACGATTCCTGTAACTGTCAGTGAGACTTCTGCACCTCTCAGCAGGTATTTTGGCCACTCCTCATGAGCAAACTGCTCCAGTTGTCTCGGGTTTGAAGGGTGCCTTTTCCAGACAGCATGTTTCAGCTCCTTCCAAAGATATTCAATAGGATTTAGGTCAGGGCTCATAGAAGGCCACTTCAGAATAGTCCAATGTTTTCCTCTTAGCCATTCTTGGGTGTTTTTAGCTGTGTGTTTTGGGTCATTATCCTGTTGCAAGACCCATGACCTACGACTGAGACCAAGCTTTCTGACAATGGGCAGCACATTTCTCTCTAGAATCCCTTGATAGTCTTGAGATTTCATTGTACCCTGCACAGATTCAAGACACCCTGTGCCAGATGCAGAAAAGCAGCCCCAGAACATAACAGAGTCTCCTCCATGTGTCACAGTAGGGACAGTATTCATTTCAAGATATGCTTCATTTCAGCTGATGTGCCTTGCCAAAAATTTCAATTTTGTCACATCTGTCCATAGGACATTCTCCCAGAAGCTTTGTGGCTTGTCAACATGTAGTTTATATACTATTACTTTTGTCAGATTCAAGTTATTTCTGTGACAATTGTGGGTTTTTCTTTCATTAAACGAGGGGTAACAACAATTTTGTCCATGTGTGTATCAACAGTAGAGGCAAACAGAAGGACCTGTAATAGATTATTTCTCCTCTTGTCAGGTTGGTCTCCTTCCCTTCCCAGATAAACTGATTCTCACTCTGAAATCTCTGCTATATCTGTTGATACGGACTGCATGTCAAATATATCAGATTGTTTACACTTGTCTAAAGAAGTTTCTCAGGGGGAGGTGAGATCTAGAGCTGAAGGGACAGAGGCAGAAGTTTAGACTGATATTAGAAATAAATACAAAAGTTTCTAGCACAGCCCAAGTACTTTAATGGCATCAAGCTGGGCGACTAATTCTCTGTAAGAGAAAAAAAATTAGGGCGCAGATTCTCCTCTACTTGCTGTGAGTACTTTAAGACAACTAGTCTAAACTCACCAGCTCAGAGAGAACTGCAAACTACAAAGAGGAAAACTGCTAAAAATGGAGAGTAAGCCAAAAACGGAGAAAGTCATATAGGCCAAAAAATAGTGTTACCCGTCATGTATGCAAATGTTAGTTTATACTGAAAAGTTACCCAAAACCTGCACATTGTAAGGAGAAAATACAGCGCAATGTGTATGTAGCATGTCATAGAACAGGCGGAGCGCAGCAGACTCACATATCTGATTGTGAGGGGTAGGATTCCATATAATAATAACCCAATCTGCCTATTTAAGTCGGGAGAGGGTTCTTAAGCATGGCGCCCGCTCAGGTCATTCCTGTTTTATATAACAAGGACCTGTAAGCAGTACTTGTGATCAGAGATGGCTCTGATCAGAGGCATTTAACTCCTTAGATGTCATGGTCAAACACAACCGCTGCATTTGTGAGGTTGTTTTACTTTCACACTCCTTGTGCAGGACCATACAGCTCCTGTGCAGCGAGATTGAGAGAGCCTTTTGGTTGCCATGACAATTGGAAGTCTTTTGAAGACTTCCAGACCTGCTTGTGTTATGCCACTATAAAGCCCTACCTGTGGCAGGAGTGAATAGTAACATAGCCAATTCCCCCTAATAATAATTTCTAAGTTTTAAAAAGTATAAAAAATTTTAAATCACCCCTTTCCTTAGTTTACATATACAAATAAATAAATAAAACATATTGTACAATCGCCACATCCTAAAATCCCCAAACTGTTAAGGGCCGGTTCACATCTGCGTTCGGTTTCCATTCGGGGAGTCCGCTTGGGGACCCCCCGAACAGAAAACTATATGCATAGAAAAGCGGTTTACTTAAGGAAACCCGCAGACCCCATAGACTTTAATGGGGTCTGTGTGGTTTACTCTCAGCTTCTCCCCCAAAAAATTTAATAAAAAGTGATCAACACATCAGACATTCACCAAATGCTATAAATAAAAACTGCAGTATGCCCTGCAAAAAACGACACCTCGCACATCTACAAAAGTATAGAAAAAAAAAACAAGTTCCCCAACTCGTCCCAAATCCCTTTTCTCAGGAAAGTATTGAGACGACTACAGGCTTTCTCTGGCTCAGCGCTGCTATTGGGTGGTGACTTTAATATGGACGTCTCCGAATGTATGGACAAATTGTCCCTATCTGGCGGGCCCACAGGCACCTCCCAGCTACGACTTGCCAGAGATTTCCGTTGTCTAATTAGGTCAGCTGCCCTTTATGATCTCTGGCGTGTCCATAACCCTACTGCCCGGTCTTTCACTTTCTACTCTACCCCCACAAGATGCACTCTCGAATAGACTACTTCTTTGGTAACACATTGGCCCTTAGACCGTTAACTGATGCAGACATTGGCCCTACACTGTGTTCCAAATTATTATGCAAATAATATTTTCTCATATTTTCCAAAATTACCTATATGAATTGCAGTCATTGTAATTTTCCAGTCATCAACTATTCGAGTATAATTGAAAGGTTTTTGAACAAACTGCCTATGATAACAGTATATTTAAAAAAAAAAAAAAAAAACACTCAAAATGCATGTTTTTAATTATTATGCACAGCAGAATTTGCAACCTTTTCATTTTTATTAAGAACAAAAAAATGGTGATTGTGAAATTATAAGCATTAGCAGGTTATTACAAACTGAAATCAAACGGTTTTCAAGCCAAAACTTTATTCGAGGTGATGCTACATTTGCACATAGGACCCCTTGTTCGAAAGAAGCTTCTGAACTCTCTCGTCCATTGAATTTGTCAGTTTTTGGATGGTTTCTGCTTCAATTGTTTTGCATGAGGACAGAATACCCTCCCAGAGCTGTTGCTTAGATGTGAACTGCCTCCTGCCATCATAGACACTCCTTTTGATGATGCTCCAGAGGTTCTCAATGGGGTTGAGGTCAGGGGAGCATGGGGGCCACACCATAAGTTTGTCCCCTTTTATGCCCATAGCAGCCAGAGATGCAGATGTGTTATTTGCAGCATGAGACGGTGCATTATCATGCATGAAAATGATCTTTCTGCGGAATGCATGGTTCTTCTTCTTGAACCATGGCAGGAAGTGCTGTTTGAGAAACTCCACATACATTATGGAGTTCATCTTTACCCCTTCAGGGATCCTAAAGGGGCCGACAATCTCTCTCCCCATGATTCCAGCCCAAAACATTACTCCACCTCCTCCTTGTTGGCGCCGTAGCTGTGTTTGCATGGGGTGTCCATCAACAAGCCATCCTCCACTCCATCCATCTGGACCATCGAGCGTTGCACGGCACTCATCGGTGAACAAAACAGTTTTGAAGTCAGTCTTCATGTATTGTTTGGCCCACTGGAGCCGTTTCTGCTTGTGTGCAGTGGATAGAGGAGGTCGGCAGGATGGCTTACGCACAGCTGCAAACCTCTGAAGGACCCTGCATCTTGTTGTTCGGGGGACGTTGGAGGCACCAGCAGCTTCAAAAACTTGTCTGCTGCTATGACAAGGCATTTTTGAAGCTGCTCTTTTAACCTGACGTAATTGCCTGTTGGAAAGAGTCCTCAATTTTCCCTTATCAGCACGCACACGTGTGTGCTGTGAATCAGCTACATACTTCTTGATTGTGCGATGATCACGATGAAGTGTCTTGGCAATGCTGATTGTAGTCATGCCTTGACCTAAACACTCCACAATTTGTTGCTTCTCAGCAGCTGACACATCCTTTTTCTTTCCCATTTTGGCTGAAAATGTAGGCTGCTTAATAATGTGGGACAGCCTTCTTAAGTAGTCTTGCCCTTAATTGGACACACCTGCCAAACTAATTAGCACAGGTGTCTGCAATTGCTTTCAGTGATATTATTGTGGACTGGTGCCACCGGAACCACCTGAAGATTAACGCGGGGAAGACCAAGGAGATGGTGGTGGACTTCCGTAAAGGCAGAAGCCCTCCTAAACCAGTGGACATCCTGGGGACGGGCATCGAGATTGTGAACACCTATAAGTACCTGGGTCTGCTCCTTAATAATAAGCTGGACTGGGCAGATCATATGGAGGCCCTGTACATGAAGGGCCACAGCAGGCTCTACCTGCTTAGGAAACTGAGAGCCTTTGGAATCCGGGGGGCACTTCTTAGAACTTTCTTCAACTCGGTAGTGGCATCAGCCATTTTCTTTGGAGTGGCCTGCTGGGGGAGCAGTATATCAACCAGGGACAGAAATAAACTTGACAATCTGATTAGAAGGGCCAGCTCTGTCCTGGGGAGCCCACTGGACCCAGTGCAGGCGGTGGGTGACAAAAGGATACTGTCCATGGTGAGCTCCATGCAGAAGAAGAAGTCCCATCCCATGCATGAGACTGTGATTGCGCTGGGCAGTACTGTCAGTGACCGACTGCTCCACCCTAGGTGTGAGAAGGAGAGCTATCGGAAGTCTTTCCTCCCCACCGCGGTTAGGCTGTACAACCAACACCGACCTAAGCGGAGATCATTACACACAGAGAACTGAAATATCTCTCTGCCTGTTAAATCCCCACCCCCCCTCCTCTGCTACTTCCTATCTGTCTGTCTACTATCAATGTAATGCCTCTCACCTTGGAACATTCCTGTACATGTTGTATTTGTATTTGTATCTGCTTATCTTTGCTGCTGTAACACACTGAATTTCCCCACTGTGGGACTATTAAAGGACTATTATTATTATTATTATTATTACTATATAAAGAGCCCTGACACACATCACCATCAATGAGTTTAACTAACAAACAAAAAAAATTCTTACCTTATCACTCCTAAACACTTTTTGCATAATAATTTGGAACACAGTGTATTTCTTGGTCCTATCATGCTCCTGTTTTGATTTCGCTGTCCACTGTCTCTGTCCCAACTAAACGTTGTCATTGGCGGTTGACTGAGTCCCTCCTACATTCTCCAACATCCTGTGCTACTCTCCGTACCCAGCTCTTGGAGTACTTTAGTCACAATGTACATTCTGTCTCCTCAGACTCCAACTTCTGGGAGGCCCATAAGGCCGTCATGAGGGGCCATTGTATAGCCTTAGCTACCCGACTTAAGAAAGATCGAAAGGCCAGGGAGGTCGCTCTGTTGGCCCGGATTAGATCTCTAACGGACCGGTTGGCTCAGGCCCCTTCGGTCCCCATCCTCCATCAGCTGGTAGTTGCTAGAGGAGACCTTCATGACCTTGCTACTCAGGCAACCCAGCGCCTCCTCCTTTATAGTCGCCAGCGTTATTATGAGAGGGCCAACAAGGCTCATACCCTGCTTGCTAAGACCTTGCGTGATCACCAAGTCACCTCTTCACCACATGCGATTCGCGACCCCCATGGCACTCTACACCACCACCCTGATTCTATAGCATCCCTGTTTAAAGACTACTATACTAACCTATATAATCTTCCCTCTTGTGCGGACTCGGATCCAGCCGCCCGGAACATAGCCTTGCATTCTTATCTTGGTTCTTCCTGGTCTCCCATCCTCAGCGCTCAATAGCTTGATTGTGGTGGAGGAGCTTGATGCAGTTCTTGGAGCTCTCCCAGGTGGCAAGGCACCGGACCCGGACGGGTTTACCTACTTCTACTATAAGATTTTCCGTTCTGATCTGTTCCCACATTTGTGTCGCCTCTTCAACTCCTTCTTGGACGGTGCCCCTATCCCTCAGTCTATGCTTCATTCCCATATCACCCTAGTTCCCAAACCCCATAAGGACCACCAGGATTGCTCTAATTATCGTCCCATTGCCCTCCTGAATACTGATTTAAAACTTTTTACTAAGATCCTGGCTAATAGGCTTAATGCTTGGCTCCCGTCTCTTATCCGTAAGGACCAGGTGGGTTTCGTCCCTTGCCGTCAGGGGGGAGATAACAGCAGAAGGACTGTGGATCTAATTGATGTTGCCAACCGCTCTGCCACACCCACCCTCTTTCTTAGCCTTGACGCTAAAAATGCCTTTGAACGCCTTGATTGGTCGTTCATGTTTGCCACCCTTGAAAAATTTGGGTTTTCTGGAGAGTTTCTCATGGCAGTTAGGACGCTTTATTTCCGGCCCTCAGGGGCGGTCAAACTTCCCAACTCCTTTTTCCCCTCATTCCCCATTTGCAATGGTACATGTCAGGGCTGTCCTTTGTCCCCCCCTCATATTTTTCCTTGTGTATCGAGCCCTTGGCTTCACGGGTTCAGTCCAATCCTGACATCACTGGCATGGCGGTTCGTGACAGGGACTTTAAGATAGGCTTGTTCGCGGATGACGTCCTTCTGACTCTTACTAATCCTCATACTTCCCTTCCTAACCTTCTTCAAGTGCTGAAGGAATATGGCGATCTCTCCGGATATAAAGTTAACCCAACTAAGATGACAGCATTGCCCCTTAATAATCCCGATCCCACCCTGCAGCTCCTCCGGTCTAACTTTGACTTTCAGTGAAAGGAGCGCTACCTCCGTTATCTAGGCATTCAGTTGTCCCCCTCCTACTCCTCCCTCTATTCAGTCAACTACCCTCGTTTGTTTAACGAACTTCGCACATCATATTCCTCGCTCGGTGATGTCTGGAAAACACAAGGGGGGCTGGTGGTCCCACATATTCTGCATTATTATTGGGCGACCCACTTACCCTCTATCCCATTCTGGGCCGCACCACAAGCCTTCACTAAGTGGGTTGAGATTGAGAAGCTCTGGCTAGCTCCAACCCATCCCAATGCGCTTCTGTGGTCTCGTGCTTCCCCCCCCCTCCTCGGACTTATCTGTTTCACCCATGCCATATGGATGTCTTGCTCTAAACTTTTTCCTCTAGCCTCCCTGCACTCCTCCATGATCTCTTTCCTATATAATCCGCTCCTCCCGGAGGGACTTACGGGGGCGATGGTGCACCCCTGGAGTAGATTGGGCCTTTTTCATATAGCTGATTTGGTGGACCCAACGACTTTGGAGTTCAGGCCCTTTGATTATTTTACCTCTGTCCTACACTTAGCCACCTCTGAGTGGTTTCACTACCAGCAGATTGCCCATTTTGTATTCTCACAGTTTGGATCACTGAAGGTTTCGCTCCCTACTACTTTGGAGAGGATCTGTCGAGCTGGCACTTCCACGAGAGGTTTGATATCGGGTATTTACCGGCTCTTGTCCTCCCCTTAGGGAGAGGCCTTCCCCTCCCATACATATATGGTTAAGTGGTCTGGGGCTTTGGATAGGCAGATCTCGCCAGGACAATGGCAGATTATTTGGTCCCGTGCGGTCAAGTCTTCGGCATGTGTGACTTTCTGGGAGTCTCAGTATAAGTTACTCATGCACTGGTACTCATGCACTCATACACCCCCCGCCTTGCTCCACTCTCTCAATCCTAGTGTTCCCTCTCATTGCTGGTGTTGCCGGGCGGGGGTGGGTACACTGTACCACATTTTCTGGGAATGCCCACAGATTGGCCCCTTCTGGATGGAGGTCAAGCACCTTACTGATGCCTTGTTTGTACAAGGTGTGCCCTTAGACCCCCTCGTTAATTTGCTTGACCTCCCCCCTAGACATTTTGGTAAAATGGCCTCCAAATTATTTCTGTTCCTATGTACTGCTGCCAAAACATTAATTGCTCTCCATTGGAGGAAATCCTCCCCTCCCACTGGTCCGGAGCTTATTGCTCGTATGAAGGACATTCGTAGCATGGAGTTTCTGACTTCCTCCCTTAAACATACAATGGAGGCTTTCTATGTTGTATGGTCACCCTGAGATGCATATTGTATTCTGCAAGGCATTTGACTCTCTCCCTTTCCCCTCTACCCCCCCTCTCTCCCCTTTTCCTTTGTGTATCCCCGTCTCAATCTCTCTGGTTATTGCTCATATGTATTTTCTTTAGATTTTATCTATGTTGCTTGGTATACTAGCCACATGTTGTGGCGGCACCCCTTGTTCCTTTTTTTTTTCTTTTTTTCCTATTGTCTATTAATTTTATTTTCAATGTTATTTACTCTGATAAAAAATTTTTAATAAAAATTACAGTTTAGAAAAAAAAAAAGTTATGGGCGTCAGAACTTGGCGACAGAAAGATCTATATTTTTTTTAATTATTATTATTATTTATTTCATTTATTTTTTTAAGATAAAGGAAAAATAACAAAAACTATATAAATTTGATATCAACGCGACCGTACTGAACTGCAGAATGCAGGTAACCTGTCACTTGTGTCAAATAGTGAATGCCGTAAAAACAAAATCCGTAAAAAAAAAAAAATGAGACTACTGCTTTTTCACAATTTCACCCTGTCCTGGATCTTTTTCCAACTTCCTAGTTGATCATACAGAAAAATAAATGGTGCCATTGTCAAATAACTTTTTTTTTTTTTTTTTTTACTTTTTCACTGACAAGATGTATGAGCTTTGGAAGGTGGGGCATAAAACATGAAAGCATGAAAACACTACTGGCCCTGAAAGGGTGAATACCTCTGCTAATTATGGAGTCCGGTGGGCGGTGCAAATCAGTGACTGACTGAATGAAAGGACCATACAGCATACCGAGCATAGTGCCATACACTGTATAGTGGCTATGTTTGGTATTGCAGCTCAGTCGGATTCATTTGAATGGGGCTGAACTGCAAACAGGCCATGTGATTCTTAAATATGACCACCACTACATGGGTGACCTATTGTAAGGATGGATCATCAGTATGTAACTCTCAGAAAACCCCTTTAAATGTTGTGATAAAGATTTCTGATGCCTGTATGTGCTTCATATGTACCTACAGTTACAAGCCAAAATCTTACAAGTATTTGGAAATGAATATTTGGTTATCCATAAAGGTTTTAAGAAAGACTCATCCAAAGATTTGTCAGGTTACATCAGTCTTACACATGCACAATGTAATACTTGAGGGTGTTTACATGTTGGGCTGCTTTTTGTATCTTGGTCTTTTATTTTGATACAAAATGTTCAAGAGATTCTAATCTAAAAATTATATTTTGCTTCTTTCTGAACATCTGAAACAGCAACACAAAAAGCAGTGATACTTATTAATTCTTATGTAGTGTCGTACTGAGAGATGGAATGGGAGATCACGGGCAGCCGGGAAATGTTATTAGAAGATGATTACTGCCTTGGAGTTTATTATAAGGGGTCATAAGACTCCCATCATATATGCTGGGTCTAAAGCGTAAAAATATATTAAAAACATTCAAAAATAGTCTTAGCAAATTTATGCAAATGTCTCATTCTGAATTAGACGACTCTTTCTAAAGTTAGGTCACTCAGGACAAGAGACCAGCGTCTATGGTGTATGGGGCAGATTTACTACTAATACACAGTGTAGACTTATACTAAAGGGGTTGTCAGGATCTGAAAGTCATTAATACTGATAGGATAGGTCATCAGTATCAGATCGGTGGGGACCCCGTCCCGATCATCCGTATTGGCCACCGATTCCTTGTACTAGGTATACGGCTGGAAGTGAATAGGAGCGGGGCTGCAGGTTTGTATGTTGTAGCAGAGCCGCTCCCATTCACATGATTAGAAGCAGGGCCGCTTCCAACCGTATACCTAGTGAGTGATGTCACCGGTCTCTTTCCAGCGACCAGGGCTGGGGTACCCATCCCAGCCACCCCTGAGTTTGCCCTAAATCCTGGACAGCCCCTTTAAGACTGTTTAGAGAGAGATATCTAGAACAGAGCGAGACATTTGCATGACTGGCACCAAATTTATCACAATGGCTGACGCTGGATGATAAATGCGCCATATTTTTAGACTGTCTAGTAAAACTTTACTTTTTAATGTTGGGTGGGGCTGTACACGTTGACACTAGTCACACGCTGGTTCCATTCCCCTAAACCTGTGTTACGGCTCCCTGCACAGTGGGAGGGACTGGAGCTTCTGCACATGGGCAAAGCCCAAGAGACCTTGCACCCTTTATTCTCAGAATTAGTTGGGTTACCATCATAATGGGATTTACATGTTAAAGTCAGCATACCTGTTAGACAGGATGGCAAAGGCAAACAACAGACCATATCAGCTGTGTAAGTTGTCATAGGAATAAATTTGCTGGCACATGACCGCCTAGAGACGCCTTCCTCTCCCAGCTATCACTGGTAGTCACAGACAGAGGACTCTCTAGGTCTGAATCTATACCCCTAGAGCAGGAGTAGGCAACCTTTGGCACTCCATCTGATGTAAAAATACAACTCCCAGGATACATACTTGCTCTGCTGTTCATGGAACTCCCATAGAAGTGAATGGAGCATATTGGGAGTTGTAGTTTCACAGCAGCTGGAGTGCCGAAGGTTGCTGACCCCTGCCCTAGAGTATCAAACATCATATATCATGTATCCAGACAAGCACCAACTTATCTCCCAGGCAACCAAAGGATTGGACATGTTGAAATCCAAATGACCAAGGTTAGGGTCAACTGAATCAAATGGTGTTTCAACCTTGAGAATCGGTGTCTTCGTTGTGGACTTTGACAATCAGAACCCGAGACTTAGAATTTTGGCAAGCAAATGAGACACTAAATGTTTTGTTGAAATTTCAGCAAATACACTCGTGGACAAAATTGTTGGTACCCCTCGTTTAATGAAAGAAAAACCCACAATGGTCACAGAAATTACTTGAATCTGACAAAAGTAATAATATATAACTACATGTTGACAAGCCACAAAGCTTCTGGGAGAATGTCCTATGGAAAGATGAGATAAAAATCGAAATTTTTGACAAGGCACATCAGCTCTATGTTCACAGACGGAAAAATGAAGCATATCTTGAAAAGAACACTGTCCCTACTGTGACACATGGAGGAGGCTCTGTTATGTTCTGGGGCTGCTTTTCTGCATCTGGCACAGGGTGACTTGAATCTGTGCAGGGCACAATGAAATCTCAAGATTATCAAGGGATTCTAGAGAGAAATGTGCTGCCCAGTGTCAGAAAGCTTGGTCTCAGTCGCAGGTCATGGGTCTTGCAACAGGATAATGACCCAAAGCACACAGCTAAAAACACCCAAGAATGGCTAAGAGAGAAACATTGGACTATTCTGAAGTGGCCTTCTATGAGCCCTGACCTAAATCCTATTGAGCATCTTTGGAAGGAGCTGAAACATGCCGCCTGGAAAAGGCACCCTTCAAACCCGAGACGACTGGAGCAGTTTGCTCATGAGGAGTGGCCAAAATACCTGCTGAGAGGTGCAGAAGTCTCATTGACAGTTACAGGAATCGTTTGATTGCAGGGATTGCCTCAAAAGGTTGTGCAACAGAATATTAAGTTAAGGGAACCATCATTTCTGCCCAGGCCTGTTTCATGAGTTTTCCTTTTTTTTTAAATTCTGTTGAAGCATGATTGGAAAGCAATGTCTGACTTTAATTTTTCACTTTCATAGAATTTTTATGTTATTACTTTTGTCAGATTCAAGTTATTTCTGTGACCATTGTGGATTTTTCTTTCATTAAACGAGGGGTACCAGCAATTTTGTCCACGTGTGTATATACAGTACAGACCAAAAGTTTGGACACACCTTCTCATTCCAATAGTTTTTTGTATTTTCATGACTATAAAAATTGTAGATTCACACTGAAGGCATCAAAACTATGAATTAACACATGTGGAATTATATACTTAACAAAAAAGTGTGAAACAACTGAAAATATGTCTTATATTCTAGGTTCTTCAAAGTAGCCACCTTTTGCTTTGATTACTGCTTTGCACACTCTTGGCATTCTCCTGATGAGCTTCAAGAGGTAGTCACCTGAAATGGTTTTCACTTCACAGGTGTGCCCTGTCAGGTTTAATAAGTGGGATTTCTTGCCTTACAAATGGGGTTGGGACCATCAGTTGTGTTGTTCAGAAGTCAGGTGGATACACAGCTGATAAGTCCCACTGAATGGAGTGTTAGAATTTGTATTATGGCAAGAAAACAGCAGCTAAGTAAAGAAAAACGAGTGTCCATCATTACTTTAAGAAATGAAGGTCAGTCAGTCTGAAAAATTGGGAAAACTTTGAAAGTGTCCCCAAGTGCAGTGGCCAAAACCATCAAGCGCTACAAAGAAACTGGCTCACATGAGGACCGCCCCAGGAAAGGAAGACCAAGAGTCACCTCTGCTGCGGAGGATAAGTTCATCCGAGTCACCAGCCTCAGAAATCGCAGGTTAACAGCAGCTCAGATTAGAGACCAGGTCAATGCCACACAGAGTTCTAGCAGCAGACACATCTCTACAACAACTGTTAAGAGGAGACTGTGTGCAGCAGGCCTTCATGGTAAAATAGCTGCTAGGAAACCACTGCTAGGGACAGGCAACAAGCAGAAGAGACTTGTTTGGGCTAAAGAACACAAGGAATGGACATTAGACCTGTGGAAATCTGTGCTTTGGTCTGATGAGTCCAAATTTGAGATCTTTGGTTCCAACCACCGTGTCTTTGTGCGACGCAGAAAAGGTGAACGAATGGACTCTACATGCCTGGTTCCCACCGTGAAGCATGGAGGAGGAGGTGTGATGGTGTGGGGGTGCTTTGCTGGTGACACTGTTGGGGATTTATTCAAAATTGAAGGAATACTGAACCAGCATGGTTACCACAGCATCTTGCAGCGGCATGCTATTCCATCCGGTTTGCGTTTAGTTGGACCATCATTTATTTTTCAACAGGACAATGACCCCAAACACCTCCAGACTGTGTAAGGGCTATTTGACCAAGAAGGAGAGTGATGGGGTGCTACGCCAGATGACCTGGCCTCCACAGTCACCAGACCTGAACCCAATCGAGATGGTTTGGGGTGAGCTGGACCGCAGAGTGAAGGCAAAAGGGACAAGTGCTAAGCATCTCTGGGAACTCCTTCAAGACTGTTGGAAGACCATTTCAGGTGACTACCTCTTGAAGCTCATCAAGAGAATGCCAAGAGTGTGCAAAGCAGTAATCAAAGCAAAAGGTGGCTACTTTGAAGAACCTAGAATATAAGACATATTTTCAGTTGTTTCACACTTTTTTGTTAAGTATATAATTCCACATGTGTTAATTCATAGTTTTGATGCCTTCAGTGTGAATCTACAATTTTTATAGTCATGAAAATACAGAAAACTCTTGGATTGAGAAGGTGTGTCCAAACTTTTTGTCTGTACTGTATTTTACTCCAGAAGTCAAAAAGTCTGAGTTTCGTTGTGCTCAAGAGTGAGTACATACGAAAACAGAGGTCTGGATTTGATGCAGTTGTCTACCCTTGGGTCATTGCCACGTGTGGCCAGATGTACCTGGCACAAGTAACAACAAGGAGTGAACAGGTTATTACTGTACTTAGTCTATTGATGGAGTGATACATTGACATTGTCCGTAACGTTTTGTGTGACTAAATGTGATACCGACTGATGAGCTCACTTATTGTACCGCGTGCAAATGAAAAAATAAATTCCTTTGGCATCCTGTAATAAAATCTGAAAGTGTAATTGATCTGATCTAGATTTTTTTTTTTTCATTAAGCCGTTCTAACGATTTCCTAATTAATGTTACAGATGGAGCTCCAAGCTGCTGCAGTATGGTACCTAAATAATACATCACATTTTGTGCCAATTTATAGAAGGGAACAGTCAAAGCCAATTTGAAGATATGGCAAAAATAATAAAAAAGTGAACATAAATACAATGTGGAGCTTTAGTCCTGTGTAATAGAATAGGCTACAAAATGATAAAAGTGCACGACGCTCCAATGACGCAAGGATTACATTGAGGTAGTAGGAGGGCTGGGTGATTAGGACCGAAATCAAAATCGCCATTATTCGGGCATTTTACCTTGATTACAATGAATGGTGATTATTTAGGCTACGCCCCTTTTTAAGTATGATGTGTTGGGTGAACCTTGTGAGATTGGGCCTCAGCGGTCACGTGGGTCATGCGAGGTTGTGATGCTTGTGCGTTTGCGTCATGATGCCACGGGACTGCTGAGGCTCAATCATAAACTTCAGCAGTCCCTGACATTAAACAGGAGGCTATAAGAGGCCTGAAGAGGACAAAGACTGGCACCGGAGCCCAGAAGAGGTGAGTAACACTTTTTTTCATGTTTGCTCACCTCCTACGGGCATCCGCTTATTATACTCTGAGCAGGTAAAAGCTTACAAATAGTGTAATAACTGAACCGAAATGACAGACGTGCACAAAATCGCATCGGTCATCCGGATTGACAGTCAGGTTATTTTTCAATCATAGCAGAGAGGGTTAAAGCGAACCTGTCATTTCAGGATAAACTGCTAGGTGTGTGTACATGAGGAGTAACACTATTTGGGCCATTATAGGACATTATTTAGCAGTTTTCCCCTCTGCATACTACACTTGGAATCTGCAGCACTCTCTGAGCTCATGGGTGGCAACTAGCCACCATACACTGCACACAGTAAGTACAGGAGAATCTGCTCAATTACTGTCCCTCAGAAACAGCCCCAGGAACATGCAGGGCATATATGGAGAAGTACTGAACTGAACTGATGTCAGTAAATTACTTTGGTTGTGACAGACTTCCATTCAGCTCCAGTATCAGACTAAGGCTACATGCAGAAGTCCGTGTACATTTGCCCAGACCGTGGTTAAATGGCACATGGATGACTCTGTGAGTCTGTGCATCCACAGACACATCCACTTCATCCAGTGAGCCCAGGCCAAAAACAGACAGAGTTAGGATCTGTTCTGAGTTTTACCCCAGGTTCACTGCTGCATACACGAGCCTGTGATAATACATGGGCAAGTTATGGGGCCATAGAGACAAATGGGTCAGTGTGCTAGCTGTGAAAAACACGGCTAGCACACTGACAAGGCACAAGGCCGTGTGCACAGAGCCTTACGCTGGGTTCACACCTGCGCTTGCACTAAGTTCAGGAATTCCGTTCCCCTCTCCGCATGAAAAATGCAGAGAGAAAATCTCTCAATGGGAGAGTTTTCTAGGTATGCTCTGTGACCTGTGCAGAAGTCATTGAGTAGAGAGGGGAGGAAATAAGATGTGAAATCACATATTGTGACTGGTGGATAGCTGTGATCTTCAGTGTGTTGTAAGTGAAGTGACTGCTGCAAAGAAATCTCCTACAGAAAACAGGAAGTGTCAGCCTACTATTTGGCTTTGTGGCCAGAGTCAGAACTGCACATTTGTTTTGTTTTGTTTTTTTAAATATAGATACCACCATAGAAAATTAAAAACATAAATTATAAAAACCTCATCAAAAATTGTTTAAAAATAACTTTAACAAAACTTGTTAATGTTAATTTCTAGTGAAAATTGAGTGGCAATGAGCATACTAAAAGGGAAATGAGACATCCAACTTAAAAAAAAATAAATAAAAAATCAGAATACCCCTTTAACTATAAAGCTTTGTGAGGGCAACATACAAAAGAGTCAGGACTGGTGTCCCATCAGCCAAAAAGAAACACAAATATAACATTTAGTGGCCTGTCAATACCCATGAAAAGGGGCAAGCACTGACAGGTAAATTATTATTATTTTTCCCCAAAAAACATTCCATCTAATGCTGTTTAAGAAACTAGCACGCACCACAGACAGATGTATAGAAAAACTGATCTAGATAAGTGACAAAATCAATCCACCTACAGGCCTGGAAGATGGAAAAAGGAAAGATTTTTAGATGTAAATACACTACAGATTGTATGTAGAGACCTTAAATAGGTTGTCAAGGCATTTTTTTTTTAGTGCCTGGACAAACGGGGAAGGTGAAAAAAAAAAAAAAAAAAATCACATTCACCTGTCCTCGATGCTCCAGTGTCCTCCCGGCGTGTTCCGGTCCTTCTAATCTGGCGGCTTCTCACTGGTCTCTTCCTGAGTTCCGCTGAAGCCGCTGATTGGCCTCAGCGGTCACGTGTGGCTGGGACTTCTGCCACAGGGTCAGCACGGGACCAAGAAGACCGGTCCGCACAGGGAAGCACCAGAGCACAATGCAAAGGTGAGCATGGATTTTTTTATTTTTCACTTCCCCCGACCTATTTAAAACTTAAACGGGTTGTCCATTTTTGTCTGGACAGCCCCTTTAAGCATACTCTCCAAATGGGTTTAGGACCAACCCTTTAGTACCTTAAAATAAAAAAAGCCATTTGTGGGATTATAGGTTATCCCTATTCGGTTTGAATGGTTGATAATACCATTCAGTTGCAATACCAGACACAGCCTATGGACAAGAGCGGTGCTGTTTCTTGGGGAAAAAAAAAACTGGCCAATTTTTGCAACCATACACAACTTCTTAAACCTTTTCTATAGAACATCTTGAATAGATTTTGTAAGTTTGTGTGAATGTATATATGGACTTATATTTAAAGGTGTTTTAGGGACTTACAGGGGTTTTCCAAGACTTATTAATTGTTGACCTATACTTTGCATAGATCATGTATTAAAGATCAACGGGGGTCCAACAATTGGGACCCCTGCGGATCAGCTGTTTAAAGCGGGAACAGCTCTCCCTGGCCACTTCACAGGCCATCTGACATCAAATTCATTGGTCACCTGGCCTGCTCGCAGCTCAGTCTTATTCAAGTAAATTGTCTGAGCTGTGAAACCAAGCACAGAGACTATATAATGTACCACACCGTTCCTGGTAAGTAGTGAAGAGGCCGCGGCACACACCCGGATACTAGGGCCACTTTAAACAGCTAATCGGTGGGGGACTGAGGTGTTGGACCCTCGCAGATCTTCAATGGATGACTTATACTAAAGGTTAGGTCATCATTTCATAAATCCAGAAAACTCCTTTAAATATTGATGTCCTAGCGTTAGGATAGTCCAGCAATGTTTGATTGGTGGGTGACCAAGCCCAGGACCCCTTGTGATGAGGAGGTTGTGCCATTCTTGAGACCTGTTATTGACACCAGTAGAGAGAGCAGTTCAACCATTTGGGCTGCTGTGCTTTATACTGCAGCTTAGTCCCAATTAAAGGGGTTGTCCCAAGAAAGCGAGAACGGGAAGACCTTTCTCGTGGGCATGACTGGTGGTGGATGGTGCTTCCATTCACTTCAATGGGAGTGAAAGAGTCAGCCGAAAGTAAAGAACTGAGCTATCTCTGGCACTCATATTCCATACAATGGATAGCGAAGTATGGCACTCAGCTATCTCTAATGCTCCCACTGAACTGAATGGGAGCACCATCTACCACAAGTCACATCCATATTCAGGCTGGCTGAACGTGCAGCGGAAGAAAGGTACTCCCGTTCTCGCTTAGTGGGATAACCCCTTTAAGTAAATGGGGTTGGGTTGCAGTACCATGCACGGTCACCCTCATACTGTATGTAGGGCACTGTGTAAACAATGAAGGGGCCAAGGGTATGTTATCAATGTTTAAAGAAATTTTCCAGAATAAATATTACATTGGACTTAAGAAAAGCCAATTATATATGATAAGCCGCGGCCCGATCCCGGGAACCCACATCGATCAGGAGAACAAAGGTGCGGCGGCTAATTGATTTATATACTGATTATTCATGTACGGTATGATACATGGTATGGCTTGTCCTGTACAAATTCCAGGAATTAGTAATATAGAAAATCAAGGATGTCTCAGTCAGACTGCAAGGAATGTTAAAGGTGAAAGAATTAAAATGAAAAAAAGACACGACAGCTCTTTCCAAAAACCATCAGCAGGAGCGAATATGCAAATAGAAGTGATGCGTGATTTTAAAGGTCACTGCCACGTCGGAGCTAAAGTGACCAAATGACAGTAAAGTAGCTGCTTGGAATAATTGTCTCACTAAGAAACAAAGTAACTGAGTGACGATGATGAGACACGCTCAACAAGCGCTCCCCTAATGTCAGCGGGAAGAATAATTAGGGCGAGAATTTCTTAAAAGCTTTGTCACTCAATTCAGAGGGCGTCTTAGCCCTTACAGATAGGAGCCAGCAGGTGAGGGTCAGCTGGGGAGCACAGACGCTTAGCGGTTCTTTAGACAGACCAAAAATAAAAACTATAGAAAAAAAAAAAACATTGTTCACGTCCAGCTTCATATCACAATGCAAAAAAAAAAAAAAAAACAGCTTCTATACCTCTCTCATGATGGATAAACTTAAAGGGAGTGATTAGTTTATATCTCAATTTTGTGCTGACAGACTCCCTTTAATGGGGTGTTTCAACTCGCTTTTTTATAACAACGAGAAGCTCCAAGGGGTTGTTCAGTTAAGGACACTTATCCCCTATCCACAGTGACAGATCACTAGGGGTCCGAACCCCAGCAATAAGGAGAATGGGGACCGAATGTCCCCCTAAAGCCTCCTTGTGAATGGAGCACCAGTGCTTGTGCATGAGCAGCGCTCCATTTATTTCTACAGGGCTACGGGAACTGCCAGAGAATGCAATCCTGGCAGCCCCATAGAAGTGAATGGAGTGCCAGTCACAAAAGGACACTGGCATTCTATTCACAAGACTTTTGGTCCCCCATTTTCCTCATTGTTGGGGGTCCAACAATTATACCCTAGCCTGTGGATAGGGGATAAGTGTCCTTAATGGCACAACCCCCTTTAAAATAACAAAGCATTCGGCAGGGGATCCAGTGCAGAGTCTCTATTTGGGTCCCCAGCCTTTCTGACTTTTGGCCCACAGAGGAGGTGTTCGGTGCACAACTTTGTATCACACAACCAAAATTTCAATTTATTGCTATGATGTTGTGTTGCAACTTGCAATGCAATGGGGCAGTTACACAACTCTGATCCTGTTGCAAGTCACATGCAATATTTTTCTTCATCGGAAGTTGCATGCAACTGTGACTTGTATGTGACACGTCTGTAACATGACTGTGATTTTACCTTCAAATCATGACACACATGAAAAAGGTGCACAACAATAAGTGGCGGAAAAGTCGCCCAATTGTTTCAGTTGTGCGACTTGCCTGCAACTTTTTATTGCAAGCCACATGTCGACTGTGTAGCTGTAGCCCTAAACTTCCATATTACTTAATCCCTGCCCCTCAGTCAGACCACGGTCACAGAATAAATCAGCAGGAGATTAAAGGGTTTTCCAACAAAAGGCATCCTCAGGATATGCCACGAATGTCAGATCGATACTGGTTCTACTACTAGGACCTGCACCTATCTCTAAAATGAACCCACAGCTTCCTTTCCAGCCAATTACCTAATGGCGACCTTGATGTTAAGCTACGGTCTGGCTTTATGGGAACAGGAATGGGAGTTACAGAAACAATGTAGAACAGTGAGATATATTGTTTCCGTAACTTCCATTCACTGCGGAGCGCAGAGCACAGCTGACAGTCTTCAGTGAGGTCATGGGGCACAGAGGTTTGGGGAGGGGGGCTCATTTTAGAGATAGGCATGTGTTCCAAACCCTTTTAATGCTAAGGCCCCACGTTGCAGAAATGCAGCTTTTTTTGCTGCAGATTTTGTTGCGGTTTTTTGACCCAAAGCCAGGAGTGGTATGAGCAAAAGGTAGAAGTATAAGATGCTTCCTATATATTCCCCATTCCTTTTGTTTGGCTCAAAAAAAGTAGCAAAATCTGCAACAAAAAAAGCTGCGTTTCCACAACATGGGGCCTCAGCCTAACCCAGTGTTATCTGTAAGATTTCTACAAGACTATAACATGCAGAAAATCCTGCAGACTGACAAACACTGGGGACAAGATTATCTCGCATTCACTTCTATCTTTCATTTCTTTTGGCGTCACAATCCTGCATGCATCACTTACAGGGGGAACATGGGACCTGTGACCCGCTACATTTTGCATAGAAATACCCAACTTTTTGTAAGGCAAACTGAGCTCCGGAGATGTAGAAGGCACAGGAGATGCAGAATCCATCCCCCTACGCATTCTCCAGCCAAAAAACAACATACTGCCACGTTTCAGTGATCCTTGTATGTAGTCCATACATATAATTGGCTGCGATTCATACATTTGTTTTCAGTCTATTACTCTAATTCAGTTTCCAATCTTTTTGGGAAGAATCCAAAAAAAATAAAAAATCTGTACTCAAACGTATCTGCAAAATCTGAGTGAAAGGATGCCACAGAACATATAAATCTCTTCTGCGCTCTTCACAAAACCTCAGCGATGTAACATGCCCTCTTATTCCCTGGTAACGGGAGCTCAATGACATTGGAAATTATGGGAAATGACAGAACAATGGTTGCCCGTGTATGCTAAATGGGGCGCCCGTGGTGAAATCTAAAATACAAAGGATGGGCTGATCTGTTGCATATTAGGGAAAGAAAAAAAGCCCAAGGCTTCAGCAAGTAATGATTTTTTTCTCTTCTTTACTGAGGGGGGGGGGAGGGATGTGCACAGTACAGGAGAAGTCTATGCAAGGTCAGACATTAGATTTACTCACCCCGGCTGCAAAGCCCAAACTTCCATCCAGTATGCGTCTCTGTAGGAAAAGACAAGGATAATATAAGTAAGGTGATGGGACAAAGAGCACTAGAACACAATCATAAGCCTTATACTTGGGCTACTCTGACGGATTCGCTGCCAGTTTAGGGTAAAGTCTGAGTCGGAAAAAGTTACCAACTCCGGATTCCAAATAAAATGAATTATTTATATTATTTATTTTATTATTATGCTTACTTATATAGCGCCAACATATTCCACAGCGCTTTACAGATATTGTCAGTCACTGTCCCATATAGGGCTCACAATCTACATTCCCTATCAGTATGTCTTAGTTTAATTGTATAATATTGTATAATTAATAGAATGGATAACTTGTTGCATATTTATCACTATATTTTTAATGAATTCAGACTGAGGCTCCATTGAAGACCCCGTCCTAGAAACCGCCAAAAAACGGTGGAGAGAAAAGTCCTGCACGGCAAGCAGGACCACTAAAACAGCTATTATAGTCAATGGGGTCCGCTGGTGTCCGTGTCTGTTTTAGCGGTCCAGCTCTCCGTCATTCGGGTCCACCATGAGACCAGAATGATGGAGAGCCCGATGCAAATGTGAACCCAACCTAAAAGTGAGTCATGTCGTCTGTAAAATGCATCAGAATATGTTGATGGTAGATAACCAAAAAAATAAAATAGAAATAAAAATAAAGTCGGACTTCCGCCTCATATTTTTTTCAGTTTCCACTGCGGCTTTTACTTGCTTATTAGGTTCAGATGGCTGAGCGGCGTGGGTCACACCACGGGTTCTGCAGCTGAAACGGTCACAGGAACCTGAGGCGAGATCGAAAAAAAGCGTCCTGCTTCGATCTCTGCATACCAGTGAAAACAATGTAAGGCAGATTCAGGGCAGAATTTGGCGCTGATTTTGAGATGGAATCTGCCTCAAAATCAGAGCTAAATTCTGTGATGTAAAAAGGCCCTAAGGTGCCCATGCATCTTCAAAAGCTGTCAGGAAAAACTCAGTCAATAGATATTCCTCCCAACTTATCTGAACATGCATGTGGGGAGAGGAGTAGCTGCAAAAAGATCTGTCTGCAAAAAGTTGCGGAAACGCAGCTTTTTTTTTGTTGCAGATTTTGTTGCGTTTTTTTGAGCCAAAGCGAAGAATGGAATGGCAAATATATAGGAAGTTCTTATACTACCTTTTGCACAATCCACTCCTGGCTTTGGCTCAAAAAAATGAAACAAAAAAAGCTGCGTTTCCGCAACGTGGGGCCTTAGCCTTAAAGTGGTTTTCCAGGACTTAGTAATTGATGGCCTATACTATAGGATAGGTCATCAGTTAAAGAGTAGCAGGGAAGTCAGACACCTAGGACACACACTTTCCACTTCACTGGTCACATGACACCTTATTTATCAGTTGCAATGGCTGTTTGCAGCTCAGACCCGTTCAAGTGAGCTGCGATACACTGTAAAATGTACGGCGCTGTTCTTGGTAAGTAGTTAAGAGGCGGCAGCGCTCACCCAAACACTGCAACCTCTTGAAACTGCCGATGGGCGGTAGTCACAGGTGTCAGACCCCTGCCGATCTTCAACTGATCAATCTCAGGGATAGGGAGAACCCATACACACAAGACATCTGGTCCTGTCGGATTTGGCTTTCTTTTCACAGTCACTTTCAAGACATCCCATGTTATATACTCATGACTTGCAAGCGACATGTACACTAAAGCACAACTTTTGAGCTTTTAATATACTCCCTCCAAAGAACTTGCATCCATTTATTAATGAAAACATTAGGGAAGACCCCCGGAGCTGATACAACTACAAACAAGCAGGACAGCTATTGATCTGGATTAGCTGAAAGCTATTCCTCCCTCCATACATGCATACTTAGACTAATCCATGGCCAAAAAACCTTGGAGATGTCTTGTCTTCCCTGAGAATTGAGAATGTTGAAATCCAACATGTCGGACCCTTCTTTTCCCCAATATGTGTCAAAGTTGGAGGGTTTGGCCAAGACTCATCTAATGTGCATTCTGCGTTATTGCAGAGAAGCCATAATAAAATTGCTTTATTTCCGCAAGGCCCCATTTACAGGGCCATATCTTTTGTCCATGTGCTATCCATTACTACAGATCCATAAAAACAGACAGCATATGCACACGTATGTTTTGTGCTGCAGGACTGAGCCATGATATAAGGAGCAGGTCCTATTCATGTCCGTTTTTGTGGCTCGGTCCA
Source organism: Leptodactylus fallax (assembly GCA_947044405.1). Lineage (NCBI taxonomy): Eukaryota > Metazoa > Chordata > Amphibia > Anura > Leptodactylidae > Leptodactylus > Leptodactylus fallax. Next base: position 1,437,917 of record CAMRHE010000159.1, on the reverse strand, counting down.
TGCCCAACAAGGACCACCCACTGTTTGTTCTGTTTTCCACTGACCCACACACAACTACGATCATAAGACTTTGAAGCCATCAAGTTATATTGTGCCAGCCAATTTTATACTGACCAGTGCAGGAAAGTTCTAGCCTAAATAGCCATCGATAGTCTGAAAAAACAGACACATTCAAAATAGCTTATAAAACCTAAAAATAAGGATTTAACCGCAACCTCCCGTCCTCCACAGAAACAAGACAGCGCTTTATACTGGCTACGCACCATCACACTGACACCCTAAGCCGCAAAATCAGACTTAGGACTTGGTTTGCACATTGTAAAGACTTTGGCAAAACCTCAAAATTGCAAAAACTGTAAAATATCCAAGTAAATCCTGCATTCATTGCAAACCTAATCCCCGTTCTCTATGCGGCAGCATCAGAAAGACAACCTAAATCTGGAACGTTCGATGCGGTAATATCAGTTCTGTACACCATTAGCATCATGGGGGTTAACAGCATGGACCCGTCGTACTACGGTTCAGAAGCTGGAGTGTCAGAAAGAGAATTAGTCACCGACGTCAAGTGGATTATTGTTCTGTCAGTAACTCTCTGCTCGGCCTTGTCACTTTCTATCAGAAGAATGTGGACTCCAGATCTCGGGAGACAAGCGGCATCTTCGGTGTAAGGCTAGCAGACAAGTCATCCTCCGAGTGATAGCCCCTTATCTATGGGTCTCTTGGTGGAAGTAGAATTTATTAATCCTGCTGACAGATGTGAGACTGACGGGAATAGTAAACCGCAACACCGCACCGCAGGTAGTTCTGAGAGTAGAAAACGTCTACACTACATTATTAGCCATCTCAGATGGGATCGCAAGTAGGTCTTCTTTATCCTTGGCATTGAAAGTAGAAAGCAAAGATAAGAAGATACAACATGTGTCTGTCACCGCCATGTAATAGCTGCAAACATGAGCAAGTGACTCATATATACAAAGACTCCCGAGACAGACAAGTCACTTTCAAGGAATCTTTAATTTTGTTCACAATCAGATCCATCTCAAACGCACAACATGAAGTACAAAAACGACAAAGTAAAGGAGGTAAGATCAGCTCACATGTAGCAACAAGGAATCTTATCTAGAGCATCAATAAAGTTTTGGTTATTGGGCGTCCATTGTCTAACACTGGAAACAGACGATAAATAATAGGTTCAGAATTAAGTAGGAATACATTTACCATGTCCTATTAGGGAATATGGATTAAGTTAGGGAGGGGACGATTGCTTGGAAACCCCTCCCAATCCCTTATCCAGCGTGAAGACCCACTGGAAAGGGAGTTTTCTGCTCTGGAGGACTCCCATTGAATGAAATCTAAGACACTAAGTGGTTTATATTGGTGATTTTTCAAAGGATAGGTTATCAATTTGTGATAGGTGGGGGGTCCAACACCCGGGACCCTTGCTGATCAGCTAGATGAACTGACCGCAGTGTTCAGGTGAGCACTCTGGCCTCTTCACTGAATACCAGCACAGCTCCTGTACAAATCATAGGGTCTGGGCTTGGTATTGTTGGTATTGCAGCTCAGCCCCATTCACTTGAATAAGACTGTCATTCCATTGATGCCATCAACACATGGAAGTGGTCGCAGACTGTTTAAACTGTTAATCTGTGGGGGTCCTGGGTGTCAGACCCTAGTGATCTCATACTGATAACCTAGGTTATCGATATGCAAGTCCCGGAAACCCCCCTTTAAAGTATAAATCCAGTTTGTTTTTTATTGAGGGGGAGGGTTTGGCTATTGTCTCAGGGGGGTGTTTGGAGAACATTTTTCGTTAACCTGTCTTCATATGACACAAGAACCAATGTTCTAGGTGGTATAAAACTGGAGATATGGCCAATTGAAGTGACCAGCCCCTCCTTTTGGCAAATGCTACATCTGAACATACTGCATGGAGTACAGGTATATGAGATTCTCCCTGGCAAAGCACTGCTAGAGGAAACTTTACAGCCTGTTTTCTATTACATGGAAGTTAGATAGGCACTTACCTTTTAACTATTATAACTATCATACAATATGCTATCACAAAGGTAGGCAACCTTGGGCACTCCAGCTTTTGGGGAACTACACGACCCAGACTACTTGCTCTCTTCTTCTTGAAGCTACCTATAGAAGTGAATGCAGCACGGTGGGAGTTGTAGTTCCATAGCAGCAGGAGTGCCAAAGGTTGCTGATCCCTGTACTATCATATAATACAATGGCTGCAGAATAGAAATACATCATTGGTTCTTTATGAGCAGTAAACAGCACACAGAATGCATATAGATATTATTATACCCAATGAGGCTCTAGAAACCTGGAGTATCCTTCAGTATTCCCATAGGAGCCTCTAAGCTGAATTTCCATATAATGCAATATTTGGGCTCACAATGCTCCTCATATAGGTTGTTAGGCCCAAGCGGCGTCAGGTTTCTATGAGAACAACAGATGCCGCCTCTCACTTCTATTTCTAGTGATGGATCGCTGTGACTTTAAAAAGAGTCATTCTGACCCCTAGGCAAAATGGACTGTAAGCCTGACTGGACAGAAATGTAGGGGATGCAGCAAAACATATCATAGTCTACAATGAAAGCCGGCGATGGCACAAACAACTTTCTCGGATCACAAACTATTGAGGTTAAACACAAGGTCAATACTAGGGAAGAAAGTATAATTTTAGCACGCCGCTCGAGGAATTAACTAGGTCAGAAGCAGGCGAGGAAATAAGCAAGGGAAAAATGCACAATATGCCGAGTACACAAAAGCTAAAGGAGTCTCCAGGTTTATTTCAATGCCTACAAAATTGTCTGTTTTTGGCTCTTTATCCAGCAATTGAGGTGCATATAAATGATAAAGCAAAACACTTTAACAATGTGCATATTTTTGTAAGGGATTTTCAGGGGGCCTTTAGTAGAAGCAAAAACATCATCTTTTTATAAAAATGCAAACAAGTGAGGGCGGAGCCTGATTTACTCGAGTTGGCTACAGAGAGCTGCAAGTGCTCCAAATCTCCCCTGGAATCGCCACCCAACACCGCCCCTTTAGCTGTGATTACCATGTTAAGCCACTGTCTGCGACACAGCTGTCTAAAAGCATATGTGGTAAATCAGGCTCCGCCCCCAGTGCACTTGCCGGCTGATTTGCATGTCCATTAAAAGATGGTTACTAATACTGATGGCTTATTTGACAGCCGAGATCCTTGGAGATCTGCTGTTCAGGGACAGCGCAGTTCTCAGTAATGTTTATATGTCGGGAGCCGAGCTGCTCACTTACCATACGATTTGTAGTGGTGGATTTTGGTACCGCAGCACTGGCCCATTGAAGTCTATGGGCAGCGCTGCAGTACCAAAACCCACCACCACAAATTGTACAGCTAGTGAGCGTCACGGATCCCAGCATGTAAACATTACCGGGAGCCAGGCTGTGCTTGAACAGCAGATCTGAGGGGGTCTCACCTACCAAATAGGCAATCAGTATTATAAAACTGCATAACCCCTTTTATGGGGTTTTCTGGCCCAAAATCGAGTTCTTATACTGATGACCCATTCACCTTAACCCCCACAAATCAACTGCTGTATAGTGGTGCTTCCGGGAAAATGCAGCACCGCTCCTGTTAGGAGTCGTTCACACTTCTGTTACTAGCGTTTGTTGTTAGCATTGATCAGAAAACGTTAACAACAGACACTAACAGGTCAAATATCCATTAAAAATCCCATTCGGATTTGTTATGCCAACTGCTTTCGTCAAATCCGTCACAGGTCCGTTATTTCGGTGGAAGCCCTAGCGTCATCACTGGGCTGTGATGAACGCCCCCCCGACAGTACAAGTTTGTCGGCTTTCTGGCGGTTATATAATACCGCACATCGATGAGGACGTGAAAGGTCTCTTTTAAGGGACTCTATCATAACGGTCTTCCAAACGTAGTGTGAACCTAGCCTTACCTGTACAGGAGCGGTACTGCACGTAATCCTTAATCACTAACAGCTTTTGGCACCCGGAGGCTGCTGCAACAACAGCTGATCCGTGTGAGGTCTGGGTATGGGACCCCCACAGATGACATTCTGATGACCTAATCTGTGGATAGATCATCAGTATGAAAACTCAATTTGGGGCTGGAAAACCCCTTTAAGTGGCCAATTCTTCAGGAAAACTTTCTGTATTAAGTACTACTCTGGTATATCCCATCTGGATTTCGTTAACCCCACTGTACCCCTTAAAATGGGCTGCTAAAAGTGAAAAGACTTCTGACATAGGAAGCAGCTCATGAGAGAAGAGCTTCATGTCGTGGACACAACACTAGCCAAGATTACGGCGGTATTTATAGATGTGCAGAGAAATGTTTCAGGTATGTAGGATTTACATCTCAGCCGTGTCGAGCACATGAATTGCTGCTTTATAAATAGAAGATAATAATACTAATTTGATCCTGCAGACGGCAGGTAGCCAATCAATGCGATTACGTCGACGGAAATGAGGACTTGCAATTGAGGTAAAAGCCGGCAGCAGCAAACTAACTGGGAATTGAGTGGGGATAATCTGGTCATTGACATCTACGCATACTGACTTTGATTCCTGTTCAAGAGTCAATGAAAGCATACAAAAAAAAAAAAAAAATCCAACATGAAAATATATCAAAAGCACGCTACAGATAAAAAATCATTTACAGGAAAAAAAATTTAAAAAAGCTAAATTACCTACAATTTCTTAAATGAATTATTAACATATTGCTTTCTGTATCCTAAAATATCTTCAGGAATTTTCATAGCAGTAGTCCACGTGTGGTTCTGATGTTAGCGGCAGATCTCCATCACAACGCCAATTAATCTGCCCTGTTGGAAACTCCATCGCAGAGTCCGCCAAAAATCTGCGGAGGAAAAAGGACTTTTCCTCCACTACCTCAGCTTAAAAACAGACACCCAATGGACCCCATTATTGTCAAAGATGTCCGCTGGGCTCTCTATGTAACCGCTATTTTAGCAGTCCATCATTCGGATCCGAATGATGGAGAGTCAATGCTAGTGTGAACCTTGTGTTAGTAAGTTTGCTGATATGGTGCAGTGAAAACACCGCCCAAAGTTAATATTCCCCCGCACAACCCCTTTAAATTACTGCACTGAGCTGTTCCTCTTGTTATTCTGTTCTGAAAAGCATGACAAATAGGCGCTACCATCCTCTTTGTCAATAGGGTGAGTCCCTGCACACTTTCCACACATACTGAACCAGCCCCTTAAGGCAGTGTGTGACAGAAAACATAAAATGACGTTAAAGCCTCCAACGTTAACTCACCTGTCCAGTTGAGAAGACAAACACCAAGGCAGATCCAGCTGCTGTAAGGCCCCATGTGAACAGGGTCCCTAAAAGGGACTGTGTTACTGGACTGTATCCTTCAATCATTCTCAGAGCCCTGAAAAATATTTTCAGATTTATTATTGAGCAGCAATTAATGGTGGTCACATAGGTTGTTATAAATATATATATATATATATATATATATATATATATATATATATACAGTGCCTTGCGAAAGTATTCGGCCCCCTTCAACTTTTCAACCTTTTGCCACATTTCAGGCTTCAAACATAAGGATATAAAATTTTAATTTTTTGGTGAAGAATCAACAACAAGTGGGACACAATCGTGCAGTGGAACGAAATTTATTGGATATTTTAAACTTTTGTAAAAAATAAAAAACTGAAAAGTGGGGTGTGCCAAATTATTCGGCCCCTCTCAAAGTTAATACTTTGTAGCGCCACCTTTTGCTGCGATTACAGCTGCAAGTCGCTTGGGGTATGTCTCTATCAGTTTTGCACATTGAGAGACTGAAATTCTTGCCCATTCTTCCTTGGAAAACAGCTGGAGCTCAGTGAGGTTGGATGGAGAGCGTTTGTGAACAGCAGTTTTCAGCTCTTTCCACAGATTCTCGATTGGATTCAGGTCTGGACCTTGACTTGGCCATTCTAACACCTGGATACGTTTATTTGTGAACCATTCCATTGAAGATTTTGCTTTATGTTTGGGATCATTGTCTTGTTGGAAGATAAATCTCCGTCCCAGTCTCAGGTCTTTTGCAGACTCCAACAGGTTTTCTTCCAGAATGGTCCTGTATTTGGCTCCATCCATCTTCCCATCAATTTTAACCATCTTCCCTGCTGAAGAAAAGCAGGCCCAAACCATGATGCTGCCACCACCATGTGTGACAGTGGGGATGGTGTGTTCAGGGTGATGAGCTGTGTTGCTTTTACGCCAAACATATCGTTTTGCATTGTGGCCAAAAAGTTGGATTTTGGTTTCATCTGACCAGAGCACCTTCTTCCACATGTTTGGTGTGTCTCCCAGGTGGCTTGTGGCAAACTTTAAAGGAGACTTTTTATGAATATCTTTGAGAAATGGCTTTCTTCTTGCCACTCTTCCATAAAGGCCAGATTTGTGCAGTGTACGACTGATTGTTGTCCTATGGACAGACTCTCCCACCTCAGCTGTAGATCTCTGCAGTTCATCCAGAGTGATCATGGGCCTCTTGGCTGCATCTCTGATCAGTCTTCTCCTTGTTTGAGATGAAAGTTTAGAGGGACGGCCGGGTCTTGGTAGATTTGCAGTGGTCTGATACTCCTTCATTCAATATGATCGCTTGCACAGTGCTCCTTGGGATGTTTAAAGTTTGGGAAATCTTTTTGTATCCAAATCTGGCTTTAAACTTCTCCACAACAGTATCACGGACCTGCGTGGTGTGTTCCTTGGTCTTCATGATGCCCTCTGCGCTTTAAACAGAACCCTGAGACTATCACAGAGCAGGTGCATTTATACGGAGACTTGATGACACACAGGTGGATTATATTTATCATCATCAGTCATTTAGGACAACATTGGATCATTCAGAGATCCTCACTGAACTTCTGGAGTGAGTTTGCGGCACTGAAAGTAAAGGGGCCGAATAATATTGCACGCCCCACTTTTCAGTTTTTTATTTTTTACAAAAGTTTAAAATAACCAATAAATTTTGTTCCACTTCACGATTGTGTCCCACTTGTTGTTGATTCTTCACCAAAAAATTTAAATTTTATATCCTTGAAATTAAATTTTATATGTTTGAAGCCTGAAATGTGGCAAAAAGTTGAAAAGTTCAAGGGGGCCGAATACTTTCGAAAGGCACTGTATCTATACTACCGTTCAAAAGTTTAGGGTCACTTAGAAATTTCCTTATTTTTGAAAGAAAAGCACAGTTTTTTTCAATGAAGATAACATTAAATGAATCAGAAATACACTCTATACATTGTTAATGTGGTAAATGACTATTCTAGCTGCAAACGTCTGGTTTTTAATGCAATATCTACATAGGTGTATAGAGGCCATTTCCAGCAACCATCACTCCAGTGTTCTAATGGTACTTTGTGTTTGCTAACTGTATAAGAAGGCTAATGGATGTTTAGAAAACCCTTGTACAAGTATGTTAGCACAGCTGAAAACAGTTTTGCTGGTTAGAGAAGCTATAAAACTGACCTTCCTTTCAGCTAGTTGAGAATCTGGAGCATTACATTTGTTGGTTCGATTAAAAATGGCCAGAAAAAAAGAACTTTCATGTGAAACTCGACAGTCTATTCTTGTTCTTAGAAATGAAGGCTATTCCATGCGAGAAATTGCCAAGAAACTGAAGATTTCCTACAACGGTGTGTACTACTCCCTTCAGAGGACAGCACAAACAGGCTCTAACCAGAGTAGAAAGAGAAGCAGGAGGCCCCACTGCACAACTGAGCAACAAGACAAGTACATTAGAGTCTCTAGTTTGAGAAATCGACGCCTCACAGGTCCTCATCTGGCAGTTTCATTAAATAGTACCCGCAAAACGCCAGTGTCAACGTCTACAGTGAAGAGGCGACTCAGGGATGCTGGCATTCAGGGCAGCGTGGCCAAGAAAAAGCCATATCTGAGACTGGCTAATAAAAGGAAAAGATTAATATGGGCAAAAGAACACAGACATTGGACAGAGGAAGACTGGAAAAAAGTGTTATGGACGGACAAATCGAAGTTTGAGGTGTTTGGATCGCACAGAAGAACATTTGTGAGACGCAGAACAACCGAAAAGATGCTGGAAGAGTGCCTGACGCCATCTGTCAAGCATGGTGGAGGTAATGTGATGGTCTGGGGTTGCTTTGGTGTTGGTAAAGTGGGAGATTTGTACAAGGTAAGAGATTTTGAATAAGGAAGGCTATCACTCCATTTTTCAACGCCATACCATACCCTGTGGACAGCGCTTGATTGGAGCCAATTTCATCCTACAACAGGACAATGACCCAAAGCACATCTCCAAATTATGCAGGAACTACTTAGGGAAGAAGCAGGCAGCTGGTATTCTATCTGTAATGGAGTGGCCAGCGCAGTCACCAGATCTCAACCCCATTGAGCTGTTGTGGGAGCAGCTTGACCGTATGGTACGCAAAAAGTGCCCATCAAGCCAATCCAACTTGTGGGAGGGGCTTCTGGAAGCATGGCGGGAAATGTCTCCAGATTACCTCAGCAAATTAACAGCTAGAATGCCAAAGGTCTGCAATGCTTGAATTGCTGCAAATGGAGCATTCTGTGACGAAAGCAAAGTTTGAAGGAGAAAATTATTATTTCAAATAAAAATCATTATTTCTAACCTTGTCACTGTCTTGACTATATTTTCTATTCATTTTGCAATTCATTTGATAAATAAAACTGTGAGTTTTCATGGAAAACACAAAATTGTCTGGGTGACCCCAAACTTTTGAACGGTAGTATATATATATATATATATATATATATATATATATATATATGTGTGTATTACATTTATACTATATATACATACACACACACACACACGTGGACAAAATTGTTGGTAATCCTCGTTTAATGAAAAAAAAAACCCACAGAAATAACTTGAATCTGACAAAACTGGAATTTGCCAAACTACATGTTGACAAGCCACAAAGCTTCTGGGAGAATGTCCTATGGACAGATGAGACAAAAATTGAAATTTTTGGCAAGGCACATCAGCTCTATGTTCACAGACGGAAAAATGAAGCATATCTTGAAAAGAACACTGTCCCTACTGTGAGACATGGAGGAGGCTCTGTTATGTTCTGGGGCTGCTTTGCTGCATCTGGCACAGGGTGTCTTGAATCTGTGCAGGGTACAATGAAATCTCAAGATTATCAAGGGATTCTAGAGAGAAATGTGCTGCCCAGTGTCAGAAAGCTTGGTCTCAGTCGCAGGTCATGGGTCTTGCAACAGGATAATGACCCAAAACACACAGCTAAAAACACCCAAGAATGGCTAAGAGGAAATCATTGGACTATTCTGAAGTGTCTTTCTACGAGCCCTGACCTAAATCCTATTGAGCATAGGAGCTGAAACATGCCGTCTGGAAAAGGCACCCTTCAAACCCGAGACAACTGGAGCAGTTTGCTCATGAGGAGTGGCCAAAATCCCTGCTGAGAGGTGCAGAAGTCTCATTAACAGTTACAGGAATCGTTTGATTGCAGGGATTGCCTCAAAAGGTTGTGCAACAAAATATTAAGTTAAGGGAACCATCATTTCTGTCCAGGCCTGTTTCATGAGTTTTCTTTTTTTAAAAATTCTGTTGAAGCCTGGTTGGAAAGCAATGTCTGACTTTCATTTGTTCATTTTCATAGAATTTTTATATATTATTACTTTTGTCAGATTCAAGTTATTTCTGTGATCATTGTGGGTTTTTCTTTCATTAAACGAGGGGTACCAACAATTTTGTCCACGTGTGTATATATATGCATGGAATGATAGATAGATAGATAGATAGATAGATAGATATTAAACAGCAGATAATCGATAACATAGATATATATATAATATATATGTATATATAATGTACATACATACACACACACATTCTATTTTACAGTAATACTATCAGGCTGAAGATCTCAAGAGAATTTCAACTGTGTCGTTCCTCATAGAGAGGTCAGACACCCCGAACGTAGGTCCCTCATGTCACAAAAGCCAGGACTAGAGTCCCCACTGAGTGTCATAATGTCACCACAGGAACACGTCCCCTCGGTCTATATTGTCGACAAACCATCTCCAGTTGAGGTGTCTGCTGCTTTAGACACTGCATGTAGCGTCCTGGACCACTTCACATCATCCCCTGGTTATTTATTACTAAGTCTCCATAGGGGTCTGCACAACGTAAGGAGTACTGGATTTTCCATGACATTCGGAAGAAATTTCAGACATATTCCTGACGCTGTACTTAGACTGTTCGGAAACCTTTCACTTATTTTTAAACAAGGCGCTCAGAGATGAATGTAGACAGATTAATAAGAGATAGCGATGGAACAGGGAGCTGGAGCCGATGCAGAATTTACTGAGTATTTCCCATCTGTAACATTGCAAGGAAAAAAAAAAAGTGCAAAGAGAATTGCAAAAACTTAGCTGGAGGATTTCTGTGGCTGCTCAATTATGTGTGGATTTACCTTTTATACGCTTGGTCTGTACTGACTGACTTATTATAAAGAGCTTTGTAGGACCATTACCTGGGACTCCAGGGTGTGCAAACCTTAAAGGGTTTTTTCCATGTTGGCAATTTATAGCAGAGACTGGACTAACTGGCCACAAGTCCCGACTTGCGGAAATAGGTGAGCGTCGCTGCTCTACCCTGTTTCCATAACTCCCATAAAGCTAAAAAGGAGCTATGGAAACAACATAGCACTGCTGATTTACACTGTACCTATAGATCTGCAGTTAAATGCGCTATGATGTTTCCATAACTTCCACTGACCTCTATGGGAGTTATGGAAACAGGGTAGAGCAGCGGCACTCCGCCTGGGTTCACATCTGCGTCGGAGTCTCTTCTGCAGTGTCTGTAAGAAATTGTTGGACGAAAAAGTGCTGCAAGCCCGGCTTTATCATCCAGCAACAGATCCTTATTTAGTTAATGGGGTCCCTCAGGCTCCATTTCAGTCCTCCGACAGACCAGAAGAAAAGAATCCCAGATGCAGGTGTGTACTTTCCAAAAGTTCTGCCCTGGTGGTCCAAACATTCAGCCAGTTATTCCCATCTCGACCACGGCCTGCAAAGATGGGAATAACCCTTTAATGCTAGGTTCGCACGGAGGAATTTGGAGAGTAATTTGAGGAGGTATTCCGTCTGAAATTCCTCTTCAAATACCGGCGGCTCTGTGGAACCGCCCCAAAATCAGCTCCCAATTCCTCCGTGTGAGACCCCCTAAGATGGATGAAAAATAGCCTCATTTAGGGTCTGTTTTATGCCTACAACACCCAATTCAAGTGTGACTCTACTGAACTGCGAAAGTGTTCAGATACCGCGTATTGCAGCCACCGAAAATGTGGCCATTATTAAAGAGGTCCCAAATGGGTTGTGAAAACTTTGGGTACTATACTTTTCTTCCAGGGCCATTGTAGTATAACCTACACAGCATGCAGTTAAAGGGGTTCTATGGCCCCAAATTGGACCTATCCACAGAATAGGTCATCAGTATGTGATCTGTGGGGGTCCGACTTCTGGACCCCACACAGATCAGCTGTTCCGGCAGCCACCATGTGCCATAATCTGCTAGTGGATGGGGAGTATGCACAGAATCACTCTTATTCAAGCAATAGGTGTGGCACAACAGCCCCTTCCACTGTATAGTGGTGGTTCCAGGGAACTGCAGGGCCGATACTATTATTTGAATAGGAGCAGTGCTGACGTGCACCCCTTCCACATGGAGGCTAACAAAACAGCTGATCTGTGTAGGGTCTGGGTGTTGGACCCCTACAGGTCACATACTGAAGACCTATGCCAGGGATGTCTAACCTTTTAAACTCAGTGTGTCAAAATTCATAAAAAACCTAGCTTAACATGGGTGACGTGTCACATCTACAAATTTCCATAATTTTGTGATATTTGTAGCTCTATTTTAAAAAAAACTAATATTTTTAATATATGTATATTATTATATGTATTTCTGACCCATCACATGGTATATGAGCCCCTTTTTCTGGCCCATCACACAGTATATGACCCCCTTTTTCTGGCCCATCACACAGTATATGACCCCCTTTTTCTGGCCCATCACAGGGTATATGACCCCCTTTTTCTGACCCATCACACGGTATATGACCCCCCTTTTCTGACCCATCACATGGTATATGACCCCCTTTTTCTGACCCATCACATGGTATATGACCCCCTTTTTCTGACCCATCACACGGTATATGACCCCCTTTTTCTGACCCATCACATGGTATATGACCCCCTTTTTCTGACCCATCACACGGTATATGAGCCCCTATTTCTGGCCAATCACATGGTATATGACCTTTTTTTTATCCCTCCCACATGGTATATGACCCCTTTTTTTTTTGCCCCCACACACAGTATATGACCCCTTTCTTATGCCACCCCCCACAATATGTGACCCCTTTTTTACCCACCCCACACAGTATCTGACCCCCTTTTATACCCCCCACACAGTATAGGACACCTTTTTTTTTAAAGTTTACCCGTAGTATATGACCCCCCTTTAAACCCCTCCAACCCCCACAGAGTAGCGGGCAATAATATTTACTCACCTGTCCATGCTCCTGTCCTGGCCATCCTCCGCTGCCGCTTCCAGGGTTCGCTGTAGCTGAAGCTGAAGAACGCCAGTGTTCTTTATCGTTGTAAAGCGGAGGGTGGCCAGGTCAGGAGCGTGGACAGGCGAGTATAAATTATTGGCGGTTGTGTATTGCAATAACACAATAAGTAGCAGCCGATGTGTGTCACCCAAAATGTCTTGGCATGTCACAGGTTCGCCATCACTGCCCTATGCTGTGGATAGGTCAACAGTATGATAAATCAATTTGTGTCTGGAAAACCTCTTTAACCCTCTCTCTGTCTGGGAAAAGTGATCCAACAGGATTTTCCACCTACATTTCATTGTGCAGCTGTTTACATTCATAGGTTACCGATACGGAGCAGGATCTAGACACAAGTACACGGATGAGGAAGCGTTGGTACAATCAGACCTGTTGCCAAGACACAAATCCTAATCTACTGAACGCCAGACCTGAAACGTAGAGTCGAAAGCGATAAAACACAAGCTAATCCAACTATTCATCAACACGTTACGACACTAGCGAGAGAGCGCACCGCGCTGAGAATGAGACTTGTTAATATATTGATGGAAAGCTTTGCTGGGTGCAAAGTAGATGCAATCCTGCATATAATAGAGGAAAATACAGAAGCCCCCGGATTAGAGGAGGATATAGATATGTGTACAAATCTGGAGATTAAAGACTTGTACTCAGGATTTCCAATTACACATCAGATGACAGATTCATTTTCGAAGTGCAATGTACAAATAAGTTGCATCTCCTCAAATTCACATACGTCCCTTCACCTGTATTGTGCCGGTAAAATAAAGAGATGTTACTGTCAGGCAAGACTATGGCTATATATTAGTTAAATAAGGGGTAGTTCAGATGGATTTAGGGGCTCCGAATCACAGAGATCTGGAGAAATCTCTGCACGATAAACTCAAACACTCACCTCTTGGGAGAGATCCCACCACATAGGTTCATTTCTTGATGGTGTTAATAACTTGTCTTAAAGGGTTTTACGAAGCATTAAATATTGTTGAGCTATCAATGATCAATCTATGATCGGTGGGGTTACCCGACACCCCCACAGACCAGCTGCTCCAAGTGGTAGCGACGCTTAAGTGAGCGCTGCTCTACTTCCCGTGACAGTGACATCACATTCATTAATCATGTGGCCTGTTTGCAGCTCAGCCCCATTCAACGGACCCCATGGTCAGATCGGGCACTGTTCATGTCCGCCATTTTTGTGGTCTGTTTGTTCTCCCGACCCAGACTAAACGTAGCACATTCTCTGCCTCCATATTTGCTGTTTCAGTAACTAAATATGTGTCTCCAAAAGCAACCCTAATCCACCTGGTTTGATGTAAACATGGGGGGGCCTAATACTAAAAATCACAGGAGATGGCGTCAACACTAGAGCCAAATCAGCGCCACCTACTGAATCCACGCCAGGCTATTGAGAACCTACTTTTAACCACTCCATTCTAGGATCTACTCAGTTTTTACTGTCCAGGAGCCTCCGAGATACCCGAAATTTTATAACTGTATAAGGCATTTCTGCAATCTGTTCTGCCGCCACTCATGCCCACACTGGATAGAAGCAAATTCTCTGAAAACCTCAGAGCGGGGGGTTCATTTGCTTCTGTCAAAAGTGCAAAACTGGCAGAAGGTTTCAAGTCATTTCCAAATATTGGCTACAATGACTGCATAATTCGGAGTCGACTTTACTTTCCTGTTGATATTTATAACTATAAGCCGTGGAAATAATTGCCTTATTTAAGAGAACGCTCTATTATAGCAATTCCTTTTGACAAAATGAGCCGCGTCTTGTCTAAACAATCACCAGAAAGACAACAGAAGCGGAGCATGGACGGGTATAAATAGCAAGAGCAAAGCTGACGAAGGAATCTGTCGTTTTCTGCACAAAGCTGCGTAAAACTAGGTTGCGGAGAGGAAAAACAGCTTCTTGTCGTGGCTTTATACACGCATACAGAAATACAGGGCTGCAAAGTTGTTTTAATCTGCAAACTGGTAGAAAAGCCTCATGATTTAGCAAGCGGACAGATGCTATCGAAATCCCCGCGGCTATGGCTCTCTACTCATTGCAGGTTTCATAGAAAAAAGGAGATAAAACAAAGGAAAAAAAAAAAATCATAGCGCAAAAAAAAATAAAAAGCATAAAGGAAACTATGGCTGGGATGCATAAGCTGAAATGGGGCTAGAAACAGATTAGAAGAGATGTGATACCTTGCAAGTGGAGGTGGAATTTTTTTGGGTGTTCTCGGGAAATTGGTACAGTGACTCCCCAGCTGGAGCTCCACAGGGGCCACACTGCTCTAATTAGCATTAATGAAGTTTAGGTCATCAATATGTGATCGAAGGGTAGTCCGATAGCCGGGACAGAATTCAGGTGAATGCTCACTGAATACTGAGCATATCAGCATACATTACATAAGGGCTGTGTTTGGTATTGCAGCTCAGTCCCCGATGACGTGGTGATGTTGTCAGGACAGAGAAGAGGCCACAGCCTCCTCGAATAGCTGATCTGTGGGGGTTCTAGGTGCTGGATCATATATTGATGATCTATCCAAAGGAAAGGTCATCAGTATGCGAGTCCTGGAAAAATCCCTTTAATTGGTGCAGCGATCTTGGTGTCATATGAAAGCTGAGATACCACAACCAATGTTCTATGTTCTAAAATGCCCAAAATATAGATGTTTGAACTGCCCACAACCTAAGCATCCCTGTACATAAGGCCGGCAACCTCTACTCCTCTTACAAGAAGCGTACGGATTTCAGCTAGCAATAAAGAGGGACACAAAGTGCAATTTAGAGCAGAAGTTCATGTAAAGAAGCCAAAATCTGTTAATAAAGTAGATTACAATATTTATTAATGTCACACACGCTGCCGAAAAACTAAAAGGTTCAAAGGTTTACTTTTACTTGAAAGGGGTCTTTAAAGCTTATACAGTAAATAGGTCATCACTGAAGGATTTCCCCAGGACCTCCAACGATCAGCTGCTTCAGTCGGGAACTACAGCCTCTTCACTGAATACCAGGCACAGTTCCGGACATTGTATAGTGGTCATGCTTGTTTTGCCATGCTTGTTTTTGCAGATCATCCCCATTCACTTCAATGGGGCTGAGCCGCAAACAAGCCATGTGATAAATGAACGTGGCCTGTAAAGCTAAAATGGTGCCCATGGAAAGCCACTGTCTCTTCAAACAGCTGATCCCTGGGGGTCCCGGTTATCAGACCCCAGTGATCCAGCACTTCATTAAAAGTCCGTCATTTTATTAGTAAGCCATTGAAATCCATACACAGAAGCAGACAAGCAAAACATATAAAATCTATGCAGTGCACCCCTGGGAGCACTGGCTGATGCGTTTCCTAATGTTACTATAAGGCTCCAGCCACACGACCAGGTGTGCCCCATCCAATGCTCCTCCAATGGTAATACAGCAGGTTTTATCCTGCTTCGTGTCACTGCAGCAGAACAGATTGGAAACCCCATTAGAGGCAAGTACATCATGGAATGCACTCGGATGCACACTTGGATGTCATTCAGAGTATCATCAGAGTACATTCTGCTGCAAACTTGGCCCTGCATTGGATGCACACTTGGTCACGTGCATGGGGTCTAATAGGGTGCTGACTGTTTTAGGGTTTGTTCACATCACGGATTCCACGGCCTCATAGACGATAATAGATCTATTTGCACAGGTGTGAACGATCCGAGAAAAAAAAAAGGAACTTGCTGATTTCACAGATCCCTCAATAGACTCCTGTCTATGAAAACAGATTACCATTGGGTGCACACTCGGCCATGTAAAGGTAGTCTAGCTTTGCCATACAACATATCTTGAGGTTGCTAAGACAAGCAAATTTCCTCTCTTTCTCCAACCTTCATGATGACTTGTCCGCAGTAACGTTGCACCTATTGCATTTATGGTTTCTTCCCATCAACTGTAATGGGGAAAAGTTTCAGGAAGACTTTATGAAACTAAATATCTGCAATAAAAAAGGCTACATGATAAAAGAGAGCGAAGTGACATTAATGCCGAGCACATCATCCCCTATTATAAAGAGCTGTAATTAAGCGGCAGCTAATAAATCCAGCGCAGAAGTCACAATGCCGCCTGACTCCAGTCACACACCAAGCACGAAAGCTCATAAGAGCCGTAATTACGGGGCCGTCACTTGCAGATTATGAGTGCTGGGGCCACCGATGGCAATCCCCTAAAGAGCGAACACTCCATATTCCCAGTCACAATACACAGTACCGCTTACACAGCGCTCATTCCTTTGCAGTATGCCTTACCGCCAGATCGGTCTTATGTGAACAATAATTTACCGCTTCTCTAAGGTATCTAAAGCGTTCTAAACAAAAAGTGTAATTCTCTAAGCACCAACACACAGCAAAGCTTTTAGCGCAAGCGATGCTTTTATAAGCCATTTGGATTTTGGTATAATAAACATAAGAAAAATCTAAAGAAATTGAAGTTCGGCTTCAATTTGTGACTATTCGGCTAGGGCCACACGACGAATTTAGCAGCGACTCCTTTGCACAGGTTGCCGTTGCACAGGTCGCGGGTGCCGCGACTGTTGCAAAAAAGTTGCAGCATCCTCGGGGTCGCAGTGCAAAGGACTTGCAGGGCAACACAACGATCTTTGGTTGCGCAATGTGAGTTGCGGCTAAATTCGCCGTGTGGCTCTAGTCTTACTGCGTGCTTAGGATGGGGAGGGTGAGAGCGAACCTGCTGTTATCACAAGTACAGGGTGGACCGCTGTGGCTACTGGGGGGAGCAGGGGTCTGCTGTGCCTGACGAAAAAAACAGGGGCCTGCTTTGCTAACAGCGAAGTTAGAAAGGACAGTGCAGTGGGGGTCCGAAACCGAGAGATACTCAGAGAATGGAACAGAAAGCAGACAGCGCTGTTCTCAGTGTAGTGGCCAGACCAGGTACTGCAGATCAGCTCCTTTTTATTTAAATGGGAGCTAAACTACACTACATGGAGAACAGCGCTGAGAACAGTTAACTGATGGGGAATCCGGGTGTCGGACACCCCCACAAACCTCATACTAGCGACTTTAGCATCAATATTCTTAGTCTGGAAAACCCCTTTAAGGGGGAAGCAATGATGTGACTACCAAGGTGAACTAACTGATAGGGTAAGGGGTCAAACTTAAATGGGTTTTCCATGACTTAAATACTGATAACCTATCCTTAGGGTAGTTCATTAATATCAGATTGGTGGGGGTCCGACTCCCAGCACCCCCTCCAAACAGCTGTTTGAAGTGGCCACAGTGCTCTGCAGCCTCTTCACCACCTACAAAGCACAGCGCCAAGTGGCTGTGATTGGTATTGCAGCTCAGCCCCAACCAGGTCATGTTACGAACTAATGTGACATCACATGTCTGTGAAGCAGAAGCAAGCCACCGCCCAGAAAATAGTCCCAGAAAACCCCTTTAATTCAACCACAATCAGTGTTACTCGAGGCATCAACAACATTACAATCCAGTATCCAGAAATTACAGACAATCCCAAGTAGCGGTCATAGGTCAATGCCAGACCCGACGTTTATGGCCTCTCAGTGACACATTAAACGATCACACTCTATCAATATGCTATAATTTCCCATAGAGGACAAGTAAACAGATACAAATAGATAAATAATAATAAATATATATATATATATTATATATATATATATAAAAATAAAATCTAATAATCTATAATATTATATACATTGCAGCATTCACGTGTCTCCTATGCAAAGAAAATGGACATCAAGAGAAGTGGAGAAGAGGCAGGGACAGGGCTGGAATCCTGGGGGAAAGGTAAGTAATATTTTTTTGTTATTTTGGGCCATTTCGTTTTACATGGGTTTTCCACATTGCGGGGGTGCTGTGCCCCTAACCCATTCGATGTGAGAGGAATTCCTGTATTATAGAAGGAAAATTTCCAAAATTTTCTTATATGATTTTTGGATGAGTTTTTCAGTCTTCCACATCTCTGCTTGCTGCGGATCCTTTGCTGTCCACAGAATGGCCATGTGATGATTTACGCGATCCAAGTGTTTATTTACATGTCAGCGAGAGCGCCACCGCTGTAGAATAATAGTAGCGCTACAGAAAGGCTCCATCCAGTGCTAACCTAGGGGC
This sequence comes from Leptodactylus fallax, assembly GCA_947044405.1. Lineage (NCBI taxonomy): Eukaryota > Metazoa > Chordata > Amphibia > Anura > Leptodactylidae > Leptodactylus > Leptodactylus fallax. Next base: position 1,419,157 of record CAMRHE010000159.1, on the reverse strand, counting down.
TTAACCCCTTCATGAACAGGTCTGAAGGGGCTTTCTCGAGACTGCAATAGTGATGGCCTATCCTTATCAGGCCTGACACTTGGCATCCCCACCGATCATCTGTTTGAAGAGGCCTCAGATTTTGTATGAGCGATTCAGCCTCTTTGCTACTTACCGAGAACAACATTGTATTATGCTATATACGGTATTTCAGCTTAGCTACTTTCATTTGGGACTGAGCTGCAAACAGGCCATGTGACCGAAGAATGTGACATCACATGGCCAATGAAGCAGAGCTGCTACCTAGATCAGCTGATCCGTAGGTTCCCCCATTAATCTAATATGGATGACCTAGTCCCAGTAAACTCCGTTAAAGGGGTTGTCCAGGCTTTTTTATTTTGGCCATAAATATATGATCAGTAAGGGGCTAACACCTGGCACACGGACCAAACCTCTGTACGAAGCCGGACAATATGGGGCAGGAAATAGAAAACTTTGTTCCCTGTACAGCGGCTGGGCACCTTCACTACAGCTCAGCTCCCATTGACAGTGAAGACGCCGGGCCTGTGGGACTGGGGTGAGAGTGGTTCCATTAATTTTGATAGATGGGTCAGGTAGGGGGGTCGTGCGAGGAGGGGTAAAGATTATGAACTCTATTTTCTCCATGTTGAGTTTGAGAAAGCGGGAGGAGAGAAAGGAGGCTCTGGCTGCTAGACATGCTGGGAGGTAATGTCTGGTCCCGAGAGATATATTTGGGTGTCGTCAGCATAGCAATGGTAATGGAAACCATGGCATTCTATGAGTTGGCCAAGGCCGAGGGTGTAGATGGAGAACAGGAGGGGTCCTAGGACAGACCCTTGGGGGACACCTACAGAAAGAGGGCGTGGCGGGGAGGTGGTGTGCGAGTGGGAGGCGCTGAATGTGCAGTTGGTGAGGTATGAGGAGATCCAGGAAAGGGCCAGGTCTGAGATGCCAAGGGATGAGAGAGTTTCTAACAGGAGGGAATGGTTGACAGTGTCAAAGGCAGAGGAGAGGTCGAGGAGGAGGAGGAGGACAGAATAGTGACGTTTGGCTTTAGCAGTTAGAAGGTCGTTAGTGACCTTGGTTAGGGCAGTTTCTGTGGAGTGATGGGGTCTGAAGCCTGACTGTAGTCTGTCAGAGAGCATATTGGACGAGAGATAGGAGGATAGTTCGGAGTGGACGTGTTGCTCCACTAATTTTGAGGCGTATGGGAGCAGTGAGATGGGGCGATAGTTGGCTGGAGAGGACGGGTCCAGGGAGGGTTACTTAAAGGGGTATTCCCATGTACATAACCATTTTTATATTTGTAGATAATTAAAAGTTAAACATTTTTGCAAATATAAATAATTAAACATTTTGCAGAGTTTTAAAGATTTTTGCTAAATATCTTGTAGTCACAGTCTTGTTGTCGTGATTGGTTGCCAATGGATGCGACCATGAATGCAGGACCTTTCTAAGGTCAGAAAATCAGCAAAGATTTCCTTATTGTGGTCGGGATATCTTCTGATACGTGTAGTGTCCCTGCCTGATAACCCAGCTACAATAAGAAAATCATGGCTGGGTTTTTCACAAGTCCCAGACCATATAAAGTTTTTGCATTCATGGTCGTATCCAGTGGCAACCTATCAAAACAACAGGCTTTCACCATTCAGATAGTTAGGGAAAATCTTAAAAAATCTGCAGAATTTTTAACTACTTATATTTGCAAAAATGTTTAACTTTTAATTATCTACAAATATAGATATGATTATGTTCATGGGAATACCCCTTTAAGTATAGGTGTGACAGTAGCATGTTTGAAGGCGGAAGGGAAGGATCCATTGGTTAGGGATAGGTTGAAGAGATGGGTTAGGGCAGGAGTAATGTCTTCCGAGAGTTTTGGGATGAGATGTGACTGGATTGGGTCGAGTGCACAGGAGGTGAGGTGGGATTTAGAGATTAGGGTGGAGAGCTTTTCATCAGTGACGGTGGAGAAACAGGTTAGAGATGAAGAGCACCGAGCAGTAGGGTAGAGTGGTTGTCGGGGTGTAGGGTGAGACTGTCTCTGATGGTGTCAATTTTGCTTTTGAAATAAGGGGCAAAGTCGTTGGCTGTGATCGGCTCCTAGCGATCATATATTTATGATATAATCCTGAGGACAGGCTATAAAAAAAAACACCTCGGACAACCCCTTTAATGGTCAGAAGCTTTTAGCAATTTTGCGCATATGGTGGTTTAACCAATTGACCGTAGGGCATGTTCACACGTAGGATTTTGACGCTTAATTTGTCAAGCAAAAAATTTCTGCTTCAGGAATTTTAAGCAGATTTTTTCTGCTTGTCAAAAATAGATGAGGATTTTGACGCTGAATCTGGAGAAGAGTGCCACTGTATTTCGCCTACTGGGCAGGGTCAAATTCTGTGCCGAGGGAAAAAATGTGTTTTCCACTTCCTATTCATTTCAATGGGTTTCCTCTGTGGACTTTCTGTTTCGATTATACCTATAGGGAAACTGCCAGTGTTTTGGAAATCGCAGCGTATCCGCTGCACATATGTTTCCGCTAGGTGTGGATGGGATTTACTAGAATCCCATCCACTTTGCAGTAACTGTAAAATGCCGCATCCCATCCCCACTTTGTGGTAAAATACATGCACCGAACACGCTGAAATTTCCAAAACAGTCGCAGCATTTCCCTATAGATATAATTAAAGCAGAAAGTCCTCAGAGGAAACGTCTGTCAACTTTGTGTGCAAAGCGCTGCAGGAAGAAATCCAATGTGTTGCTGCCGCGGTTTTTCCTGCAGCACTTTTTTTTCTGCGGGACGCCACGTGGAGCCGTAGCCTTAGGCTGAGGCCCCATATTGCGGAATAGCTGCTTTTTTTTTTGCAGATTTTGCTGCAGTTTTTTCAGCCAAACCTAGGAGTGGCTACAAAAGAAATGAGAAATATATAGGAAGTTCTTATACTTCTCCCTTCTGCTCAACCCACTCCTGGTTTTGGCTCAAAAAACACAGCAAAATCTGCAACAAATAAAAGCAGCTTTTCTGCAACGTGGGGCCTCAGCCTTAAGGAGTTTTCCAGCTCATTTTTATTGATGATCATCAATAAGAGATAAGTGATTCCCCACTGATCAGCTGAAGGGGCTACGGTGCCTGTTTATACCACACACTGTGACCGTGTGATGTAATTCCAGCCTTGTCACATAGACGTGTATAGGATGAGGCTGTAGTTACATGACATGGCCGCTATGAGATGTATGACACTATGTAAACAGAGAAGCGGTCACAGCGCTTACACAGGTACCACGGTTCATTCAAACAGCTGATCCTGGGGGTCCCGGGTATTGGAATCCCACTATTTTTTTTACCTTTTATTTACTTTTTAATTAGGAAACACCTGGGGCATTATTAATAAGGGGCACTATTTATGGGGGTACACAGGGAAGTTATTAATTTATAGATGCACTTGGGAGTATTATTCATTATGGGGGGTTATATTATATATTATATAATTGGGGGTAGCAGCAGGATGTGGGCTTTGTGTACGTGAGGACAATGTGTGACAGGTGCCTGGAAAAGTGAGGAGCCAAAGATGTCTGTGCTGCAAACTTTACAGAGACTGGAAGAAATGGTCATGGCCGTCCAGATGGAAGAGACAATTAGTCAGAGACGTCACTAAATGTTACTGCCCTGTATTCACCTAAATCGTCTGCAGAGCCCTGTGTAGAGCCAATATATACCGCTATACGGTCACCGTATAGTGATAATATTGGTATACCTAAGTTGGGGGCCCACTTGGCCATGTTCGCGCTCCCCTGTGCTGAACCTCTAGCTACGCCTCAGGGTACATTACTACAGCCGGACCTCCCACGAGTGCTGGGCACACAGCTATGGGCGCTGCCATGATACAGCTCCCCTTCTGGCCTGGTGGTTACGTGGGGGCCGGCAACTGTATGAGCTGCTAGGTCTTAGAGGACTCAGATCTTAGAGGGGCCATTGTTATCCACTGCACAGGAGCGTAACTACCGGGGTAGCAGTGGTAGCGACTGCCACAGGGCCCGGAACATTACGGGGCCCGGAGCCCTGTGGCAGTCACTACCGCGAACCCCACAATCACTGCTATCTTTTGAGACCCCGGAGTATAACGATCGGGGGCCCAGGGGAGGTGAGCGAACATAAAGAACACTGTAACTCGCCTCTCCGCCGCTCCGCAGGCTTCGGGCCTGTTTGGTGACGTCCCAGACGTCAGCCGACGTCATTATGCGTCGCGACGCCGGCCTGGATCGCGCGAGATCCGGTCCAACATTGAAGATGGCCGAAGTAGCGCACGGGAGTGCTCCGGCGCGAGGAAGAGGTAAGTTGCAGTGTTTTCTATGTTTCTATCCTCCCCTGGGTCTCCGATCATTATACTCTGGGGTCTGAAAAGACCCCAGAGTATAATAATCGTTCATGGGTGGTCCACAATGGGGCATAATACTGTGTGCAGGGGCTACTATGGGGCATAATACTGTGTGCAGGCGCCACTATGGGGCAAACTACTGTGTGCAGGGGCCACTATGGGGCAAACTACTGTGTGCAGGGGCTACTATGGGGCAAACTACTGTGTGCAGGGGCCACTATGGGGCATAATACTGTTTGCAGGGGCCACTATGGGGCAAACTACTGTGTGAAGGGGCCACTATGGGGCAAACTACTGTGTGCAGGGGCCACTATGGGGCAAACTACTGTGTGCAGGGGCTACTATGGGGCAAACCACTGTGTGCAGGGGCCACTATGGGGCAAACTACTGTGTGCAGGGGCTACTATGGGGCAAACTACTGCGTGCAGGTGCCACTATGGTGCAAACTACTGCGTGCAGGGGCCACTATGGGGCATAATATTGTGTGCAGGGGCCACTATGCTGCATAATACCGTGTCCAGGGGCCACTATGGGACATAATACCGTGTGCAGGGGCCACTATGGGACATAATACCGTGTGCAGGGGCCACTATGGGACATAATACCGTGTGCAAGGGCCACTATGGGGCATAATAGTGAGCGCAGGAATGCAGTTTGTGTGTGGGGGGGGGGTTGGGGGCGGCAGTTTGGGGTGGTTGGGGGCGGCGGCTTGGGGGGGTTGAGGGCGGCGGCTTGGGGGGGGGCCCTTGTCAAATGTTCGCCTTGGGGCCCAGCCATTCCTAGTTACGCCACTGCCACTGCATGAATGGAAGACATGATACAAGTGTAAACAAAGCCTTATCCACGGTGCTTTGTGTTTCACCTTCTTACCATTTTCGAGTACTGTGTCTGGGGCTTTACCATATCTAATATGTTCCTAAATCATGAAAATTTTCATTATATAATAAAAACTCTTCAGTAAACTTCAAAAAGTACTAAATGCCACATGCACGCACTTGTAGTACCACAACACGTGGCGGTCTTTCGATGCCAGGGACCTGGGCACCCTACTTATGCGTACCCTGCTATGTAACCAACACACAACTGAGCACCCCATGGTGACCGCCGACCATCCCCACTGACTGGGACTTCTGTGCAAATCAGTGGTCAATGCAGTTGGAGTCGACTTCAGTGCTGCACTGCGCATACATTTCCATCAACTTTATGAGGTAAAAATTTCACAAAACCGCGACCAAACTTCTTGTGACCACTTTCCCACATCATACAGTCCTGGTCTATGAGGAAATAACATAGCACCAGGCAGAACTGTGAGGTATATACAGTCATGGCCAAAAGTTTTGAGAATGACACAAATATTCTATTTTCACATGATCTGCTGCCCTCTGGTTTTTATGTGTGTTTGTCAGATGTTTTTATCACATACAGAAATAGAATTGCATTCATATTATGAGTAACAGAAGCTTATATTGACAGTTAGAATGAGTTAATGCAGCAAGTCAATATTTGCAGTGTTGACCCTTCTTCTTCAGGACCTCTGCAATTCTCCCTGGCATGCTCTCAATCAACTTCTGGACCACATCCTGACTGATAGCAGTCCATTCTTGCAGAATCAATGCTTTAATTTTGTCTGAATTTGTTGGTTTTTGTTTGTCCACCCGTCTCTTGATTATTGACCACAAGTTCTCAATGGGATTAAGATCTGGGGAGTTTCCAGGCCATGGACCCAAAATCTCTATGTTTTGTTCCCTGAGCCATTTAGTTATCACCTTTGCTTTATGGCAAGGTGCTCCATCATGCTGGAAAAGGCATTGTTGAGCGCCAAACTGCTCTTGGACGGTTGGGAGAAGTTGCTCTTGGAGGACATTCTGGTACCATTCTTTATTCATGGCTGTGTTTTTAGGCAAGACTGTGAGAGAGCCGATTCCCTTGGCTGAGAAGCAACCCCACACATGAATGGCTTCAGGATGCTTTACAGTTGACATGAGACAAGACTGGTGGTAGCGCTCACCTCTTCTTCTCCGAATAAGCTGTTTTCCAGATGTTCCAAACAATCGAAAAGGGGATTCATCAGAGAAAATGACTTTCCCCCAGTCCTCAGCAGTCCACTCCCTGTACCTTTTGCAGAATATCAGTCTGTCCCTGATGTTTTTTCTGGAGAGAAGTGGCTTCTTTGCTGCCCTCCTTGAGACCAGGCCTTGCTCCAAGAGTCTCCGCCTCACAGTGCGTGCAGATGCACTCACACCTGCCTGCTGCCATTCCTCAGCAAGCTCTGCACTGCTGGTAGCCCGATCCCGCAGCTGAAACACTTTTAAGAGACGGTCCTGCCGCTTGCTGGTCTTTCTTGGGCGCCCTGGAGCCTTTTTGGCACCAATGGAACCTCTCTCCTTGAAGTTCTTGATGATGCGATAGATTGTTGACTGAGGTGCAATCTTTCTAGCTGCAATACTCTTCCCAGTTAGGCCATTTTTGTGCAGTGCAATGATGACTGCACGTGTTTCTTTAGAGATAACCATGGTTAACAGAAGAGAAACAATGATGGCAAGCACCAGCCTCCTTTTAAAGTGTCCAGTGGTGTCATTCTTACTTAATCATGACAGATTGATCTCCAGCCCTGTCCTCATCAACACCCACACCTGTGTTAATGGAGCAATCACTGAAACGATGTTAGGTGGTCCTTTTAAGGCAGGGCTGCAATGATGTTGAAATGTGTTTTGGGGGATGAAGTTCATTTTCTAGGCAAATATTGACTTTGCAAGTAATTGCTGTTAAGCTGATCACTCTTTATAACATTCTGGAGTATATGCAAATTGCCATTAGAAAAACTGAAGCAGTAGACTTTGTAAAAATTAATATTTGTATCATTCTCAAAACTTTTGGCCATGACTGTGTAGCCTGAGCTATGGACATATACCTATAAGGGCTCGGGCTGCCTAGGACTAGACAACATGACGGTATACAGCCCCTTCAGTGATGGTTTTCATTCAGAAATATCACTATCACCAGCCTATGAGGAACACAGCAAGAAGAAACGAGCACCAAAACTCGGCAACCAAAAATGTCGCAGTCATTACTGTATTTTGGACTTTATCCCGCCCCGTAGCCCTGAGCCCACACTCACCGGTCCGGCTGATAACCTCTGCGGATAAATAGCACTTCCTGGTTTTACTGTACACGTGTCTCAGAAACACCACACCGCCTATAAGCGATACTATTGGTGGATTTCTCAAGACCCCGCCCCTAAACCAAACATAACTGGTCTATTCAGCTGTCACTCATCGATTTGGTTAAATTCTTAGGTTCTCGGATCGAGTCGCTGGGAAAAAGGTATACCGGCGGGTGCATATGGAACAATGGTGCTGAGTGATAATTAAATGGCCATATCTATGTAATGGATTCTGAGGAATTAATAAATATGCATTTAATTAAATTTAATTAATTTCTTACTGGAACTATTAAACCTCTTCTTGGAAGGGCATGAGTATAAAGATAGTCTGCAGTGCTAGAAGTTGTGTAGGAGGTTCTGATGGCTACAAAATTGAGGCAGATTTATTACGCCAGTCTGAATTAATTCCCCGTTGGAGTGAATTGCACCTGTATTATTAGGAAGTGCCAACCTCTTTAATAATTCCCATACGCCAAAATTGAATTTTACGCTAGTAAATAAATCCATACTGCCCAATTTTCAAAGGAGGAACGCATGGTGGCAAATTTTATCCCCACCCACTTCTACATTGACTCCACCCATTTCACTTTGTGCCCTCACACAGTATAATGCTCCTACAGTCACCCTAACATTACAGTGGGTACGTAAAGTATTCAGACCCCTTTAAATTTTTCACTCTTTGTTTCATTGCAGCCATTTGCTAAAAGCAAAAAAGTTCATTTTATTTCTCATTAATGTACACTCAGCACCTCATCTTGACAGAAAAAAACCAAAAATGTAGATATTTTTGCAAATTTATTAAAAAAGAAAAACTGAAATATCACATGGCCATAAGTATTCAGACCCTTTGCTCAGTATTGAGTAGAAGCCGCTTCCTTTTGAGCTAGTACAGCCAGGAGTCTTCTTGGGAATGATGCAACAAGTTTTTCACATCTGGATTTCCGGATCCTCTGCCATTCTTCCTTGCAGATCCTCTCTAGTTCCGTCAGGTTGGATGGTGAACGTTGGTGGAGCCATTTTCGGGTCTCTCCAGAGATGCTCAATTGGGTTGAGGTCAGGGCTCTGGCTGGGCCAGTCAGGAATGGTCACAGAGTTGTTCCGAAGCCGCTGCTTTGTTATTTTAGCTGTGTGCTTAGAGTCATTGTCTTGTTGGAAGGTGAACTTTCGGCCCAGTCTGAGGTCCAGAGCACTCTGGAAGAGGTTTTCTTCCAGGATATCTCTGTACTTGGCCGCATTCATCTTTCCTTCAATTGCAACCAGTCGTCCTGTCCCCCATAGCATGATGCTGCCACCGCAATGTTTCACTGTTGGGATTGTATTGGGCAGGTGATGAGCAGGGCCTGGTTTTCTCCACACATACCGCTTAGAATTAATGCCAAAAAGTTCAATCTTCGTCTCATCAGAATCTTATTTCTCATAGTCTGGGAGCCCTTCATGTGTTTTTTGGCAAACTCTATGCGGGCTTTCATATGTCTTGCACTGAGGAGAGGCTTCCTTCGGGCCATTTTGCCATAAAGCCCCGACTGGTGGAGGGTTGCAGTGATAGGTGACTTTGTGGATCTTTCTCCCATCTCCCTACAGCATCTCTGGAGCTCGGCCACAGTGATCTTTGGGTTCTTCTTTACCTCTCTCACCAAGGCTCTTCTCCCACGATTGCTCAGTTTGGCTGGACGGCCAGGTCTAGGAAGAGTTCTGGTCGTCCCAAACATCTTCCATTTAAGGATTATGGAGGCCACTGTGCTCTTAGGAACCTTGAGTGCTGCAGAAATTCTTTTATAACCTTGGCCAGATCTGTGCTTTGCCACAATTCTGTCTCTGAGCTCCTTGGGCAGTTCCTTTGACCTCCTGATTCTCATTTGCTCTGACATGCCCTGTGAGCTGTGAGGTCTTATATAGACAGGTGGGCGCCTTTCCTAATCAAGTCCAATCAGTTTAATTAAACACAGCTGGACTCCAATGAAGGAGTAGAACCATCTCAAGGAGGATCAGAAGGAAATGGACAGCCTGTGAGTTATATATGAGTGTCACAGCAAAGGGTCTGAATACTTATGACCATGTGATATTTCAATTTTGGTTTTTTAATAAATTTGCAAAAATATCTACATTTTTGGTTTTTTTCTGTCAAGATGGGGAGCTGAGTGTACATTAATGAGAAATAAAATGAACTTTTTTGCTTTTAGCAAATGGCTGCAATGAAACAAAGAGTGAAAAATTTAAAGGGGTCTGAATACTTTCCGTACCCACTGTATATTACCCCACATTAAAATGTTCCCCTACAATTTCCCCCACAGTATAAAGTCCCGTTCCTGGTATCTCACTTTAAACTGGGGGAAACTAGAGGGGGACATTAAACTGGGGCAGCTGGAGGGGGACATTAAACTGGGGGCAGATGGAGGGGGACATTACATTGGGGCAGATAGAGGGGGGGGAATTAAACTGGGGGAAAAGCGGGACAGGACCTGGAATCAGGGATGGTTGGGAGGTATGTAAATCTGCCAGTCCGAGGCAATCCTGAATGAGGCTGTGTTCATCTATGCTCTGCTTCTCCCTCTTTTCTAAAAAGTGGCGAGCAGGTCAGAAAATGGAGAGGCACAATTTTGTCACAATCATCTGTGCGCCAATTTTGCACCAGTAAACTGGTTGTGTTTATTTTGGTAAATTCTCCCATTGTGTTTTCCCTTGTGTATTACAGGGGCTACATGGTTGCTTTTATTCCAAGAATAGCTTCACTCTTTTCCATGGGTTCTATGGTATTGCAGTATTCAAGTAAATGGTGTTTTGCAATACCAGACAATGCGTGTGAACAAGAGTGGCTCTGTTTCTGGCAGAAAGCTGTCATGTTTTCATAATCCCTCAAAAAGATCCTGTGTAGAGATCTCCCAAGATTTCTTTTAGATTTGGGTGGCTAGGGTCAAACAAGTCTGATACGAACCACACTTAAAATGGCTTAAAACATAGTATACATTAACATCACCGGAACATTAAGGAGGACATGGAGCAGGAATGGTTCGGAAGCCCCCATAGAGGTGAGTGCATCACGGAATGTACTTGGATACCACTCCAAGTGTGATCTGACAGCATTCCGCTGCAAACTCGGCCCCACATCGGAAACACACTCGAGTGTATGGGGCCTTAGTGTGTTCATGAAGAGTAGGAGTCACAGATAGAGCTGTACTCTTCTGTATACCAGTCTGGCAGAAAAAAAGTTTTACTCCAGTGGACAGTGTGTGAAAGACATGGCCTCTTACTTTAAAGACAACATCTCCAAGCAGTATCAGTCCCCTTTCTTCCTCTTCTAGAGGGGGACAATAATGTCCCCCCTGCAACTCGAAGGGGACATTAATGTCCCACTCCAGCTACCTCCAGCTTAGTGTCACCTTCCAGCTGCCCCAGTTTAATGTCACCCTCCAGTTGCCCCAGTTTAATGTCCCTCTCTCCCTGACACAAAATCTTTCTAAAACTGAACTTCTTGGTTTCCACCATCTACTGACCTACCTAAACCTGATATGCCCATGACCATGTGTGTTACTACTATAACTCCTAGGTAGCATGCCCGCTATCTTGAAGATATGTTTGACTCAGATCTTCCATTATTCCCTATATGAAATCACTTTCGGGCTCAAGATAACCCCCCACATCTCCCCACATCTGCCCTTTTTTAATATGTAGCCAGCAAAAATTCTCTTTGTTACCCTGATTCCTTCTCATCTTGACTACTGTAACTCTACACGACCGAGTTTAACTCAGTCTGTGTGCTCACCAGATTTCCCAGTCTAAACATCACGTCAGGAGAAGGACTCCTAGCATAATAGTTATATATAATGCTAGGAGTCCCTGCCTCCCAGCGACATACTGTCCCATAGTGATTATAGAACAGGATAGTATGCAATAGAATTAGAGAATCATAGGAGTAGGAGAAGTAAAACAAATTTTAGTCAGATTTAATCAATTACAGGCAGATATTGAGATAAATCATAGGAGTGAAGGAAGGAGGATATCTGTGCTGTATAAGCCTATGACTGCTGCAGTACAGACACTGGACAGTTAACACTTTCATTGACAATAATCAAAGTTTTTTCTAAGTCTGTTTAGCAATAGAGCAGTTTGATCTGTGACTCCAGAGTATCTTACATTGTTTTTACTGACAAAGTCATTCATGTGAGTGAAAATTCTTTTGTTAAGATTTTTTTGGGCAAGATTTTTCTAAAAAAAAAAAAAAAAAAAAAAAAGGTTAATTGTTGGAGCGTTTTAAACATTAAAATGTATAAAAGCAAATGTCAACGCAGTGTATGGTTAAACTCGGAGTTTGTATCCACTGCTTACCATCCATTTTTCTATAGATATACATGTCACATTCACTTTCACATTATTTCAGCTGCATTTGCCTTAAAGAGCTAGAAATTACATAGATAGGTTCCAAGGATCCCTAAGAGTATTCGACACTATGTTTATAGATAGCTTCCTAGGATCCCTGACATTGCTATACACTATGTTTTATAGATAGGTTCCTAGGAGTCCTATGAGTATTCTACACTATATTTTATAGATAAGTTCCTAGGATCCCTAACAGTATTCTACACTATATTTTATAAATAGGTTGCTAGGAGCCTTAAGATTATTCTACACTTTGTTTTATAGATGGATTCCTAGGAGTGCTCAGAGTGTTCCACACTATGTTTTAAAGATAGGTTCCTAGGAGCCCTAACAGTGTTCTACACTGTTTTATAGATAGGTTCCTAGGAGCCCTAAGAGTATTCTACACTATGTTTTATAGATAGGTTCCTATGAACCCTAAAAGTATTCTACACTATGTTTTATAGATAGGTTCCTAGGAGCCCTAAGAGTATTGTATTCTACTCTATATTTTATAGATAGGTTCCTAGGAGTCCTAAGAGTGTTATATACTATGTTTCCTGAGTTTTTATTACTAGTGGGGATAAAACAACCCCCATTCTCAGAATCAGTGGGGGGTTTGACAGTGATACCGCCACCAATCAAAAATTTACCCTCTATCCTATGGATATCCTAAAAACTCAGCTAATACAGAGAGTTGGGTCTGATGTTATCATAGTACTCATTTCTGGTAATCCCATCAAATAAATGCAGGGAGTGCAGAAGTAACAATCGCTACCAAGCCCTGGGCCCAAGGGTCTATCTACAACTTAAGAAGAAACCAGTATTATAGATGGGACATTGTAAGTGGGCCCCTGTTACAGATTTTGCATTGGGGCCCAGTAGATTTAAATTACGCCTCTGAATCCAAGGTGTGCTGTCCTAGCTTCAATGGAGAATTACACCTTGAGCACAGCTTTTGGTATGTATTAGAGGGTGTTTTAAAATAACTCCAAGACGGACAGACTTAACGAATACAAATTTGGGACACATAACCACTGGTCCTTACAGACATGTTGGACAACCCCAAACCCCCAACGATTACATCTTCTAATACATTTCAATGATGTATTAAGTGATAGACGTAACTGGAAGCTCTCTGGTTTGGAGCCACCTTATGTATTATTTTAGGTATTTGCATGGAGGTGATCAAGCCTGGACATGATGGCTCTAACTGTGAAGATGAATTGTTCTGCCAACGAGGTGGTCACCTAATGCTTATACTACCGTCCAAAAATCTGATTCTTCAACAAAAATCCATTACTTGTACAACCAGGCATCCATAAGCTTGCTTTGAAGTATGAGGTCTGACCAGAACAGGCAGAAGACAATTCATCACCTGTCACTGTGGTGTAGAAACCACCGACTTTATCACGGCAATTAAAAAGATATTAATGGCGTGTGCAGAGTATGATGTGCCATTATCAGCAGCGGATGCCAGGCACAACACTTCTGCGTTTCCACAGCACTCACTTATCTGGAGCACTTCTTCTGTGACCAGAGACGCGGTAGAAAACAGTTAACTCCAAATGAACAGCCGTGTTAATAATTGTGGCGGGTTTATCTCCTTTGAGCACATTTTCTATGCCTCGTCGCTTAAGTTTTCTTCCTGCCGATTCTTATTTTTATCTGTCACATCCAGAGATACAGATTGGCTTCTACTGAGCGACGAAGAAAAGGTCTTTGAAGGCAAAAGCCGAGGGCACCAAGGCCTGACCTAGTCATTCTCATTGGAGTTACGACCTTGGCAAGACATAATATGGAGTCTGGGAGAGTAATTTTCTATGTATTCCAATAGACTTGTCCTTTACACAGTAGATGTGAGATTGCTTAGTGCAGGAGGCCATATGTAGTTATAAAAGGGCCAGATTGGGTAGCTCAGTGGGAGATTGACCATTAGAATAATGCAAAACTCTGTAGTAGATAGTTCGGAAACTTTACTGGTCTGGAAAAGTTATTTTAGTATTTTCCAGGGAATTTTGTAAAATTATGCTTACACTGCAGTGGAATACAGTTATAGAAAAGTAGATGAGATTTTGCCAGTATCTTCTATAGTATTTTGGCGGATGTTAGCACTTTAAATATGGTGCACGCTCAGACACTAAGCGAGCGCCATAGCCACTGGGTCTCCACTATTACATTGCCCAAGATCAGAGTCCACTTTGTTCACAGGCATTAAAGGGAGTCTATCATTAGAAAATCTCCTTTTAAACTAATGGCATTTTGGAATAGCCTTTAAAAAGGCTATTCTACTTCTGCCTACCATTCTCTTCTTCTCCCTGCCGTTTCTGTAAAAGTTTGTTTATTGCGATATGCATATTACGCTCACGTCGCAGAGGGGGGCATTCACCCTGTGCTCCGAGCACCCCTGCGTCATAACCTCTCACCGCCCCTTAGTTACTTCTGTTCACGCCCCTTTTCATGTTCTCCTGATCTTCTGGCCTCCGACGCTGTGCTATACGCCGACTGCGCATGCTCTGCTGCCATTTTTTGCATTCGCAGTCGCAGTCGGCGTATAATGTAGGCCTCTCCGACTCTCCGAGGAGAAGAAGAGAATGAAAGGTAGGAGTAGAATGGCCTTTTTAAAGAATATTCCAACGTGCCATTAGTTCAAAAGGTGATTTTCTAATGATAGACTCCCTTTAACTCTTTAGCTGCCTCAGTCAAATGTGGCAAGGCACTATTTACTGGTGGCACATACCACATTTAAGGAGATACAGGGGTGGCGATCTGTTCGCATGACAGCCTGGAGCCTTGAATATGCTTGTCATTATTAGAATTCCATTAGCATTGCAATATATTGTACTAGTTATCAAATACCCTAGGCCTAGGGGGTCCAAAAAAGAAAATAATTTTAAAAATTTCTTTCTAATCCCTCCCTGAAATTCTTGGTACATGTAAAGCAGATCTTGGGTCTTTAAACATGGCCTTAATGACCATGGCATCTAAGAGATCATTTGAAGGGGAGATTCCATCTATTGACCGAACGCCCACCTCAGAAGGTGTTGCATTGCTTGATCTGCTGGGTCACCTTCAATAATAGAACCTGCTCCAGATATCAGGTCTTGTTCTATGTTGTCTATATTGAACTAATCTAAGGGGGGGACCAAATTCAATCTATAGTTTATATTTCCAAAAATGAGACAAAGAATCTATACGCTCCTCTAGTTCTCAACAGGATATAGTGAGTCAAAAAGAAGGCATCATTATTTCTTTAAAGAGTTGGTGGACATGGGCAAAAGGAAAGCAAGCACCATTAGGACTGGGGAAACTTGGGTGAGTTGGATGCCCCTGGGAATGTTGTTGGAGCAACCATGATAAACTTACTCTTTTTCAAGCTTCATCCATATAAGATATAAACTTAAGCTTTTATGTAATTCTCGGAAGCAAAATCTATTTTTGGAAGTTGCGTATCCATTATTTGGTTTCAAGTCTATACAATGACGAGTCTCAATGGATGTGATTTATACAGTTCTTCCGTGAAGATATTCTTTATCATGCCTGTGGCCACCATCCTTCAAGGACAAAAAAGAAATCGATAAGAAAGCCTTAAACTTGCTGTTTCATCAGATCTTTTGTGTAAGAGAAAGCAGGCAATTCAACTTTTTATTATAAAGCTATATAATGTGCTGCATGAACTTGTTACCTTCACTGTACAGCCTACAACCTAGAAAGTAGTCAATTCCCTTACAGGTTAATAACAGGTTATGTAGAAATGTCTTTGGTTTGTGGAAAGCAGTTACAAAGAGCATCTCGGGCTCCGGAGGACCTGTCCTGTCCTGCATTACACAGGCTACCCAACAATTTAAATGAACACTGTGTAATGTTTCATTTCCCCTGTGGAGTCGCTGCAGGGAAACTTAACAATGACAAGTAGGTTTCCCTACAATTTTCTTTGTTATCAGATTATTGTCAAGGGACCCTTCTAACCAGTAGAAAATGTTCAAAGTGGAGAACCCATTTAAGGAGAATCCATCATGGTGGGGAGTTTAATAATATATGGTTACCCTCTATTAATAATATTCTGACCAACAAACTTTTGCCTCTAGCACAGACTGGTGTTTTTCCCAATTGACTTTATAGACTTCCACCAAGTATTGAAATAATAGTGGTATTATGTAGCTCCTTCCTCCTGTGCCACCTCCTGTATCCATTTGGTGTGTGGCGCCATCTTACTATTCAATTGATGTCATTTGATCCTGGTGCCATTTGATCCTAGTGGCCTATTCAAGCCTGGTATACTTCTATGTTGTTCTGTCTCCATTGCTCAACCACACCCTGCTTCAGCAAAGCAGTGATTAACTCTTCCCACTTCACGCAGTTCCTGATAAGGTTCCATCTGTTCTTGTGGACCCATCTCAATTTACTTTATTTCAAGTCTGTTCCAATTTGCTTTTCATGACTCTTGTACTTGATGGTCTTCTGGCTTCTTTGACTATACTTCTATCTCGACACTTGGAAACTACATATGGTTCCTAAATTGCTCTTCTGGTGACGGCCTTTGACTCTGTTCTCGACAGTGTCCCTGTGCTATGACCACATTCCAGTCCTTGCTCCATGTTCCTGTGCAATGCTCCACATCTGGTCTTGTTCTTGTCCTGCCATTACTACTGTGTCTGGCTGCCAACTAGGGACCATTCTGGAGATTGTGACCTGGGATCATCTTGCAGAAAAATTAATACCCGCTTGGGGAGGTTAAGCATGAAAACCAGGGGATCTCTTTGGCTCTGAACCTAGTCTAGCCAGCACAAAACCAGTTGCTGTGCCATAACGTTCATGTTAGAGATGAGTGAACTGGTTCTCAATAAACCTGTTTCAGCCCAAATTTTCCAAATGTTTGCGGTTTGTCCCAATTACAAAACTTTTGGGGTTCATCACCCACACCCACTATTATAACAGTAAAACATCTCAGCAGTTGCCCATGGCCTGTGACATTACCCAGGAGGCCATAAGAGGACTCGAAGGAGTGCTGGATGCTAAAAGGATGCCCTAGAGAGGTAATGGAAGATGTATATAAGTGTTTATGTTCCTGCACCTCCCCTGGACCTCCACTTTTTATACTCTTGGATTTGAAGACCCTAGAGTATAATAATAGCACTTCCGGTTCGGACCAAACAAGTTCAACCAAACTTTAACAAGAATTAAAACAGGCAGACAAACCTCACAAATAATCATGAAACAAATCTTGCAAGGTTCACCCATGTCTAGTTTTTGTCAAAAAAACAAAGTATAGCAGAGGTCTGTCCTTCAACCCCTTCAGTTCAATTGGCCTGGGCTACCCATATGGACAAACCCAATGTGCCTTTGCAAACAATGTAGGTGACATGGTGCTTCGTTGCTTGAGTTCCTGTAGTTAGTAGTAGATTCATCTACTGGTACCAGGGTATCAAAGGTCTAAAGAGGACGTTCTTCGTAGACTATCATATGGAAGAAATGGGACTCTTTCATCCCATTGGAGCTACATTGTGTCTAGTCGTGAAATAGTTATTCTTCCCTGTCCTCCTCTCTGCCGCTCAGGCTGTCCCTGCACCCTGTCCCAGTTTCTCCGAACCTCTTGACGCCGTCGCTGCACATCCTCAGACCAAGGCCAACGGGGAACATTGCATTAATTAATGCTCCAAAATCTCCTTCTTAGGGAAGAGAAGAGAAAGGGGACAGGGAGAGATTAATTGGGCCTGCAGGGCTGTTTGCCCTGAGAGGGTCAGGATTGGGTTAGCTTAAAATTCTTTTCTTTCTGAGAGGAAAAATAAGGAAATCATAAGACAAAAAAGAACAATAGATTAATCATAACTGATGCTCAGGGAGAAATAGAAGAAACGGGGTTGGTTAAAGCTCGGAGCCTGGTATGTGGAAGTCACGATTTTACAGATAATTTTTTTTCCTACTGTTAAATCAGCTGACTTCTAAGTAAATATTCTAGACAATGTAATGTTTCATACTTAAAGCAATTTGCTGAACTATATCTAAGACCACTAATGAATAAAGCAAGCAGAAGAATCCACAGAAGCACAGAGTACTTTAGTTACCTGCTTTATGCCAATGAACACAAGAAAGTATGGGACGGGCAGTGTCGTGATGTGACGAGGGGAGGTTGGACAAGTGGGACATCTCAATCTCAAAGATGACAGTGGTTGCAAAATATTTACCCAATCAGAAAACTGATGTTTGATTGTAGCTGAGCCCAACATCCTACTCCAAAAGTTGTATCCAGAGTGGAAAAACAGATATAAGCTGCTGTATGCAGCTTCTTTGCTGAAATAGACTGATTTAGATATATTTGTCTGTGGTGTAGAAGTAAACATAACATAACTAGGGCTTGAGGTGTAGACTTCATTCTATAGCTAATATAACTTCATTTATATTAGCTAAAAAATTAGGCAAAGGACACCCCTTACATATGGCCTCCTCACTGCCAGCCCCCTATCCAAGTGTGACCTTTTGACGTCACTCTCAAACCTCACCTGGTCAACTCAAGAAAGTGTTCACTTGAGCCTCCTGCTACCTAAATAGTGTTTGACCCTATAGAACCCTTATTTGTCAGGTACTGTATGTCTCCCCCTATATCAGTCCTCTGGATACTACAGCATGCAGAGCCCATTGACAGCTGCCTGTATCTGACAGCTCTATGATTTGGATGGACAACCCCCAATGGTGCCATCCTCTTGCCAGTGGTTTCAGAACCAAAGAGCTCATTTGCTTATTGACAAAAACAACAATATCCCGGCAACAAAGGTACACTGTTGGGGAAAACACTGTTTTTGATTCAGGTGACCCTAACCTACAATATCTATCACTGAGTTGATATGCTGGGGTCTGGTCTTGTGGCAAATTCCCTTTAAGGTAAATGCATTTATGAGACTGTTGCCAACTTGAATGGGAGGAGGGTACCCTAGCTATATCCCTGTTTACAATGTCATAAGATCAGTTTTCTGCCAAGCACTTTGCGAAAACTTGAGACAGGACATAAATACATAAAATAGCTACTTAAACGCTGCTCGTTACGAAAACGCCAATTATACTAATAGGCTATTTTGAAAGCAAAGCAATTGGACCAGCGGCGAGCAAGTGAACCTTTAACTTAATACAAGTGCATCCCGAGAGATATTGAAAAGCCACCCCTTGAGCAGACTGTGTGCGTCCTATCGGCCTCGATTACTGAATGACATCATCTGTAACTGCCTTGTACAAATATTAATGGATGGGAATGATCAAAGACAATTACAATGTTTACTTGTGGATTTTTGTGCACCCTATGCATAGAGTGAAAATTTGCAACGTAGATTGACTTACTACGGGTTAAATATTCGCACCAATGATTTATTCTCCCATTTATTTTTTCTCCTTTGTGTGTGGATGGGATTGGGTAAAATCTCATCCACTTTGCTGTTACTGTAATACCCTGCAGATTTTATGGTTACAAAATCTGGACAGAGAGTCCACCATGTTTTTGCCCAAGGTGAACATACCCTTGATAAATATTTGTATTTCCCATAAAATAAATATTCTACCATATTGTACCATAAGGCTACGTTCACATTAGTGCCAGTTGTCTGTCTGGCGCAGAGTCCGTCAGAAATCTAAGCGAAAAAAGTCCTGCAAGCCTGACTTTTTCATCCGGAGGATCCACTGTTGTCCGTCATTAGATGGACCGTTTTTCTGTACTTCTGGTACTGCTATGGACCAAAATAAAGGACAGAACAACGCAGATGTGAACATGCTTTTACTCTGTTATCCCTCCTGGAAATGTAGTAATAACTACTAATTAGGCTACTGGGGGTTACCATCGCCTTATCAGTAAGTTTGTTCCTATGCCATCTGATATTATCACTGGCACTGACTAGACAGTGTTAGCGTATATATGGTGGACACTACAGTTAATTTACAAGGGTAATGGTAACACCTATGTGTCAATTTCAATCAGTTCGAGGAGGAATAACAGAGGAACAGCATACTAGACTGTCTCTAGAAAACAGCAGGTTCTTCCCTGTCTTAGGGCAGCAGCAATAGTGTCGCTGGGCTAAGGCTCTAATAAGAACCCCATCACCACTTACCTCATTTGAGGCTGTATAACAGGCTCTTTCTATGGTGTGTTCTGGAACTAACCGAAGCCTCAACTCCACTCAACTGAAGACCCAGAGTCTCCTCCCTTTACCCCCAGCCAACCGCTGGTTGGACTGGACCACGGCTCATGGACCATCACCACAATGGAATCTCCATAAAATGTGAAAAACACACATAGTAAGCTGCAGACTATATACAGTACAAGGCACAGTCACAATAAAATAAACAAAACTTTTTAGCAGTGTCCACTGGGATGCTGCACTTTCATAAAGGGATCTTTAAAGGGGTGTTCCAGTCTTTGACATTTATGGCATATCCACAGGACTTTTATCCAGGTATTTCTTTCTTCTGTGGTTCAAAGGTGATGGAAGAGGATATGGTCCTTGTGTGAATGGGTGAAGTTACCATTGTTGCAAGGGTAAAGCTTTGCACGGCAGGGAATAGGTTAAACAGCTTAATGTTCACACATTCCGATAAAAGAGAGAAGAGAGTACACAGAAGACTAATGAACATAAATGCTTCATTAGCACAACACTGAAAAATCCTATACAGAGACAGAAATGATAATTGGTTTCCATAGAAATTAGCATATGTGTTACAAGCGATGACGCCGCGCACTGGCCTTACAAAGCTGGGGGATACACACAAGATATCAAATGAGTTCATGACTAATAGATGGCGATTCATTGGAATGCTGCTGGCAAAGTTTTTTGTGCATTTTCAAAGTAAATTGCTATAGACAATGCTGCGTTCTTTGTGAAGTACAGCATATGTCACAAAGACTGGATGGAGAGAGGAGATGTAATTAATATGGACATGTACAGATGGACACTGAACTAGAAAGTTCTGCATTCGGCCCATCCACCGTGTTGGAGATCACAATTTTACTACCGACTTGATATGAATAGAAAAAGTCTGCTTGTTTCCAGAAACAGCGCCACTCCTGTCCATGGCTTTGTCTGGTATTGCATCTTGGTCTCTTTCACACAAATAAAGCCCTTTTTAGATGAGATGGACACGTTAAAGTTCCTTAAAGTCTCTGCAGCAAGCTCACCTTCATCCATAAATTTTGAAATCTCTCCTAGGTCATAGGTTCTCCTGTGTAGACAGGATGATGGCCTCTTCTCTGAGGCTGATTTATTATCTCTTCCCTATCTTAAAGACCCGGAGTGCAATTATGTAGTAGGTGAGTCCATATAATTATATGTAGCATTGTTAGAAAACCTTGACTCACACTGCCTGTCTACTACAGTATTACTATCTGTGAGTGCTGTGTGCAGAATCTCCAGTGTATTTCTATGAGATATATCTGCACACTCATCTTAATAGCCATCATCTTACTAGCTATCTGTTTGCAACAGCTCATAGGGAGAAACCTATCACAAGCATGAGGCAAGGGAGACAGGCTAAAGAAGAGTTAGGGGTAACCAGTTCTATGTTACTGATCTATCACCGACTGCCCTTAGATAGGGCTCAGAGCAGAGCACATGCAGGAGGATCAGACCCTGCTTCCTATTTGCAAAACTATACACATCATGCATATTTGCCAACAGTCCCAAATTTACTAGAAAGGTCTCAAATTGTCAATAACTACCTTGACACATTTGGCTGGCCCCATGTCGAAAAGTGGTAGAGTTTGTGCAAGCTATGACTGAAAGTGGCACTTTCTCAGCCAGTTCAGGCAATCCCGAATCCTTGCCACAATTTTTACCTACAAAAGTTCTTAAGGATGATGTTGGGAAACAGACAGCATTGGAGGAGATATATCAGAGAGGAAAAAGGAGTCAAGATGACAGGTGATCCATAAATGACAAAAGAACTTATTGATGGCCATATCAGGCTGAGGAGTTGTCCATGTATTAACTGAGAACAGCCTAATAGGGAATTTGAGTACAAGTTTTCTAAACCTGACAACTGTTGATATAATACCTGAGAGTCCTATTTGTATATTGCTGTGTTCCTCAGTTGCAGACAATAATTCTCACGCTCTGGTCTTGTCTTGTCCACATTGGCAGCTTTTTCTGAACATTTCCATACAAGGTCTACTAAGAGCAGTACAAAGAATGACATGATATTGACATTGTGGAGCTATCCACCATCTCTTGCTGCTGGAATTGTGTCTGCTTGCAATCTCCTATTGTTAGAATTTTTTGCTTTTGTTCTGCAGTGGTGTAAACTTTATTATCTAAGGATGGGTATAACTCCATGGGGGCAGCGTGTACCCATCTAGTTCTATTATTACAATCAAATACCTAATTGTAGCAAAGGAAAGAATAGTAAGGGATATCTGTCATTCATCTGTCAAGAACACAAAGCTTGCAAGGCTATGTGAAAATTGCTGCATGTTCTGCTGGTTCACAATTAAAGGGGTTATCCATTTTCCAATATTGATGTCCTATCTGTAGGGATTTGGTACCACAGCTGTGCCCCATTGAAGCTGTTGGTTACCGAAACCTGCCAATACAAATTGAAATTGTAAATATTAACAGGAACTGAGCTGTCCCTGAACAACAGATCTGCGGGGATTTCTGCTATCAGACCTCTTAAGAATAGGTCAATATTTGAAACTGGATAACCCGTTTAAAAGAAGACAGGAAAAGCCCCATAAATACAGGGATCCTCAACCTGTGGCTCTTCGTCTATTGCAAAACTACAACTGTAATGTATTGCAAAACTGCAATTGTAGTTTTGCAATAGATGAAGAACCACAGGTCGAAGATCACTGAATTAGAGCATCTTCTAGGTGACCCTTCAGTGCTGAACCACTACAAAGGAGCATCAATATTATCAACAATTGGAGGGCCATTGCAAAGGCACAATTATTGCCCACTAGCCTGATCTTAGAAGGGCAAATTGCAAATTACCTGTACTACTAAAAATAACATTGAGTTTTTCTGGACCACCATTACTGCTTTATTATGTTTTTATGTAGCAAGAGATGAAGAAAACTCCATCAGAAAATGTATCAATCATTTATTTTCCTCAATTTTCTGAAATTAAAAAGTTACACATTTTAGAGGACAACATATTTGCACAAAATTTGAGGACTTTTTGCATCTCTCAACACTTTTGAAAATTGGCTAGGAAAGTGGTTGGGTTATGTCTAATAGGTTTACTATAAAATATACCACGAATTGGTGCAATGTGTAGGGCAACTATGTTTGGTTATGGCATGCGTAGCCGAGTAATACCATTCTGTCCTCAATATGACTTGTATTCTGCATTTTTTAGTAGTTTCCTCTTTTGCACTCTATTTTTCTAATTCTCAATTGTCCTGTACTAGTGGATGGAGACTAGCAGCCATGATGTCTCCAGTACACTGCACAAAGAAAGTAGAAGAGAATCTGCTCCATAACTCTCCCTTTTACACTGAAGCAGCATAGAGAACATCATAATGTATTATTTTTCAGTACTGATGTGAATAAAGCATTTGGGGTAAAATAGAAAACTGTCTGTGACTGTATCTCTACCTTTCTTACTTGGCCCCTCCTTCTTCTTTTTCCAAAAACTTATATGGACAGTTTTTAGGAATTTAAATATCCGTTCTCTTTTTTTCTCCCAGCATTCTTTTCTGTGCAGCTCTGCTGGAGAAGTTTCTGTATGACATTTACCACATGACTGTTGCTTTAAGGTTGCTATGCCTACCAGTCAAATTTTGGCTGGGTCTGTTCAGCCAGTCAGAGGCTTAAGATGCAGAGCCAGTCAGGGTTGTACTTAAGAATCCAATCAAGGTCTGAGGTGGGATATTTTAACCTGACACTTTCCTTACTCAGGTGCCTATGATTGCATTAGTATTCTAGGCTCTGTGTTCTCAAAACTTGCTGTCAGTACCTTTCCCTGTTTCCTGCAGATTCCTTTGTTTACTGATTTGGGTTTGCTTTCCTTGTTATTCCCTCTCTCGTTGATTTGGCTTTATCTGTGACCTTCTATATTTGACCATGGCCTGAACTTCTGACATTCTTCTGCTTTATGGTACCTTCCTGGTCTTTGACCCCGGCGTATATATTGCCCTCTTTGCCCACCATAGGGGTTCTGGTTTCATCCTTAACCTGCAGGTACACCTATTTTCTAGCACCTTGTTCTGGGGTTGCAACCTGGGTTCGGAGCAGCCAAGTGGCAATTCCCTAACAGTAACTGTAACTTGATACTTCACATTCCAATTTTTAGAGTGAGGGAAAAGTTTTGAAGTGATAGAAGAAGCAGAGAAGAACAAGAGCCACATAAATGGAGAAAGAAGCATTTTTCTCTGAGAAGGTATATTACAAAGTTTCTTATTTCCATCTGTACTATTGGTTTATGCAAAGTTTGTTGAGAAGTTAGTGACAATTTATTTGTTCACCTCTCAATATATTTGATGCATTTTTCTCAAGTGTACACCAGATCACGACTAGAGTATGAAATGCCTGTCTTCGTAAATTTACTCTCATGTATCTTTTACACGCATTTCCATTCCTTTTATCCTCAGAAGAATCTTTTGATGCTATTTTTAGTGCTTTGTTGTAAATTAAGCCTCATATATTCTTGTGTAGTCTTAATCATTTTGATATTTCCTTTGTGCATTAATAGTAGACTTGCACGCGAGACACATAGTAAAGAAGGGTTTTTAAGGGGAATGACTGAATCAAAGCGTAGTCGCCATCATTTAAAGATAATTCCCAGGGACACTTTGTAACGGAGCTGGAGCGCCTAAGCCTATTATGAGCCATTCATTCTCAGGGAAACACGACTACATCTCCTATTGTACAGAAATTATTCATGAAGCAGTTTTATGGCTTAGTCGTTCAACTTGAACAAAAAAACTGTATTTAAAGGGGAATTTCACCTTAATTTATCCCATGTCATATAATACAGATATTGCAGATCATTGTTTCCTAGAATGAAGAGCAAGTAATACAGAAATTAATCTACCCTGCTTGTTGACAGTTTCCTGGTAGTAATTGGAGAATATTTCTATACACTATATAGTCAGATTTTGCTCTAAAAATTAAAAGAGTAAGGAAAATATGAAAGAAAGATGTTAGTTTGGATTTGTACTGACTACACAGACCATGTAATCTAAAGTAGGTTTTTAGTCCTAGTGCGTGTCTGTGACCGCAAAAACTGGTTTTGGCAGCAGCATGCCTGCCGGAATCACAGCGACTGTTTTGCATTGCAAAGGTTGAAAGCTGCAGGAGAAAATTGCAGCATAAATTGAAATGCTGTGGGTTTTTGTTGCAGCACACAAATGGGATTTGGTAAAATTCCATCCATTATGCTGGTACTGTACATTACTGTGGATAAGCTGCTGCAGAGAAGACACCAAGGAGAGGGGGAAGACAAGAAGAGGAAGAAATTATGAAGAAAAGGAGAAGAGCAGAGAATAGAGGACTGGAAAGCAAGGAACCAAGACCTTATGGCAGCCAAGACCCCTATATCTGCATATCACTATGACAGGCTTACCAGCAGTCCCTTCACCATCCATCAGATCTTGGGTAGGAATAGCCTTGAAAAATTAAGTTATATAAGTTGTTATTGATGAACTGCCATTTGACAGCTTTCTCTCTATTATTGTACATGGAGAAAAAGCTGTCAATCAGAATACACACCAATTGCAAAAAAGCAGCCTGTCCAACACTTCTGCATGCTGTCTTCAGGGGGCAGCATAATCATCCTGACATGTTCCCTTTAAACAATTTTAATACATTCACCTTCATTGAGATAGATTCCAGCACAAAAGGTGAGATATCAAGCACAAAGGACCCGTCATGATCAATCTGAGACATTGTCATACATTTCAATTCAAAAAGGGGTTACAAAAATATGGCTGATTTACTCCATAAACAGCGCCACACCTGTCCACAGGTTTTGTGTGGTGGTGCAGCTCAACCTATATTTACTTTAATGGAGCTGAACTGTAATACTAGCAACAACTGATGGATGGACTGTTTTTAGAAAAAAGCAGCCATGTTTTTTTTTTTTTCACCCCGAACAACCCTTTTGTGCATACAATGAAGCAGATAATTGTTAAATTGTCATGTATTTGATATTATTGTAGATCCAGATACTTCAGTGAAATGCGATGGGTCTCCCATTACTATTCAATGTCAGATGACAGATTCTGCACCTTGTATAGTTGTTTATTCTTCCTGTCCGTCACTGCAGGATGACTATTTCGAGAATGCACTACCTTTTCATTACAGCATTACATCTTGAGATTTCGCAGCAAGCAGCCGCCTTTGCTGTCTTATTCTTAGAATGCCCTATTATCATTTATACGCCGTACTACATTCCTGAGGCCACTTATACTAATGCATGCGGAATATACAACTGGAATCCTGTTAATTTATGAATCCTTGTCACAATAATAGAACAGAATTAGTCTTTATACACAGCCGATGAATACTCCAGAGCAATTCCAGCCTACACGTACATCTGCGTGGATGCCTTTGCTCCTATATCCTATCCTTGTAATGTCATAAGTTCATGCTTCTAGTAGTTCCTTTTATGTTTCACCACCTCCACCAACTCTATTTCTTCCTGCTCTCACTTGCAGCTCCTCCTTCCCCTACACAGACACAGAACTAGGAAGTAAAACTTTTCATTCTGCTCCTTTACAAATGAGTTCTGCATACTGGATATTCACCTATATTGTTTTTTGGAATTTATGTGTGCTGGCCTTAGGAGAGACCACCAATATTTGTTCTGTGAATGTCCGATCAGGAAAATAAAGTGACCCCCTTTAATGTTCGCACAGACACAGCAGCTCATCTATAGGGTCGGCTTTGTCTGGTACTCCACTACCTTGCTTATTCAATTTTTTTTTTTCTTATTCTTCTATTTCCATGTTTAAAGGGGTTGTCCAGGATATTTTTTTTTTAAATTAGGCTGGGGTAGGTAAAAAAAGAAAAAAATACTCATCTGTCCCCAGTACTCCGGTGCTTCCCGCCACGGTCCAGTCCTGCTGCTGCAATGTTTTCTTCCAGCAGAAGTCCCAGCTGCTTATGGCTGCTGTGGCCAATCAGCGGCCTCAGCGACGGACATGGGATGTCACTAAGGAAAGGGACCCGGGATATCACATATCATATCAATTTTGATATTGTGAGGACTTCCACCAAAAAGATCGGTGCTGCAGGATTGGACCTCGCTGGGAGGCATCGGACCTGCAGGGACAGGTATGACTTTTTTTTTAAAATTTTCACCTCCCCTACCCTAATTTTTTTTTTTTTTAATTTATCCTGGATAAAATATTTATTTGGTTTATTATGTTTATTATGTCCTAGTTCATTATATGTAAGCACATCAGAGCCTATAATGTGGTTTCGGCTTTTTGACAAATATTTAATAAGCAATTGAAATCACTTATTACCAAGTAACTGTAAAAATACAATGGCACTTTGTTAACATGAATCAGTTAGTGGAAATTACTGCAGAAATTTAATGAGAATTTGTCACCTTTTTCCCTTCGTTCCTTTCTTTAAAGCATATCCTTTCATTCCAAAAGAAAAATTGCAAACAGTCCTTTAGCGGCGAACACAGGCAAGTGAAGAGGAGTATAATGGTCTATTCAGACTGCGCCTGCAGTGTACTTCAGAGGTATATGTCGGAGGAAGTCCCAACGACATATGAAACTGTATAGGCATAGACTCTCAAGTTTAAAAAAGAAATATATATATATATATATATATATATATATATATATATGCCTGTATATATATCATATATCCTGCCCCTGTATGTGCATTTCATACAGTAGAAAGAAATGTATATCGTCAACTATCAGAGCATAAGATTCCTGGAAGACACTCTTTTGACATTCATTGAATGAATGGGACTCTATGGATATGTTCAATGTATTCGTCGGGAGCTTTCTCAGTGCATGCACCAAACAGACTTATTGTTATTGCAGCTTTAGATGTACTGCAGTCAGAATTCTTGCATAGGTTACCTGGTTGCTGAATTTGCACCTTCCTGATACAATATCTGCCATTACTTTGGTGCACAACACTCTAAACCAAATGTCTTCACACTGCTCGTCCTCCCATCTAATAAGTAACATGTAAATTCAATGTAAAGCAATTGGAGAGAGAAGCTGCCTCCCCCTTCTTTTTGCTAGTATTTTTGGTACTAAACTTAAGTCCTACGTCATAAGAACAAAAATGTTGCTTTTTGGAATTAATCCATCTGTTTTTTCACTGAAGCTTTTGGGGGTTCTGCCTATTTTTTATTTAAAAATACACTGGAGATTCTGCACACAGTATTCACAGTTACTTTAGACTTTCCTAGACAGACATGATATCTACAGCACCTTAAGGGACATAGAGAGGAAAAAGGAGCATGGAGCTTGGTAGGGAGGATTGTTGTCTGAGACATCCAAGACCCCCAGTTTGATAGGTGATAATGTACTCATGTGGTTTACATAAAGTCAGCTGTAGAACCTGCAGCATGAGACACTCTGCTGATTAGCCCCATTGTGTCTGAAGCTAATCAGTGAGCAAAGCCATGGCGAAAAGCACAGAGCCAGAAAGTGGAGAGGAATCTGAGGTGTAAGACCACCTCAAATTCCGCTTTACTTTCTGCTGTGTGAACATGAGATGAGATGCTGCTCCAGCCAGTTTCCCCTTCCTCCTGCTTGTGACAGGTTTCTCCCTTTCAGATCATACAAGCTGGAGGCATGGAAGAGCAGTGTGCATTAGAAATACACTGGATATTCTGCAAACAGCACTCACATTTAGTTTAGACACAAAGTGTGAGTCAATCAAGTTTTATAATTGTACAACGTTCATTGTTTTGACTCATCTATTATTATATTGCTGGAGAGTTACCATTATATGTCCAAGAGATATAGTGGAGTGCCGTAGGCAAGCATCTGACTGCTCATTATGTACAAGTCTATATTGATTAACATTACGTTTCCTAATTATATTTAATAGATCAAAAACACTATTCAGAACATCCATGTGTTAACCATAATAATAACCTTCTATCTTGTTGCAGGAACAATATTCAATTTTGGAAAAATTATTTATTGGAAACACAAAGATGCATTCTGTGACTCATTTGCCACCCTGCCAGGCAGAAGAATAGGAGCGCTATCTAATCGAAATAGGAATTCATCAAAACAATATTAAAATCGGTAAACAGGATACCTTAGAATGATTTACAGACAAAAGAATCTGAGAGATTGTAAAACAAGTTATTAATATGTCATCACTTTTATAACAACTTCCAAAAACAAGGGGTTTGCGCCACATTTTTGGATGCAGGATGGCGTCATGAAAATTTTTCTTTTCCCACTTTTGGTGAACTAGGCATCCGGAACTTTTGTATAGCACAGATATAGCCCAAAGTCAAGAGCTGTAACTTGCATTTGGTACTTTTTAACAATTTATGTTCACTATTTACATCGCACAGGATCTGTTTTATAGTGACCATGCAATGTTATTACAGCCTGTAATAATATCACATGTCTGCTATAAAGCAGATACTGTGTGACATAAATAGTAAGGGCCCCCACGCGGTACAATATGCTCCACAGTGACCCGCAGACAGTATAATGTGCTCCACAGTGGCCCCCACATAGTATTATATGCTCCACAGTGGACCCCAACACAGTATTATATGCTCCACAGTGGTCCCCACACAATATTATATGTTCCACAGGGGCCCTCACACAGTATTATATGCTCCACAATGGCCCCCATACAGTATTATATGTTCCACAGTGGGCCCCCACACAGTATTATATGCTCCACAGTGGGCCCCCACACAGTATTACATGCTCCACAGTGGCCCCCACATAGTATTACATGCTCCACAGTGGGCCCCCACACAGCATTATATGCTCCACTTTGGGCCCCCACACAGTATTATATTCTCCACAGTGGGCCCCCACACAGTATAATGTGGCATAGAGTGATGGAAGGAACCAAAATACCCTCTACTGAAAGGTCATTGACCTCTTACGACAAAGCTGTATTTGTGATGCCATTGAACTGATGAGGAGCCATACCAAAGGGGTTTTTTGGTCTACTCTAGAAAAAAAACAAAAACATTTGCATAGCTCCATTTAGGGGATCTTAAATTAATGGAGGGGGGTCATCTGTTCAGGATCTTCTGGAAAGTAGTTACAAAGAGTGCCTCTCACTCTGTAGGACCTGTCCTGTCCTGCATTAAACACAGTCCATTGATTTGAATGGACACTGTGTAATGCCTAATGTCACCTGTGGTGGCGCTGCAGGGAAACTTAACATGTTTACTGCTAAAGCTCCACATTTACATTTTAAGTCCTAGTCCACAGAGTCATGCCTTAGATGACTAAACTTTTTGCAACTATAAATATCACAAGAAAATTAGACTATCTGCCATATTTAGGTTGAACCTGATGTTTCCTGTTATATCTTGTAATTACGCGCCCCGGATAATTATGTGTGCAGAAGGTGGAAAATGACTTTCTATACGTGACTAACCTTCACCCACAGTATATGTAGAAAGAGATTCAGGTATAAAGGCTGAAACACATATGTATACAAAATGTATCTAGCCACAAAGCTGGAAGCTACTGGGTCCCCAGTTACTATGCATTATTTATAATGTTGGTGTTTTATTTTGAGGGAGGGGGCCTGTTGTCCTGTTGAAAAATAAATGATGGTCCAACTAAATGCAAACTGGATGGAATAGCATGCCGCTGCAAGATGCTGTGGTAACCATGCTGGTTCAGTATTCCTTCAATTTTGAATAAATCCCCAACAGTGTCACCAGCAAAGCACCCCCACACCATCACACCTCCTGCTCCATGCTTCACGGTGGGAACCAGGCATGTAGAGTCCATTCATTCACCTTTTCTTCGTCGCACAAAGACACGGTGGTTGGAACCAAAGATCTCAAATTTGGACTCATCAGACCAAAGCACAGATTTCCACAGGTCTAATGTCCATTCCTTGTGTTCTTTAGCGCAAACAAGTCTCTTCTGCTTGTTGCCTGTCCTTAGCAGTGGTTTCCTAGCAGCTATTTTACCATGAAGGCCTGCTGCACACAGTCTCCTCTTAACAGTTGTTGTAGAGATGTGTCTGCTGCTAGAACTCTGTGTGGCATTGACCTGGTCTCTAATCTGAGCTGCTGTTAACCTGCGATTTCTGAGGCTGGTGACTCGGATGAACTTATCCTCCGCAGCAGAGGTGACTCTTGGTCTTCCTTTCCTGGGGCGGTCCTCATGTGAGCCAGTTTCTTTGTAGTGCTTGATGGTTTTGGCCACTGCACTTGGGGACACTTTCAAAGTTTTCCCAATTTTTCGGACTGACTGACCTTCATTTCTTAAAGTAATGATGGCCACTCGTTTTTCTTTACTTAGCTGCTTTTTTCTTGCCATAATACAAATTCTAACACTCCATTCAGTAGGACTATCAGCTGTGTATCCACCTGACTTCTGAACACCACAACTGATGGTCCCAACCCCATTTATAAGGCAAGAAATCCCACTTATTAAACCTGACAGGGCACACCTGTGAAGTGAAAACCATTTCAGGTGACTACCTCTTGAAGCTCATCAAGAGAATGCCAAGAGTGTGAAGAACCTAGAATATAAGACATATTTTCAGTTGTTTCACACTTTTTTGTTAAGTATATAATTCCACATGTGTTAATTCATAGTTTTGATGCCTTCAGTGTGAATCTACAATTTTTCTAGTCATGAAAATACAGAAAACTCTTGGAATGAGAAGGTGTGTCCAAACTTTTGGTCTGCATCCATTTATTGCATATCTAATCTCATATCTGTCTATATACAGTATCTATCAACCTTTGTATCTATTTATCTATCTATCTATCTTTGTATCTTCACCACATTGAAAAGTTACTGCCAGCATACTATAAAATAATCCAGAACTGAATATAAGTAACACAATGTAACATATATACTATAAACTTCATAAAATAATTTTGTTTATTTATTTATCTTATTCTATCTATCTATCTATCTATCTATCTATCTATCTATCTATCTATCTATTTATCTATCCTATATCTATTTATTTATCTCATATCTGTCTACTTGTTGCATATCTATCTATCTATCTATCTATCTATCTATCTATCTATCTATCTATCTATCACCATAGATACCTGAAAAGTTTGTGCCAACATACTGTAAGAAAAAGAATTCCAGGACTGACTATAAGACACTATACCTTATAACCCATATACTATAAATTTCACGAGACAGAGTGTTCAGTTCTTTGGTGAATCTTATACTAAGACAGCTTTCTTTCCATTTCTAGTGCACATAAATCCGAAGACAAAGTTTCACACTTAACCAAATCTCAGCTTCAGATGCATCCTCGTGTTTATACCTTCCCTCCTCTCAGTATATCCAAGGATATTCAAGATGCTGTCAATGTGAAAGACAAGAGAATTGACATACAGGAATGAAATAAATTCTCTTCTCCTGTAAGTGTCCTGGCAGTGTAGGTGTGAGGAGTTTGTCAGCATCGACATAACAAAAGTCTAATTTATCCAAGACAATGTGGCAGCGTGCAACGCGGAATAATTGATTTTGACGCGGGGCTGGTTGTTTTCGCACTGTGGCGATGTGACAGTTTCCCTTATTCTCTCCTTGGCTTCCCGGAGTCTCTTTTCACGTAACCAAATGATGTGGCAGATTGTTCAGTCCCCTCCACCTCACATTATCCATCTCAATCATCGCCAAAGTTCCTTCTTGCGGATAAATATTAATCTTTAAGATGAAAAGCTTGTTCTGTAGTATGAATTTTTAAGCCTGCTTCAATGTAGCCGTCTTCTAAGTCAATTTTGTATCCTAGCTGTATCTAGAAATTTAAATTTTTACTTATCCGTAGGGGAAATGTGAGTTTGGATTACACATGGCGGCACGGAGGAATGCAAAATTTGAAATGGGGCCCCCACTTACCATGTGCTATATATACAGTAATACTGGTGCTTCTTATGTTGTAGAGAGTCCTTTGGGCCCCCTTTGGCTTCCCTTTGGTTATTTATTTTTTGTACCATCTTGTGACACCCATTTTTTTTATATTTCTGTGTAAGGCATCTTTTGACCACTTTTTATTCCTTTGGGAGGCAAAATAGAAATAAGCTATTCAGGCATTTTGGGATAAGCATTTTTATAGTTATAAAATATAGTTTATATATATTTTATATTTTTATTTTTTTAAATAACTTTTAAAAAACATTTTAACCTTTAATTTTAGACCCCCTAAGTGGTTTGAGCCCTTTGGGGTATATAATATACTGCATTACTAATATATTGCAGTATACTGTATAATCCCATTTACCTTTATTACACCGTGCCTTTGGCAATGTTAAATATAACTGTACTAATGACAGGCCTTGGAGCCTTCAGTAGAGTCTCGGCTGTCATAGTAACTGATCTTTACCTTGGATCGCACTTCGTGGGTGGGGGAACAAGGAGTGGGTGGCGACCATCTCACTTAATATGGTGATTCCGCTTTTTACATGCCTTGGTTGCATGGATAGGCCTTGGTGGATAGGTCATCTGTATCCATTACCCTCAAGTCATGGACAACCCCTTTAAACTTTGATATATCTTGCCTCCATCTTGGAGAAATAAGCAGAGATATTCTCTAATACTTCTATGTCTTCATGTCATCCCAGACAGACTGGATGATGGTGAGATCAGGCCTATATCTGTGGGGGCCGGATCATCACTTCCAGGACTCCTCCTCCAAAGGGCAAAGGTCACACCAAATATTGATGGGATTTACATTTCTCTTTTCTTCGTTCACTTCATTTTGTTATTTGGTAATAATAAACTATTAACTATTAACTATTTCTGAATGCATTCTGATGTTGCAGAATTCTCCACATGTGCCTAAAAGTTTTGCACATTACTGTCTATCTATCTATGACATGTACCGCTAAATAAAATATATAAAATCCCATAATACAGATTTCAGCTGGTAAAGTGCAATCTGCTATCATTAGCTTCTGGCACATTGCAATTTATTGTCTAGCCTGCTAGATCTATTTTAGTGGAGCGTCATGGATCAGGTAAAATTGCAGGACAGAAGCAGGTGAGACGTGTGCATTATGTATGGTGTTGCCTGGTAACACGCTCTCTTATTACAAGTAACGGGATCTTACTCTGCTTTGCCGGGTGTAGGGCAGTTCAATGGAGGCACGTGCAACATATTAATGCTGCATATGGTTGGTCCCAGGAACAAGTTGGGCCTAGGTTGCACAATGTCCCCAAAAGTGCAACTGATGGATACTCAGAAAGATACACTGAAAAACAGAAATTTGGTATCACATCCCTTACTTGTAGGGTGCAGTGACAGTGGCGTGTTCCTCAACACGACACAAAATTTATATAGTTTTTGTTATGTTTTAATACTTTTACAAAAATCCAAAACTTTGAAACATACAAAAAATTATTTTGCCTGCCATATTTTGAATCCCATAACGTTTTATGTTTCTTTGTATGGGGGTTTTTAAGGTCTTTTCTTGCAGCACAGGATGTAGTTTTTATTTATACCATTTGGGGAATGCCCAATGTTTTGATTACTTTTTATTCAATTTTTTTGGGAGTCAAAATGGCACAAAACGATGATTATTTTGATCTTTTTTTACTGCTGGAGTGCTCACCATATGATAACAATATTTTAATAGTTTGGGCATTTTTGGAAACGGGGATGCTTAAAGGGGTTATCCATTTTCTCAAATTGATGATCTATCCTTAGGATAGGCCATCAGTATTAGATCTGCAGCGGTCCGACACCCAGAACTCTGGTAGCGAGTAAGTGCAGGAAAACTGTGCTACTCACTCGCTGCTACACGTTAGTATGGTGAGTGAGCAGCGTGGTTTTCATGTGTTGTCTCGGAACCGGAGATCTGCGGGGGTCCCATATGTCGGGCCCCACAGATCAAATATTGTTGGCCTATCCTAAGGATTTGATAAATGCCCGCGATCAAAGAGGACTCTGCATAACAGCGGAGACCCAGCTCTGCTTCTAAGCGGGCGCCATATTTAAAGTGACAATATCCATCATACTAAAACAGTGGATGTAAGGGATTAATGCAGCAGGATATGGACTGCAGATGTATACTTTACCATTGGTTGCGTGTTTCTTTATACAGGTTGCTGGCTTATCTTCTGATGTCCTTATTGTGGTCGGGTTATCTTCTCATACATGTAGTGTCCCTCCTGATAACCAGCCATGATGTCCTTATTGTGGTCAGGTTATCTTCTCATACATGTAGTGCCCCTCCTGATAACCAGCCATGATGTCCTTATTGTGGTCAGGTTATCTTCTCATACATGTAGTGTCCTCCTGATAACCAGCCATGATGTCCTTACTGTGGTCGGGTTATCTTCTCATACATGTAGTGTCCTCCTGATAACTAGCCATGATGTCCTTATTGTGGTCGGGTTATCTTCTCATACATGTAGTGTCCCTCCTGATAACCTGTCCACAAGAAGGACATAATGGCTAGGTTTCTGACAAGTCCCAGACCATAGAATGTTCCTGACAACAGATCAAGACAAGAGACTGTTACCACTAAGATAGTTAGAGAAAATCTATAAAATCCTGCAAAATGTTTATTTTTATATTTGCAAGAATGTTTAACTTTTTATGTCTACAAATTTAAATATTGATATATTCATGGGAAAACCCCTTTAAGGGTGTGCTCACACGGTGGAAAATTTTCCACCCCTGGAGTTTTCGCCGTGGTCTGCCATGATGGGATTCCGATGCAGTGCATCAACATTCCGTTGCGGCATCCCGCTCCTGATTAGGTCCGGATGAATGGGTCTAACCAGGAGCGCGTCGCGAGCTGCGAACACCGCGGGCAGACCCACGGCAGGATAAGTCATGTTGCTTTTTTTTTTCCGCTATTGAAAAATAATTATTGAATTATTGAAATAATGGGAGGAATTTTTTCAGGCAGATTTTGAGGCGGATTCCGCGTCAAAATCCACTGCCAAAAAACTCAGTGTGAACACAGCCTTGGGGGGGATTGTATCATTTACCCCCTTTAGATGCTACATACAGCCTCACTGAAACCAATAATTGATCATTGGGGATCATTGCTAAGACTCTTGCTGACCATACTTATGTTGGCCGCTCTTATGTCGAAAAGTGGTCGTCCAAATTGGACAACTCTTCTCAATCGACTGTAGACAATGAACGGTTAAAGCCAGGAGACTGTAGCCGGGAATTTGAAATGAAAGGGCCGATCATCTGAGCTCAGTTATCTTCCCGGCTGCTGTCTCTGGATAAACAGTGCACAGAATAATTCCTTTCATTTTCCTCTCCCATGTATTTAACATTTCACCCAGCAGTCTCGAAAGCAGTAACTCTTGTTTATTCAAGTCCCCATAGGCCAGTAATCCTTGTTTTGAGGTTATCGCACCGCTCCATAATGAGGTGGAACTGACATGCCATTAATATGCAGAATACATATTACCCATGCATATGAGTTCTGGAAGCTTAGGAGCAACCTCAGCTCCCCTACTTGTTTTCTCTCTACTATATCAGGAATAGGCCAGTGCACTTGAGTTACACGACCCTAGGGTAATCTCATAAGCATATCACAGCGCAACCCTGCTAAGAAATATTGCAAATTGTAGAGAACTCAATCTCTTTATTCTTTGAATTGACATCTTAAAGTTTAATTATAGAGCCTTCACTCAAGTCTTCAAGAGGACCTCTCACCTCCCTCGACAGGTCTGTTTTAGTAAATAACTGAATTCTCAGTGAAATAATAATTCGGAAGCATTTTATTTGAGAACTGCAATATGTTATTCCTCTGCTGTTCCTCCTGGAAACGTAAGAATGCATTAAAGAGGTTGTCCAGGATTTAGGGCAGGGGTGGCCAGGGTGAGACCAGAACCCATGCTGGGACTCTTAAAAGTGGAGGGACTTATATGATGACTAAGAGTTATCTCTGGCCTCAGCGGTCAGCGGAGGGGCTGATGATGTCACTCACATACATCGCTGATATCTTACCAGCAAAAGCTGAGGCCAGCTAAGCGACAAGTCCTGGCATGGCAGGGAAAGTGAACCAGGGCTGGATAAAAGAGCACCAGGGATTGGTGAGTATGTCTTTTTTTGTTTGTTGTACACACTCCACAGCCGCCCCTGAGTTTGGTTATATCATGGACAACTCCCTTAACAAGTAGGTGTTACCATTTACCTTATCATTAAGATGTTGTAGCAAAAAAATTGACACTGTGGGTGAATAGGGAGTGGATGCCCCCACTGAGAAAGGGAATTTTAACGCCAATTTAAGGATGTGTTTTTTTATTATTATGATTTTACGTGAATTTACACATTAAAAGAATCTTAAATTTCAACTTTTACACTTTTAGTCTGACATTTCCTTTTTTGCTGCAGCTCATTTCTCAGCTTGCTGTATCTCCCAGGACATGATAAGTAGAGTCATCTCATTTTTTAAATTGGGTTTTTGTTTTGTTTTTTTACATTTTTATGAGAACATTCACAGTAAGGCTAAGGCCCCATGTTTCCTCTGCGGACTTTCTGTTTCAATTACACCTATAGGGAAACCGCCGGCATTTCCATAGGGATAATTGACATGCTGCGATTTCCAAAACCGCGCCGGTTTTGGAAATCGCCGTGTATCCGCAGCGGGGTTTTTACCGCAAAGTGGGCATGGGATTCGCTAGAATACCAACCACTTTGCCACGTGGGGCCCCAGCTTTAAAGAGTCTTGAAATATTGCAATTTTTACATTGCCCACTTAAACAGACACAATAGTCGGGCACTTCCTGTTTTCTACCTGTTTGCTGTATAGACTAAGACATGATGAGTGGAGTCATCTCATTATTATCAGATGGTGTTGTTTCTTAAATTTCTATGTGAATATATAATTAAAGAGAATCTTAAAATATTGAATTAAATATTTTTTTACACAGCCACTAGAGCAGACACATTAGTTTCACAATTCCTGTTTTCTGCAGATCATCTGTCAGCTTTGCTGCATAGGCTAGGATAGGATGAGCAGAGCTATGTCATTATTATTAAATGGTGGTGTTTTTAAAATGTTTATGTGAATATACAATTAAAAGAATCTTGACATATCATTTTTACACTGGCCACTTGAACAGTCACAATAATCTGACACTTCCTGTTTTCTGTAACTCATTTGTCATCTTTGCTGTATAGACTAGGACATGATGAGCAGTCATTTCATTGTTATTAGAGGCTGAGCAAATTAGAGAAAACTGGTGGAGGCCTAAATAAGTTAGGATAGTAATATTATACACAGATAAGGCTGGTCATATACTGTAAATGTCTGTTGGCTGATCTATTTGGCAACAACTATTGTTCCTGATTTTCTCCACTAAGAACCAAAGAATCAGAAATTGTAAAATTGAACTTGTTGATCCTTATCTTCCCCCAACATCTCCCATCTGGCGAGAGTCAGAAGGCCCTCATACAAATTATGGGGTTGGTCAGTCCTGAACTTTGTGGGGCTGACTGTCACTAGTTTAATGTGTATGGACAATTTTAAAGGGAATATGTTGTAGATTGGAAAACATCTCAGCAGTTGCGCCCTTGCCTGAATGGAGCAAGCACATCACTTCTTTATTAAATTCTATGGGATTGCCTGAGATATCAGCTGCCATAAAGCAAACCCATCCTGTTGCAAACACAGGGATGGAATGTGGCTTACAATATGGCTGACCTAGGGACATCTTTTCAGATAAAATGTAAAGACATATAATTTTTCAAAAGCAGAAAAAACACATTTTTTCTCTTTCCACAAGACTTTTATGGGAGTTGATGATAGGAATGATATCTTATAATTACTGTATGTAGGGAAATGGCTTCATAATATTTTCCACAATGACTCTACATTACTAACAATTCGGTTTTGATTGTATTTTCTCTGGTACAATTGTAATTAACCTACAATTAATTATCCCACATTACATGTCAGCTGTCCGGCATTCATCCTGCATGGTCTGCTGACTGGCCACATTATTAGTGATCTAAGCATATTGTTTCCAGATACACATGGCAGAGATAATCATATAATCATTGATGATTACCAGGCGTAATTACTGAGGGTTTATTCCAACTAATAACAGGTATGGTAACTTGCTTTCTGTCATGAGACGGGTTCATCTGTAAGATACCCCTAAAGGGTACTGCTAAACATTTCCATCAAACAACTCCCATAATATTCACATTAGACAGTACTTCACTATTTAGCTGTAATGCTGGTCGTTCACAACCATGACTGCCAATATCCTACTCCTTTCAGCAGTCACAATTGGCCCCGTAGTGTTGCTTCATGTCCTTCCCACGGACACTCAAGTCCTCCCTTCTTTCCTGCTGTACACACTCACAGGGCACTCACTCCTTTGCTGACTCCATTTTGTACATGTGTATATAAGGCACTTTCCCTCACAGGCAGTTTAGGCTCCTGTCTATGTCTGGTTTTCTGTGTTCTGTGTACTACCCATATTTCACCCCTAACTAGTTACAGTAGCTAACTTTGCACCTGTGCTGCCTGTCCTGACCTGTTATTTGGATCTCTGACTACGAACAAACCCTACCAGCCCTGACCTTAGGCCCATTCTTTAACTATACTCCTCCCTGTTCCCTTGGAGTTTCTCACCAGTCTTTCTCAATCCACTATGGCTAGCTGTCACCTACATTGGGATGACTTGTAGAGATGCAAAGACCAAATCTCTGTATGAAGTTTAAAGTTAGAGATTGGTGATCCTCTCAGGATTTTTTTTTTTTTTTTGTTACAGTATGGAGGCATTATTTATGGGTACTATATGACAGTATTATTGATGTGCACATTGTGGAATTCTGGATGTTGTATGGTAGGATTGTTTATCTGGACATTGTGGTAGTTTTATGTTTACTTTTTCACAGGAATATTTATGTGCACAGTGTGGCAGGATTATTGGTTTTGTTTAGTGGAATAATTATATGTGCTGTGTGGAGGTTTGTTGGCATAGTAGGTTTATTATGTGTACAGTGTGGTGGGTTATTGGTATAACATTGCAGGATTATTTATGTGTACAGTGTAGCAGGATTATGGGTATTGTTTGGTAGAATTATTTATGTGTACAGTTTGGCAGGATTATGAGTTATTGTATAGTAGGATTATTTTAATATACACAATGGCATGTTTATGTGTATTTTATGGTTGGTTTTTTATGGGGATGGTGATAGAATAATGTGTAATTTATAAAGGGATTATTTATGTGTACAGTATGGCAGCATTATGAGTATTGTTTAGTAGGATTACCAATATGTGTTATGTCGTTGGATTATGGGTATTATATAGTAGGATTATTTATGTAGACATTGCAGTGGGATTATGTATACTTTATGACAGTAGTATTTATGTGTACAAAGTGGCAGGATTATAGGTATTGTACAATAGAATTGTTTATTCTGTAGAGTATGGCGGGACTATGAGTATTGTATAGTAAAATTTTGTGTACAGTGTGGTAGGATTTTTGGCACTAAATTGTAGGAGTTTTTGTATGTGGCATTATTTATGTGTATGGTGTGGCCGCATTATTCTGTAAGGCTACACACAATTGGAAAGATTTAATAGCGCAGTGAAATCACATCTACTGTATGTGTTGTCAATGTTCTTTGCCAATGACAAGTAGTGGTAAATAAAAATTGCAGGGTTAACCTGGCAATAGTTATATGGGAAATTCAGAGGCCATACCTGAGAGCAGGTACGCTGGCGCTTATAAATATGCCCCATTGAGGGAATCAATGAAAACATCTATAACATCTTAAACAAAGAATACAAAAGCAAAACATAATACGCCAATGCTTCGGAGTCGAGAGCGATAATCAGCATGTTCTAGTCACAGCAATTACCCAGGAACCCGAAAGCAAATTATAATATAACGTACATGGGAATGAAAAATAAATAAAGTAACGTGAAAATTACCAATTAGAAAATTACACATAATTATCTGGCACTGGAAGATTAATTGGTTCAATCTGGAGGGCGCGCATAAGCCCTTTCGGTTAAAGCTAAACTGCAGTTAAGTTTGTAGTGGAATCTGTATAAAAATAAAAAGTTCGTGAAAAATCTATATTGCAGAAAAAACTGAGAGGGATTCATCAAGACTGGCGTATTTTATGCCAGTCTTGATGTCCCCTGTCCCTGTATAAGGGTTGCTTAATTGATGATGAGACTGTGGCTCATCTTGAATTAGGCCCTTCCCTCTGTCCCCCTTGTGCCTAGGCCCAAATCTATCATCATTTACGGCACTTTGGTTGCGTAAATGATAAAGAATATTGCGTGTACGATGAGCCCGCCATTGCCCATGCCCTACCCACTTTTGGAAAAGTTTCAACGCTGGTGCAAAAACACCACTTGCAACTATTTTATACCACAAAAGGGCATAAGAGATTTGATGAATTCTCCCCCATTGTACCTAGGCCTAAATGATAGACAATGGGGCAAATTTATTAAGACTGGCATGTTGTACGTCAGTCTTAATAAATGACCCAATTGGCGCAGGGAACTGGAGATTTATGAAGAGCCTTCAGAACGCTTATTTTTTTCCCACTAGCTGATGGAAAATGAAGCATCTTTCTCTCATTGAAATGAATGCAAATATTCTGCCATGTGAACCTAGCCTAAAGATGGGCCAGATTTATCACAATGGCCGACAATAGATAATAATTTTGGGGCATCTTCCTAGACATGAGTAAAGACATATCAACCAAAGTGTCTGACAATGATAGAGGAAGAGAAGCTGAGCAAAAGCTGAGTAAAAAGCAGA
The DNA here is from genome assembly GCA_947044405.1 of Leptodactylus fallax. Lineage (NCBI taxonomy): Eukaryota > Metazoa > Chordata > Amphibia > Anura > Leptodactylidae > Leptodactylus > Leptodactylus fallax. The sequence continues at coordinate 1,377,396 of CAMRHE010000159.1, read as the reverse complement.
ATAAATGCTGACAGGACTCCTAGGGGTGACAGAAAGAGTCCTGCTAACCCCACCTTTACTGTCAATCACTGTGTGTGGGCGGGATTGTAAGAGACAGCCAATGTTGTCCTAAGCTTCATTTGTCTGTATAAACTGTTAATGTTGAATGTATTTCTGTGATTCTGTTCCTTTAAGACAGCAGCCATTGTAATTGTGACATGATGCTGGAGTGAGACCCCCCCCCCCCCTTTTATATCAGCCTGTCTGTTCTGCAGACAGAGTGTGAGCAGAGCAGCAGGAAGTGACGAGACAGAGAGCAGCAGCCATCTTGGCAAGTGTTGTATTGAACTGGTGTGGAGATTTTTCTGTACAGCTAAGCTGTATCTTGGTCCAGAGACAAACAGAGTGTAAAGAGACAACAGGACTAGTGAGTCCACGTGAAAGGAACTGTGCTCAGTGGCTGATCAGTGAGACTGACATTGTGACTGTGTATATGGATACCACAGATAGAGACTCCCAGTGCTGTTGATGTACTGGACAGCACCTGCTAAACCCCGGCTTACAACCCAGCTCAGTGTATGGATTCGGCAGGACTGTCAGTGTGCTGAGTGGAATCTGCTGTTGGATTACATTGCATTCATTGGGTTTCCCTGTTAAAGAGGACTTCATTTCTCCCAAGATCCTGATAACCGTGAGGAGAGGACGCTTCACTATAAAAGAAAGGAACGACTTTGGGCCCCACCGCGCGCTTCTACGGACTGTAAGCGGTCCACCTGGACCACTGGGGAAAAGGGGGTGCACCCAAATGTGATGTCAGGGTCAGTTAGGGATAGTTTTGAGTATATTGTTCATTCAGTGTCCATACTGCAGAAGTGGACAGAGTAAAAGTAGAAACCATTGCAGAATTTGCCTTGAAATTGTTCATGCTATATTGTATATTTTGCTTGTCTTTATCCCTGTCATTTTACCTTCAAATAGCCTTTATTAACTTATAGTAAATATATATTCTTTTCTTGAACTACCGCGTGTGCGTTCATTTCTGGTTGCGGAGTCCAAACCACCTGCCTTGCTCTCGGTTCACAAATTGGCGTAGTCGGCAGGATCCGCTTACCAGAATGGACGGTGACGCACCCGTTCGGGAGAATGGTGCTGGAGGAAGAATGCCAGCAGGGGCTATAATAAGTCAGTTAGCTAAATTTGATGGCAATAATATGTCAGTGAGTATGTGGGTGGAACAGATACGAATGATACAGCGAATGTACCAGACCGCACCAGAAGTACTAGTAGAGCTAGCAATATTGACATTACAAGGGGATGCTAAGACCACGGTGATATTGAGGCCATTTGAACAAAGGCAGACATTTGAGCAAGTAGTCCAGATTCTAGAAACCATTTATGGAGAAACTGCATTGCTGGGGTCTCTGCAGGCTCGGTTCTTCCAGAGGGTACAACAGGAGAATGAAAGCCTTCCCCAATATGCAAATGCCCTACAAGAACTGCTCCGAGATATTCAAGTGAAGGAAAGAGGGGGCTCGCCAGCCTTCTGTAACCCTGATCGGACTCTCCGTGACCAGTTTGTCCTGGGGATACGTGACGGCAGTTTAACTGTGACTATGCAGGATTTTATACGACGAGAGACTGATGCTAAATTCCATGATGTACAGGTAGAGGCCATCTCCCGTGCCAATAGTATGTTCCCGAAGCCCCAGACCGCAGTTGGAGTTACTTTGTCACAGGGGGCTAGTTCTGGCTCAGAGACAGTAGAAAAGGGGACGGTTAAAGAAATTCTCACAGTAATGCAGAAACTGCAAGAGCAAATGGAACACTTGCACACCCGTTGTGATGAACATTCTATGAAAATTGCAGACTTCCAGAAAACTGGAGGTGAAAGGGTGAGCCGTCCATACCCAGAAAATCAGAATCACCCACCACCCCGCTGGAGGGATGAGGATAGGACCTACCGAAGGGGTCCAAATCAGTTAATGCAGTGCTCAGGAGAAATCGAAGGGGCTTACCGAAGGGGCCCAAACAGATGGCCAGAACGACGGGAGATACGCTGCTGGGAGTGTGGACGGATGGGCCACGTTGCTGCTAGATGTCCAGAGCAGCGACAAACTTATGAGAGACCGCCGTTAAACTGAAGTCCCCTGCTGCTGTAGGGCGTGTAGTAGGGGAGACTGACAAGGAGACTATGTGGGGAGAATGCCCTAATGATGACCTGATCGCTGCAAGTCCTGTTATACAGGTGGAAATGGAGGGTATTCCGGTTACCGGGATGATTGACACGGGTTCCCAAGTAACGACCTTGAGTAGAGACTGTTATGAACGGTACTTCCAGCAACATGTGAAATATGATCCCCATACATTCGTACGAGTGGTCGCAGCTAACCAGTTACCAGTTCCAGTCGTGGGAGTGGCCTGGATGAATGTCCGGGTATGTGGCCAAGATCTAGGTAGGAAAGGCATTGTGGTGGTACAGGAGTCACATGAAGTAAAGGTCCCTGTCATTTTGGGGATGAATGTGTTAAAAGAATTAGATCAGATCCTCTTTGAAAAGAAAGGTCACGGTTATTGGAAAGAAACCACCACCCATCGGCCTACTCAAACAGCTTTCCAGCGGCTGATCCGGACATGTGGCTTACAGAAAAGTTCGGATGCGCAGCGTCCTCTGGCTCGAATTTCAGTTCCTTTGCATACAAAAGTTACACTGCCACCCAGTCGGGAGACAATAGTGTCTATGCCCGTAGGCACCTGTCGGAAACTAGAGGGCATAGCTGTGTTGGTAGAACCACTGCAGGCAGCCGAAGGAGGTGTTGATCCGCTAGTGGCCCGTTCCTTGGCAATAGTTCGCAATGGAAGAGTACCACTTCGATGTGTAAACACTCAGGACCAGAGTGTGGACCTGACCCCAGGGAGGCAGCTGGCTAACATCTATGTGACTCCGGAGGAAGTAAGGAAAGTAACTCCAATGCAGCTGAAGCCGACTGAAAGGGATGAGTGGACCGTAACTGTGTCCATGGGAGAAGATGAGGAACCCACCTCTGAATGGAATGGCCGTGCAATTCGAGAACAGATGAAGATGGATGCAAGTTCATGTTCTCTGGAATGGGTGCAGAAGGTAGATGAACTGTTGTGGGAGAACCGAGCCGCCTTTTCACGGTATGCTGAAGATTTTGGATGTACCACAGGGATCTACCATGAGATTCCCACAGGAGACACCCCTCCAATTAGAGAGCGCTACCGACAAATTCCTCCACAGTTGTATCAGGAAGTAAAAGAACTGTTAGCTAAGATGCTACAGGGTGGGATCATCCAAGAAAGCCAGAGTCCCTGGGCAGCTCCTGTGGTGTTAGTAAGAAAAAAAGATGGGTCCATCCGATTTTGCGTAGACTATCGGAAGTTAAACGCTTGCACCGTACGAGATTCCTACCCCTTGCCACGGATTGAGGAGTCCCTCTCAGCACTGGGGAGAGCCCGGTACTTCTCCTCACTAGATCTGGCTAGTGGGTATTGGCAGGTGCCGATGGCCACAAAAGACAAGGAGAAGACGGCATTCATCTTGCCCATGGGACTATACGAATTTAACCGGATGCCCTTCGGGTTGACAAATGCACCCGGAACGTTTCAGCGGTTGATGGAGAAATGTCTCGGTGACTTCAACTTTGAGTTCACTCTCATCTACTTGGATGACATTATAGTGTATTCTGCGACCTTTGAAGACCATCTCCACCAGTTGGGGCAAGTATTTCGAAGATTGCGGGAACATGGGCTCAAATTGAAACCCAGTAAATGTCGGTTGTTCCAATCTGAAATTGATTACTTGGGTCACCGCGTATCAGGAGAAGGGGTGAGACCATCAAGAGACAAGATAGCGGCTGTTCAAGATTGGCCAATACCGACTACCCTGCGAGAAGTGAGGGCGTTCCTTGGAGTAGCCGGTTACTATCGACGGTTTATTAAGGATTTCGCCAAGGTAGCAGCACCACTTAATGCTCTCCTACGAGGCACATCCGGTGGTCCAAAGAACCGGTCCGTGAAGTGGGGACCTGAACAGGAACAAGCCTTCCAGGCATTAAAGGATGCACTGACAACAGCCCCAATCTTGGCATATGCTGATTACCACTTGCCGTTCCAGCTGTATACGGATGCAAGCCTGTATGGTCTTGGAGCAGTGCTTTCCCAGCTTCAGGATGGCCAGGAGAGGGTCATAGCGTACGGCAGCCGGTCTTTGAGAGATTCTGAAAGAAACCCCGAGAATTATAGTTCATTTAAGTTGGAGCTGTTGGCACTGGTATGGGCCATGACCGAGAAATTCTCTGAATATTTGACCGGTGCTGAAGTTTTAGTACTGACTGACAACAACCCACTAGCTCACCTGGAAAATGCCAAGCTCGGGGCGTTAGAGCAGAGGTGGATAGCCCGAATGACTAAGTTCAATTACCGCATTAAGTATCGGTCCAAGACAGAGAACCAGAATGCTGACGGGCTTTCTAGGGTAACCGCCCAGACCCCCACAGTAGACTTGGATCATGAGTTGGAGCATGTGGAGGTGCCCGACTTCAGCAGATTTTCACAGGCCTTGGCCGCCGCTAATCAGTTTGAGATGGAGGGGACTGAAACGGCTCCTTTCTTTGGTCCCTCACGACAGGAATGGGCACAGATACAACAGACCCATGAGGGGCTGGCACAGATGATCAAGTGTGTTGAGAAAGGCCAGAAGCCCTGTAGAGAGGAAAGAGAACGACTGACACGTGAGATATTATCTGTTCTGAGTCAGTGGGAAAAGTTGGAGATGAAAAATGGAGTGCTATGCCGAAAGGTCTATTTACCTTCTGAGATCGACATTCGATACCAAATTGTGGTGCCTAGTGAACTGGCTCGCTCGTTGGCAGTTGAGGCTCATAATAAGAATGGACATTTTGGTCATGAGAAGACCTTTCGTTGGTTACAGCGACTGATTTACTGCCCTGGTCTTCGTCAAATGGTCGAAGAAGTATGCCGCAGCTGTCGAACTTGTGAGATCCATAAGGCAATAGAACAGAGAGCTCCCCTGCAAACCATCGTGACCCAGGAACCTTTAGAAATCGTCATGATAGACTATCTAATGGTGGGCCCATCCAATAGCGGACACCAGTATTGCCTCGTAATGGTGGATCACTTCACCAAATTTGCGGTGGTAACCGCCACCAAGGACCAGACAGCTGAGTCAGCAGCTCGTGCTCTGTGCCAAGATTTCATTCGAGTATATGGGTGCCCTAAACACATCCACTCCGACCAGGGTGCCTGCTTTGAGGGACACGTAATGAAAGAAGTTCAACGTATCTACGGGATAAAGAAGTCGCACACGACTCCATACCACCCTCAGGGAAATGGGGCCTGTGAAAGATTCAACAGAACTCTGCTACAGATGCTGCGGACTCTGGAGGAAGACAAGAAGTTACAGTGGCCTCAGTTCTTGTCTGAAATGGTGTGGGCCTATAACAATCAGGTCCATTCTACAACGGGGTACTCTCCTTATACACTTCTCTTTGGGCGGTCTGGGCGAAGTATAGGAGAATTACAGTTGGATGATGTGGATGGGTTCCCTCCGAGGGATCCAACCTCTTGGGTGCGGGCGCACCGGCAGAGACTTGAGACGATCCATCGATTGGTGCGGCAGCGCCTGCAAGAACATCCCCATCCTGATAAGACCCCAGTGCAAGAAGCACCATTGCAACCAGGCGACCTGGTGCTAGTTCGTGTCAAGAAACCCCAAGGGAAATTGGAAAGCCGATGGGAGGCTTTGCCGTATCGTGTTGTTGGCCACAAGTATGCAAATGGGCCAGTGTACCAGGTCCAGAAAGAAGGAACTGATTGTGTTCGAGTACTTCACCGAAATATGTTGCGCCTGTGTCATTCTGAAGGGACAAATCACGATGGGCCTGCCAATGTGAATGAGCTCCCACAGTCAGAGAATGGAGGTGCGGAATGGGCCTCAGACGAGGAGGATGATTGTTGGCCGATCCCTGCTCCTGGGGATGTTCCACCTGTGACTACTGTATCTCCGGCCTGTGCCCCCTCAGGTGCGGAATCCGCTGGTCCTTCTCAGCCCATAGCTGCAGCACCCCATAATATACCACCGGTCCTCAGACGGACCACTAGGCCAAATGCTGGTATTCCCCCTGTTCGGTATGCGCAGGATGAGTTTGTTTGGCCTGCCATACATCGGTATACTACCACCCTGTGCATAAAAGTACAACCCTCTGGATATACAGTCATAGGCAGGGACTGCCAATCTTAAAGTGGGGGGGAATATGTAAGAGACAGCCAATGTTGTCCTAAGCTTCATTTGTCTGTATAAACTGTTAATGTTGAATGTATTTCTGTGATTCTGTTCCTTTAAGACAGCAGCCATTGTAATTGTGACATGATGCTGGAGTGAGACCCCCCCCCCCTTTTATATCAGCCTGTCTGTTCTGCAGACAGAGTGTGAGCAGAGCAGCAGGAAGTGACGAGACAGAGAGCAGCAGCCATCTTGGCAAGTGTTGTATTGAACTGGTGTGGAGATTTTTCTGTACAGCTAAGCTGTATCTTGGTCCAGAGACAAACAGAGTGTAAAGAGACAACAGGACTAGTGAGTCCACGTGAAAGGAACTGTGCTCAGTGGCTGATCAGTGAGACTGACATTGTGACTGTGTATATGGATACCACAGATAGAGACTCGCAGTGCTGTTGATGTACTGGACAGCACCTGCTAAACCCCGGCTTACAACCCAGCTCAGTGTATGGATTCGGCAGGACTGTCAGTGTGCTGAGTGGAATCTGCTGTTGGATTACATTGCATTCATTGGGTTTCCCTGTTAAAGAGGACTTCATTTCTCCCAAGATCCTGATAACCGTGAGGAGAGGACGCTTCACTATAAAAGAAAGGAACGACTTTGGGCCCCACCGCGCGCTTCTACGGACTGTAAGCGGTCCACCTGGACCACTGGGGAAAAGGGGGTGCACCCAAATGTGATGTCAGGGTCAGTTAGGGATAGTTTTGAGTATATTGTTCATTCAGTGTCCATACTGCAGAAGTGGACAGAGTAAAAGTAGAAACCATTGCAGAATTTGCCTTGAAATTGTTCATGCTATATTGTATATTTTGCTTGTCTTTATCCCTGTCATTTTACCTTCAAATAGCCTTTATTAACTTATAGTAAATATATATTCTTTTCTTGAACTACCGCGTGTGCGTTCATTTCTGGTTGCGGAGTCCAAACCACCTACCTTGCTCTCGGTTCACAAATTTCCTTTGTTCAAATGGCCTCAGTATCACCGTGGTCTTAGCATCCCCTTGTAATGTCAATATTGCTAGCTCTACTAGTACTTCTGGTGCGGTCTGGTACATTCGCTGTATCATTCGTATCTGTTCCACCCACATACTCACTGACATATTATTGCCATCAAATTTAGCTAACTGACTCATTATAGCCCCTGCTGGCATTCTTCCTCCAGCACCATTCTCCCGAACGGGTGCGTCACCGTCCATTCTGGTAAGCGGATCCTGCCGACTACGCCAATTTGTTAACCGAGAGCAAGGCAGGTGGTTTGGACTCCGCAACCAGAAATGAACGCACACGCGGTAGTTCAAGAAAAGAATATATATTTACTATAAGTTAATAAAGGCTAGTTAAAGGTAAAATGACAGGGCTAAAGACAAGCAAAATATACAATATAGCATGAACAATTTCAAGGCAAATTCTGCAATGGTTTCTACTTTTACTCTGTCCACTTCTGCAGTATGGACACTGAATGAACAATATACTCAAAACTATCCCTAACTGACCCTGACTTCACATTTGGGTGCACCCCCTTTTCCCCAGTGGTCCAGGTGGACCGCTTACAGTCTGTAGAAGCGCGCGGTGGGGCCCAAAGTCGTTCCTTTCTTTTATAGTGAAACGTCCTCTCCTCACTGTTAAAGGCAAGGCAGGTGGTTTGGACTCCGCAACCAGAAATGAACGCACACGCGGTAGTTCAAGAAAAGAATATATATTTACTATAAGTTAATAAAGGCTATTTGAAGGTAAAATGACAGGGATAAAGACAAGCAAAATATACAATATAGCATGAACAATTTCAAGGCAAATTCTGCAATGGTTTCTACTTTTACTCTGTCCACTTCTGCAGTATGGACACTGAATGAACAATATACTCAAAACTATCCCTAACTGACCCTGACATCACATTTGGGTGCACCCCCTTTTCCCCAGTGGTCCAGGTGGACCGCTTACAGTCAGTAGAAGCGCGCGGTGGGGCCCAAAGTCGTTCCTTTCTTTTATAGTGAAGCGTCCTCTCCTCACTGTTATCAGGATCTTGGGAGAAATGAAGTCCTCTTTAACAGGGAAACCCAATGAATGCAATGTAATCCAACAGCAGATTCCACTCAGCACACTGACAGTCCTGCCAAATCCATACACTGAGCTGGGATGTAAGCCGGGGTTTAGCAGGTGCTGTCCAGTACATCAACAGCACTGCGAGTCTCTATCTGTGGTATCCATATACACAGTCACAATGTCAGTCTCACTGATCAGCCACTGAGCACAGTTCCTTTCACGTGGACTCACTAGTCCTGTTGTCTCTTTACACTCTGTTTGTCTCTGGACCAAGATACAGCTTAGCTGTACAGAAAAATCTCCACACCAGTTCAATACAACACTTGCCAAGATGGCTGCTGCTCTCTGTCTCGTCACTTCCTGCTTCTCTGCTCACATTCTGTCTGCAGAACAGGCAAGCTGACATAAAAGGGGGGGGAGTCACTCCAGCATCATGTCACAATTACAATGGCTGCTGTCTTAAAGGAACAGAATCACAGAAATACATTCAACATTAACAGTTTATACAGACAAATAAAGCTTAGGACAACATTGGCTGTCTCTTACATATTCCCCCCACTTTAAGATTGGCAGTCCCTGCCTATGACTGTATATCCAGAGGGTTGTACTTTTATGCACAGGGTGGTAGTATACCGATGTATGGCAGGCCAAACAAACTCATCCTGCGCATACCGAACAGGGGGAATACCAGCATTTGGCCTAGTGGTCCGTCTGAGGACCGGTGGTATATTATGGGGTGCTGCAGCTATGGGCTGAGAAGGACCAGCGGATTCCGCACCAGAGGGGGCACAGGCCGGACATACAGTAGTCACAGGTGGAACATCCCCAGGAGCAGGGATCGGCCAACAATCATCCTCCTCGTCTGAGGCCCATTCCGCACCTCCATTCTCTAACTGTGGGAGCTCATTCACATTGGCAAGCCCATCATGATTTGTCCCTTCAGAATGACACAGGCGCAACATATTTCGGTGAAGTACTCGAACACAATCAGTTCCTTCTTTCTGGACCTGGTACACTGGCCCATTCGCATACTTGCGGCCAACAACACGATACGGCAAAGCCTCCCATCGGCTTTCCAATTTCCCTTGGGGTTTCTTGACACGAACTAGCACCAGGTCGCCTGGTTGCAATGGTGCTTCTTGCACTGGGGTCTTATCAGGATGGGGATGTTCTTGCAGGCGCTGCCGCACCAATCGATGGATCGTCTCAAGTCTCTGCCGGTGCGCCCGCACCCAAGAGGTTGGATCCCTCGGAGGGAACCCATCCACATCATCCAACTGTAATTCTCCTACACTTCGCCCAGACCGCCCAAAGAGAAGTGTATAAGGAGAGTACCCCGTTGTAGAATGGACCTGATTGTTATAGGCCCACACCATTTCAGACAAGAACTGAGGCCACTGTAACTTCTTGTCTTCCTCCAGAGTCCGCAGCATCTGTAGCAGAGTTCTGTTGAATCTTTCACAGGCCCCATTTCCCTGAGGGTGGTATGGAGTCGTGTGCGACTTCTTTATCCCGTAGATACGTTGAACTTCTTTCATTACGTGTCCCTCAAAGCAGGCACCCTGGTCGGAGTGGATGCGTTTAGGGCACCCATATACTCGAATGAAATCTTGGCACAGAGCACGAGCTGCTGACTCAGCTGTCTGGTCCTTGGTGGCGGTTACCACCGCAAATTTGGTGAAGTGATCCACCATTACGAGGCAATACTGGTGTCCGCTATTGGATGGGCCCACCATTAGATAGTCTATCATGACGATTTCTAAAGGTTCCTGGGTCACGATGGTTTGCAGGGGAGCTCTCTGTTCTATTGCCTTATGGATCTCACAAGTTCGACAGCTGCGGCATACTTCTTCGACCATTTGACGAAGACCAGGGCAGTAAATCAGTCGCTGTAACCAACGAAAGGTCTTCTCATGACCAAAATGTCCATTCTTATTATGAGCCTCAACTGCCAACGAGCGAGCCAGTTCACTAGGCACCACAATTTGGTATCGAATGTCGATCTCAGAAGGTAAATAGACCTTTCGGCATAGCACTCCATTTTTCATCTCCAACTTTTCCCACTGACTCAGAACAGATAATATCTCACGTGTCAGTCGTTCTCTTTCCTCTCTACAGGGCTTCTGGCCTTTCTCAACACACTTGATCATCTGTGCCAGCCCCTCATGGGTCTGTTGTATCTGTGCCCATTCCTGTCGTGAGGGACCAAAGAAAGGAGCCGTTTCAGTCCCCTCGAACTCAAACTGATTAGCGGCGGCCAAGGCCTGTGAAAATCTGCTGAAGTCGGGCACCTCCACATGCTCCAACTCATGATCCACGTCTACTGTGGGGGTCTGGGCGGTTACCCTAGAAAGCCCGTCAGCATTCTGGTTCTCTGTCTTGGACCGATACTTAATGCGGTAATTGAACTTAGTCATTCGGGCTATCCACCTCTGCTCTAACGCCCCGAGGTTGGCATTTTCCAGGTGAGCTAGTGGGTTGTTGTCAGTCAGTACTAAAACTTCAGCACCGGTCAAATATTCAGAGAATTTCTCGGTCATGGCCCATACCAGTGCCAACAGCTCCAACTTAAATGAACTATAATTCTCGGGGTTTCTTTCAGAATCTCTCAAAGACCGGCTGCCGTACGCTATGACCCTCTCCTGGCCATCCTGAAGCTGGGAAAGCACTGCTCCAAGACCATACAGGCTTGCATCCGTATACAGCTGGAACGGCAAGTGGTAATCAGCATATGCCAAGATTGGGGCTGTTGTCAGTGCATCCTTTAATGCCTGGAAGGCTTGTTCCTGTTCAGGTCCCCACTTCACGGACCGGTTCTTTGGACCACCGGATGTGCCTCGTAGGAGAGCATTAAGTGGTGCTGCTACCTTGGCGAAATCCTTAATAAACCGTCGATAGTAACCGGCTACTCCAAGGAACGCCCTCACTTCTCGCAGGGTAGTCGGTATTGGCCAATCTTGAACAGCCGCTATCTTGTCTCTTGATGGTCTCACCCCTTCTCCTGATACGCGGTGACCCAAGTAATCAATTTCAGATTGGAACAACCGACATTTACTGGGTTTCAATTTGAGCCCATGTTCCCGCAATCTTCGAAATACTTGCCCCAACTGGTGGAGATGGTCTTCAAAGGTCGCAGAATACACTATAATGTCATCCAAGTAGATGAGAGTGAACTCAAAGTTGAAGTCACCGAGACATTTCTCCATCAACCGCTGAAACGTTCCGGGTGCATTTGTCAACCCGAAGGGCATCCGGTTAAATTCGTATAGTCCCATGGGCAAGATGAATGCCGTCTTCTCCTTGTCTTTTGTGGCCATCGGCACCTGCCAATACCCACTAGCCAGATCTAGTGAGGAGAAGTACCGGGCTCTCCCCAGCGCTGAGAGGGACTCCTCAATCCGTGGCAAGGGGTAGGAATCTCGTACGGTGCAAGCGTTTAACTTCCGATAGTCTACGCAAAATCGGATGGACCCATCTTTTTTTCTTACTAACACCACAGGAGCTGCCCAGGGACTCTGGCTTTCTTGGATGATCCCACCCTGTAGCATCTTAGCTAACAGTTCTTTTACTTCCTGATACAACTGTGGAGGAATTTGTCAGTAGCGCTCTCTAATTGGAGGGGTGTCTCCTGTGGGAATCTCATGGTAGATCCCTGTGGTACATCCAAAATCTTCAGCATACCGTGAAAAGGCGGCTCGGTTCTCCCACAACAGTTCATCTACCTTCTGCACCCATTCCAGAGAACATGAACTTGCATCCATCTTCATCTGTTCTCGAATTGCACGGCCATTCCATTCAGAGGTGGGTTCCTCATCTTCTCCCATGGACACAGTTACGGTCCACTCATCCCTTTCAGTCGGCTTCAGCTGCATTGGAGTTACTTTCCTTACTTCCTCCGGAGTCACATAGATGTTAGCCAGCTGCCTCCCTGGGGTCAGGTCCACACTCTGGTCCTGAGTGTTTACACATCGAAGTGGTACTCTTCCATTGCGAACTATTGCCAAGGAACGGGCCACTAGCGGATCAACACCTCCTTCGGCTGCCTGCAGTGGTTCTACCAACACAGCTATGCCCTCTAGTTTCCGACAGGTGCCTACGGGCATAGACACTATTGTCTCCCGACTGGGTGGCAGTGTAACTTTTGTATGCAAAGGAACTGAAATTCGAGCCAGAGGACACTGCGCATCCGAACTTTTCTGTAAGCCACATGTCCGGATCAGCCGCTGGAAAGCTGTTTGAGTAGGCCGATGGGTGGTGGTTTCTTTCCAATAACCGTGACCTTTCTTTTCAAAGAGGATCTGATCTAATTCTTTTAACACATTCATCCCCAAAATGACAGGGACCTTTACTTCATGTGACTCCTGTACCACCACAATGCCTTTCCTACCCAGATCTTGGCCACATACCCGGACATTCATCCAGGCCACTCCCACGACTGGAACTGGTAACTGGTTAGCTGCGACCACTCGTACGAATGTATGGGGATCATATTTCACATGTTGCTGGAAGTACCGTTCATAACAGTCTCTACTCAAGGTCGTTACTTGGGAACCCGTGTCAATCATCCCGGTAACCGGAATACCCTCCATTTCCACCTGTATAACAGGACTTGCAGCGATCAGGTCATCATTAGGGCATTCTCCCCACATAGTCTCCTTGTCAGTCTCCCCTACTACACGCCCTACAGCAGCAGGGGACTTCAGTTTAACGGCGGTCTCTCATAAGTTTGTCGCTGCTCTGGACATCTAGCAGCAACGTGGCCCATCCGTCCACACTCCCAGCAGCGTATCTCCCGTCGTTCTGGCCATCTGTTTGGGCCCCTTCGGTAAGCCCCTTCGATTTCTCCTGAGCACTGCATTAACTGATTTGGACCCCTTCGGTAGGTCCTATCCTCACCCCTCCAGCGGGGTGGTGGGTGATTCTGATTTTCTGGGTATGGACGGCTCACCCTTTCACCTCCAGTTTTCTGGAAGTCTGCAATTTTCATAGAATGTTCATCACAACGGGTGTGCAAGTGTTCCATTTGCTCTTGCAGTTTCTGCATTACTGTGAGAATTTCGTTAACCGTCCCCTTTTCTACTGTCTCTGAGCCAGAACTAGCCCCCTGTGACAAAGTAACTCCAACTGCGGTCTGGGGCTTCGGGAACATACTATTGGCACGGGAGATGGCCTCTACCTGTACATCATGGAATTTAGCATCAGTCTCTCGTCGTATAAAATCCTGCATAGTCACAGTTAAACTGCTGTCACGTATCCCCCCCCGGCAAAACCGGCCCCGGGGGGCCCCCCAGGGGGACAACAGGGGGGGGCCCCCCCCCCCCCCTTTCCCTTGATTTTTTGGGGGGCGTTTTTGTGGGGCTTTTGCATATTGGGGAAGGCTTTCATTCTCCTGTTGTACAGGTAGACAAGGCAGGTGGTTTGGACTCCGCAACCAGAAATGAACGCACACGCGGTAGTTCAAGAAAAGAATATATATTTACTATAAGTTAATAAAGGCTATTTGAAGGTAAAATGACAGGGATAAAGACAAGCAAAATATACAATATAGCATGAACAATTTCAAGGCAAATTCTGCAATGGTTTCTACTTTTACTCTGTCCACTTCTGCAGTATAGACACTGAATGAACAATATACTCAAAACTATCCCTAACTGACCCTGACATCACATTTGGGTGCACCCCCTTTTCCCCAGTGGTCCAGGTGGACCGCTTACAGTCCGTAGAAGCGCGCGGTGGGGCCCAAAGTCGTTCCTTTCTTTTATAGTGAAGCGTCCTCTCCTCACGGTTATCAGGATCTTGGGAGAAATGAAGTCCTCTTTAACAGGGAAACCCAATGAATGCAATGTAATCCAACAGCAGATTCCACTCAGCACACTGACAGTCCTGCCGAATCCATACACTGAGCTGGGTTGTAAGCCGGGGTTTAGCAGGTGCTGTCCAGTACATCAACAGCACTGGGAGTCTCTATCTGTGGTATCCATATACACAGTCACAATGTCAGTCTCACTGATCAGCCACTGAGCACAGTTCCTTTCACGTGGACTCACTAGTCCTGTTGTCTCTTTACACTCTGTTTGTCTCTGGACCAAGATACAGCTTAGCTGTACAGAAAAATCTCCACACCAGTTCAATACAACACTTGCCAAGATGGCTGCTGCTCTCTGTCTCGTCACTTCCTGCTGCTCTGCTCACACTCTGTCTGCTCACACTCTGTCTGCAGAACAGACAGGCTGATATAAAAGGGGGGGGGGTCTCACTCCAGCATCATGTCACAATTACAATGGCTGCTGTCTTAAAGGAACAGAATCACAGAAATACATTCAACATTAACAGTTTATACAGACAAATGAAGCTTAGGACAACATTGGCTGTCTCTTACAGGGGTGGGCGGGGGGGGGGATTTACCAGATTTTTACTCAGAAATCCTGCTCTAAATCATATAAACCTATATATCACAGAGCTCAGCTTCTCTCCCTATATCATATTCTGCTCTCATACAGTCGCTTGACAGGTTCCCTTTAACTCCTGCCTCTAATGCCAGAAGAAACCTGTCATTATCCTATATCTGGACATCTACTAATCCTACTCTTTTATCTTGAAGAGGATCTGCAAATTCCCCCCTGGACTCTATTTCCTGCTTTTCTTCTTTTTCTGTACTTTCTCATCTATTAAGCTGTCAGTATCGTAGTGGAGTTCATCGTCCATGGCTATGTCAGATGGAAACAATTCCTCCTAGTGCTTCAGTTCCACCTTTCGTGAGATATACAGTCTATATATATATAAATTATACTATATTTGGATTACATCTTTTTAGCCTAAATTCTGTTTTCACTCACACATATACACATCAGATGAAAGTTGGCCTAACCCAGTGATTTTCTAAAGCATATAGGATGCCCCCAATGTACTCCAGCTGTCAGCGAAAACTAGGATATAGGATGTCAGCCAGCAACAGACCCAACAACCCCCTTTTTTTAGATTTTAGTATTTATAGATATTCTTATGGTAAACCGCCAATATCTGGGGGCCCAACTTCTGGCAGGATCAAGGGCACACCCTCTTCATTGTTTACCATGCACCATGCCATACATTTGGTCGTGGCTGTGTCTGGTACTGCAGCTGATTCTGATTTACTTCAATGAGGCTGAGCTACTGTGAGTTGCTATACCAGGCATAGCCACAAGTACATATAGGGCGCTGTTCTTGGTCAAGGCAGGGGTTCCTTACCTATAGAATATTAATGGCTATTCCATCAATAGTAAAGTCCTGGAGAATACTTTTAATAAGATGGACAGGCAATAACCTGCTTGTTGACAGTTTCCATATCATATAATTATTTTGAAATTTTTTGAAGCTGCATTAGAAAATAAGTAAAAGCTGCAAAAATCTGATGAAGATAAACTAGGTAGAATTTATGTGAAATCATCCAACGACTTCTGACTGTGATTACTGACCCATTTCCAGACACGGCTTTTTGCGAGCCTGTACCAGCTGGGGCGCATGGATGTCTTCTTCACACATGACTCAGAGGTGAAAACAAGCGTAGAAATCTGTGTGAAGGAGAAAGTTATGCAACACAAACTTCATGCATATTACTGGAGGCCGGGATTGGATGAAACGTAGAAGAAATCGCACTTCATGGAATATTTATCCATCCTCTTATGCACCTTTTATCATTCTGCAGGGTATCACTATGACCGAAGCTTTATCTCTCCCATATATCTGGGTGACAGGAGCGGTTCTGTGTTATTATTGTATCTGAAAGGGTTAACACTAGGAACAGACTAAATCTAGAAATTCTCACTGACTGTATCATTTCATCAGTATGAATCTACAAGTTATACTGTACTAAAATAATGCCACCATACAGTACTGAAATAATACTGCCATACAGTATGCAAATAATATCTCCCTACAGTATTCAACTACCACAATATAGTTCTCAAATAATACTGCTATAGAATACTCTAATAATACTGCTTTACTGTAGGAACAGACTAAACCTAGAAATTCTCTCTGACCGTGTCATTTCATCAGTATGAATCTTCAAGCCATACTGTACTAAAATAATGCCGCCATACAGTACTGCAATAATAATAACATACAATATACAAATTATATCTCTATACAGTATTCAAATAATAGCACAATACAGTCCTCAAATAGTACTGCTATAGAGTACTCAAATAATACTGCCATACAGTACTGAAATACTTCTGTACAGTATTCAAATAATACCACCATACACTTCTCAACTAATACTGCTATAGAGAATGCAAATAATACTGCCATCAGTACTGAAATAATACTGTCATACAGTATGCAAATACCCCCATACAGTTCTCAAATAATACTGCTATAGAATGCTCTAATAATACTGCTTTACTGTAGGAACAGACTAAACCTAGAAATTCTCTCTGACCGTGTCATTTCATCAGTATGAATCTTCAAGCCATACTGTACTAAAATAATGCCGCCATAATAATTCAACTAATAATAATAATAATAATAATTAATAATAACTAATTAATAATTAATTAATTAATTATTAATTAATAATAACTAATAATTCCATAATAATTCATAATAATTAAATTTAAACTGCAATAATAATAACATACAATATACAAATTATATCTCTATACAGTATTCAAATAATACCACAATACAGTCCTCAAATAGTACAGCTATAGAGTACTCAAATAATACTGCCATACAGTACTGAAATACTTCTGTACAGTATTCAAATAATACCACCATACACTTCTCAAATAATACTGCTATAGAGTATGCAAATAATACTGCCATCAGTACTGAAATAATACTGCCATACAGTATGCAAATAATACCTCCATACAGTATTCAAATAATACCACCATACAGTTCTCAATTTTACAATTCACAAGATTTTTACAATTGCAAGATCCTAGAAAACAGTGGTGTAAATACCGCCGTAGCAGTCATAGCGACTTCTACGGGACCTGGAACCTTAGGGGAAACCAGTGGGTCCCTCCTGCTTTTTTTAATAGGCCGTTACCTGCTGGGTAACCCTGCTATGGGGCATTATACTGCATGCAGGGGCCCCTGTGGGATATTATAATGTGCATAGGGGCCACTATGGAACATTATACTACTTGGAGTGGCCGCTATGGGACATTATACTCTGTGGATGGGCCTCTATGAGACATTATACTGTTTGGAAGGGCCGCTATGGAATATTATACTGTGTGGAGGCCACTTTGGGACATTATAGTGTATGTAAATGATGTGTTTTACCGTGTGGGGGCCAGAAAAGGGGATACTATTTTATGTGTGTGTGTAGGGGGGCCAAGTTAAACGTTTGCTACGGGCCCAGTATTTCCTAGTAACGCCCTGCTAGAAAAAAAAATAAAATCTAAAGCCCTAGCCAAATGATTTTGGGGTATTATTATGGATTCACTATGGGATTTATGGCCAATTTCTAGTGATTTGAAGCTATCAGGGTGTTCCATCTCTCTTTTACAATGCCCTTGATGCACATATGGTTGTGGAAAGATCTTCCAGTAAGAAGATCTTCCATTAGTGAAAACTTCAGAAATAATGAAACCCTGCCATCTGCTCACTGTCTTCTGCATGCCAACTAAACTATGCATTTCAATAACTAGGGTTTCACCATCCCAGATTCAATAGTATTTTCAGTCTATAAACTGCATGTCTTGTTAAGGGAACCTTAAAGGTAAAGGACACAGTTGAGTCAGTCTATTTCATTGAATTGAATCTATTAAGTGATAAAAATCATTTTTGTAATTGGTTTTAATTAAAAATTCTTAACCATTTATCTTTTGCAGCCATTGTGTGTGCTCTTACATTGCAGGCTGCTCTATCCTGCTCAGAGTGAGATCCATAAGTTGAGCTTGCTGACAGCTCAACCTCTAACTGTTATCTGTGCTCTCGTGAGCAACCCTGTAAGCTGACATGTAGTGATTTTGGTGTATTTTATTTTGTTGTAAAGGTGTCAGCTTAAAATATTGTTCAGGAGACCAGAGAAAGCCATCAAAGCTTCCCTGATAAACTTTGAATGGGACAGAGCAGCCTGCAATGTATGAGCATGCATGACAATTGTAAAAGATAAATGGTTGAGAATTTTAGATTAAAACCAATTACAAAAATTATTTTTATTACATAATAGATGCAATTCAATAAAATTAATGCATGACTTTCCATTGCTTTAAATGACAAATATTTCATAATTTAGTAGACTAAAACTCATATTAAAGTGGATCTGTCTACAGACTATGTTCTACACAGGTAATGTAATTTACCATTTTCAGAGAGGAGAATGGTACATCAGCTGTGGGTATCAGGTAGGTGGCCATTGTACCACTATACTAATTTTTACATGGGTCAGTCAGAGGTGCCATATCAATAGTATTGTATCCGGCTACAAAACGTATTACCACAGACAACACCAAACTGTGAATATACAGGTCTTCAAAGGAACTGCTGCTGTTAATTTCAGTGAAACCCGGCATGGTGTCCTTGAAATGTCTCATCTGGTAGCTTTACATGAAATACAATTAAAATTTCCTAAAAATACGACGATGCGACCCTGGAAACGAATTCTTCTCCAAGCTCTGGTTCTCCATGATCTACGCACAGAATCTACTATTCCTCTACCTGCCCACAAAAATATGTATCACAGGCTAAGTGTGTAATCCTCTAGCACAATGGAAAAAAGAAACAGAAACCGGTAGAGAGCGGCTCGCCTGCTAAAAATCCCATGTGCCAGATATGATTTAACATCTGCAATTCAGGGGATTATCTCTTCAAGCGAACACAGTGCAGAGAGAACTGAGTCATTTCTGTGCCAAGCCTTGCTTGGTCACTTTCCCAATGTTACTGATACACAAACACAATTATAGCTAAAATACACTGCTTATCCTGTACTGATCCTGAATGACATCCTGCATTATACTCCAGAGCTGCACTCACTATTCTGCTGGTGCAGTCACTGTGTACATACATTGCATTACTTATCCTGTACTGATCCTGAGTTACATCCTGTATTATACTCCAGAGCTGCGCTCACTATTCTGCTGGTGCAGTCACTGTGTACATACATTGCATTACTTATCCTGTACTGATCCTGAGTTACATCCTGTATTATACTCCAGAGCTGCACTCACTATTCTGCTGGACGGTCACTGTGTACATACATTACATTACTTATCCTGTACTGATCCTGAGTTACATCCTGTATTATACTCCAGAGCTGCACTCACTATTCTGCTGGTACAGTCACTGTGTACATACATTACATTACTTATCCTGTACTGATCCTGAGTTACAGCCTGTATTATACCCCAGAGCTGCACTCACTATTCTGCTGGTGCAGTCACTGTGTACATACATTACATTACTTATCCTGTACTGATCCTAAATGACATCCTGTATTATACTCCAGAGCTGCACTCACTATTTTGCTGGTGCAGTCACTGTGTACATACATTACATTACGTATCCTGTACTGATCCTGAATGACATCCTGAATTATACTCCAGAGCTGCACTCACTATTCTGCTGGTGCAGTCACTGTGTACATACATTACATTACTTATCCTGTACTGATCCTGAGTTACATCTTGAATTATACTCCAGAGCTGCACCCACTATTCTGCTGGTGCAGTCACTGTGTACATACATTACATTACTTATCCTGTACTGATCCTGAGTTACAGCCTGTATTATACTCCAGAGCTGCACTCACTATTCTGCTGGTACAGTCACTGTGTACATACATTACATTACATTACTTATCCTGTACTGATCCTGAGTTACATCCTGTATTATACTCCAGAGCTGCACTCACTATTCTGAGGGTGCAGTCACTGTGTACATACATTACATTACTTATCCTGTACTGATCCTGAGTTACATTCTGTATTATACTCCAGAGCTGCACTCACTATTCTGCTGGGTACAGTCACTGTGTACATACATTACATTACTTATCCTGTACTGATCCTGAGTTACATCCTGTATTATACTCCAGAGCTGCACTCACTATTCTGCTGGTACAGTCACTGTGTACATACATTACATTACTTATCCTGTTCGGTTTTCCTTTTTTTTCCCCCGAGCGGCGCTCCTTTCTGCTGGTCGTCCTGTGTTCATACTTACATTATTTCCTGTACTGATCCTGAGTTACATCCTGTATTATACTCCAGAGCTGCACTCACTATTCTGCTGGGGTGCAGTCACTGTGTACATACATTGCATTACTTATCCTGTACTGATCCTGAGTTACATCCTGTATTATCTCCAGGCTGCACTCACTATTCTGCTGGACGGAGTCACTGTGACATACATTACATTACTTATCCTGTACTGATCCTGAGTTACT
The DNA here is from genome assembly GCA_947044405.1 of Leptodactylus fallax. Taxonomy (NCBI): domain Eukaryota; kingdom Metazoa; phylum Chordata; class Amphibia; order Anura; family Leptodactylidae; genus Leptodactylus; species Leptodactylus fallax. Next base: position 1,356,678 of record CAMRHE010000159.1, on the reverse strand, counting down.
TCCTGTTTTTTTTCCCCAGGGCTGCACTCACTATTCTGCTGGTACAGTCACTGTGTACATACATTACATTACTTATCCTGTACTGATCCTGAGTTACATCCTGTATTATACTCCAGAGCTGCACTCACTATTCTGCTGGTGCAGTCACTGTGTACATACATTACATTACTTATCCTGTACTGATCCTGAGTTACATCCTGAATTATACTCCAGAGCTGCACTCACTATTCTGCTGGTGCAGTCACTGTGTACATACATTACATTACTTATCCTGTACTGATCCTGAGTTACATCTTGAATTATACTCCAGAGCTGCACCCACTATTCTGCTGGTGCAGTCACTGTGTACCTACATGACATTACTTATCCTGTACTGATCCTGAGTTACATCCTGTATTATACTCCAGAGCTGCACTCACTATTCTGCTGGTGCAGTCACTGTGTACATACATTACATTACTTATCCTGTACTGATCCTGAGTTACATCTTGAATTATACTCCAGAGCTGCACCCACTATTCTGCTGGTGCAGTCACTGTGTACATACATTACATTACTTATCCTGTACTGATCCTGAGTTACAGCCTGTATTATACTCCAGAGCTGCACTCACTATTCTGCTGGTACAGTCACTGTGTACATACATTACATTACGTTCTCCTTCCTGTACTGATCCTGAGTTACATCCTGTGTTATACTCCAGAGCTGCACTCACTATTCTGCTGGTGCAGTCACTGTGTACATACATTACATTACTTATCCTGTACTGATCCTGAGTTACATTCTGTATTATACTCCAGAGCTGCACTCACTATTCTGCTGGTGCGGTCCTGTGTACATACATTACATTACTTACCTGTACTGATCCTGAGTTGCATCCTGTATTATACTCCAGAGCTGCACTCAATACTTGGCAGGCCCATGCTACTATGGGCCTTCTGCCGGCCCTGCCTGCTGAACAGCCAATATAGCAGCTAAGTATCTTACCGTACTCTTAGCAATTGAAGTTGAGGCAAGCCCTCATGTTAACATGCATGTAAATGCTGTGGAGGAGGTTCGCCACTTCTCTATGTTTTTTATGTGTTTTTTATCCTTATTATAGTTTCTTTGTGAAGACGGTCATAATGTAAAGTACACAGAAGTGCACTCCCCTAGCAATTACTTGTGCATTTGCAATGGCGCTCTACCACTGCACTCTATATAATACCGCACAACCTTTTATCATGATAATTATTTGCTTTTCGCCATGATTGTTAAGTGGTTGAGTCATGTGTGGAGTAGCTCTATGTAAAATCACTGGATATTGTAGTGATCCTGTAGACAGGGCATTATGAAGAATGTTTTCCACATGTATTTGAGTACTGGCATGAGAGGTATCCTGACTATAGGTGTGAATAGAAAGCTACAAGCCATAATAATGATTATTACTTTTAACCATTATTTTGATCCCTACTTTGCACACGGTGCTGTATGTTACGTGCAGGCAGTAAAAGTCACTTAATGTGTAATGACACATAGGAATATTTTTAAACCCTTTCAGTTCCACATTCTTATCTGTAGAGAGCAGTATAAGAGTAGTTACTACTGGGATTATACAATTTACAATTTACTTAGTGACAACCATTTTTGTCTGATCCTGAAATTTGCACGGAGTGGTTGTCATTTGCTAGCATATTGCTACTATTAATAGACTAATTAGATGTTAGAAGTCAGAAGAGACAACAGTGAGCGCTTCTCAGCAAGAGACAACAGTGAGTACTTCTCAGCAAGAGACAACAGGGAACACTTCTCAGCGAAAGACAACAGTGAGCACTTCTCAGTCGGAGGAAACAGTTAGCACTTCTCAGTCAGAGGCAACAGTGAACACTTCTCAGTCGGAGGAAATAGCGAGCACTTCTCAGTCGGAGGCCACAGTGAGCACTTCTCAGTCAGAGACAACAGTGAGCACTTCTCAGTCAGAAACAACAGTGAGCACTTCTCAATCGGAGGCAACAGTGAACACTTCTCAGTTGGAGGCCACAGTGAGCACTTCTCAGTCGGAGACAACAGTGAGCACTTCTCAGTCAGAGGCCACAGTGAGCACTTCTCAGTCGGAGACCACAGTGAGCACTTCTCAGTCGGAGGCCACAGTGAGCACTTCTCAGTCAGAAACAACAGTGAGCACTTCTCAGTCGGAGGCCACAGTGAGCACTTCTCAGTCGGAGGCCACAGTGAGCACTTCTCAGTCAGAGACAACAGTGAGCACTTCATAATCGGAGGCAACAGTGAGCACTTCTCAGTGAAAGACAACAGTGAACACTTCTCAGTCGGAGGAAACAGTTAGCACTTCTCAGTCAGAGGAAACAGTGAACACTTCTCAGTCGGAGAAAATAGCGAGCACTTCTCAGTCGGAGGCCACAGTGAGCACTTCTCAGTCGGAGGCCACAGTGAGCACTTCTCAGTCAGAGACAACAGTGAGCACTTCTCAGTCAGAAACAACAGTGAGCACTTCTCAATCGGAGGCAACAGTGAACACTTCTCAGTCGGAGGCCACAGTGAGCACTTCTCAGTCGGAGACAACAGTGAGCACTTCTCAGTCGGAGGCCACAGTGAGCACTTCTCAGTCGGAGGCCACAGTGAGCACTTCTCAGTCGGAGGCAACAGTGAGCACTTCTCAGTTCGCGGAAACTGTGAGAACTTCTCAGGAGGAAGCAACAGTGAGCACTATAGAAAGTTCCTCTCTATGTGTACAGAGAATTAGAAATTATTATAGGTTCTTCCCTAGTGACTTTCCTATTATAAGATATTTAGCAAAGCTTTTAATTATAGTTACCTACCTGTGTCTCTGCCTGTTCGAGTCTCTGCGCCACCCTCCGCTCGCACGCTGCGGTGCAGGAGGCGTGTTCAGTTTGATTCCTTGGTTAAGATTCTTGTTGCTCAGTCTGAACACTGTCCTAGACTATGTAATTGAATTTCAGCCACACCCGTCTCCTGCACCTTTGTTTCTCTCGGCTCCTCTAATAGTTAATCTCAGCCTTGCCTGTGTGATTGACAGTCTGTCTACCAATCCAGTCTGAGGCAGGTCCTGACTTTCTATAAACAGGTCGTCAGCCCTCACATGGTCGCTGGCTATTGATTCTGTCTTATGACTTGTCCCTGCTAGTTCCTTTTCTGCTATTTCCTGTATTCCTATTCCTGACCTCTGGCTTTGTCTTTGATTGTTCTCTTGGATTGTGATTCTGTACTGCATTGCTCGACTGTTACCGACCCCTTAGCTAGCTGACCTCCCTTTGTTGTTGTTTGTCCTGTCTGCGTTCTGTTTTGTCACCTATATTAGGAAGGGACTGTCGACCAGTTGCTGGCTGTCGCTTAGGACAGATTAGGCAAGTTAGCCAGGGACAGTGGGGGGGGGGGGTTCAGCTTTAGGACTCACTGTCTTGTTGTGCCCCTCCACCCAGGGTTCTGCGGCAGCACTGGGGAATTGCTCAACTGGCAATTCCCTTACACTACCACTATGTTTTTTAATAAACTGGGGGTCCAAAAAAATATTCATTATTACAGGTATGTAATGCTCATGTCAAGGCATACCCCCTTTACAGCGGCTGCCTGGCACTAGTTTCTACAGTTCACTCTACTAGTATCTCTGAGCCAATTACTGTATCAGTTTCACCCAACTGTATCCCACTTAAAATGTAATTAGGACATTTGTTATCACATCCTAAGTGCAGAACCGCACTGAATTTCATTTGCTATTTCCCGTCCTATCCTTCCAATTTCTCTAAATCCCTCTGTAGCATAATAATAATATTCTGTGGGCAATTAAACTACATCGTTTAGCATCATCTGCAGATATGGAAATTTTACTCCATAAGCTGTCTACCAGGACATTAATAAATACATAAAAAGTAACACAAGTTATTATCCACTCTGGTAACCTACAAGAGATCATGATAGATAGATGGGTAGATAGAGAGATAGATAGATAGATAGATAGATAGATAGATAGATAGATAGATAGATAGAAGCATGAGATAGATAGATAGATAATGAGATAGATAGACATGAGATAGATAGATATTAGATAGATAGATAGATAGATAGATAGATAGATAGACATGAGATAGATAGATATATAATGAGATAGATAGAAAGACATGAGATAGATAGATATTAGATAGATAGATAGATAGATAGATAGATAGATAGACATGAGATAGATAGATAGATAGATAGATAGATAGAATATGAGAGATAAGTAGATAGACTTCAGAAAGGTCCATTTGTATTGGACCAAAACGTTGCTACACATGGAATAAAAAATCTTTTTCTTTGATGTGATTGAAGATTCTTTAGTGAGGCTGTTTTTTTTCTATTAAATAGATAGATATGTAGATATATATGAGAGAAATGTGAGATTGATAAATAGATAGACAGATACACAGAAGGATAGATAGATAGATAGATAGATAGATAGATAGATAGATAGATATGAGATGCGTAGATAGATATGAGAATAGATAGGTAGATTAATAGATAAGAGTGAGATGTGAGATAGATAGATAGATAGATAGATAGATAGATAGATAGATAAATTTATATGTAGAAATAGTAACCAATAGTAGCAAATTCACCAGTGTAAATAATTCCCTTCTTACAAAATTACATTTACATTTCAGAGAAAGATAACCCAGTCCTAGTATGTGAATGATGTTTCATGTTTGGTCCGCTCTTGCGTGCTCAGGGCTCCATCCTCTCGGTCATATGGATTAATGGCTTTTGGAACGGCTCATTAGATCTGTATGCGATGATACACACGTCCGGAGACATTAGACGTCCACTTGTTGCTGACATTTCTTTCTCAGATCAAAGAATGGGGATGTCAGGATGAAAGAAGAAGGAATCTATGTCTTTCACTCAGCTCCTTCTGTTCCTTGTACTGATCCTCCAGATGTGAAGACTTCAGTGAGAAAGCCCTGCAGGTGCACCCTCTGCCGACCACAAACCTCGCTCCTTCCATTATCTAGATTGTATCTTTCCTTTGTCTCCATGGTCTCATGCAGACATGACCTCACTTCTTCAGTTAAAGAGGACCTTTCACCATCTCCACCAAATTGAGTTCTTTTCATCCTTTAATAGATGCCCTTCCACTGATGATGGTATACTTGGATTTTTTTCTCTAGCCCCCACCATTCCTGAGCAATGAGTGCAGTTAGTTTTTGTGCCTGATATCCTAACTAGACTCCCTAATGCCAAGTGGGTGATGTCACACAGGAGCAGACAAGGGGCATGACTCAGCGCTCTAAAACTGTCCGCCTTTGATTGGTGCTCTAAGTCACACCCCCTTTCCCACTCTTACATGATACCACCCACTTGACATTAGGGAGTCTAGTTAGGATATCAGACACAAAAACTAAACTGTACTGATTGCTCAGGAATGGTGGGGGCTAGAGAAAAAAATTCCAACTGGAATCAGCGGAGTGGTGCCTATGAAAGCATAAAAAGAGCTTGAGTACAGATGGTGAAAGTCCCTCTTTCAGTTCTGTAAGTTAGCCTCAAATATTCTGTGCTGCTGAGCATTATGATAAGCTATAGGATGTTCCAATACTATGTATGAGAATGAAAGTTTTTTTATAAACTGTATTCATCATGGAGGCATTTCCACTGGAGCACACATTGGGATATCTGATAATACTATGCCAAATGACAAACTCAGCTCTTCTACATTTATAGAATTTTTTGATAATAGTTTAGTGTGTTCTGTAAATACAGAGATGCACGGACACAGTGTGATACTGTGTGACCCTAAGTTTGGCAAAAATTCTATCTGGAGGATAACTGAAGTCTATACAAAAAGTCAGTGCCTTCTTTGCTTGCTGGTGAAGTCAAATGCTGCAGATCTGTTGCAGAATATCAGTTCGACACATGTAATTGGGGCTGTGCATAGATTTCTGCAAGCCTATTCAGATGAATGAGAAGTGGCAGCAATTCCTGCCGTGTGTAAATTCAACCTTATAAAGCCAGAGAAAAGAGCACATCGTATAAACTGTTAAATATAGAAATCACTGTAGAGAGTGACAGGCAGGCAGTGATTGACTGCTGTCAGCGGTGACGCAGGAGGGGGGTGCTGTGTATGGGGAGAGAGCGACAGACGCTGTCTCCATCCTTCTCACTTGCAATAGACTTGAGAGAGATTGTTGCATGGTTTGAGCACCATCTGTGTGTGAACAGGAGGAATTCAGCAAGTCCTCCTCTCTCTCTACTCCTGGATACAACCTCAGATGTAGAGGGAGCTTCAGACTGAGCGCACACACACTGGGAGAGCAGTGCAGCTGAGCACCAGCTGGAGGAAAGTCACTATACAAGCACAGGCAGGAGCCCTGCTCCCAGCACATCCCATATATACATCCCAGGGTTGCATGCAAAATTCCCAAAAACCTCCCGAAAGGATTTACCGCAGCTAGCAAACTTCTGGATGATGGACTTTGTCAAGGGAGAAGGCGCTGGAATCCCTTGGACTTCTTGAACCCCTAGGTGACCCTATAGAGGTACGTCACTGCTTGTTTATACCCTTGCACCCTATATATTTATAATGTCCATCCTATATCCAAAGGAGGATATTTATATATACAGGTTATTTAATATATAAAGTATCTATCTATCTATCTATCTATCTATCTATCTATCTATCTACCTATCTATCTCTACAGTATACGTATATCTATATACTGTGCAAAGTCATAGCAAGGCTTCCCTGCACTCAGGGCAAAGATTCCGTTTGCTGCCCTAGCTCTGTGTCTAAATACCCTGGTCATGGCAGACTGACTTGCTTGCGTCCCCCTCCCCTGGCACCCAGGGCAGCCACTCTCTCCATGTCTAGGGCTGTTTGCCTTTGAATTTCTCCTTAACCTGTTTGCTGAAAGTAAATTGTAACTTCAGCTAATCTTATCAGTGACTTTAATGACAAGGAGCCGGGAGCTGTTCTACCAGGACGCCAGTCTACTGGAATCATAGTTGGCAGACCGCATAATGCAGGGCACAGAATGGATTGCCCATTTAGGGTGCAATGAGTAACATGCCTGTGAGGCACAACATTCGCTAAGAGACCCCTGACTCCAGGTGGCAACCTTGGCTACTTCCCAGCATTGCGTTGTATCATCCGTATCATATGATACATGTAGCAGAGATTTGCATTTGTGTTACTTTGTTGCACTGAGCTTGAAATATGAGTGCAACAAGTACATCATCATACAAGCGATTTCACGTTACGATACATTGTATCTGTTATTTTTTTATTTTATTTTGTTTCCTTATATAGCGCCATCATATTCCGCAGCGCTTTACAGAGATATTTTATCCAGGCTCTTCAGATAACCTGGCACCACAAGTCCCATCAGTGCTTATATATGGAGTGTGGCTGTCATTTCTAGTATTCCAAAAACATGACAACAGAAGAGTCAATAACCATAGAAAGCACAAGGGCTAAGAAACCAGTGTCCCCAGTATGTCACATAAGCTAGAGGGAGAATTCTGTCCAGCTAGCTGTCCAGTATTTTCCCCTTACAGTAGTGAGTCCTGACCAGTAAGTATACTGGGAAAGACAAACAGATGAAATCTTGTCAGACTGGTGTCCTTTCTCTTTGTAAGAAATCAGTATCCTCAGTGTGTCATGCCATAGTAGTTGTAATGGGTCTATGGCTATGTTCCTCACATCTACATATCACATAAGACAGAGGGAGAATTCTGTCCAGCTATCTGTCCAGTATTTTCCCATTACATAGTGAGTACTGGCCAGTAAGTATACTGGGAAAGAAAAGCAGATAGGATCTGTCCAGACTGGTGCCTTTGCTCTTCATAAGAAATCAGTATTCTCAGTATGTTGTACCATACTAGGTGTGAAGGGTCTATGGCTACCCTCCTCAGATCTACATATCACATAAGATAGAGGGAGAATTCTGTCTAGCTGTCTGTTCAGTATTTTCCCATTACAGTAGTGAGTACTGGCCAGTAAGTATAGTGAGAGCAGATGAGATCTGGTCAGACTGGTGTCCCTGCTCTTTGTCTATTGAAATGATCAATATCTAAATGGAATTATTGAGTTTTCTTATATGACAAGGGTCCTGGAGCTGAGGGCTGAGTAGTAAAAACCTCTTACACTATGGTAGACTCAACCTGGGATGAAGTATAAAAATCCTACTACAGCATGAAAACTACCTCATATTAGCCAAACCAGATACCCACCTGTAGACAGCTGTTTTGGGCTTCTTTCCCCCTTGTCTATACAAGCCCTGGGGGGTACTGGTTCTCATTGAAAAGAGTTGCAGGCAATGTTACATGGGTAAAAGTATGCAAATTCGCTGATGGACTGAGGGATACAGTTTCCCCTAAATTTCCCATTTGGGTCTTCAGACTTCTTGAAGAGTAGTTCATTTCTTCTGTTATCTCCATCATGCCTTGGACAATTGCCTTTTTTCGGTGTATGGGGCTGGCAGCATATTATAGTGTTATTATTTAGGCAACTATATAGAAGTTTTATTTGGCCAATGTATGACTTGTTACCATCATTTGACTACTATATAGCAGTATTTTCTTAAGCATGGTATGGTGTTGCTACTGTACAGTATTCATATTATTTTTGCAGTGTATGATGGTGGCAGCACTGTGTAGCATGGTTATTTAGACAAGTACATGGACATTCTATTTTACCAATATGTGAACTGTTATTTAGTTACGTTATGTTGTTATTCTCTGAGAACTATATAGCTGTATCTTCCTAAGCATTGCATGGTACTACTACTGTATAATATTCATATTAATTTTGCTGTGTTTGATGATGGTGGCACTGTATAGAATTATTATTTGGGCAACTGTATAGAAGTATTATTTTACCAATGGAAACTTTACTATATGGCGCTCATTATTAGGTACTATATGGTATAGTTATTTGTATACTGCCTACAGAAAGAGCTGCACAGGGCATCCTTTAATGCAATACTAGCCCTGAATACATCATACATGAGATGCCAACTATACTGGGCATCGTCCAGCTATGCTCTACATTATGCTTCTGTTTTACTAGGTGGACCTGGATGATAGATGTGTGAGATATCTTCCAACAACACAATTCAGACAAGTGTCAGCGCATACTAGCGTCTAGAGATACCTCCTTATACCACAATCAGGATTTATTGAAGTGCTTGAAATGTTTCCTATTAGAGCAAGAGTGTGATACAAAATCAATAGTCTTTTCAGCCGACTGGATATAAGCGATTGCTTTCAGTGTCTGCCAGACCTATGTAGGGAGAGAGACAAATCCAGACTGGGTCATTATAACATGACTAGATGTACTAATAATGGTATCCAGGTAATGTACAGAGGAGCGTGAGAAGTGTGAGGATAATGTATTGCTCCCTTGGATGCACTAATAATATTGGGTACAATATTATTACTGTAATGCAGGTTACATGGAGCGCAGTGACTGGAGGAGTTAAAGGGGTGCATTATATGGAGTTATATAAGGACATGCAAGGAGGCGTTCACAGAGGAAATTTATAGCATGGAAATGGTAAAAACACAAGCAGAATCACAGTTTAATAAATTACTCTTAGGCTAAGGCCCCACATAGCGGGATGCACCAAAAAAAACGTAGCGAAAACGCAGTGTGGTTTTTCCCACAGCACTTTTCACAGAAAGTCCGCAGAGTTTTCCTCTGCGGACTTTCTGCTTCAATAATATCTATAGGGAAACCGCCATTGTTTCCGTAGGTATAATTGACATACTGTGATTTCCAAAAACGCCAAATCACAGCAATTCCGTTTTTTTTCTGCAATGTGTGGATGGGTTTTGCAAAACACAGCGGCAAAATCACAGCATTTACACTATGTGAGGCCCTGGTCTTAAAGAGGCTGCCCATTTAAATATTGCTACTTTTTTTTAGCAACAACAGCGCCACTCCAGTTCACTGGTTATGTGTGGTATTGCAGTGCAGTAACATTGGAGAGAAGGGGGCTAAACTGCAATAGTAGACACAACATCTAGTGCTCTGTTTGGAAGAAAGAAATTCTAAATTTGCTGGGATTGTCCAAAATTTTCACTAACACTCCTGGCAAATTTGGCTTGTCCTGGCACAAGGGTGGGCTTTGTACAAATCCTGCCTGAGGGTACATTCACACAGAGGTATTTGCAGCGGATTTGGGGGTGGATTCCTTTTCATTGGGGGTGGATTTCCTCTTAATTTCCCACCGTGTGAATTTACCCTTAAAGTATTCATTTCCAGGAGGAATGAGGCAGGACAATTTTGGCAAATTTGGGACTCCTTTCTTCCATACACAATGCTAGAGGTTATGTCTTTGACATGGCAAGACTAACAGTGACACCATTGATGTCTCAAAGAGCTCATTTGCATATTTGGAAAACAATGATATCTTGGGAATGGAGGCATCGATCCAGAAGGGGAAAAGAGCGTTTGTTTCAGGCGACCCTAACCTATGTAATTGTGCTGTTGGGTCTGTAGAGATGGTTCTGGTGGCACACTCCCTTTAAATACTCCGATTTTTACAAATGAGGTTGTCCATTTTAAATAATTCTTTTTTACTGGAAAATAAGCTGATCAAAAGGTGCCCCAGTACTGGGACCTGCAATGATATTGTCATCCATGACAGAATCTGACGCCAAGTGTTGCATTAATACTCATTGTTAGTGAATAGGCTATGTAATGCATGAATATACCAGGTCCTCCAGAGAGAGAGGGGGGCGCTGTTTGTAGCTGCCTCTTGTTCTGGCCTTGAACACTGGACTCCCATATCTATAAACATAGAATATAAATATCCCCTTTTAAATACCCTGTTAAATGGTACCATGTTGGAGACAGAAATGGCACAATAAGCTGATAAACTAGAACTTAAAGGGAACCTTTCAGATGGAAAATACAGCTCAGTCTGTCGGCAGCATGTTGTAAAGCATGAGGAGCCGAGCAGATGGATATATAGTTTTCTGGGAAAAGATTCAGTTTAACTTGTTATTTATTCATTTATATCTGCTCTTTCTATGCTTAGAAGCAGACATCTTGTCCTATCAGTGATTGGCAACTATTTCTCCGCCCCCTGACAAAATGGCTGCCTCTAGGCATAGAAAAAGCAAAGCTATAAATAAATATACTGAATCTTTTGGCACAGAACTATACATCAATCTGCTCAGCTCATCCTCCTCTATAACATGACACCTGCATTTTCCACGTGACATGATCTATTAGGCGTTGTCAACCTGAGCATTTTGGTGTTTTGTTTATCCAAATCTATTTAGCCATACCAAAGATATAAGCCCTTTTAGTGATGATGCACATTAGTTTCTACTAGCCAAGTGGGTGGTAACATTGTGGTTTCTCGGGGGTAGGGTCTTTGTTTCCTGTGTCACTACCCACTTGGCTGCATCAACATTAAAAGGGCTTATATCTTTGGAATGGCTGAACAGATTTGGATAAACAAAACACCAAAATGCTCAGAGTGACAGCAATGATCAGATGATCTATGTCATTGGGCTTTACAGACCTGGTGACAGGTCCCCTTTAAAGGATGTGGCTGGTGTTCATAGAGCAGTGCATTGAGAAAAATGAATATTCTGTTAGAACTAAACTGTTACATCACGTCTGACAGTAGGTGGAGAGGACAGAACGGGGCAGATGAACTGATGTGTTTCCATTGGCAACCAGCAGAATTTTAGAAGATTTTCTAGGTATGAATATAGAGAAACTCAGCCTATTGTGTAGATTTGAGTTGTTTAGATTGACATTGAAAGCTTACATGATGGTATTCATTGACATGTATGATCAATAATGTATATCCATAGCTACCTGGGCTTAGACAACGTAAATACATTTCGTCAGTCAGTGGCTAGCTATTAATGATTTTCACTTTTATGTGTTTTGTTTTAGTGTTTACCAGACTACGAGGGAAGGAAGATTCTGCCATGAGTATTGAATAGACGCCATTTGTGCTCACCAGAGAACGACAAGATGGAGCAAGATTACTCAGACTTACCCAACATCACTGAGTTGTACTTTTCTCCTGTTTCGCAGGAGACAACTAGCAATGTATCCACAAATGAAACATCACATTACTATGACATGACAAGCAATGCCATCCTTACCTTCATCTACTTTGTGGTTTGTATTGTAGGACTGTGTGGAAATACATTGGTTATTTATGTCATACTCCGATACGCCAAGATGAAGACCATCACCAACATCTATATCCTAAACTTAGCTATCGCTGATGAACTCTTTATGCTCGGTTTGCCCTTTTTGGCCATGCAAGTGGCTTTAGTCCACTGGCCCTTTGGCAAAGTTATTTGCAGAATTGTCATGACGGTGGATGGTATTAACCAGTTCACCAGTATCTTCTGCCTTACGGTCATGAGTATAGACCGCTACCTTGCAGTGGTTCATCCAATCAAATCTGCAAAATGGAGGAGACCAAGGACTGCTAAGATGGTCAATGCTGCCGTTTGGACCATCTCACTTTTAGTCATCATGCCAATCATGAATTATGCCGGGGTGCAATTTTATCGTGGAAGAGGCAGCTGCACCATTATCTGGCCTGGCAACTCTGGCACCTGGTACACTGGTTTTATCATTTATGCCTTCATCCTAGGATTTCTGGTTCCTCTCAGTATTATCTGCCTCTGCTATCTGTTCATCATCATCAAAGTGAAGTCCTCCGGGATAAGAGTTGGTTCCTCCAAAAGAAAACGATCAGAAAAGAAAGTTACAAGAATGGTGTCTATAGTGGTAGCAGTTTTTATCTTTTGCTGGCTCCCGTTCTACATCTTCAATGTCTCCTCTGTCTCTCTTTTAATAGTGCCAACTCCAGGCCTAAAAGCCATGTGGGACTTTGTGGTAGTTCTCAGTTATGCCAACAGTTGTGCCAATCCAATACTGTATGCCTTTCTATCTGACAACTTTAAAAAGAGCTTTCAGAATGTCCTTTGCTTATCCAAGGTCAGTGGCATGGATGAAGCTGACAGAAGCGATAGCAAACAAGACAAATCTAGGTTAAACGAAACAACAGAAACACAACGTACATTGCTTAATGGAGATCTCCAAACCAGCATCTAAGGCTGCATAACATTCTAAAACAAAACATATAAAGCTGTATATATGAGCAAATTCACCTGAAAAAAACATCTGCACTAGATAAGGCTATAAGAGTGAATGAACCAGCTCATGAATGAAAGTTCTTCAAAGGTTTCTTGACTTATAGGCAAGTTCTTCGAAGGTTCCTTGACTTACAGGCAAGTTTATCGAAGGTTCCTTTACTTATAGGCAAGTGCTTCAAAGGTTCTTTGGCTGAAAGGCAAGTTCTTTGAAAGTCCCTTGGCTTATTGAGAAATTTTTTGAAGGTTCTTGACTTATAGGCAAGCTCTTTAAAGGTTCCTTGGCTTATAGGTATAAGCTTCAATGACCAAGCAGTTACTCAACTAATGCTATTAATGCCACAGATTATATATAACTTGAAGAATTTGGAGATGTTTGCACTCAGTACAGCTCCAGTCTTCACAAGTGTCTAGAAGTTTGTGGTCACCTTCAGAACAATTTACTGCCAGATCTGTTGCTAAACAGTTTATACATACTGACTTACCTTAGACTACAAAGGAACATTTCTTTCTGAGGTATAGAGTTAGATTGGTGAGGATTCCAAACACAAAACTCTTTCGCTTGAAGGATTTGGCTAAAGACCTTGCCGAACAGTGAAAACTATCTCAAGGAGATGAAGACCTACGTCAACGTCAATGTTGCCGGGTTATAGTTGCACTTACAAAATCTTCTGCCCAATTGGCAATGTTTTGCAAGACTACAGATCACCGTACCACCATTTTTCACTAAACTTGCTGGAAAATTGGAAAGCACACCAATATTTCTGTTGGCCTTTTATGAGCTCTTTAGAACTTGCATTACATTTACCATTGACCATTGAACTTTTATTATGTTTTATAGGGGAAGAACCAAGCTTTGTGCCAGATTGTCTCAGATATGTTTGCCTAGATGTGTGTACTGTATATATATCTAGAACGTATTCACAAACACACACATATCTCCATTTATCTAATTGCTATTTTTCATTTCTAGCAATAACCTGAAGATCGATGGTTATATTTGTTGTTTATATCCTTTTAGCTTGGCATAACAGATTTACTTTCTAGTAGTAAGTGCACTTTATATTCACGGAGTAACACAATGCACTTTACGTGTGGGCCAAATGGCCCTTTCCTGTGGAGAAAGTAGACATTCTGGACAGAATGTGGACTAAAAATGGAAATAATGTAATGAAACAAGAGAGACAAAAATGTAAAAGAAAAACTTCTACAGTTTCCAACTTATGAGGACAAGAACATGAAGGGTTGGTACCAACAACCCACCAAGATAGAGTAACTCTTCATATCTTCGTAAAACACATGGTCTACCATGGCTCTACTAGCAAGTAGAGGGTACTAAATAGGCTGCTATTGGCATCATGCTTGGAGCTGCTGATTGTTCTAGCCACGTAAGGGTTGATATGTAACCCGGCATCCAAGGTCCACTATTTCATTCTCAAAAAAGACAAAACCCAAGACTGGTATGGGTAAAGTGATATTGTGCCTACATATAAAGAGATTACTTGGTATTTCTATACTCTGCCAACTTCATCTATGGAAACTAGCACCATCAGAGGAACCAAACGTACCTCTTCTCATTTTATTTATTGACTTCAACTAACATGAAAGGAAGTCTTCTGCCTATGGAGCTAGCATGGAGTCTAAAGTCCACTTAAGAAAAATTCTGGCATCCTGTGAAAATAATCTTGTTCTTATTTTTTGTTATCTTAAACAACCAACTTATAGAGTTTTGTTGCCTATAGACAAGGGAAGAAGCCACTTTGTGAGTTGGGCCTAAGAGGGCATGTACCAGAAGCATCCATCACTATTATGGGGTCAGTGGAAAGGCTGGACCACCACACTTCCCCATGGGCTTTGAGAAGCTGTGGTGGACTCCCACAATCACCCACATGCACCAGACTGGGAGTAAACAATGGAGATCGGACCATACCAATGGTCTAGTCGCCTTTGTAATGTGGCAAACCGTCCCTCCTGTCCAAAAAAAAAGGATCCTGTTATGATTTTTATTGTTGGGTCCCCCTCAACTCTATATATGTTCTTGGGTGAACTACAGCCTACCCAATTTTTGCCCACAAATTGGCTCTTTCCCTGTGGGCAATGAGGATATGTTGACAGAAATGTGTCAGGCAACTTTCCAAATGTTCTCTATTTGTCATATTTAAAATTTGTTATATATTTTCAGAAAGTGCTTAAATTATAAGAAATGCTTGTGGCAACATAAAAATATCGGATGTTGTATTATTCTTTATGGATGTTACTCTTCGGGAAGAGAATATGTAAGGGTGTCCATAGACACGCAGTGTTTTTATTGGGTATTGATGATCTTGGAAACACTCTTGGACTCCCATAGTACTCAAAAATCTTTTTTTTTTTTTTTCTCGAAAGTCCATGTAAGTCGCCTTTACACCCCACCAATTGCCTTTACACCAAATTACCCCACCCCACCACCACTATGAAGTAATGCTTCTGCTAACCACAGGCATCCATCTTGTTTTGATAGCCTTATGTGTCTTATCACGTCGTCATGAGCCAAAAATAAACTAAAAAATTGCTAAAATCTAAAAATACTATCCAGGATCAGTGAATTGAAATTTTGGATAGATAGTCCATGCTCACGACTGTCTCTAATGTAAAAACTTAAACTATACCTTCAAAGAACGTGACCCCCAACCCTTAAGAAAAAGTTTAACCTCTTTTTAAATACCATATATTTCAATTTTTAAGAAGCACCAAGATTTTGGAGGAGGAAAATAGAAAAAAAGAATATTTTGAATCAATTTCTGGAAAACCTCTTTAAAATAATGTCCCATAGTGCACATAGTATAATGTCCCACAGTGGTCTCCACACAGTATAATGTCCCAAAGTGACCTCTCCACACACTATAATGCTCTATAGTGGCCCCTTCATACAGTATAATGTCCCATAGTGCCCCCCCAACACTATAATGCCCTATAGTGACCCATATGGTTTTCCTTATGAACCATTATTATACTCTGGGGTCTTTTTGGACCAGGTGAGGTCCAGGCGGGGTGATTAAACATAATAAACAATGTTACTCACCTCTGATTGGCTCCGGCACTGATCTTCCAGCCTCTTCTGGTCACAGAGATGTCAAATACACTATTAAAGTTGGAAATATCCCATAAAAATGGAGACTGACTATACACCAATGCAGCAGTGTAGTCAGGCTTTAAAAATAAAAGATTTTATAGGGTCACAAAACACAAATGACCTACAGTAATATAGGAGGTAAATGACAAAGTAAATATACGGTGGATTCTTATAAAGTTTAATGGCTTGTATACAATCCTCCAATGACTAAGAAGTCTCAAGTTTACTGCTCTAAGAAATATCTATCTATGGATCGATCTATCTATCTATCTATCTATCTATCTATCTAAAGGAGACTTTTCACCAACTCCCCAAGCTCCAATTCTTTGCATCCACTGATTCTGGCGCCGTTGGAATTTTTTTTTCTCTAGTCCCCACTATTCCTAAGTTAATATGAGCGGAATATGCTAATTTGACTCTTTACTGTCAGGTGGGCAGTTCTAGGCCAGAGCAAATGGTCTGAGACCGCCCACCTGACAGTAAATAACCTAATTAGCATATTGAATGCTGAAACTAACAGCTCTGATTGCTTGGGAACGGTAGGGCTAGAGAAAAAATTCCAACTGCATCAGAATCAGTGAAGCTGTGCCTGTTAGAGAATGTAAAGAGTTGGGATTGGAGTAGGTATGGAAACGTCCTCTTTAATAGAACACTAACCAAATTACAGAGGCCAAGTGACAAACGCAGCTCAGTTGCATCTTATAAATTCAGCTCTGCTATATGTGCTTTATGGATTGTGATTACTAGGTGGGATTTCTCCCGCCCTGTAATATAGTGTTGCAATAAAGTGGTCATAATGCCCACGTGGAAGCTTGAACCCAATCTCTATATCTAACACCTGCTCTACTCCATCTGACCAGTCCTTCTCCTAGTCATGGTTTATTAGGAGCAAAGCAAATATTGACACAGCCCTTTACTCGGGATTTTGAAGCCAGGCATAAAATCAAATACTGGAAGGTGCAATAAGAGATAAGGGGAACCAAGAGAGGCACATGACACACCGCAAAGGACAAAAATCGGATTCAAGCTCTTTCACAAATACTGAGAATGTTATAGATGATATTAGTAACTATGTATCATTCTTTGGGGTCTTTGTACGTTGTGTTTTTATGTTATATTCAAGTTTATGTTCTAATTATGAAGGGGAGACTAGAAATTGTCACCTCTAACTCAAAGGGTTAACTGAAAGTTCAGGAGCCCCAGTGCAAAATCTGCAGCTGGGCCCCATACCACATATATATGGCAAGGGGTCCCTATCCTACACCAGGGCACAGGTGCAACTGTTAGCTCTGCACCCTCTACAGCTATCCCGCTGCCTAAACTTACTGGGTGTGCAGGATACATTGGGAGATAATGGAAACATGGGTTGTCCATATTCAATGGGTGTCATTGAAGGGAACCTTTCACCACCTTCACCAACTCTAACGCTTTATATCCTTCAGTAACCACCGCTCCACTGATTCCGGTGCAGTTGGAATTTTTTCTCTAGCCCTCACCATTCCTGAGTAATCAGTGGCATTAGTTTCAGCACTAGATAAACTAATTAGGCTCTCTACTGTTAGGTGGGCGGTCCTAGACTATCTGCTCCAGCCCAGGACCGCCTCCCTGATAGCAGAGAACCTGCAGCTAACAGAACCTATTGCTTTGGAATGCTGGGGGCTAGAGAAAAAATTCTAACTGCATTGAAATCAGTAGAGCCGCATCTATTAAAGGATGCAAAGAGTTGGAGCAGATGGAGGTGGTGAGAGGTCCCCTCTAAAGATTTTTCACCTCCTGGGATATGCTGCCACACTCCGTCTGACACTGGTAAGTGACACAGATGTCAATGGCACCTTTGGAATAGAAATAATGTGGTTAAAAGAATGGATTGTATACTGCTTTTCGGATGATTGGTGGGGGTCCTGCTCCTGCACCACCCCCCTTCATCTCCTACATCTCCCCCTTCCTCCAACTTTTCATATGATTGACAGAGGTGCTGCTCTTGCATCTCCACCTCCCCCCACTCAAAAAATCTGCAATTTGTGCTGGATCACAAGATAAATGGGTATTTAACTGAAGCAATACACAAAGCCCAATAAAATCAATGACTATGGATTGATGGCAACAGAAAGATTTGCTGCTCATTCTGAGTGCAAAGTGGGGGCCCAGGTGTCCAGTTAGTGGACTGATACTGAGAAAAATGAGGAAATGTATGTGACATTTTCTTGTATTTAAAGGGGTTTTTCCCATGAACACCATTTGCAGGACTACTTTCTCCAGAGAAATTGTATTCTTTGCAAACATAGTGTGGGAAATTAGACTGAAAGTCAGGAAAAACCCTTTTGTCTTATGTGGTACCATAATGGAGGCCCAATTTTGATCTTTGCTGTGGGGGCCCTTCTCTTCTCTATATATGCCATTGATACAGGCAGACCTGGTGGATTGTATGATACTGGCACTGGGACAGGTAGATGTCGACATCAAATTATCTCACATTTACGTCATTGCAGACATCTGCTTAGTGCACAGATAGTTTATTATAGCAGTGTGATCTGTTCTAGACAAGTTTAACAAGTCCTATGTCGAAATATCTGTTTTATGTGATGATATCCAGGATTAGGGTCCAGCCAGTGAAATACATAAAAAAGAAGGGGGGTTCATAGCAAAAATCAAAATGGAACTCCATGATGGTGATGGGTTTTGAAGATTCTGGTGTTTGCTTCCCCCCTTGTCTTTTCCATGACACTTAGGTCAATTCAATGACACTATCACCAATGCAGTTCCAGTACAGAGAAGAGGCCAAGCAGATATGTCAATAAGGCTGGGACCATCTCTCAAGAGCCACCTGCATGGTTTGCCTCCATATTTATGTCCTTGGGTCAAACAGTGGTGCTCACCATATAGATCACCCACTCCGTAAGCCATAATATACAAGCACACACCACACACCCATTAAAGGATGTGACTACTCATAAAATAATTGACATGTAGCTCAACGCTGTCATATTGTAATGAAAAGCTCACCTACACACTTACTCCTCACCTACACTCTTAGTCATTGAAGAATATATTCTTCAAGAACATCATAAGGTCATTCTATATTTATCTTTGTTTATCTACCTATTTGTAAGTCTCAGATTGAGGTTCTTTGGGCTCAGCAGAACCTCCATCTTCATTAGGAAATAGACCATAGTACCATTCAAATTTGGGTGTCTTCTGCTAGACCATTATTGTGTTAGAGTCTCAGCCCACCGAAGTATCCTCTAGTACTATGGTGGGCCATTGTAACACTGATTAAAACAAAGGTCCACGCCACATAGCATGGTGCTAAGAGGCCCACGGTCACAGGTCCTGGGCCAGTCACATTGTCCTGACCTGTAGGACTATCCCTTCTCCCTCAGATCAATGTCCCTGAGATGTGTCTAGGCATGAAGACAGAGGTCCTTCTCCTCTCTGCTTGACTGAAGTTACCACAAATGGTTTATACTCAAGGGTGGACATAATGCAAAACAATAAGAGCACAGGCTACATCAGGAATGCATGCAACCACAAGAACTCATCACCAGAGAGGGGAAACATAGGGACCAAGTAAGACCTGCACACTTACCACACAATAGATGAGACAATGCAGAATGGCAGTGGTGGGGATGAAAGTTGCCCCTCGTAAAAACATCCTAATGCTGGCCATCGCTAGAGGTTCACTGTAGAGTCTGACCCATCACACAAGGTAGGTCCTAACCTGTATCATAACATAGGGTATATTTATACTTAGTGGTTGTTGAAGTTCTTCTTCCATACAGTAGGCCAAAGTAAAGTAGGCCTGATGTTTTTGTTGTGTGGTTCTCTGTATCCTAACTGTACATTAATTTCAGCAGTGTGCCCCTACAAATGGATAAAAATCTATGTTCGATGTATGACACGGACACAAGAGCTATACGATCTGGAGTGGGAGATACTTTTGTAATACACATAAGATGGTTGGCCGAGCCTGTTACAACTTGGTTTTAACTAGTGTATGGCCAGCTTAAGTCTTCTGGTCACCCAGTCATCCAAGCACATCTCTTCCACCTCTCCTGTTTTCATCTTTGCCAGCCTTGTGAATGTTTTGTAACACTAAGGAAAGACAATCCAAGTAACTGCCACATGATAGCCCACTTGCCACATCGGAGCTCTCCTAGGAGGTTCCACCATGATAAATGACACATAGTAGGTCGGGGTTTACAGATTTTGCTAGGGAACCTGGAACTTCAAAAGAACTCTGTAAAACTGGCCATACCGCCAATCTCAGCAGCACCAGCCGACCAGCTAAACCTGTAGAAGATATTTGGCTGACATTCTGGTTAGGGTAAAAAGAACTGAGCATATTGAATTTTGACATGTCCTTTAGTCCTCAAGAGAGAGAAGCCATCATCAGAGATTTCTGGCAGCCTCTTATTCATGTCTTCCTGTTGGGAACTTTCATACAGCATATATACCTAGTTCCACAGCTAGATAGGTTAAGGTCACCTGACTCAAACAAAAAAATGAACAGTTTGGACCAATGGTAATACTAAAAACAGCAATATCTTGGCAGCGATTCACAAGGGAAAAACACTGTTTGATTCAGGTGACACTAATCTATCTATCTGCAGGGCTTCTGACGACACTGGGTGATATGTTGGCTTCTGATGACACTAACCTATCTATCTGCAGGGCTGGGGTGATATGCTGGTTCTGATGACACTAACCTATCTATCTGCAGGGCTGGTGTGATATGCTGGTTCTGGCAACACTAACCTATCTATCTGCAGGGCTGGTGTGATATGCTGGTTCTGGCAACACTAACCTATCTATCTGCAGGGCTGGTGTGATATGCTGGTTCTGGGGACACTAACCTATCTATCTGCAGGGCTGGCGTGATATGTTGACTTCTGATGACACTAGCCTATCTATCTTCAGAGCTGGGTTGATATACTGATTCAGGTGACCCTAACCTATCTATCTGCAGGGCTGAGGTGATATACTGGTTCTGGTGACCCTAACCTATCTATCTGCAGGGCTGGGGTGACATGCTGGTTCTGGTGACACTAACCTATCTATCTTCAAGGCTGAGGTGATATGCTGGTTCTGGTGACCCTAACCTATCTATCTGCAGGGCTGGGGTGACATGCTGGTTCTGGTGACACTAACCTATCTATCTTCAAGGCTGAGGTGATATGCTGGTTCTGGTGACCCTAACCTATCTATCTGCAGGGCTGAGGTGATATGCTGGTTCTGGTGACCCTAACCTATCTGCAGGGCTGGGTTAATATGTTGGGATCTGATGACAGACTCCCTTTAAGTTGGGTAAGGGCACTAAATCTTTGACTAACCACAGCCTTTTATATGGTCTTGCTTCTACCAAACAGGTTGTCTCAAATTACTAACTTCTTCAGCTCAATGTCAAGATGGCACCGACTCTGAGGTAAAGCAGAGGTGTGAACTCAAACCACTCTACATACGATCATAATAAAAATAGAAAAATAATCTTTTCAAAGGACCAAATGTCATGAAACGCTCCAATTATTTTGTCATATATATACGAGAAAGAGAAATATTTTTCCACCTTTGGAACCTCTACACCTTTCTAGATTTAGCAAATGACCTGTTGGCGGGTAGAGGGCAGGCAAATGTTAGAATTTACTCGAAGGAACATTAGTGGTTGTCATTGTGAAGCCCCTGGACAGACGGGATAATAATGTTCCCATACTGAGAACTGTTTGGCGGTAATTGAATAGATTCCTTCGTGCACATTGTAAGAGGCTTTTAGTTTATATTTATTTGGCTCCGAGACTCAACCCTCAATTGTGTGGCTTATATGTAGAAGAAGCCATCATCTGTCTAGGAGGCCGATTCCTTCCCGCTGTGTCATCCTGATAAGAGTATATTAATGTCAATATCAGAATGTAGGCATAGGCGCTTGAAAGTGGACCTGTCACCTAGACGTTAATTCTGCTGTTTTTTAAGGGGAATCGAAATATTAGTTCCAACAGATGGGTCTATACATTCTCTATAAACCGGTGAAATCCAACAAAGAAGTAGACAAAAGTCTACAGACGCTCAGGGGCTTCTTTGTCTATCGAAATACATTAGGAATAGCATTGACGATAACTAAAAGAATTGTCTATTTTTCCAAAAACAGTGCCACCCCTTTCCATAGGCTGAATCCGGTACTGCAGCTTAGCCCAATTTAATCAATGGGCTGTTTATATCATGCTGGGTCCTCAATGGCAGAAAATTCTCTTTTTAGCCGCTCTCTACTCCAGGTGATATAGTAATATCTACAGTCATTTAATAAAGAAGGATTAGAAAAATAGATCCACATTTTTTTCCAGAAACAGCGCCACTCCTTTGCATGGGATGTCCCTGGTATTGCAACCGCAACCTCCTCCACTTGGATATGGATTCCTGCAAAACCCAAGGAGAAAAGCAAGGACACAATTTTATCAATAGCATACTCTTCTTAGCCCATGACTTCAGTTAAAGGGAAAGTGTTGCCAGATAATGACTTATTTTTTCAAGAAGAATTTTTGATGATGTTTTAAAGAATTTTCCATGTCCTGCAATTCTGGCTACTAGGCCTAATAATAGAATGATAATTGTCAATTCTGTAGGGGTTTTCTTTGCAGCAGTCACTTAATTTATATCACAGACAGAATTACAATAAAATATAACACTTCTGTAGATAACACCACTGTGTCATCATTACATCTTGGGGGACTAGATAAGATATGACTTCTGCTATTGTCAGTAGTGGGTGACAATGACCGGTGGTATCTACAGAGGTGTTATGTTGTATTGTAATCCTGACTTTTATGTAAATAAGGTAACTGCTACAAAAACCCTACACATTTGGCAAGTGTTAGTCTAGTATTAGGTTTAGTGGCCAGAGTGAAAATTACAGGATTTTGTATTTCTTTCTTTAAAGAAAGACAACAACATTGTTTTTGACATTGACATTGGAAATTAAAAATAAAACCATCAAAAATTCTTTAAAAAAATATGTCTATCATAAAAAAGATTAAAGAAATAGATAATGTTTTGTGACTCATTCCCTTTAAGGTGACCTTCTTTTTACTTTTTTTTTGTTTTTGTTCTGTTAGGTTTCTGTTTCTTATTCTTTTCTCCCTTTAGATTAATATACATTTGGTTCATTTTTGCTAAAATTGTTAAACAAATTTAAATTGTTTAAAATTGTTAAATATTGTTTGTTTGTTTTTTACATGTTCGTACAAACAGAGGCGTAACGTTAATCTCCTGGGCCTAAGGCAAAATCTGCTATTGTCCACCTTGGCAGACTGGCCCACTAGAGTACCAGAGGTTCCTTCGGTGGGCCAAGGCTCTCACAGAAGACACCTTCAGTTGAAGGGTACTATGGTCTGTTTCCTAGGGGTTGATGGAAGGTGGACCCTAAAAATAATTTTATCTGATGGACCCAAGTAATCTCGCATTCCATAGGCATGAGAGACGTTAATTCCCCAGGAGAACTCTACAGTGAGCTTCTCACATTGCACAAGTATCATCAAGTTCATCATGACCTGAATATCTGAATATCGGCAAATCCAATGAATAAAT
The DNA here is from genome assembly GCA_947044405.1 of Leptodactylus fallax. Lineage (NCBI taxonomy): Eukaryota > Metazoa > Chordata > Amphibia > Anura > Leptodactylidae > Leptodactylus > Leptodactylus fallax. Next base: position 1,332,869 of record CAMRHE010000159.1, on the reverse strand, counting down.
CCACTTCATCATTTCATAGAAGGATGTTGTTGTGCTGTTTTGTGGTCGCTGTAAGTGATTTTTCAGGCTTCGAGGTCTCTACAGTCCTCAAGTGTCACTTCAGCTCACAGATTGAAGTCTGCTTTTCAAGACTACTTGAAGTTTAACCAAGGAAGAACCTGAAACCTAAAAAATTATGACTGTTCCTATCAATCCCTGTGATCAAACTTCGGATAGTCCTGGAAGGTCTCAGAAGTCCAAGAAGCTGAGATATGGAGAGCTGTTTGATGGGGTCTTTGATATTTATTCCTCTGTACCTGCCTAGGACATAGTGGTAGACCATACCTCATACCAAGAATGTGGTGGTACACAATGTAGATTCATTCAGGGCAGGGGCTGACATGCTATATGTACAGCATGTTTATTCATGTAAGCAGTTGTGACATCACAAGTGGGTATTTAGTCAGGTGAACGACTGTGACATCACAACTGTCTTTCTGCCATATAAAATGCAGTGACATCACAACCATGTTTCTGTTAGGTAAGCTACTGTGGCTCCACAAGTGGGTATCACTCAGGGAAGCTACAGTGATATCACAAGAGGTTGTCAGGAAAGCTGCTGAAATGGTATTTTAGTCAGGTGAGCAGCTGTGACATCACAACTATCTATCAGACAAAATGCAGTGACATCACACCTATGACATTAGACATGCAGTCATGGCCTACTACTCCGCCAAATCTTAGGAGGCCTCGGGAACATCCTAAAGTGTTAAAGCCTCAGTGTAGAAGTTTTACAAGTTTCTTTTGCATCTTGGCACGTTAATATCTGCTTTCCCCTGAGGCGGTTGTAAATATCTTTAAATTCTTGCCTTCGATATTAGAAGAGTAGCAGAACAACCCGTATCCATGGTAACGGCGTTGTGATGCTGTGTAGTCGTTCGTAGGAGGGGGTGGATGAGGATAGCAATCTTTCTAAGCTGGAATTTGGGAAGTTCGCATTGGTAGGAGATTCCTTGTATATTATGGGATTGAGAAAATTTAGGCACAAAATACTATTTCTATGAAGTCCGATGCCTAAGATCCTAGAGGGGGAAGTCCGTAACTACATACAATAGAAATTATGGCATGATTATATCTCAGCAGCAAAGAAAGCAATGGATAGAAGGGTCATATGCACAAAGGAGTACCCATATAGTACCCATCTTCTTGTTTTCCCCATTATTATTGCCCCTGGGTGTCCCCCCACAGCCTATGGGCCCCATAGTAGATGCTAGGGCTGTTACTAAAACTGTAGTAACATTTTGGGATGCCCCCCCCCCCGACCTTTAACAATAACACTATCTTGTTCTTAAAGGGGTTGTCTGCTTTGATCTTGTTAGAAGGGGTCCTTGAACATAATTTGATCACAAAATGTGCCCCAATGATCAGCTGTAGTTTTTGGGGAATCATCACAGCAAGTGTTCAATTTCTCTGCAGCACCACCACAGGGGAAAGTAAGTATTACACAGTGTCCGTTTATACCAGTGGGTTGTCTGTGTAATGTAGGACAGGACAGGTCCTCCAAAATGAGAGATGCTCTTTGTTACCTTTGTTCCATTTGGCCCAAGATGAGGGTCCTAAAGAGGACACCCCCTCCCTGTTTCCCTAGCTAGCCGCCCACTACTAGCCCTTGCTAACTAACTCCCCCACACCCTGTGCTACCCGTGGGGGGGAGGGGGATAGCTTAAATAAGAAAGATTGGTTTATCCCAGACAACCCCTTTAAACATTCTTAAGGCTTTCTTCACATCTGCATTGGAGTCCGTCGGAGGAAAAAGTCCAGATCTGTTTCAGTTTAAAAACGATGGATACCCAACGGACCCCATTATAGTCCGCCGGCTCTGTGTGTAACTGCTGTTTTAGAGGTCCACCTCTCCTTTATTCGGGTCCCCCCGACAGAACTGAACTACGGAGGTGCAATGCTAGTGTGAACTTAGCATTAAACTATTATTCTATCTGTAGAGATGACAGTGCAGTGATTTCTAAGAGAACTGTGTAATGCTTCATTTCTCCTGTGGTGGCGCTACAGGGAAATTGAGTAGTTGCTGCTGGTCTGGAGATTACAGCTGATCACTAATGATCCCAGCAGTGCCCTGGAATTGTCCAAAGTAGAGCACAACTTTAAACAGAACCTTTCACCGTTTCTACCTCTTTGCATTTGTGAATAGGCGCCGTTCCACTGGTTCTGGTGCAGTTGGAATGCTTTCTCTAGCCCCCACAGTTTCTGAACAATCAGTGCAGTTAGTTTCAGTAATCAATATGCTAATTAAGCTCTCAACTGTCAGGTGGGTGGTCTTTGGCTATCTGCTCTAGATGAGGACCGCCTACCAGGCAGTACATAAACTAATTAGCATATTGGGTGCTGAAACGAACAGCACTGACTGCTCAGGAACGGTGGGGGCTAGAGAAAAAATTCCAACTGTTCCAGAATCAGTGGAGCGGTGCCTATTAAAGGTGCAAATAGTTGGAGATGGTGGAAGCGGTGAAAGGTCCTCTTTAAAAACTGCCTAGGTTAAAATTTGATCTTCAAATATTAATTTTGTTTTAGTCAGAATTGGATTTTAAAAAGAAGATGTTATCTTTCTCGAAAGCATATGGAGTGATAAATTGAAATTAATTTTTCTAAATTAATTTTTTCCCATGTAACTTCCTGGGGATATTCCTGTAATAAAATCAATAACACACATGCCAGCGCAATGAAAGATTTCCCTTTGTAGTATATTCCTAGGAGATGATCGTGTTGTGGAAGGCATCATTATTTTACTATGACTACTAACCTAAACGCTTGCAAAATTAAAAATCCTTAAAATCAGGTTTTATTAAACACATTTGTTAACTTTTATTAATTTATATGTGACTATCCATGTATAAAAAATATTCCGACTTTTATACTAGCCGCTGAAGAACACACAGTAGACCAACAATTTTGTCTCCTGCAGGGCACATATTGGCTTTGTTGTGTAGACTGGGACAATATCAGAAGAGTCATCTCATCCTCATGAGAAGGTGAAGGATTTAAAGGAGCTGTCACAGACTATGACATTGATTACTGTGGCCTCTTCACTACTTACCAAGCACAGCGCCGTACATTCTATAGTGGCTATACTTGGTATTGCAGCTGAGCCAGATTAATTTAAATGGGACTGGGCTGCGGCATGGCCAATGGATGTGATGTCACTAGCCTGAGAAGTGAAGCTCAATATCCTAGTCTTTTTTAGTGATAGATAACAGCTTTATTGTCCTGCTGAAGGAATAGATAAGGCTGGATAGATACACATTGATAAGGTTTTATATGAAGTTTCCCTACAATGACATGGTGTCTGGGGGACTGGTCCTTTTTCTGACCATTGATTACAGCTGCCATAAAGCGCACACTCCCTGCTGCACCATCTATACCAAAAGTATAGGAGGGAAGTGTATGTCTCCAATATGGCCGCCCCCAAGGTTAAAAAATAAATAGCTACAGCATTAAAAACAGAACAAACACATCATCTGTCTGCTACAGACTTCTAATGAATGAAACTAAAACACAATACCAGACATTCCCTTTAATTAATATTAATCCTTTAATTAAAAACCTGAGGGGAATAAAAACTAGGCTGAGAATTTTCCATTAATTGATAGATCATACAAAGCGAACGGAAAAGAACAACAATGTAAATCATTTCAGCAATTACTCATAAACCGTGAAGTCCTAACAGGGGATCTGTCACCCCCATATTAAAGGGGGTCTCCAGGGAGAATTTGAATAGCTACAGTGCTGGCCAAAAGTATTGGCACCCCTGCAATTCTGTCAGATAATACTCAATTTCTTCCAGAAAATGATTGCAATCACAAATGCTTTGGTAATAATATCTACATTTAATTTGTCGTCAATGGAAAACCACAAAAAGAATTGTCAAAAAGCCAAACTGGATATAATTCCACACCAAACATAAAAAAAGGGGGTGGACAAAAGTATTGGCACACTTTGAAAAATCATGTGATGCTTCTCTAATTTGAGTAATTAACAGCACCTGTTACTTACCTGTGGCACATAACAGGTGGTGGCAATAACTAAATCACACTTGCAGCCAGTTGAAATGGATTAAAGTTGACTCAACCTCTGTCCTGTGTCCTTGTGTGTACCACATTGAGCATGGAGAAAAGAAAGAAGACCAAAGAACTGTCTGAGGACTTGAGAAGCAAAATTGTGAGGAAGCATGAGCAATCTCAAGGCTACAAGTCCATCTCCAAAGACCTGAATGTTCCTGTGTCTACCGTGCGCAGTGTCATCAAGAAGTTTAAAGCCCATGGCACTGTGGCTAACCTCCCTAGATGTGGACGGAAAAGAAAAATTGACGAGAGATTTCAACGAAAGATTGTGCGGATGGTGGCTAAAGAACCTCGACTAACATCCAAACAAGTTCTAGCTGCCCTGCAGTCCGAGGGTACAACAGTGTCAACCCGTACTATCCGTCGGCGTCTGAATGAAAAGGGACTCTATGGTAGGATACCCAGGAAGACCCCACTTCTGACCCAGAGACATAAAAAAGCCAGGCTGGAGTTTGCCAAAACTTACCTGACAAAGCCAAAAACTTTTTGGAAGAATGTTCTCTGGTCAGATGAGACAAAAGTAGAGCTTTTTGGGAAAAGGCATCAACATAGAGTTTACAGGAAAAAAAAAGAGACCGTCAAAGAAAAGAACACGGTCCCTACAGTCAAACATGGCGGAAGTTCCCTGATGTTTTGGGGTTGCTTTGCTGCCTCTGGCACTGGACTGCTTGACCGTGTGCATGGCATTATGAAGTCTGAAGACTACCAACAAATTTTGCAGCATAATGTAGGGCCCAGTGTGAGAAAGCTGGGTCTCCCTCAGAGGTCATGGGCCTTCCAGCAGGACAATGACCCAAAACACACTTCAAAAAGCACTAGAAAATGGTTTGAGAGAAAGCACTGGAGACTTCTAAAGTGGCCAGCAATGAGTCCAGACCTGAATCCCATAGAACACCTGTGGAGAGATCTCAAAATGGCAGTTTGGAGAAGGCACCCTTCAAATCTCAGGGACCTGGAGAAATTTGCCCAAGAAGAATGGTCTAAAATTCCAGCAGAGCATTGTAAGAAACTCATTGATGGTTACCGGAAGCGGTTGTTAGCAGTTATTTTGTCTATAGGTTGTGCTACCACGTATTAAGCTGAGGGTGCCAATACTTTTGTCCGGCCCATTTTTGGAGTTTTGTGTAAAATGATCAATGATTTGACTTTTTTTTCATTCTCTTTTGTGTTTTTTCATTGCAAACAAAATAAATGAAGATATTATTACCAAAGCATTTGTGATTGCAATCATTTTCTGGAAGAAATTGAGTATTATCTGACAGAATTGCAGGGGTGCCAATACTTTTGGCCAGCACTGTACTTACTCCAGGGATCCAGGGATTCTGGGCTGGTTCCAAACCCAAGTCATGTGATCATAACCAACATCGGTCGCTCCTCTTCTTCCCTCCTCCATCATTTTCACCACTAGTTACCTGTGCTACGGGGGTTGGCTTTGCTGTCGTCGGCCAGCCCCCATATCCCAGGTGAAAATGAGAAACCTGGGGTTGAGTGATGGTTCCGGTCACATGACCTGTGGTGAGAACCAGTGTGAGATGCCTTTCAGTAAGGACAGCCTATCTAATATCTTACTAGTAACCTTCACTGACAGCCCCCATGACAGTATTCCTACCACATACCAGTCTTTACACCAAGAGCCGCTTGCACAAATGTCATAGGTAGTCAAACAATCTTTGGTGTAACTTAAGGAAACCATGCAAGCATGAGAAGAACCTCTGAACGTCTTGCAGGATGACCCTGGATGCATTGATGCCATAGTCAAGGTTAGAGGCAGTGCTACCCATTGTCTTCCTGAGAAAGTATGTGTATCTGGAATCCCACAAGACCAAAAAGCCAGGGACGAACATGTGCCCTATGGCATTGAAGGTCATAGGTTTCTTGCCATCCTCAATGTCTAGCTGTAAGACAACTGGCTGCAGCAGGATCCCCCTCCCTCCGGGCCTGCTGCAGTAGTGCCAAAGATGGTTAAGTCCCACCCCCAACCATACACCAGTTTAAGATGGAACATACCAGCAGAATATCAAACTGGCTCCAGTGGGAGACTCCAACTCTGCATTAGAGCAAAGAGATTATTAAAGAAGTTATGACATTAAGGATACTTATCCACCTATTCACAGGATAGAGGATACTGTATTTTCTGTTTAATTCTATAATTCCTGTCTAGGTTTAGTATCCCTTTAAATTTTAGGACACTGACACAGTGGCTTTGTATCCCCTCTGGATGCTGCAAGGGAAATGTCTGGCTATAATCCCTTTAATGCCAGATCGCAGGTATTTTCCTGTAGCGCCTTATTTATTATAGTATAGGGTCATAAATCGGATGGATTCTATACACATAAATTTGTATATGATCCTGTCTCATTCGGTAGCCGGCTGTCATGGTAAAATACCTCTAATTCCTTTCATTCTCAGGCAAGGACAGGCAAGCAATCCTCATCTGTGCGAACAATAGTGTCTAGAAGCAGCGTGTGAGCCGAGACATTCACTCCGCAATAGTATTATATGCTCATATGATCAATTTTCGTCCCGCGTCTCCTAAGCTACAATATGCCATGAATGGAAGAAAAAATCCTCAGGTTACCAAGCAATAAGCAGTAACTGCTAATGATCTAGACCGATCATGCTGTATAAGCTGGCAGTCAGCTCCGCAGGTATCACAATGATGGTACAGTACGCCATTCCACCCTTGTAAAATTATCTATCACACTAGCCAAAATTTGTTGTACCAGGAGAATGGGGGTGGCCACGCCCTCTCCTACTAAGGTCAGGCCCATTTTGGGATGTGCCACACTCCCTTCTTGTGACATGAGCACAATAGTGTGCCACCCAGTCCCTTCAAACAGGTGATCAGTGGGGGTGCTGGGTGTTTAGCCCCATCAATCAGATATTAAGACCAATCCTGTTAAAGATCTAACCAGAAGCAAGTGCAGTAATCTGGAGGAGACATTCCTGGGTAACCCTTATGTGTGGGGGCGAGCATTATCCTGCTGAAAAATATCAGTTTACTGCCCTGCCATGCGTGACAACACATGTGGCAGTGTCAGGATGTCTTGTACATATCACTGAGCTCTTAGTGTGCTCGTATCACTACTAGGGGTGACCGACTATCCTATGTGATGGCTCCCACATCATCACACCAGCAGGGGGCAGTGTGTCCCTCCTCAGCAAAGGCAGCATTGAAGCGCTCACCACGAGGCCGCCAGACTCTAACCTGATCATTGTCGGATGTATCGCTAAAGATGATACAGCTCCAGTCTGTAACAGTCCAGGTTTCTCGCTCACAACACCACTGCAAATAAAGGTGACGGTGTCTGGCTGTCAATGGCAGGACACGTAGTGGGCACTGTCACACCAAATTTACTAAGGGCCAGGAGATGATGCGGGCAGAAACATGGGGGTGTAATGAAGGTGTCACCTGTGTCTGAATGGTGGACAAAGAAACTGTGGGAGTCACTTTACTTACTGTATGATTTCTGTTCTGTCCGGAGCCTGTTCGCCATGTGTTCTTGTGCTCACATAACCACAACCTCCGACACCTCCTGACCAGGGTTGGACTGGCCCACCGGTGAACTGGTGAATCCACCGGTGGGCACCGAGCCCCGACTATTAGTCCTCATGTTGCCAATGCAGATGCATTGGTCAGGGGCCCGATCGGGATCCTGACCATCCCGATGGGGCCTCTGACCAGTGGCGTAATGATCGCGTCGCAGGGTTCGGGCTCGGCAGGGTACGGCACCCGCGGCCAGCTGGAGACCACTATGATAGCGGTCGTAGAAATCCTGGCTCCCCAACCGCTATACATACTGTTATTGGAAAGGGGCCCTGGCATATTGCAGGCCCCTTTACAATAGATGGCAGGGCAGGGCACCCAGGGGAGGTGACTGAAAACAATAAATACATATTCTCACCTCAACTGGGCACAGCGTCCTCTCCGGCGCTCTTCCGTCATGTGACTGAGGCCTGTGATTAGGCCCCGGCAGTCACATGGGACGCGGCCGCGTAATGATGTCGGTGCGCCCCCACGTGACCGCTGAGACCCAATCACAGACCTCAGCAGCAACGTCGGGTCTGAAGACGATGAAGACGGCAGGATGGAGCGAGGATGCCAAGGAAAGGTAAGGCAAGGTAAGTATGAATGTTTGTTATTTTTAATCACCTTCCCTGGGCCTCTGATTATTATAATCTGGGGTCTTCAGAGACCCCAGAGTATAATAATAGCACCGAAGCAGAGGGGGGCTGTTGGGAGCTTATAATACTGTGTGGGGGCCACTGTGGAGCATATAATACTGGGTGGGGGCCACTGTGGAGCTTATACTCCATACAGTGGCACCTTCATTGGTCCCCCATACTGTATGGGGACCACTGATGGGGCCATTATATTGTTGGGGGGGGGCAGTGATGGAGGCCAATAGCCTGGGGGACATTAAAGGGGGTGCGCAGGATAACATTTTTTTTTTTTTTTTAATTACGCCGGGGCAGGCGACAAAACAAAACCAAAAAAAAAAACCAAACTTTCTCTCCTGTTCCCAGTGTTTCCCAGCGTGGTTCGGTCCTGCAGTTCTCTTGTATTCTTCCAGCTGAAGTTCCCCCTGCACATGAGTACCTGTGACGTCACGTGACCCCTGAGGCCAATCAGCAGCCTAAGGGAAGGGACCTGGGACGTCACAGCCAGTGAGGACTTCCGGCAAAAAGAAGACAGCGGAGCTGCAGGACCGGACCGTGGTGGGAGAACACCAGCGCACCGGAGACAGATGAGTATGTTTAGTATGTTTTGTTTTGTTTTTTTTTTTTGGGGGGTAGGGGGGATTCACCTCCCCCGGACTAATTATAAAAAAAGAAAAAAATTAAATGGGTTGCCAAGGCATAATTTGTTATGGTTTATCCTCAGGATAGGCCATAGATACCTGATCTGTATGTGGCTGACCCCGGACCGATCAGCTGTACGGAGCCACTTCTGATGCCTGTCCTGTACACAATACAGAGCCAGAAGCAGAAAGCTCTGTCCACTGTGTATTAGCCGGGCACCTTCACTGCATTTCAGCACTTATTGAAGTCAGTAGGAGCTGAGCTGCAGTGAAGGCGCCGGGTGACTATACAGCGGATGGAGCTTTCTGCTTCTGGCCCTGTGTTGTGTACAGAATGAGCGACAGAAGTGGCTCCAAACAGCTGATGGGGCCGTGTGTCAGCCCCTACTGATCAGGTATTTATGGCCTATCCTAAGTTTAGGCCATAAAAAAGAATAACCCTGGACAACCCCTTTAATATGCATCACACAGTTTAATGTCCCCCCCACAGGATGTCAGCCCCCATCACTGCTCCCACACAATATAATGGCTCCATCACTGTTCCCCATACAGTATGGGGGACCAGTGAAGAAGCCACTGTATGGAGGGACCAGTGAAGTGACCATAGAAAAATTTGGCCCAGACAACCCCTTAAAAGAGGTTGTCAATTAACTGGAGCGACCACAGTGGCGGCCGCCAGGGAGGTGTAAAAATAAGAAAATTTTAAAAAAAAAAAGCATACTCACCTGTCCCCAGCACCTTGTTGTCCCCTGCCTGTGTCTGTTCGGTCTCATGGCGGCGCCTCATTTATGGAAATCGTGTACCTAATTGGTCATAGCGGTCACATGAGGTACAGGAAACTGAATGAACACTGGCAGCCGACAACAGAGTACCGGGGACAGGTAAGTATGCTTTTTAATTTATTTAATTTTTACTTTACACCTCCCGCCAGCTACATGGGTTGCTCCAATTCCTTCGGGGCAACTGTGGGAGTCAGACACACTTGTTTGAGCTCCTGAGTCCAGAGGCTTAAGAGGCTTTTTGGATACTTGGAGACCGATTATTGGGTGTGGTTTTCGGTTTTTGTTTGTTACAGACCGTAGCTCCGACTCCCTTCCCCGTGCGGAAGGGAGCCTTATCATGGAGCGTGGAGCTCCTGCCCCCCGGACCTTACAGGCGGGGGGCAGGAGAATGTCTGCCGACACAGCACCAGCAGAGCAGGGCAGGCGGAGGTCGCAGAGGCAGCAAGCCTCAATGAGACTGGCGACCAGGACAACAGCATCGGGAGCAGCAGCAGCGACGTTGGCGGCTGCAGCATCAGGAACAGCATCGGGAGTAGCGACGCCCATGCAGCAGGCGACGCCGGCAGGGGTAGCAGTGGCAACAGGGGTGTCAGCAGTCCCGGCAGGTGGATCCGTGAAGACGGCGACATCAGCCACGGCGGTAACATCAGCGGCAGTGGCGGGTGAAGCCGGTCCGAAGGGGGCTACGGCCGCAGGATATGCGGTTTCCTCTGGAAGGGTCCCTGCAAGCAGGAGAAAAGACGCCTTACCGTCATCGCTGCAAACTCAATCACCCGCAGGATGGGGCATCCGGAAAGCTGGAGAAGAGGTTGCCATCTACAGCCGGAGGATCAAGGCGGTCCTGGAGGAGTATGACCGGGCCCGGAGGTCCCTGTTCGCTATGGGTGGAGAGCTGCAAAGCGCTCGTGCCCGTAGCGACAGGGCCTCGAGGAAGGACCGCCCGGTTTTCAGCAGGCAAGTAAAGAGCCTCAAAAAGCAGATTAAGACCCTGGAAGCCAGGTGTGCGGAGATCCTGGAGGGCGCGGGGCCGTTCAGAGAGAAGCTGCTGAACGATGACCGCTTCTTCCGCAAACAGCAGGAGCGGTTGTTGAAGGATGGCCCCGCGTCCTCAGACAGCTCGGGAGAGGACGACTATTGTGAGTCAGACCTGGAGTCGGATGACAGCATGGCGGTACAGTATAGTCGGGCAGCCGTCCCTAGTAGCGGCAGCCTGATACCCACGTATACGCAGGCATCAGTGCCGGCAGTGAAGCAGGAAGTCAGAATGACAAGACAGGAAGTCAGAATGACAGGGCAGGAAGTGACGCAATCTCCCACACTCCCAGAGAACCAACCACTGCCCGAGACGGAGGAGGAGGAGGAGGGCGGAGCCTCGGGAGAAGGCGGGAAGCTGATGAGGCAAATCTACCAATTAGAGTCCCCGTCCAGAATGGACCAATTAGCATTCAGCATGTCAGATCTGGACGGGGAGGAGGCGGGAAAAGGAGCCAAGACCAGGAAGAAGGCAAGGAAGGAAAAAAAAAGAGAGATAGAGACATTTAAATTTGTCAGGTCGTTGCCTGGGGAGCATCGTGCCGGGACCTCAGCCCAGGTTGCGATGCCTCCAGGAGAGAAAAGGGAGGCGCAGGCACCTCGGGTCACGCCAAGTGGTGGGGTGCCCGGGGTGCCAGCAGTCAAAATGGCTCCTGATAGTACCTTTCAGGTGGTGGCGGACAAGGAGCTCATGGTTGCGGACAAGGCGCTCATAGTTGCGGACAAGGGCAAAGGCAAAGAAGCCCCCCCCTGCGGAGGGGAGTGGCGTAGGGAAACCTCCCTCCCTGGTAGGAGGTTTTAAAATATCGATGGCTTCCCCCAGAGTAAGGTGTAGGAAAGGGGGAGTGGCAGGTGGGCGTGGCTCATCCTCCTCCAGTGCTGATGAAGCCGGTGATGCGGAGGTCACTTCCGGGGCTAAGGGGGCGTGTGCTCCTACAACATCAGGTGCCGGGGTGACTGTGGATGCGGAGGCCGAGGTAAAAGCGGGGAAGCCATCAGCGAGTGGTGCAGCCGGCCCCGCTGTAAGAAGGAAGACTGCAGGTGTGAATGATGGACGAGTGGAGAAGCTAGTTAAGCAGACAGGTAAGGTAAAGGGGAAAGCGGGTGGGACAAAAGGGGTAATTAGTAGTATTCCTGAAGAAGGTGGTGTAGTATGCATGGGGGTCCAAGAGCCTGTAGTCGGGGAGGCTGCGGGAGGAGGGGCTATTACCATTGCTGCTAAAAAAAGTGTTTCTACTGCTGGTAATATTTCTGTTGTGGCCCCTGTTGTTTCTGGTATTTCTGCTGTTGTCCCTGCTGTTGTTTCTGCTGCTGTTTCTGATGCTGTTCCTGATGCTGTCGTTGCTCCTGTTGTTACTCCTGTCACTGCTCCTGATATTGTTGCTCCTGTTGTCCTCTCTGCCGCTGTTCCTTCTGCTGCAGTTGGAGTGACCCGGTCCGCGGTGGCTATGCCAGGGCGGACTGTTGCCGCCTCTGGTGCTCCGGTTGCCATGGCTGGGCTAAGTAGTTCTGCGGGGGTCCCTGGGAGTGGCGCTGGTACTCCGGCAGCGGAGGTTGCTGCGGCCTCCGGGCCCCCACGCTCCTATGCCAGCGTCGCTTCTGGGGCCCCTGGGGGTGCATCATGTCTTCCGCCCGGCTCCAGGGACGGCGATTTGCAACGGCAGCTCCTGGAGGCTTTACGGGCGGGCCAGTCCACAATGACCATAGATGGGCAGTCGAGAGACCTTAGGTTCTGGATCGAGCGTTTTGGCCTAGGGAAGTTCCGAGAGGAAGGAGGTGAGACCAGATGGACTCTCCCTACACCCGGGCGTAGGGGGCCGACACGGAGGAACGTGGCCCGTCTCGTGTGGGGGGGGGAGCCGGCCCTTGTCCCCAGAGGAGGGGGGTCGTGGAACTCCTACTCGGGATGGGTTTCAGGGCAAGCGACATCTTTGCCCTGATTCATCCTGTCGGCTCCTCGGAGTTTGACATCAGCTTTGTTACCCCGGAGGGCTTAGAAACCTTCTGGGGAAACTATAGGCTGGTGAAGGACGAGCCCGCCTGGCGTGACTTTATGGTGTGGGCGGTGTCACGCCAGGATAACATTAAGAAAGTGACCGTTTTAACTCGTAACGAGTCACTTTCTTATATGGACATCATGACCTGGCTGAACAGGTTTGGGGAGGTCAAGGACTTCCCAAAGAAAAATCTCGACGAGTTCGGGATATGGTCGGGGGCCTGGACCTTCATGGTCAAATTGCGACACGAGGATAACTCGGTGATGCATATCCCGTCCTCAACCTTCCTTGGGAAAGACAGGATCCTTGTCTTCTACCAGGGGCAGCCAAAACTCTGTCACAGGTGCGGTGACCCCTCACACTTGAGCGCCTCCTGCCGTGTGCAGAAGTGCGCCATGTGTGGGGAGGTGGGCCATCTCGCGGCGACCTGTGGCAGGGTGCGTTGCCACCTGTGTGGTGTCCTTGGGCACCCGATCGGGGCGTGTCCACGGTCTTTCGCCAACACCACCCTTCGGCAAGTGGGAGCAGTTGAGGAGGCTGTCCCTGCTGCGGAGGGGGTGAGTGGGGGAGGAGAGACTAGTCTGCCAAGGCAAAGGGAGAAGGCCCAGCCACCATCAAGGGCAAGGAGGCGCGAGAGGAGGAGGGAGCAGAGGGAGGGAGTTATGTGCCTTCCTTCTGCCCCTGGCTCTGCTGGGCCAGATCCTGATGCCGAGGCAGCAGTGGGCACGACCCTGGTTGAGGAGATGAAGAGACTGCAGAGGGAGGAAGAGGCTGACCAGTCGTCTTCTTCTCAGTACGTCAGTGCTGGGGAGGGAGAGACGGTCAAGCGGAGAAAGTCACCGAGTAAAGTGAGGGCAAAAACATCTGCCCCCCCCCCCCCGATGAAGGAACGCAGACTCGACGGCCCTCTAGTGGTAGGTCCCAACCGGTACCAATCCCTCTGTGAGGATGCGTCGGCCTCAGGGGAGGCTTCAGAGGGAGAGGTGGAGCCGTCAGGGGCTGCTGAGTCTCCCTCCGGGGAGGGGCCCCCTGCCCTCTGGGGGGGAGGCTGGCCTGGAGCCTGGAGGAGGAGATGATGCACCCAGGGCCGAAGTTGCTACTGTCTCTGCGACCACTGTAACTCCTCAGGGAGAAGTTGCGGGGGGAGGTCCATCCCTCCTCTGGCCAAACCGCACCGGGGGAGGTGATGGACCAATCCCAATGTAAGAAGAGGACCCGTAAGACGAGGAAAAGTCGCGGGTCCTCTTCTGACTCATCAAGGGGTGGAGGTGGTAGGAGGAAAGGGGGTGGGAAACTGAAGGTCATTGAGCTCAATCGGTCTTAATGGCAGTCCCCTCTCCACTGACGCTGGCCACCATTAATGTGGCCAGCATTAAGTCTGATACGGCTAGGTTTGCAGCCTTTGATTTTCTTGGCCGAGTTGAAGCTGACATTTTGTTTTTGCAGGAGACCAGGCTCTGTACTCTATCAGAGATAAACAGAGCAAGGAGGGAGTGGCGCAGGGGGCCCTCCTACTGGTCTCTTGCGGCTGAGCCGTATAGTGGAGTGGCGGTGCTTTTTACCGCAGAGGTGAAATGCCAGCGGCTGATCGAACTCGAAATGGGAAGGTGCCTAGTCTTAGACGTCCTCATGAAGGGGCAAAGCCTGCGCCTCATTAACATCTACGGTCCCCAGTCAAAGTGGGACCGTAAAAGCCTCTTTATGAAGATCAAGCCTTTTCTTTTTACGGGCAAACAAGTCATCTTTGGTGGGGATTTTAATACCATAACTAGACCCCAAGACCGAGGAGGTACCAGAGATAGACTGCCCTATGATGGCGTCGCGTTAAATAGCATAGTGAGTGAAGCTCGCCTGGAGGATATCCACATCAGGCATTCCCCAGGTCACCGTGGGTTCACCTTTCAGAGAGGAAGTGTTAGGTCCAGGATAGATAGGTTTTTTTTGAAGGAGAATTCCGTCACCACCCCTGTGTCCGTGGTGGAGGTGGAGTTCTCCGATCACTGCCTAATTTTATTTTCTTTGAATATTTCAGAAACCCTCCGGAGAGGAAGAGGTTTGTGGAGGCTGAATTCGTCACTCCTTGAGGAGGCAGCTGTAAGACAAGCCTTTGAGGAGTTTCTTCAGGATCAGGTACTATTACTGGGTCTTGAAGGTACTAGGTCAGAGTGGTGGGAGATATTCAAAAAAAGGGTGGCGGGATTTTTCCGCCGGCTCTCAAGCCTCAGGTCACTGGACATGTACCGCATGTACACTGCACTGAGGAAGAGACTTGGACATCTGGTCTCGACCGGAGGTAGCCAGGAGGATATCTCCGGTGTGAAGGCTTTGCTCAAAAGGTGTCAGTACGATAGGCACGCATCCTTGGTTCTTGAGAGGGATTTCGGGAAATACCGCTCGCCCGACCCCTACAGGAACTGTAAGATGTCAGTGACTTGTAAGACAGTAACAGGCCTGATTGACAGTACAGGATCCTTGACAAGATCCAGGTCAGGGATCTTGGAGGTCGTCAGGTCTTTCTACTCGAACCTTTTGGCAAAGAAGGAACTGAATCGGGATCGGATTTCAGGTTTCTTGGCTGAAGCCATTCCTGAGTCAGCAGAAGACCTTTCTTTTGGTGTTTTGATAGAACCTATAAGGGAAGAGGAAGTCGTCAGGGCTATTGAGGGTCTTGCCCTCAAGAAGTCACCTGGCCCAGATGGCTTAACATCTGAGTTTTATCGGACCTTTAAAGGAGCGTTGGCTCCCCTCTTGACTGACGTGCTTAATGAGTGTCTATCCTCGGGCACTCTGCCAAAGTCAATGAGGAGGTCCGCCCTTATAGTTCTGTCAAAGGGTAAGGATCCGAGCCGTATTGAGAACTGGCGGCCCATAGCACTTCTCAATACGGACCGAAAGATTCTGGCGAAGGTACTTTTCAACCGGCTGGTACAGTTTGCGCCCCGGCTCCTCTCGCCGGCTCAGCACTGCTCTGTTCCCGGTCGTAGCACCTTAAGTGCGGTCCTGAGTGTCAGGGAGGCTGTGGAGCAGAGTAGGGCAGGTCGGTGGAAGGGGTACTTGCTGTCCCTAGATCAGGCTAAGGCTTTTGACAGGGTGAATCATGAGTATTTGTGGTCAACTCTCTCGAGGTATGGCCTACCTGGGGGGTTCATTCAGTGGCTGCAGACCTTATACGCTGGGGCTGAGTCTTTCCCACTTGTGAATGGTTGGGTTGGTCGTCCTTTTGAGGTGGGGTCGGGCGTCCGACAGGGATGTCCCTTGAGCCCGCTACTGTATGTGTTCGCCATTGATCCCCTGATTAGACGGATTAATGGTGGGCCAGTGGCGGGAGTCAGGATGGACCTGGAGGGCACCGGCTCCCCTTTGAGGACAGTAGCCTACGTGGATGATGTCACCGCTCTTGTCTCGTCACGGGAGGAGATTGAATGGGTGATGTCTGAAGTGGACAGTTACTCGGAGGCTTCCGGATCAGCTGTGAACAGGAACAAGTGTGGAAGCCTCTGGCTGGGTGGGGGAGAGCCTGGTTTTTCTCTCCCGGACACCCTCCCAGAACCCCAGGGGTCTGTAAAGATCTTAGGCATCCATTTTGGCCAGGGTGATTACCCACTCCAAAATTGGGAAGGTAGGCTTAAGGATGTCGCCCAGAGAGTTGATTGCTGGAAGGGTTGGTCCTTGACCCTGAGAGAAAGGGTTCACCTTGCCGAAGCCTTCCTGCTCCCGTTGGTGATCTATCTAGGTAGCGTCTGTGCCTTGCCAGAGTCTTGTTGGAGTAGGATCTGTTGCCTGTTCTTCCAACTGTTATGGGGGAACAGGCTCAACCTAATCAAGAGGGAGGTTACATACCGCACAAGGAGGCTAGGGGGGTTAAATATGGTTAACCCCGTGGTGTTCTTAATGAACACCTTTCTTAAGATCAATTTACCAAACCTCTCCGCCGAAGGGGCTCCTTCGTGGGTAGCCTCCTGCCAGGGGTGGTTTCGGCCCTTCTTCCAGAAATGGGAGGCAGGAGGGCAAGTGAAAGATCTTCGTGCACCCCATGGATATCTCCCAGCCTATGCTTCCCTGGTCTTGAAAGTGATTCGTCGGTGGGGTCTGGGGGCGTGGGAGATCAGGACTCAGTCAAGACGTTTTCTTGATGACAAAGTCCTGTTGACCCGCTTCCAGAAGCCTCTGGCGCTCAAAGATTGCCCAGGAGAAACCTTAGAGGGAGGGTTGCATTTTCTTAACTCCAAAAGGTTTCCTCGGAAGTTTTGGGATCTGACCTGGCGCTGCCTCCTAGGTAAGTTATATGTGAGGGGGAACTTGAAGTACCGGAACTCCGACGAGCGAGGCTGCCCTCGGGAGGAGTGTGGCGACATGCTGGAAAGCATGGAGCACTTCCTGCTTCAGTGCCCCTTCAATATAAGGGTTTGCAAATTGGTGGGGACCTCCACCGGTTGGCTGCGGCTGGCTGGCCTTTCCTACGCCGAGTGGGCCTATGGGGCATTCAAACACCCGGAGGGCAGGGACTGCCAGACACTTTTTATAGTTAGCGCAGTGGTTAGGTTCCACTTGTGGTCATCCCGGTGTCTAGTGTCGACGCGAGGCAAAATCCTCCCGGAGGTGGAGATGGTTAAAAACATCATGGTGGACCTGGTGAGGGTGCGCTCTCGGGAGTATGAGGGGTTGGGCGCAAAAAGGGCTGGTACCCTCTGGAGGGGTTTCACCTTTTCTGTTCCCTGAGGGATAGAATAAGGGATTAAAAGGTAGTTAGGTTAGGGCCAGATAGGGAAAGGGAGGGCAAGGTTTTGCACAAGAGGTGGGGTTTGTTTGTTTTTTTTGGGTAGGGAGGGACAGGTAGGGATAGGGTAGGGATAGATTGATAGATAGGGACATAGTGGTAGGGCAAGTAGGTAGGGACGGGCCTCTTGTGCTCTCTTCCTGGTGGAGGGCTGGTGTGTCACCACATAGGCATTTTGTTTTGGAAATAGGATGAAAGGGTAAGAGGCTTGAGGATAACCGACCCTAGGCCTGTGGGAGGTTTATGGGAGGGAAGGGGGTGTCAACGGTTTATATAAGATTGTGGGTTTTGTTATTGTATTTTGTCTGGTTTTCTTGTCTGGTATTTTGTTATTTGCTTTTGCCACTAAACATATTTTTTTTGTTCATTTCCATTTTTTTCTATTTCCCATTGTATGTAGTTAAAAGGGTTTTTTTTTCTTAGGGGGGTAGGTTGTTTGGGAGGGGGGTTTCTTTTGGGGGTGGAGGGTTTGATATATAGGTTTCGTGTGTCCGGCCTGGCTCTGGACTATGCGGACATGGGAGGACATGAGGCGGAGAGCCAGGTCGGTTTTCAGGGGCTCGGTGGCGGGTGGTGCCAGCACCAGGACTATGCGGACATGGGAGGACATGGGGCGTGGTGCTGGCCGGGTGTGGTGAAGGGAAAAAAAAAAAAAAAAAAAAAAATTTCTAATAAGTTTCAGTTGGGGTTTTTTTGTTAGTTTTCTGTTAGTGTTATATGTTTTCCATTGTATATTACTTATTTGGATTTTCTTTTGTTTCCAAGATAGGTAGAGTTTTGACTGGCGGATGACTGAAGAAAGACTGGAGAGTGAAAGGCGGAGTGAAAGGCAGAATGGATGGGGGCTGATTTGCGGCTGGATTTTCTTTTTGGTCTTTAATTTTGTCCCGGTTTCTTGTATCTTATTTATTGATGTTGTTTATGCTATGTTTTGGATTTATGTATTGTTTCTGTTTATGGGTTTTATATTGTATTTTCGTATGTGACACTGTTTGTGAATTTTTACTTTTCTAATAAAAATAGTTCCAATTCCTGGACAACCTCTTTAAAGGATTTATCCATCTTTCTAATATTGATGGCCTGTCCTTAGTATAGGCCATCAATATTACATCTGCGATGATACAACAGCCGGGACCTCTGCAGATCAGCTTTTACAGGACAGTGCGGCTACAGGTAAAGGTAACAATTCTAGGAGCCACGCTGTTCACTTGCCATACAGGGTGTAGCAGTAGGTTTAGGTAGTGCAGTGGTGCACATGGTATAGTGGGTGAGCAGCATGGCTCCCGACATGTTATTACCTTTAGCCACCCTGTCTCGGTAAAGCTGATCTGCAGGGGACCTGATAGTGGGTCCCTAGAAACAATTCCACTGGTGGGCCCTAGACATCCCAGTCCGACACTGCCTGTTCGCCATGTCTTCTTGCCCTCACATAACCACAACCTCCTGACAACTAGATCAGAACAGCCTAGATGGTGGGCAAACCATCAAAATGACCATCCTACTTCTCTCAGTCCAAAGATGTGCCCACTCTGGACAAAATGTGTTGAAGAGGTATTTCTAACTGTCAACGATTCCTCACCAAGAGGTACACTACCCAAAAGTGGCCTTGAGAGCCTTTTAAAGGGTAGCAGGGGAAGTACTTGCATGTCCTCTTATGGCAAGCCCCAGTGTCTCAACAGACCACACCTGTAATCATTTACATATCTCCATGCCGAGTTTTGCAGCAATCCATCCAATTTCTATCTGGGTGCATTATATTTTTTAGCAATAAGTGTACACACACAAGGAAATATTGATATTTTTTATTTTCTCTATTGCCAATTCACCTTTATTTTATCCCCCTATATGAGAAAATAATATTTTATCCTAAGCCCCAGAACTCCAGCCCCCTTTATCTGCATAGCATTCTGCTGTGTCCCATCCCAGTAATGAGAGGTGTTGAAGTAGGGAGACGGGGTGCACCACTGTCCTACCATATAAAGCATGCAGCGTTCTGCAGCCCAATAAACCATAAATCTGTGTCATAAACCAGTTAATAAAATCATACACAGCCAAAAACAAGAGATTTTACAGTTGCATATTAAAAGCCGCTCAGGTATCCCAGTCATGCACATTCCCCACAAGGCAGACCATAATAAATATTTAGAGGGATGGTTCAGGAGCGCAGATGGAGACACAGATAGGAAAATGTTCTGAAAACTTGTTAAAATGCTCAGTGAAAGAAATAAGAGGGAGGCAAGTAGACAAGTCATAAATGGAGTGAAACGCTGTGATAATGTATGCGCAGAAATACATAGGAGGCTGTCTGGAGCCTGCCGGAAATTAAAATCCTGCCAAACGTAAAAGTATTAGAAAATGACAAAACTAAAATATTACCAAATAAGTCAAAATCCGCGGTGGGGATACAAGAAAAACAGGTTTGTATATTATTCATTTTACTTTATTTTTTTTACATTTTTTTTTAATATGATAGAAAATCTACAAAACTGATACATAAAATCTAAACAAGCAAAAGACACTTAACAAATACATTATATAACTTATCCTGTGCTGTCCTCAGTTACACTCTGCTGGTGCAGCTCTGGAGTATAATACAGGATGTAACTTAGGATCAGTACAGGATAAGTAATGTAATGTATGTACACAGTGACTGCACCAGCAGAATAGTGAGTGCAGCTCTGGAGTATAATACAGGATGTAACTCAGGATCAGTACAGGATAAGTAATGTAATGTATGTACACAGTGACTGCACCAGCAGAATAGTGAGTGCAGCTCTGGAGTATAATACAGGATGTAACTCAGGATCAGTACAGGATAAGTAATGTAATGTATGTACACAGTGACTGCACCAGCAGAATAGTGAGTGCAGCTCTGGAGTATAATACAGGATGTAACTCAGGATCAGTACAGGATAAGTAATGTAATGTATGTACACAGTGACTGCACCAGCAGAATAGTGAGTGCAGCTCTGGAGTATAATACAGGATGTAACTCAGGATCAGTACAGGATAAGTAATGTAATGTATGTACACAGTGACTGCACCAGCAGAATAGTGAGTGGAGCTCTGGGGAGTATAATACAGGATGTAACTCAGATCAGTACGGGGGTGACACGTGCTGTACCAGCAGAATGGTGGGCGCAGCTCTGGAGTATAATACAGGATGTAACTCAAGATCAGTACAGGATAAGTAATGTAATGTATGTACACAGTGACTGTACCAGCAGAATAGTGAGCGCAGCTCTGGAGTATAATACAGGATGTAACTCAAGATCAGTACAGGATAAGTAATGTAATGTATGTACACAGTGACTGTACCAGCAGAATAGTGAATGCAGCTCTGGAGTATAATACAGGATGTAACTCAGGATCAGTACAGGATAAGTAATGTAATGTATGTAAACAGTGACTGCACCAGCAGAATAGTGAGTGCAGCTCTGGAGTATAATATTGAGGATCAGTACATGCATTTACAATGTGCAAATTTATGCAAAGTAAATTTAGCATGTTGGATGTAGACAATATGCTTATAATGTAAATTTCAGATTATAATTTACCAATCTCATCTCATGAAAAGTTTATAAAATAAGTCTCACCTCTTATCTGTGAGGATATTTATGCTAAGAATATAGCTGTCACTTTCGCCAGTCTCGGAGTGGCAGGGACATACCTTCCAGCGCCAGCTGTTCCTTTCATGTCTGTAATGCTGCGGGGCCGGTGCACCTATTAATTCCACCTTAGTGGAGTCTGGATAAGGACAATCTCTGTGAATCCTCTTTTCACACAAGTTCTTCAAAAAGAAGTTCTTGCAGGTTGTAAGACTGAGGCAGAGAGCATCCTGGGAGGAAAAATAAATTCAATGCCTTTATTCTCTCGTCTGCTCTCCTCCTTATGCCAGTTTTACAACTATATGAAATGCCAGGGTTGGCGAATATCCAAGGATGTGAAGGGAAAAAGGATGAAACAAGTGACGGTGACTAAGCTTATAATATACTGAAGACTCCAAGTGTGTATAAAGGGTGACATGTACAAGAAAAGAGGGTCATCACCTAAAATGGTGGCCCCCAGTTCCAGGGGCCCCAGTAAGAAAGACCCCAGGGAAGATAAAAGGGTGGAGACGTGAGCTGTAGCCATATCCAGGGAATGCTCAGAGGAAGAGGAGTAGGACATTGACCTGGAGGAGGATTTCCAAGAGTGGGAACGGCTCCTAGAGCTGGAAAGGGAGAATTGAGGGCACCCGGGGAGGAGCCTAAAAGACACTGACTGAGCATTGGGGCAGCTGTTCCAGAGTTTCCACCACAGACTGGTTAAGTTTGGCAAGGTCACTTATGGCCTGGGTAAGGGAAGACACCCAAGAAGGGTCAATGGGGAGTTTTATGAAGACAACCCCTATTTATTTGCCCTATTAGGTCATATGGATGTGATATTGATGGGGGGAGGGCTCTTGTTCGGGACCCCCTTTTATGAGCCATGTCCTCCTGAGCTGAGGGACACGAGCTGTCCACGTATCACATTGTAGCCATTCATCTTAGTGCCAGCCATGTAATACTACATTTCACCTGTAGTGGCCACTGTGGGGAAATGCCTGACCAGCAAGGCCTTCCCACAGCAAAATCACTTGTTTGATCAGGGTAGCGGGAACCAGACACTTAAAGGGGTTGTATGGTGAGTGTAAATTATGATACTTCTGCTGGTGACTTTTTACAGCTTGATCAGGTGTACCGGACTGGTCACGGTATCAGAGTCAGCCACTGATCACATGACCTAATGTCAGAACCAGTCAGGAACCCTGGGTCCAGCTTCAAAAAGTCATCTGGAAAAATCAAGTTAATTTACACACCCCGGACAACCCCTTTAACATTTAGGCCAAGGCCTCACGTGGAAACACTGTGGAAAAAAACATGGCGTTTTAGAGTCACTGCGAATCTAGTGAATCCCATCCACACCTTGCGGAAAAATATGCGCAGCGGACATGCTGCGATTTCCCAAACCATCATGGCTTTGGAAATTGCAGCATGTCAAATATAACTAAGGAAACGCCAGTGGTTTCCCTATAGGTATAATGGTAGCAGAATAGTCCGCAGAGGAAAGCTCTGTGGACTTTCTGTGAAAAACACTGCGGGAAAAAACGCTTTGCGTTTCCGCCGCGGTCTTTGCCACAGCGCTTTTTGGCTGCAGCCCGCTACTTGGGGCCTTGGCCTTAAAGTGATCTCATAATGACAATCCCTGTACATATGCCCTATTGGGGTATATAATTTTCCTAGCAGGGGTCCCCAGTCTGAACAGCCTTAGCATAGAATGGTTATTATGATTATTACAAAAAAAAAATCACTTTAACACTTCATGACCGGTCCATTGTTCCTGGTTCATGATTTTCTTCATGACAAATTTTTGGGTTTTTTTGTGGTTGTGAAGTTTCCTGTTTTTGTTCTGGTTATTGAAATAATTCTTGCATCTCTTTTTTGTTGATACATGGGACTTTATTTATATATCATTTTTATTTTTGCAGTTTTTTTTTTTTGTTTTTTTTGTGGTATACAGTATGTGGTTGTGAAGTTTCCTGTTTTGTTCTGGTTATTGAAATAATTCTTGCATCTCTTTTTTGTTGATACATGGGACTTTATTTATATATCATTTTTATTTTTGCAGTTTTTTATATTTTTTTAATGTCTGATAAATGTTGGAATGAAAGGGAGGAAAACAGATTTGTTTTTGAAAATTTTTTAGATTCTTTTATTAGCACAAATTACTACTAAAATTATTTTTAAAGTAGTTTCCTTCCATTATGGATATTTTTATGTAGATAAAACATAGTTTTGCGTCACCGCTAGAACCTTCGATGTGGGTGTGGTAGTGGCATTTATTTTTTTTTTTTTGTCTTAATTTTTTTTTAGATTTTTTTTTACATAAAGTCATAAGAGATCATAGGAGGGGATTTTAAAGAAACTATTTTTTTTGCTGATTTCCCCTATATTTAGCCCCAGTTATTGGAGGAATGCAGACCTTAGTATACAGTCATGGCCAAAAGTTTTGAGAATACACAAATATTATATTTTCACATGATCTGCTGCCCTCTGGTTTTAGTGGTTGTCAGATGTTTTTACACATACAGAAATATAATTGCATCATTAGAGTAACAGAAGCAATGACGTTAGATGAGTTAATGCAGCAGTCAATATTTGCGTGTTGACCCTTCTTCTTCGGACCTCTGCATTCTCCCTGGCTGCTCTCATCACTTCTGGACCAAATCCTGACTGATAGCAGTCCATTCTTGCAGATCAATGCTTTATTTTGTCTGTTTGTTGGTTTTGTTTGCCCCTCTCTTGATGTTGCCACAGTTCTCATGGGATTAGATCTGGGGGTTTCCAGGCCATGGCCCAAAATCTCTATGTTTTGTTCCCTGGCCATTTGTTTCCCTTTGCTTTTGGCGGTGCTCCATCTCTGGGGCTTGTTGGCGCCAAACTGCTCTTGGCGGTTGGGGGTTGCTCTTGGGGACATTCTGGTACCATTCTTTATTCTGGCTGTGTTTTGGCGCTGCGGGGCCGTTCCCTTGGCTGGGCACCCCACACATGTGGTTTCGGATGCTTTCGTTGGCTGGCGCTGGTGGTGCGCTCACCTCTTCTTCTCCGTGCTGTTTTCCAGTGTTCCAAACAATCGGGGATTCATCGAGTGACTTTACCCCGTCCTCGCGTCCCTCCCTGTCCTTTTGCAGATATCAGTCTGTCCCTGTGTTTTTCTGGGGGTGGCTTCCTTGCTGCCCTCCTTGGACCGGCCTTGCTCCGGTCTCCGCCTCACGTGCGTGCGTGCACTCCCCTGCCTGCTGCCATTCCTCGCGCTCTGCCTGCTGGTAGCCCGTCCCGCGCTGCACTTTTGGCGGTCCTGCCGCTTGCTGGTCTTTCTTGGGCGCCCTGGGCCTTTTTGGCACCATGGACCTCTCTCCTTGGTTCTTGATGATGCGTGTTGTTGACTGGGTGCAATCTTTCTAGCTGCAATACTCTTCCCAGTTGGCCATTTTTGTGCGTGCTGCGCTGCACGTGTTTCTTTGAGATAACCATGGTTAACAGGGAACATGTGGCAAGCACCAGCCTCCTTTTGTGTTCAGTGGTGTCATTCTTACTTAATCATGACAGTTGTCTCCAGCCCTGTCCTCATCACACCCACACCTGTGTTTGGGCATCACTGAACATGTTAGGTGGTCCTTTTAGGCAGGGCTGCATGTGTTGTGTGTTTTGGGGGATGTTCATTTTCTAGGCATTTGCTTTGCGTTTGCTGTTGCTGTCACTCTTTATAACATTCTGGGTATTGCTTGCCATTAGACTGAGCAGTGCTTTGTAATTATATTTGTATCATTCTCAAAACTTTTGGCCTGCTGTCCTGCAGAGATGTTTTGGGCACTCTAAGATGCAGCAGTTCATGCAGTTCCTGCCATCTGGCAGATCAAAAACAGCAATCCTGTCCATGGATTGTGTCTGGTATAGCACCTTAGATCAATTAAAATTTATGAAGCTGAGCTGCAATACCACACATAACCTGATCACAGATGTGGCGCTGTTTTGTTTAAAAAAATATATATATATACAGTATATATACAGTATATATATTTTTTTTTTTTAATGTCTTTACCATTTATAAATGTGTCATGGGTATAATACTGGTACTATGGGAGTATTCTGTTATTTTGTCCCTGCATGCGGCAGTTGTGATCAGATTAGGGGCTGATGGACCGGTGAAATGTTTTCATATAGTAGATTTGGAGCAATGAATACAATGTTATTTTCTCGTTCTTATTTCATATCTCAGCAATGCTGATGCGAGTTTACGGGAACGAGGCGATTCTCTATAACAATAAGCAGCGCTCACAATTAAACATAACGGGAGGCCATAAAAAGTTACAGTCATTTTATTACTCTGTCCTCTGAGGTTTGTCATATTTGCAGGTTTGTTGTGTTCTGTATTAGAATAACAAATACTGGGCTGTATTGACATGGTGCCTTCTATCAGTCTGTAATCTTAACCGCTTAAAGGGAACCTCTAACCTCCCCTATATGTTTTTGTAAATAATTGTATTCTCCACAATATATCAATCCTGGATCATATTTAAAAAAAAAAAAAAAAAAAAAACTCTATGTTGTCCCTCTTTTATTCCTCCTAGAAATTTAGAACAACTGGGTGTTACCAGTTGGGGGGGCTGTCCTGGCACAGTCTTATTTGCCAGCTCTGATTGGACAGTGTCTGATTGACACCCCCCAAAATGGTAACACCCAGTTGTCAATTTTTTCTAAATTTCTAGGAGGAATAACAGAGGAACGACAGAATGTAGAGTTATAATAAAATATGCTTCAGACTTGTTATGGGGAATACAATCATCTACGAAACCTATATTCACAAGACGGTGAAAACTGGCCACGTGAAGGTTGTTTTTTAATGGTCGTCACACGGCTGCGTTAATTTCACTGTATTTGAATGGGGGCTATTCACTATTTTTACCCATTTTCATGGATCATTCAATACCCTCAAATATATCAGGGATCCTTGATCATCAATCATGTGAATGTAGCCCAAGGCTGTATTCACACGTTTTTTTAGTGGCTGTCACACGGCTGCTTTAAAATCAATTAATTTCAATGACGCTATTCACATGACCGTTTTTTTTGGAGTCCGTTTTAATGGGCCGTTAACCCCATTTATCGATATTCAATTTTTTTTTATGACTCTCTGCTTTCCAAAAGCCATAACTTTTTTTTTCCATTCACATAGCCATATGAGGGCTTAATTTTTGCGGGAGCTGAAAAAAAATTCAGAATGGGGTGGAACTGGAGAAAAACTGCATTTGTGCGACTTTCTTACAGGCTTTGTTTTTATGACGTTCACTGTGCAGCTGAAATGACATGTCACCTGTGTTCTATGGGTCAGAATAAAATTTATATAGTTTTTTTTTTTTTTTACGTTTTAACTCCTTAGAAGTAAACAAAAACTTTGCAAAAACAAAAAAAATTATTCTGACACATGTAACATTTTTTATATTTCCATGTACGGAGATGCATAAGGCGTCTTATTTTGTGGGGCCAGATGTACTTTTTTAGTTAGGGCCGGTTCACATCTGCGTTTGGCATTCCGTTCAGGAAGTCTGCTTGGGGACCCCCCGAACGGAAACCTGCGGACCCCATAGATTATAATGGGGTCCGCTCGATTTCTGCACGAAACATGCGGAAACATGCGGAGAGAAAAGTGCTGTTTCGTGCGGAAACTACACAGACCCCATTATAGTCTATGGGGTCCGTGTGGTTTCCCAGGTAAACCGCTTGCAATGCGTATAGGTTTCCGTTTGGCGCGTCCTGATTGCCGAACCCAGATGTGAATCGGCCCTTATACAGTTTTGGGGAATGTCTATGGCTTTGATCGCTTTTTATTCAAATTTATATGAGAGGTAAAACAGTAAAAAAATAATATGGATGGTTGAGCTTTTTTTTCCCCGCTGTGCCGTTTACCATATGGGAAATATATTTTTTATAAGTTTTTAGACCGGGTGTTTTCTGATATAGTGATACCTAATGTGTATGATTTCACTTTATTTATATACTTTTATATGTATTCTAGGTAAAGGGAGGGGATTTGAATTTTTAATTTTATATTTTTTTTTTTACTTTTTTTTTAAATTAAAAAAAAAAAAAAATATTTTAAATCTTAAACCCCCTAGGGGTCTGATCACTAATACAATGCACTGCGATGCTAATGGCCGGCGATCCACCCAAATGCGCCGCTGGGAAAATGGCGCCAGCTCCTGAGTGGCCGCCATATTTAAATATCCAACATCCGCAGTACGATTACGACCTCAATGGAGTCCATTCCAGACAACCACTCCTGCCACCTCTCCTGACGTGTCAGTTTTAGGCTCTATTCAGACAACCATAATGCAAAACAGCCGTGAACAATGGACATTTTTCAGGGCCATTTGGAATCCATGGGGCACCCATTTCACAAATCCCTCAAAGATTGAGTCTATTGAGAGATCCCAGAAGTTCAGCATGGCACCTCATGGCAAACAACACTCTGAGGACCTGGAAAAAAAAAATTGTTGGTCTACATAAAGATGGCAAGTGACCAGTATGAGAGAGCGTGAGAGCAATAACACCAAATTTAAGACATCGGCTCCCCATTCACACCTGAGACCTTGTAACACCAACAAGTCACATGACACCCGGGGGTAGGCAAAATGGCTCCTTGGGCACAATTTGTCCATTTTCACTTAGGGGTGTACTCACTTTTGTTGCCAGGGCACAACAAATTGACCCTGTTACACAAGCTGTAAACTGACTACATTACATTGTATCAAAGTGTCAGATCTTCAGTGTTGTCCCATGAAAATATAGAATGAAATATTTACAAATATGTGAGGGGTGTCCCAACTTATGTGAGAGGTGTGCTGACTTATGTGAGAGGTGTGCTGACTTATATGAGGGGTGTCCCAACTTATGTGAGGGTGTCCCGACTTGTGTGAGAGGTGTGCTGACTTATATGAGGGGTGCGCTTATGTGAGGGGTGTCCTGACTTATGTGAGGGTGTCCCGACATATGTGAGAGGTGTCCTGACTTATGTAAGAGGTGTGCTGACTTATATGAGGGGTGTCCTGACTTATGTGAGGGTGTCCCGACTTATGTGAGAGTGTCCTGACTTATATGAGATACCGAAGGACTTTTATTATATTAATAATATATTATTGTTATATTATTTATATATTATTTGATATAATATATTATGTTATTATTTATATAAAAAATATAGATATTGACATGAAAAATAAAAAATGAAAATAAAAAAAATCTTAAAAAAATATGTTTAATTTTTTTTTTTTTTTTTAGGTTTTAAAAAATTGGTGACACATTCCCTTTAAGGATGCAGCTTGTTTTTGTTGTTTGTTTTTGCTTTCCTTTTTTTACTTCCTTGCTTGCTGTATATATTTTATCTTTCCATTACAGTCCGCATTTATACACTTTGAGCAGAATGTACATCACACGGATTAGACGGCTGGGATAGGAGTTTTCTTGGAGTCATTCACAGCTGACCGCCCACCACCCCGTGGGCGACCACTTCTTGCACATCTGCTATGCCAAAGTGCCGAGCGCCAAGTACAATCTTCAAGCACTGCACATGGTGCCATAGGGGTTAAATGTTGCCGTGGTCCCCAATCTGCAGAATCTGTATGGGGCCCCCACCTATCATGTGCATTTATTACACTGGTGTCTTATGTGGCACTGGGGCCTTAAGGCTATGTTCCTTGACACAAATGCTGCGGCTTCACCCCCTATCGCTCCGCCATTGACGTCCTGCCTCTCAATGATTGCAGTGGATCATGGAGAATGGAAAATTCTGCCATTAATCTATTTTGTCCATAATAGAATAAAGGTTTTCATTATACTTTCCAGGCTCGGTGTAATCTGACTCTCATCCATTACATGCCGGAGAAATTGATTTTTAATGTTACACTAGATTGACATATTTGTCTAGATCAGTCACCCGGATTAGGACACACGTAAGGATTAGATTGCCTTAAAGGGATTCAGGATTGTTAATGACCCTTTAAATGGTCTCCCGATGGGAGCTTCTATGGAATGATTACTGGCTAATGTAAATAGGTTTATCATATAGGGAAGGAGAAGGGGGGGTACAGGAAATGGTTTACAATGCACTGATGTCTCTAGATTCGTTCATGCGAGAATATGATTGTTATGACGGACATGTAATTTATCTATCTATCGATCTATTTCTCTGTTCTCTTATGTATCTCTTCTACATGATCTATTTCTTATCTATATAATCTCATATATATGTCTGTTTATCTATATCATCTAAATTAACTATCCCATGTCTATCTATTTAACTTCAATCTACTACAGCATCTATCTATTTATCTATCTATCTATCTATCTATCTATCTATCTATCTAATCTATTTCTCTGTTCTATTATGTATCAATCTATGCATCTCTTTATCTCTTGGAAATAATCTAATTCTTATCTATACTGTATATCTCATATATATGTCTGTTTATCTATATCATCTAAATTATCTAACTTATCTACCTGTCTATCTATCTCATGTCTATTTACCTTATATCTACTACAGTATCTACTTCATATAAATGATCTATCTATTCATATGTGTATCGATTTGTCTCTTGTAAGTGATTTATCTATAATCAAAATATCACATATCTATCTGTCTGTTTATCTATGTCATACATTCTATCTATCTATCTATCTATCTATCTATCTATCTCTATCTATCTATCTATCTCATATAAATCATATATACAGTCATATGAAAAAGTTTGGGCACCCCTATTAATCTTAATCATTTTTAGTTCTAAATATTTGGGTGTTTGCAACAGCCATTTCAATTTGATATATCTAATAACTGATGGACACAGTAATATTTCAGGATTGAAATGAGGTTTATTGTACTAACAGAAAATGTGCAATATGCATTAAACCAAAATTTGACCGGTGCAAAAGTATGGGCACCTCAACAGAAAAGTGACATTAATATTTAGTAGATCCTCCTTTTGCAAAAATAACAGCCTCTAGTCGCTTCCTGTAGCTTTTAATCAGTTCCTGGATCCTGGATGAAGGTATTTTTGACCATTCCTCTTTACAAAACAATTCCAGTTCAGTTAAGTTTGATGGTCGCCGAGCATGGACAGCCCGCTTCAAATTATCCCACAGATGTTCAATGATATTCAGGTCTGGGGACTGGGATGGCCATTCCAGAACATTGTAATTGTTCCTCTGCATGAATGCCTGAGTAGATTTGGAGCTGTGTTTTGGATCATTGTCTTGCTGAAATATCCATCCCCGGCGTAACTTCAAATTCGTCACTGATTCTTGTACATTATTCTCAAGAATCTGCTGATACTGAGTTGAATCCATGCGACCCTCAACTTTAACAAGATTCCCGGTGCTGGCATTGGCCACACAGCCCCAAAGCATGATGGAACCTCCACCAAATTTTACAGTGGGTAGCAAGTGTTTTTCTTGGAATGCTGTGTTTTTTTGATGCCATGCATAACGCCTTTTTGTATGACCAAACAACTCAATCTTTGTTTCATCAGTCCACAGGACCTTCTTCCAAAATGAAGCTGGCTTGTCCAAATGTGCTTTTGCATACCTCAGGCGACTCTGTTTGTGGCGTGCTTTCAGAAACGGCTTCTTTCGCATCACTCTCCCATACAGCTTCTCCTTGTGCAAAGTGTGCTGTATTGTTGACCGATGCACAGTGACACCATCTGCAGCAAGATGATGCTGCAGCTCTTTGGAGGTGGTCTGTGGATTGTCCTTGACTGTTCTCACCATTCTTCTTCTCTGCCTTTCTGATATTTTTCTTGGCCTGCCACTTCTGGGCTTAACAAGAACTGTCCCTGTGGTCTTCCATTTCCTTACTATGTTCCTCACAGTGGAAACTGACAGGTTAAATCTCTGAGACAACTTTTTGTATTCTTCCCCTGAACAACTATGTTGAACAATCTTTGTTTTCAGATCATTTGAGAGTTGTTTTGAGGAGCCCATGATGCCACTCTTCAGAGGAGATTCAAATAGGAGAACAACTTGCAATTGGCCACCTTAAATACCTTTTCTCATGATTGGATACACCTGGCTATGAAGTTCAAAGCTCAGTGAGGTTACAAAACCAATTTTGTGCTTCAGTAAGTCAGTAAAAAGTAGTTAGGAGTATTCAAATCAATAAAATGATAAGGGTACCCAAATTTTTGCACCGGTCAAATTTTGGTTTAATGCATATTGCACATTTTCTGTTAGTACAATAAACCTCATTTCAATCCTGAAATATTACTGTGTCCATCAGTTATTAGATATATCAAATTGAAATGGCTGTTGCAAACACCCAAATATTTAGAACTAAAAATGATTAAGATTAATAGGGGTGCCCAAACTTTTTCATATGACTGTATTATCTACCTATCTATCCATATGTATTTCATATACTGTATGCCTCATATCTATCTATCTTTCTCTGTTCCCTATCTATCTATCTATCTATCTATCTATCTATCTCTTTATCTCTTGGAAATTATCTATTTCTTATCTATATACAGTATCTCATATGTCTGTTTATCCCTCTTATCTAAATTATCTATCTCATGTTTATCTATTTATCTTCTATCTACTACAGTATCTATTTCATATAAATGATCTATGTATCCATATATGTATTTATTTATCTCTTGTAAATGATTTATCTATTTTCTATATATCTTATATCTATCTGTCTGTTTATTTATCTAGCTCATAAATTCTATCTATCTATCTATCTATCTATCTATCTATCTATCTATCTATCTATCTATCCCTATCTATCTACTATCTATCTATCTATCTATCTAGCTATCCCTATATCATATCTATCTATCTCTCATCCATCTCTATCTATCTATCTATCTATCTATCTATCTATCTATCTATCTATCTATCTATCTACAAGGGTCTATATAAAGTGTGACACTTGATAAAGACCCTTGTGAGGCTCGATACATGGTGTTTTCCTCCATTAAAGGTCTGTCAGCAGGAAAAGCGGTATCAGACTAATGACAGTACTTGTAGGGCGGCTTCTACACTTTCCAAAGATGTCTTTCTTATTCTACATTGCAGCTCTATTATCATGAAAATCAGCATTTTATTCTTATGCAGATTAGCTGGAAAGGGCTTTAGGGACGTGTCCTCTTCTGCCAGAGAGTGAAGCCCCTGCTGACACACTTCCTGTAAAGAAATTTCCATCTTTTTCAAGACACTGGTGGATTTTTTGTTTTGTTTTCTATTGAGGCTCTATCAGAATATTGAGCGCTGCTGTGGGTGAACAGAATATCTGATGTTGGTGCTGTCATGACTATTTATCTTATATCTATTTATTTATCCATCTCTTCTATATCTATTCTATATGTATCCATATATGTATCTATTTATCTCTTGTAAATGATTTATCTATTATCTATATATCTCATATCTATCTTTTTATTTATCTATCTCATAAATTCTATTTATCTATCTATCTATCTATCTAATATCTATCTATCTATCTAATATCGATCTATCTATTTATCATATCTATAGATCTATCTCATATCTATCTATCTATCTATCTATCCAGCTATCTTATATCTATCTATCTATCTATCTATCTATCCATCCATCTATCTCATCTATCTATCTATCTATCTATCCATCTATCTCATATCTATCTATCCATCTATCTCATATCTATCTATCCATCTATCTATCTATCTATCTATCTATCTCTCTATCTATCTCTCTATCTATCTCTCTATCTATCTACATATCTATCTAATATCTATCTAAATCTATCTATCTATCTAATATCTATCTATTTATTTATCTATCTAATATATATCTATCTATCTCATATCTATAGATCTATCTCATATTTATCTATCTATCTATCTCATATCTATAGATCTATCTCATATTTATCTATCTATCTATCTATCCATCTATCCATATCTCTATATCTCATATCTATCTATCTATCTATCAATCTATCTCATATCTACTATCGCATACTATCTATCTATGTATCTATCTATGTATCTATCTATCTATCTATCTCATATACTGTATATCTATCTATCTATCTATCTATCTATCGCATATCTATCTATCTATCTATCTATCTCATCTATCTATCTACTATCTATCTATCTATCTATCTATCTATCTATCTATCTCTGGAGCTTTATCTTTATTTGATAATACCCCCCAAAAAACTATTTTTCCCTGTCATTTATACATCCCTAATGTATATAAAGATGTGCCCCACTAGGTGTAATAACATTACTGGTGGGAACCTGTGACTGTATCTGGCGAGAAGGTCACACAATGTCTCCCAGGAGGCAATATCTATAGTCAGGAATCCGTCACAATGTAATCACACACGAGATGAAGACACACTGCAGATATTACATGGTATATATAGCAACAGAGGGGAATGTGGACCTGGAACAAACATCCATCCATCTTCTTCACGGGGCTGTTTTTACCACAGGTGCAGCTTATCTGTGTCTTGTAGGAAACTGGAAAATGAGCAAATGAGGTGATATTATTATTACTGTTATTATTATTATTAGTATTGTGGTGATGAGATATAA
Source organism: Leptodactylus fallax (assembly GCA_947044405.1). NCBI lineage: Eukaryota > Metazoa > Chordata > Amphibia > Anura > Leptodactylidae > Leptodactylus > Leptodactylus fallax. Next base: position 1,299,196 of record CAMRHE010000159.1, on the reverse strand, counting down.
GGATCTGTATAATATTAATGAATGCGGCAATTAGACTACAGTCCAAAAAAACCACACTAAATATAATATATCATATCATATTATCTCATATCATATTATATCATATCATATTATATATTACAGACAGACATAGGGCATTGTGTGATTTTAGCCTTCCATGGACTGACAATGTGTCAGTCCATTGAAGAATGTCCGTTAAATCTTATAGAAATATGGACACATCAATTGCCCCATAGAATAAAATTGTCCCCATATCTAGGGCCTCCACTATAAGGCCTTCCTCCATATGGAGGGGTGTGCACAGAAATAATAGAGCCTTATACCAAAACATACACTGGGCCCTTGCTTAACCCTCATAGCAAATCTATTATTCCTTTATTTACTGTCCACCATTATTTTAGATCCCACATTCTGTGCAGACTCATTTCATAAGATATCTGAAAGATACGGTATGTAAAGCCGCCACTAGGGGGAGCTAACTGCATAGAATTTTAGAAAGCACCTGTCACCGCTCCTGACTTGTCTGTTTTACCAAATTATTGAATTTCCCATTAAATACCAATCCTGGAGCACCTTCATTGTGTTGTGTTGTTCCTCTGTTATTCCGAATGGAAATGTATAAATAAATGACAACGCAGTTGTTAGGTAGTTGTCCAGTCGGGCAGGGGTTAATTATTGTCTGCTGGTACTTTCTGCCTTAGGGAGGGGTTTTTCCCTGTGCTTCTGCCCCACCCTTTGTGCTATATATACTTGGCTTCACACTTGCACACTGCTGGTTATACTTGTGTGTTCAGCCATACTTGTGCTGTGAGGCCTGGTTCTCAGGTGTTGTATGTGGATTCTGGGATTTAGCTGTTGGGTGGTCTGTGCAGGGGACTGCTGCTTTATGGTATGTTAAATTTCAGGGTTCAGCTCACAGGGATTCTAGTTAGGGTCCTGTGAGGTGTCCTCTTTTCAGATGAAAACTCTGGCGTTAGGCAGGATTAGTCAGGGCGGATCGCAGGGCGATTTCTGTTATTTTCTCCTGCCAACTCTGTTTTACTTTCTCATTTATTTTGTCTGCCCTTTATTTGTTTTGTATTTCTTTAATAAACCTGTTTATTATGCATGCTAGTTTATGTTTCATTTGGCTCGGGGTCGAACATAACAGCAGTGTTACCATTCCACTTGTCAAGGGGGTGTGTCTTTACACAGCACTGATTGGACAGTGTTTAGAGGGTACCACCCATTTGTCAATCCATTCATACATTTCCAGGAGGAATAACAGGGGGACAAACCAATATAGAGTTCTAATAAAAAGTTGCTCCAGAATTGTAATTCCATGTGGAATAAAATTACTGAGTAAGAGCCATGTCAGGAGAGGTAACAAGTCCTTATTTCACATTTTGACCTCCCTCTAGTATTAGGTGAAATATAGCTATGACAGTAAGTATGACAGCAAGCAGGAAAAGTTTTTCAGTATGGGCCCCATAGTAGTCACATGTCCTGCTTTTATGGGTGGTATGTCGCTGGCCATATGGATAGAATACGGATTTTTACCTCTCAAGTGAGAATGAGGTTTTAGGATAATCCTGACTGTTACGACCCAACCAAGCATGAGAGGTCCGGCTCAGTTATATCCTATCAGACAGACCATGACAGTCATTCATGTTCAGGTCTGGTAACGCAGCTCCGAACACCAGAGTGAATCCCATCAGTCCCACCACTCATGTGGTTATGTGTTACGGTATCTTAATACTGCCATCTAGTGGTGTAATAAATTTTTTTTACTAAAATATCTAATTTAATGGCAAAAACTGAATATTTTTAACAATGGATATTCATAAACAGAACATAGATAGCATCATAACTAAAAAAAAAATGTTTAAAAGATTTAGCTAAAGTACAAAAGGAAAGTATTTTAACCTAGCTCAAAAATTCAGTTCAGTGTCCTAACCCAGCTTCTGGAGTCCTGATGTTCAGCTCAGAGGATAATCCAGACTGAATGTAAACCAGGGTGTCCATATTCACTAAAAGCAAACAGAGATCTTGAAAAATATGTGGAAGCGAAATACAAAGTATATTAGAAAGTGTTTCATTGTAAATTAATTTACTAACATAAAAACACAAGCCAGAGTTTTTATCAGCCATGCCCCTTTTCAAGCCAGGGCATTCCTGAATTCACCAGAACTCTCATGTCTGTCCCTTACCCAGCCAAGCATGGGTTGGGCTGGACCATGGCTTTCTCATACAGAGGGGTGTTCCTCCAACTCCCTGGAACAATGCAAATACAAGGGATAATTAGATAATAGTATATGCTATATCCAGGGCCTGTTTTAGACAAAGTGTGGCCCTGGGCAAACTTAAAAGTGGGGCCCCAAATGCTGATATAAAAACAACACTATCGTCTTCCAGTGGCAACCCCTTTAATAGTGCCTCTTTTTCTGCCCCCAAAACAGTAATAACAACCCCCATTTTCCCACACACAATTCAAATGAGCAGCTTTGTACCGCCTAATAGATTTTTGCACCCAGTCATCAGTTATTATAGCGCCTCCTTATAAATGATAGTTCCTGCTTATAAATAATATTACATCTTTATCAGTAATAGCTCCCTGTATCAGTAATATTCCCCCTTATCAGTAACAGTGACCCCGTAGAAATAGTACTGCTCCCTTATAAATAGTTTCCCCTTATTAATAATTGCCCTCTCATAAATAATAGTTACCTTTATAAATAACAGTCCTCATTGTCACCAAATAGCCCCCTTTATAAATAAGCCCGTTTAACAATTATAATAGCTTGTCTTATAAATAATAGTTTACCCTATTAATAGCCCCCCCGTATATATAATATCCCCCTTAAATGGCTAGCGGCCCCACACAGTATAACATGCTCCACAATGGCCTCAACACAGTATAATACACTACCCAGAGGGGTTCCCCAGTATAATGCTCTACAGTGGCCCCACAGAGTATAATATACTCCCGGGAAGCCCCACACAATATAATACACTCCACAGTGACTCCACAAAGTATAACAGGCTCCCCACACTGCCCCTTCCCCCCCCCCAGTATATTGCTCCACAGTGGCCCCACACAATATCATATGCTCCCCAGTATAATGCTCCACAGTGGCCCCACACAGTATAACATGCTCCACAATGGCCTCCACACAGTATAATACACTACCCAGAGGGGTTCCCCCAGTATAATGTTCTACAGTGGACCCACAGAGTATAATATGTTCCCGAGAAGCCCCACACAATATTGTACACTCCACAGGGCAACACACAGTATAACAGGTTCCCTACACTGCCCCTTCTCCCCCCCCCCCCGTATAAAGCTCCATAGTGGCCCACAGTATAATATGCTCCCCAGAAGGCCCCACGAGTATAATGCTCCACAGTGCCTCTCTGAGTATATTGCTCCACAGTGGCCCCACACAATATAATATGCTCCCCAGAGCGTCCCCCCAGTATAATGCTCCACAGTGACCCCACACAGTATAACATGATACAGAATGGCCTTCACACAGTATAATATACTCCACAGAGGGGTTCCCCCAGTATAATGCTCCACAGTGGCCCAAAAGAGTATAATATGCTCCCCACAGTGCCCTCCCCAGTATAATGCTCTACACTGGCCCCACAAAGTATAATATGCTCCTGAGAAGCCCCACACAAATATAATACATCATCCATCTATCAAAGTTAATGGAACCACTCTCACCCCAGTCCCACAGGCCTGCTGCTTTGGGATAACCTTAGACTCTGACCTATCCTTCAAGCCGCATATTCAAACCCTTAACACCTCCTGCGCCTCCAACTCAAGAACATCCATCAAATCCGCTTCTTCCTCACCCCTGAAACTACAAAGATGCTAGTCCACGCCCTCATAATCTCCCGCCTAGACTACTGTAACACCCTTTTCCATGGCCTTCCAGCTAACACTCTCGCCCCCCTCCAGTCCACCTTAAACTGTGCTGCTCTCCTAATACACCTCTCCCCCCGTTCTTCTTCGGCTGCTCCCCTCTGCCAATCCCTTCACTGGCTACCCATCACTCAGCGAATAGCGTTCAAATTACTAATGCTGACATACAAAGCCATCCACAGGCTGTCCCCTGCATATATTTCCGACCTAATCTCCCGCTACCTGCCCGCACGTAACCTCCGATCCTCCAAAGACCTCCTACTCTGCTCTGCTCTTATCCGCTCTTCACACAACCGCCTCCAAGATTTCTCCCATGTATCCCCCATACTCTGGAACTCATTACCAAGACACATAAGACTGTCCCCCACAATCACAATCTTCAAGAAGGCCCTGAAGACTCACCTATTCAGGAATGCCTACAACCTCCAATAACGCTACTGTCACCAAACCACCATCTGTACAGTCTCTCCCCTCTCCTTCTGTCTCTATCCCTCTTCCCTCATAGATTGTAAGCCCTTACGGGCAGGGCCCTCTATCCCACTGTGCTAGTTGGTCACTGTTAGTATTATATTAGTTTTGTATATCTTGTGTACCGTATGTAAACCCTCAAATGTACAGCACCATGGAATTAATATAGTAATGTACAGCACCATGGAATTAATATAATAATGTAAAGCACCATGGAATTAATGGTGCTATATAAATAAACAATAATAATAATACGCTGCACAGTGGCCCCACACAGTATAATAGGCTCCCCACACTGCGCCCCCAGTATAATATGCTCTTCAGAGGATCCACCCTAGTATAATTCTTTACAGTTGCTCCACACATTATAATATGCTCTCCAGAGGGGCCCCCAGTATAATGCTCCACAGAGGCCGCACAGAATATAACATGCTCTCCAGAGGGCCATCTCCCCAGTATAATGCTCCACATTGGCCCCACACAGTACCTTGCCTTACCTCTCCTGGGCCTCCTCGTGCTGCTCCGCTGTCCCCGCTGCCGCTGGCTTTCTCTTCTCTGCGGCTGACGTCATGTATTCTGGACAACACCACTGAGGCCAGTGATTGGGCCTGGCCTCAGCGGCGACGTTGAGAACGTGTGACGTCACCTAAAGTCCAGAAGATGACGCCGGATGCCTAGGACAGGTGAGTAAAAATGTTTGTTATTTTTACTCACCTCGAAAAGGGGCCCTGTGGCACATGACACTGGGTCCCTTTCTGTTATTGATATAGCCGGGCCTGACTCCAAGCTCCGGATCCCGGGGGCCCCTTTGGGGACGGGGGGCCCTGGGCAATTGCCCAGTTTTCCCCCCCCCTAACGCCAGCCCTTGCTATATCCATGTGACACAATACACAATAATGCAGGTGAAACAACACAGTTTTTGGCAGAACTGGGCAGGGAGGTTGTTCCCACCGCCATCTTGGAGAACTAAGCACAGATCTTCTGTGGATGTAGGCTTGCTCCAATCCTTCTGTCTCTTCATGTCACCCCAGACAGACTGGCTGCAGTACATTCACCCAACCCAGGGGCTTATTACGTCTTAAGTACTCCACAGGTCTCAGGGGCAGATGTATTCAGAAGGTGCGGTGAAGTTGCCTGTTTTTACTGTTATTGCCATGACAATGCATCACTTTAACCCCTTCCCTTGCAGCCATTTTCTGTTCTTTTATTTGTCTGTTCACAGAGCCATATGGAGGCTTATTTTGTGCGGGACAAATTGTACTTTGTAATGATACCATTTAACCCTAGTATGCATGACGTTAGAAATCTACACATACAAGTAATAACAAACCGGGTCTAAAAGGACCGGGTTATGCATACTAGTTAATGTACTGGGAACCTGGAAAAAAATATCAGAATGGGGAGGAAAAAGAGAAATTTGCTCAAATTTCTTATGAGTTTCGTTTTTACAGAATTCACTGTCAAAATAATGACATGTTGCTTATATTTTTTGGGTCAGATCGATCACACCGATACCAAATTTATAAAGTTTTTGTCATGTTTTAATAGATTTACAAGAATCCAAAGCTTTGACAAAAACTAAAAATGATTTAAATCGGCAAATTCTTCTGACACCTGTAACTTTTTTATGTTTCCGTGTACAGAGGTGTGTAAGGTGTATTTTTTGTGGAATGAGATGTAACTTTTATTTCTAATATTTAGGGAAATGTCTGATGTTTTGATCACTATTTATTCAAATAAAAAAAAAACTGGTTAAAAAATGATGATTTGATTATTTTATGCATTTATTTTGCTAACTTATATATATCGCCAACATATTCCACAGCGCTTTACAGATATAGTTGGCGCTATCAGTCACTATGTTTTTGGAGTGTGGTGATTTATTTTATGGCTACGGTGTTCGCTGTAGGAGATAAATATTTTTATATTTTTATATGTTTGGACTGATTTTTTTATTTTTACTTGTGATCTAGAGAAAAAGGGAGGATTTGAATTTTTATGTTTTTTTATTTTTTAAGGGGTCATTAGAGGGCATCATGAACATAAAGGGGGGTCATATATATAAGGGTTCATTAGGGGACATTATGAATAGAGGGGGACATTATATTATTTATGTCAGGGGGAATCAGGGGCATAATATAAGGCGGCAATTAATTTAATTAAGGTGACACTTGGGCTTTATTAAAAGGGGTTTTTAGTGATCTATCCTCAAGACAGATCACTAATAAGAGATCAGTGCCCCCCCCCCCCTGATCAGCAGTATGAAGGGGCCCCGGCGCCTGCTTATATCACACGCTCTCTATTTATAGTGACCGTGTGATGTCATTCTAGTCTTGTCACATAGACGTGTATAGGACGAGGCTGCAGTTACATGACATGGCCGCTATGAGATGAATGACACTATGTAATCAGAGAAGGGGTCATGGAGCTTACACAGGTACTATGGTTCTTTCAAACAGCTGATCAGTCGGGATCCTGGGTGTTTTTTTGTTTTTTTTAATTTATGACCTGGAAAACCCCTTTAATTAGGGAACACCTGGGGCATTATAAATAAGGGGCACTATTTAAAGTGGGTACACATGGAAGTTATTATATTATATATTGTACACAAGCGAAGTAGCCCCAGCTTAAGTGTGAAGAATATATCACACGTTATCAATAAAAAAAATACAAAGATCAGTCTAGTTTTTGTATTAGTATTCATACCTTAAAGGGGTTGTCTAGAAACTGGACCAACTCCTGTGGAGGCCGGAGGAGGAGTCAAATAAAAAAGCATACTCGGGCTAGGGTCACATCTGCGTTAGAGTCTTTCTTTGGAACAGTCAGTTTAAAAGAACAGACACCCAACAGATTCCATTACAGTCAATGGGGTCCATTTGTTCTGGCTCTCTGATAGACAGATGTGTTGCTGTTTTTCAGTCAAAGCATCTTAAACGGATTGTCCAAGGAATTTTATTATACTCACTTCCAGGAACCCTGGGTCACATGAGTGGAACCAGCACCCTGTCCCCAGGTTGCTCCGCCTCCTCCCTCCTGTGTTCCCTGTGCTATTGGCGCTTGCTTTACTGCTGTCTGTTAGCCCCCATAGCACGGGGAACCCCTATAATGAGGACCTTTCATCACCTCTACCAACTCAAGCTCTTTTCATATTTTAATAGCCACCGTTCCACTGATTCTGGCGCAGTTGGACTTTTTTCTCTAGCCCCCGCATTCCTGAGCAATCAGTGCAGTTAGTTTTGGTGCCTGATATATTAACTAGACTCCCTAATGTCAGGTGGGTGGTGTCACGCAAGAGCAAACAAGGGGATGTGACTCAGAGCTCCAATCAGATGTGTGTTAGAGCTATGAATCATGCCCCTTTTCCTTCTTCTGTCTGATACCACCCACTTAGCATTAGGGAGTCTAGTTAACATATTAGACACCAAAACTAACTGCACTAATTGCCCAAGAATGGTGAGAGCTAGAGAAAAAATACTAAGCTTCTAACGGATGACAAGAGGTTGAGTTGATAGAAGTGGTGAAAGGTCCCCTTTAAGGACCGCATGCAGTTTTTAATAGCAGAGATGAGAGCACATGTTACTATACATATCTACTATGTCAGTACAGCAGAGGTTTCAGTGTAATGGCGGTTATCATACAGGTGACATGTACAGGATGATATGCTATTCATTAATGCAATTAAAAACATTGACTGAAAAAAGCAACACAACTGCAGCAAAAAGAGAACAGCACTGTGTTAAACCAACCGAGGTGTATACCCACCAGCAAGCAGAGCAAAAACTCCTGGCTGTGGACGAAGGACATGCTGCTGTTTTAGCAGCCCCAACTCTGGTGACAGGTTCCTTTTAGGTTTCTACACTTCTTAAAAGATATTTCAAGATTTGCCAGTCATTTGGGGTGATTACTGACCTTATTATTGAAAACTGATCACTTACTGATCAGTAGGAGTCCCATCGCTGGAACCACTCGGCCAGAGCCTTTAGTGTCTGGATTGCTGAAGTGTCAAGCCACAAGCCACAACTTTTTTTTTTTTTGAGTTTTAATAGATGAACAAGAAAAACCCCAAAGACACACAAAAGGATATCTACCATCCGGAGGAAACCACATGTTTTTGAGTTTTACTAGCGACAACCTCAACTTCACCATTTAGCACATCACATCACATCACATAGCTTCTGCTTTCTATTTTTTATTAGGAGTTAAATAGATTCATAGATTATATCACTCTTCTCATAGAGTCAGATGTGGATACATTAAGGTACGTGGTTATGATTTTATGTCCACTGCAGTGCCTATTAGAATAAATATATCATTATTATGAGTATTATTACTATTAATATTATTATTACTATTATCATTGTGATTATTATTGCTATTATTATGATTATGATTACTATTACTATTATTAAGATTATTATTATTATTATTATTATTATTATTATTATTATTATTATTATTATTATTATTATTATCATCATTATGATTATTATTACTACTAGTAACTAGTAACCAGACTCAACATGTAATGCTTAGCTGAAGGTTCATGGTCATGTCAGTGGTAAATCCCTGTATTAGTGAAGTGCCGGCACTGACTGGCTGACTAGTAGCGCCTCTCTACAGTATATTACACTGCTATATTTTCTGTACCTCTCTTTACCTGTGCCAGGACGACCTACTACATTGGAAGCGCTAGGTTATTTTTGTGTGCACTGTGTGTACTTTTTAGGACCCTGGAAGCTCCTGTCACTAAGATAGTGATTTACAGCTCCCAGTAGTGTTACAGTAGCTGTATAATATATATGATAGAAATATCCTAATCCCGACTGTGTTTTCAACCAGTGATATCTCTGGAATTAGTTGAGATACAGTTTCTATGTTTTATGTACAGTATATAATGTACGAGATATAACTGTTTGAAGTGATCCTCCCCTCCCCTCATTTTCTATGGATATTAGCAATGTAAGCTGCACAGTATTATTCAGCAAAAGATAGAACCAACTCTCAATACATAAGTTGTCTGAACGTTGTGTTACCCATTAAGGATTTGCTATATCTACATTAGTTTTCAGATGATTTTTAATTAGTCTTCATTTTTTATATTTTGGTGACATTTTGGTGAATTTGGAACCAATTACTAGTTTTTCATAGTGTTTTTGTTTTCTGGTTACAGTTGTTTACCATGTTTGTTCAGGAAACAATTGAAGGGCATTTTCCATCCACCTCTCTCACCAGCTGTCTTCCCCTTGTTCCCTCCTCTCACTTCCTGTATTCTTCCACAAACTGGGTGGAGGGCTTTGACTGATAAACAGGACACTATGAAGCACCTGAGTAGATATAGACATAAGAAGTTATTTGTTATCATTACTAGAAATCTAACATACATGCAGATCAAATAACATGCTCAGTAAATGTATATCACATTACAAAGGTTGGCATAGAACACTTACACAGAGAACGGACTTGCAGTAAACTGAATGTTATCTTTTGGTTTACATAGAGAGATAACAGACAGGGCTGCTATTATCAGCAAACTGCAATTAGCTGACCTGATTGTCCAGTTGGCAGATATGTAGATAAAAGTGAGAGCACTCAGCCGCCCCAGAGAGCAGTGACATAACCCATTGACCTAGTATCACAGGACAGGACAGGGAACAAGGAAACGATGTGTAAACAATGGGAGAAATAATCTAACATAGCAGGCAAACAAAGCAGCATTGCTAAAGCAATGTATATAGGAAAGGTCTTGAATTTACATAAGCTAGCAGTATACATAGGAATCTTGAGATGGTAATACCCCTTTAATATTGTAACTGGAGGGACCGTTATATTATTAATATTATTATAGCCTCTAAAGTTCCCTCACTGACTGCCCAGCTGCCTCCATATCCATGAATTTCCTATGCTATCTGCCCTATTCTGTGTATATTTCTGCTGCATTTCTCGGTATGTTAACTGAGAATCAAGCCCCCCTTTTCCTTCCCAGAATTTCCCAACCAGCTTCTCAGTGACTGTGGTCACTTGCACCTTATATATATATTGCTGTTAGATCAGGGTATGACCATAGCAGATCACAAAATCCTTTGTCATTTATATATGGATGTTATCAGTTTTAATTTTTATACATAAAAAATGCCAGGTTCATAAAAATATTGAACATAAAAACTTAGCTTAAACAATAGTTTGTTTATTTATTTATGAAAGGTTCTCCTTAAGGAATCCTCTTGTTGTATCTTGGTGTAAAAATACAATTTGGAACATGTCAGCAACAGGATCCAACGTATCTGACATGTCAGTAGAAGAAAGTCTTTCTGCATCCTCTGACCTTATGAAAGTAAATCCATCTGTTCTTCTGAAGGATCTCAACTTGATAGGAAATCTTGGAAGAGGAAGCTATGGACAGGTAAGTGACCAACACATATCTATTTACCACCCCTGGAAAAAAAAAATGCTAGACAAAAAAGATCATTCTATTTTTTAAAAGATGATTGGCAATGACCAAAAGATTTTGATGAACAGATATCGGAGACCTCGTGAGTTCCTGGATAGTACTGGAGTATGATGCTGGCATCTTACATTACCACATCCCTGATAAAGGTTACGGCTGTCAGAATATGACGACTAAAAGAATTTTGCTAAATTTTGGATTTTTTTAAGTTCTTAAAACGTTAAAAAAGAGTGATTTTGATGTTTTTCTGATTCATTTTGTTTTGTCTTCTGTCTCCTCCAGGTCGATCTGGCACAACATTGTAACACCAAAAAGCTATTGGCAGTCAAGACTATGAAGAAGATGCACATGAAGGACCAAATCTCAACAGAAGTAAAGATCATGGAACTGGCAGTTGGGAATCGCTTCCTGACCCACCTGTGGGCATTTTTGGAGACGCCAGAATATTTCTTTATTGTCATGAATTACATGGCCGGAGGAGACCTGCAACATTTCATGGCAGGAAAGCTACCACTACACCTGGATGTGACAAGGTTAAAGTCAATTCCATCACAGTATTTTCTGGGCACCTTCATATCCGTAACACTGATCAGCTCTCTTCTCTGATTTACAGATTCTTTGCATCCGAAATGGTCTGCGGACTTCAGTACCTACATGAACACGGAATCATCCATCGGTAAGTGGTTACATTATAAGAGAAGCCAGAAGTGGAAAATATAAAAATAGAATATATTTATCTAAATTCACCTATTTTTTCATCATAAATGTAATAAAATGTTTCTCTCATCAGTGACATAAAACCTGCAAACGTTCTCCTAGACAATATTGGACACATCAGAATTGCGGATTTTGGACTAGCGGCAGTCAGCACTTTGGGGGAGGATATGCAAACAGGCTATGGAGGAACAGTCGGATTTATTGCCCCAGAGGTAAGGGCATACACTGTAAGTAGAGATGGCTGAACCAGTTCATAATGGTCAGGGTACATTACGAATATTCCTAAAATTTCAGGTTTGGCTGGACTCTAAATTTTTGGTGTTTGCCGCCAATGAATCATTATATTCTGAAGTCTCCCCTGGGCCTCCACTTATTATACTCTGGGGTCTGAAGAGTCTCCAGAATATAATAATAGAACTTCTAGTTCAAAACATGGAATATGTTCCAGTGTATACATCTATTTATTCACCTGATCTGTAATGTGATGTATCGACAGATGATGGAGAAGAAACCCTACAACCATCTGGTGGATTCCTTTGCTTTTGGCGTTATCTTATTCACAATGGTAACAGGTCATCAGCCATTTAATAGTTCTGGAACAACCAAGGAGTATTATCTATCTCTGAGGGATGATGTCCCTTATTTACCAGCAGAGATGTGCCATGACACCATCAACATCATAGAAGGGGTAAGACGAAAGCAGTAGTAGACCTTCTGAACAGTTGGTGAGATGTTGATGTACAGACCTTTATATAACTCATAAACATCATGGTTCATAGTCTGTCTTTACATTTTTAGCTCCTCAATAAGTCACCATCTAGCCGTCTCGCAGTAACAGCCACCATTAGATCTCACCCGTTCTTCAGATCAGTAAAGTGGGTTGATGTAGAGTCCGGCAGCACTTGCCCACCTTTCCAGATGATCATTGTAAGTACAACATGTAGAGACATTCATAGACATCCATCCTGTTCTGTCACAGCCATACATCCATGTCATTATTATGGCCTATGATCTACCTTCATGACTGAAAACCAATTACACTTCTTGATACTGACCTTGAAATTTCTATGTCTACAGAAACCATCTCATTGCCTCGAGCATCCTTCTCTTCATCATCATCATCTATAGTCACCTAGATGGAGGATCTATTTCATGCACTTAAGAAACATTTGAGCACTTTACAAAGCGCTGTGAATTGGGGCTGGGTGATTATGACCTAAATCAAAATCATGATTAATTGGGAATTTTACCATGATTAGGATTAATCCCTTCCTGTCGCAGGCATTTTTCAATTTTCGTTTTTTACTCACCGCCTTTCAAACCCCATAACTTTTTTATTTTTCCGTTCACACAGCCATATGAGGCTTAATGTTTGCAAGACAAATTGTTCTTCATAATGGTGCCATATATTATTCCATGCAATGTACTGGGAAGTTGGAAAAAAAAATTCAAAATGGGGTGGAATTGGAGAAAAAGTGTGACTTTCTTATGGGCTTCGTTTTTACAGCATTCACTCTGCAGCCAAAATGACATGTCACCTGTATTCTATGTTTCGGCACAATTCCAGGGATACCAAATATATATGGTTTTATTTACATTTTAACCCCTTAACAAAAAACCAAAACTGTGCAAAAATATATATATTTTTTTAAATATTTTTTTTTTTAAAAGTCGCCATATTCTGACACCCGTAACTTTTTTATACTTCTGTGTACGGGGATGTATAGGACATCTTTTTTTGCAGGACCAGGTGTACTTTTTAATTATACCATTTTGGGGAATTACTACTGCTTTGATCACTTTTTCTTTAAATTTTTATCAGAAGCAAAACAGTGAAAAAACGGCGGTTTGGCACTTTTGATTTTTTTTTGCTGCTACGACATTTTCCATACGGGAAAAATATTTTTATAGATTTGTATTGTAGACCAGGTGTTTTCGGACATAGGGATATCTAATGTGTATGTGTTTCACAGTTTTAAGTACTTTTATATGTGTTCTAGGGAAAGGGGGGTGATTTGAACTTTTAATATCTTTTATTTTTTTGCATTTATTAAGACCCCCTAGGGGCAGGGCCGGCGTTAGGGGGGGGGGGTGGGCACATGGCCCCGACCCCAAAGGGGCCCCTGGGATACGGAGCCTTATGACTCCGAATCCCGGAATTAGGACCGGCCATATCGATAACAGAAAGGGACCCAGCGTCATATGCCGTAGGGCCCCTTTCCGAGGTGAGTAAAAATAACAAACATTTTTACTCACCTGTCCTTGCGTCCGACGTCATCTTCTGACGTTCCGAACATCACCGCTGAGGCGCCGAGGCCTGGCCCCAGTGGTCACATGGGGCGTGCCTCACACAACCGCTGAGGCCCAATCACAGGCTTCAGCGGTGACGTCCATAACACGTGACGTCAGCCGCATCGAAGAGGAAGCCCGAGGTGGCAGTGACAGTGGAGCAGCGCGAGGAGGCCCAGCAGAGGTAAAGCAAGGTGAGTATAACTATTTGTTATTTTCCCTCACTTCCCCTGGGCCTTCGATAATTATACTCTGGGGTCTGAAGAGACCCAAGAGTATAAGATAATACTAGCACTAAGGGAGTCTGTAGGGCCACTGTGGAGCATTATACTGGGGGGGACCCCTTCTGGATAACATATTATACTGTGTAGGACCACTGTGGAGCATTATACTGGGGGTGCCCTCTGGATAGCATATTATACAGTGTGGGGCCCCTGTGGAGCATTATACTGGGGGGGTCCCTTTGGATAGCATATTATACTGTGTAGGGCCCCTGTGGAGCATTATACTGGGAGGGGCCTCTGGATAGCATATTATACTTTGTAAGGCCCCTGTGGAGCATTATACTGGGCAGCGGTCCCTCTGGATAGCATATTATACTGTGTGGGGCCCCTTTGGAGCATTATACTGGGGATGGGGCCCTCTGGATAGCATATTATACTGTGTGGGGCCACTGTGGAGCATTATACTGGGGGGACCCTCTGGGTAGCATATTATACTGTGGGGGGGGGCCCTCTGGAGAGCATATTATACTGTTTTGGGCCACTGAGTATTATACTGGGGGAACCTCTCTGGGAAGTATATTATACTGTATGGAGGCCATTCTGGAGCATGTTATACAGTGTGGGGTCACTATGGAGCATTATTCTGGGGGGGCCATCTGCAGAGCATATTATATTGCGTGGCGCCACTGTGGGGCATTATTCGGGGAGGGAACTAAGGAGCATTGTACTAGGGGGCCCTCTGGGGAGTATATTATACTGTGTGGGGCCTACTGTGGAGCATTATACTGGGGGGACACTCTGGGGAGCCTAATATATTGCGTGGGGCCACTGTGGAGCAAAATACTGGGGGGGGGGGCACTGTGGAGCATTATACTAGCGGGGCCCCTCTGGGGAGCATATTATACTATGGGCCACTGTGGAGCTTTATACTGGGGGGAAGGGGCAGTGTGGGGAGCCTGTTATACTGTGTGGGGCCACTGTGGAGTTTATTATATTTTGTGGGGCTTCTCGGGAGCATATTATACTCTGTGGGGCCATTGTAGAGCATTATACTGGGGGAGACTGTGGGGAGCATATTATACTGTGTGGGACGACTGTGGAGCATTATACTGGGGGATCCCCTCTGGGCAGTATATTATACTGTGTGGAGGCCATTGTGGAGCATGTTATACTGTGTTAGGCCACTGTGGAGCATTATACTGGGGGGGCACTGTGGGATGCATATTATACTGTATGGAACATATTATATTGCGTGGGGCTGCTGGGGAGCATATTGTACTGTCTGGGGCCACTAAGAGGTAGTATACTGTGTGGAGCCTTATATACCATGTGGGGCCACTATGGGGGGCTCAGAGGAGCATTTTATACTGTGTGGGTCCACTGTGGAGCATTATATACCATGTGGGGAAACTGTGGAGCGCTCAGGGGAGCATTTTATACCATGGAGCATTATATACCATGTAGAGCATTATACTGTGGGGGGGGGGGTTTAAAATTCCTGCTGGCAGCCCTGTGTGCTATGTCTGCATCACAGCTCCCTCACTATAATCTTGCACATATGTGTAGTGCTCTATGGCCCTGTCATTCCCCATACAGTACTGTGCATGAACCGGCCATGGAGTTATTGGGGCCTGCACATTACTATAGGGGCTGACTATACTCGGAACATACTCAGTAACACCAGATAGTCAGCACATATGTAAGACTTCAGTGAAGGAGCCGCGGTGTAGGCTATTAGCAGGAAGCTGTTGGGTGGGGCCCCAGAACAAGTTCCTCTGGTGGGCCTAAGGCCATTCAGTCTGACACTGTATAACTGAGAACTATTATATACAGGTGCATCTCAATAAATTAGAATATCTTTGAAACGTTTATTTCTTTCAGTAATTAAATTAAAAAAGTGACCTCCTATATTTTCTAGATTCTTTACACACAGAGTCTTCTATTTCAAGTGTTTTATTTCTGTAAATGTTGATTATGGATTACAGATAATGAAAACCAAAATCTAAGAAAATTAGAATATTGTAAAAAAGTTCAGTATTGTAAATTCAGTGTCACCTGTCAAGGTTTCCTAAGCCTTTAAATGGTCCCTCAGTCTGGTTCAGTAGGACACACAATCATGGAAGACGCTGATTATGGATTGTATTACTGAATTACTGAAATTAATAAACATTTCACAGATATTCTAATTTATTGAGATGCACCTGTATAAGGGTGGGTTACTATATATAATTGGGACCCCTTCTCTGTTTACATAGTGTCATTCTTTTCATAGCGGCCATGTAATATAACCACAGCCTCATACTATATACGTCTAAGTGACAAGGCTGGAATTACATCACACGGTCACTATAAACAGACAGCATGTGATATAAACAGGCGCCATAACCCCTTCATACAGCTCGTCAGTGGGGATTCTCTTATCTCTTATTGATGTTTTATTCTGAGGATAGATCATCAATAAAAATAAGGTGGAAAACTCCTTAAAGAGGGCCTTTCACGTCCTCATGTATATGCTGTTTTACATACCGCTAGAAAGCCGACAGCACGCTGAATTCAGCGCACTGCCGGCTTTCCTGGTATGTGCCCCGGGGCTGGAGATATCGGCGGTCTTAGTTTCACGGTTTACTGTCAGAAAGGCGTTCCTGACAGTCTAGCTGCGCTGTGAGGAACGCCCTCACTGACAGTTCTCGTTCATAGACTTGTACTGGGGGGGGCGTCATCGCCGGGCAGTAACATACTCTGACAGTACAGTGCTATGGGCCAGTACAGAGAGGGGGCGTTCCTTATAGCCCAGTGAAGACGCTGAGTTGTAAGGAACGCCCCCCCAGTACAAGTCTATGAACAAGAACTGTCAGGGAGAGCGTTCCTCACAGTGCAGCTAGACTGTCAGGAACGCCTTTCTGACAGTAAACCATGAAAATAAAACCCCCGATATCTCCAGCCCCAGGGCACATACCGTGAAAGCCGGCAGTTTGCTGAATTCAGCGTGCTGTCGGCTTTCTAGCGGTATGTAAAACAGCATATACATGAGGATGTGAAAGGTCCTCTTTAAGGCTAAGGCCCCACGTGGTGTCCTGCAGCAAAAAAGCTGCGGGAAAAACCGCAGCGGCGACGCATCGCGGTTTTCCTGCAGCACTTTGCACAGAAAGTTCGCAGAGGTTTCCTCTGCACACTTTCTGCTTCAATTATATCTAAAGGAAAACTGCCAGTATTTCCGTAGGTATAATTGACATGCTGCGATTTCCAAAACTGCGTCTGTTTTGGAAATCGCAGAATATCCGCTGCGCATATTTTACTGCAAAGTGGGGATGGGGGCCACACGTGGCGAAAATCCACAGAAAAAAACCCGGCATTTTACATCTAGCAAATCCCATCCACACATTGCGGAAAAATACGTGCAGCAGATGCACTGCGATTTCCAAAACCGTCGCAGTTTTGGAAATTGAAGCATTTCAATTATACCTGCAGAAACACTGGCGGTTTCCATATAGGTGTATTGAAATCAGAAAGTCCACAAGGGAAACCTCTGCGGACCTTCTGTGAAAAGTGCTGCGAGAAAAACCACAATATTACCACTGCGTTTTTTCCTGCTGCGCTTTTTTTTCTGCAGCCCACTATGTGGGGCCTTAGTCTTATTAAAACCAAAGTACCACCTTAATTAAATTAATTGACCCTCATATTATGCCCCTGATTCCCCCTGACATAAATACTGCACCTCTAATGGCTCCTTATTATTAATGACCACCCCCTTATGTTCATAATGCCTCCTAATATAAATGATGGCCCCTAATGGCCCCTTATATAAATAACCTCCCCCTTGTATTAATAATACCTCCTAATAACCCTTATATAAATGACCCCCCATCGTCATAATGATAATGCCCCCTAATGAATCCTCCCTTTATAGTTATAATTCCCCCTCCTAACCACCCCTTATACTATTAATATACCCACAACTAAGCTAAAAAAACAAAAACAAAAGTCATACTCACCTGCGATGCTGATGAATGGAGCCGCCGGCGCTTCCTCCCTGTCCACGCACAGGATGTCTGTGTCTGAGCACAGGCGGCGCGTTGTTGTGACGTCATCGCGCCGCCTGTGCTGAGAAGCACAGCATCCGTCTGTGGTCTCGGGGTCTTGTAAACTGCAAGACTGTATTGGCTTGCGGTTTACAATACTGTTAAGTTGCAGGTTACGTTTTAACTAGATCGGTGTCTGCAGACACCGATCTAGTTAGAAATAAAGGATGTATTAATGGCGGCCCCGGGGTGGGCCCCCAAAAATTCAGTGGGCCCGGGGCAGCCGCCCCCTCTGCCCCCCCCCCCCCGCTAGCTACGCCTCTGGTAACTATTATTTATGAGGGAGCAGTATTATTTTTATGGGGTGACTGTTACTGATAAGGGGGAATATTACTGATACAGGGCCCTATTTATCATTTATAAGGGAGCTATTACTGATAGAGGTGTATTATTATTTATAAGCAGGGACTATTATTTATAAGGAGGCGCTATAATAACTGACGACTCGGTGCATTAGGTGGTACAAAGGTGCTCATTTGAATTGTGTGTGGTAAATGGGGCTTGTTATTACTTTTTTTGTTGGCAGTAAGGAGACGTTATTATAGGGGTTGCCACTGGAAGACGATGGTGTTGTTTGCATATCAGCATTTGGGGCCCCGCTTTTAATTTTGCCCAGGGCCCCACTTTGTCTAAAACCGGCCCTGCCTAGGGGTCTTGACCCCCAGGGGATCTGATCACTAATGCAATGCATTACAGTGCTAATGCATTGCAAAATATCGGTACTTCTATTACAGGCTACTAGTAATTTTTCTATAAAACGTAGAGTAGAACATAGTGTAGGGTTTTGAGGCGTTTGTAGTAGTATTAGTCAGTATACACCTGATTCGAATTTACTCACCTCTATATATGGTATAGCTTTACCTTGAAGAGGTTGTCCAATTTTATTTTTTAATTAGGCTGGGGGCGGTGAAAAAAAAAATAAAAATCATACTCACCTGTCCCCAGTGCTCTGGTGTCCTCCTGCAGGACCCATGTCCATTGCTGAAGAATAGATTAGCCAGACTATTTCCTCTGTAAGGGTCTGGCACCTCTTCATTTATAAATTGTCTGTCTTGTCCAATGTATTATTGTAATTTTTTTTTCTACTAATAAACATATATTTTTAAAGATGTGGTGTATTTTGATTTTATTTGGTTGTTTGCTATAAAACATAGAGTAGAACACTCTTGGGGCTCCTAGGAACCTATCTATAAAACATAGTGTAGAATACTCTTAGGGCTCCTAGGAACCTATCTATAAAACATAGTGTAGAATACTCTTAGGGCTCCTAGGAACTTATCTATAAAACATAGCTTAGAACACTCCTAGGACTCCTATGAATCTATCTATAAAATATAGAGAACACTCTCAGGGCTCATAGAAACCTACCTATAAAACACAGTGTAGAACACTCTTTGGGCTACTAGGGATAATTAATAACCTGTATACAACAGTTGAGACTGGGCCTCTAAGCCAGGGAAACCACAGGAAAGGAAGGAAACTATTACTTTGCTGGGGGAACAAAGGGGGCACTGTAACATTGCAGGGGGCCTGAGAAGGGCATTAATACTTTGCTTGGGGCACAAGTGGACACTGTTACCTTGCAAGAGGGGCTTAAAGGGGTTCAATGACTGTTAGTGCTGCATCAGTAGGTCATGTTAGAGACCCAGAGATGCAGGTGAAAGTTACAGATAGGTAGGGAGTCCATGAAGGAAGTTGTAAGGGGGTCGGGGCCCAAGCTGAACTTTTGCACCAAGGATCATAAGCCTTTAGCTACTCCCCTGGTCAGTATACCTAGTATGACCTTAGATGGAGGTCATGAAGGGAAATTAATGTCCCCCTCTAGCTGCCCCCAATTTAATGTCTCCCTCCAGCTACCCCCACAGTTTAATGTCCTCCACCAGCTACTCCCACGGTTTAATGTACTCCTCTAGTTGCCCCCAGTTTAATGTCCCTGTCCAGTAACCCCCACAGTTTAATGCCCCCTTCTATTTGCCCCCAAAGTTTAATGTAGATTGTGAGCCCTATATGGGACAGTGACTGTCAATGTCTGTAAAGCGCTGCGGAATATGATGGCGCTATATAAGTAACCATAACCATAACCATGTCCCCGGTGATGTCACAGTACATTGATAATATACACAGTGATCTCATAGTACTGAGATAATATAGTGATGTCACAGTACAGGGATAATGTACACAGAGTTGTTGCAGTACAGGGATAATATAGACAGTGATGTCATAGTACAGAGATAATACACACAGTGGTCAAGAAACAAATATCAAACAACAATGTATAAAAATATTTATTAGTAGAAACTATATATATATATATATATATATATATATATATATATATATATAATATATATATATATAAATACAGTACAGACCAAAAGTTTGGACACACCTTCTCATTCCAAGAGTTTTCTGTATTTTCATGACTATAAAAATTGTAGATTCACACTGAAGGCATCAAAACTATGAATTAACACATGTGGAATTATATACTTAACAAAAAAGTGTGAAACAACTGAAAATATGTCTTATATTCTAGGTTCTTCAAAGTAGCCACCTTTTGCTTTGATTACTGCTTTGCACACTCTTGGCATTCTCTTGATGAGCTTCAAGAGGTAGTCACCTGAAATGGTCTTCCAACAGTCTTGAAGGAGTTCCCAGAGATGCTTAGCACTTGTTGGCCCTTTTGCCTTCACTCTGCGGTCCAGCTCACCCCAAACCATCTCGACTGGGTTCAGGTCTGGTGACTGTGGAGGCCAGGTCATCTGGCGTAGCACCCCATCACTCTCCTTCTTGGTCAAATAGCCCTTACATAGTCTGGAGGTGTGTTTGGGGTCATTGTCCTGTTGAAAAATAAATGATGGTCCAACTAAACGCAAACCGGATGGAATAGCATGCCGCTGCAAGATGCTGTGGTAACCATGCTGGTTCAGTATTCCTTCAATTTTGAATAAATCCCCAACAGTGTCACCAGCAAAGTACCCCCACACCATCACACCTCCTCCTCCATGCTTCACGGTGGGAACCAGGCATGTAGAGTCCATTCGTTCACCTTTTCTGCGTCACACAAAGACACGGTGGTTGGAACCAAAGATCTCAAATTTGGACTCATCAGACCAAAGCCCAGATTTCCACAGGTCTAATGTCCATTCCTTGTGTTCTTTAGCCCAAACAAGTCTCTTCTGCTTGTTGCCTGTCCCTAGCAGTGGTTTACTAGCAGCTATTTTACCATGAAGGCCTGCTGCACACAGTCTCCTCTTAACAGTTGTTGTAGAGATGTGTCTGCTGCTAGAACTCTGTGTGGCATTGACCTGCTCTCTAATCTGAGCTGCTGTTAACCTGCAATTTCTGAGGCTGGTGACTCGGATGAACTTATCCTCCGCAGCAGAGGTGACTCTTGGTCTTCCTTTCCTGGGGCGGTCCTCATGTGAGCCGGTTTCTTTGTAGCGCTTGATGGTTTTGGCCACTGCACTTGGGGACACTTTCAAAGTTTTCCCAATTTTTCGGACTGACTGACCTTCATTTCTTAAAGTAATGATGGCCACTCGTTTTTCTTTACTTAGCTGCTTTTTCTTGCCATAATACAAATTCTAACACTCCATTCAGTAGGACTATCAGCTGTGTATCCACCTGACTTCTGAACAACACAACTGATGGTCCCAACCCCATTTATAAGGCAAGAAATCCCACTTATTAAACCTGACAGGGCACACCTGTGAAGTGAAAACCATTTCAGGTGACTACCTCTTGAAGCTCATCAAGAGAATGCCAAGAGCGTGCAAAGCAGTAATCAAAGCAAAAGGTGGCTACTTTGAAGAACCTAGAATATAAGACATATTTTCAGTTGTTTCACACTTTTTTGTTAAGTATATAATTCCACATGTGTTAATTCATAGTTTTGATGCCTTCAGTGTGAATCTACAATTTTTATAGTCATGAAAATACAGAAAACTCTTGGAATGAGAAGGTGTGTCCAAACTTTTGGTCTGTACTGTATATACTGTATATATATATATATATATATATATATATATATATAATATACAGTAAAATTACAGCAGGGCAGATGATATAATAGCCAACACAAAAACCACAGAAACCAGAAGACATAAGTATAGGGGACTACACACAACATAAATATGTAGCAAATGCATAATAATAATACATGGCTAAGTATCGCCTGATTTCTTCACTCTTCCACTAAGTAGTACACAGGAATATTAGCTAACAGCCAAGAAATAAGGCTGGGTTTACATCAATCTTTTGACTCCCCACGCAAAATCACTTTCTGAAACCATCTGAAAATCCTCAACAACTGATTCTGAACGGTCCGTTTAAAAAACCATTGATTTCAATGGGTTGTAAAACCAATCTTCATGTATCCGTTTGTACCATTTCCGTCTGGTATCTGCTCTTTTGGGCGAAGAAACAAGTCGGACTTGCAGGACGTTTTCTCTGTTAAAAAAAAAAAAAGGATACCAGACGGAAAGCCACTAAATTGTCTTTTTTAACATAACTTTCTATTGAAAGCAGACATAAACGAATAGCAATTTGTGTGCGCTTTCTGATTATTTTTTTTTTATCTTTGTGCATGTGCAAAGAGAAAAAAACAAGACTAGGAGCTTCCTCTAGAGTCAGCAACAGAAAAAAGAGTTCATAGCTCCTGAAACCACATGTATATGCGGTTTTACATACTGCTAGAAAGCCGACAGCGTGCTGAATTCAGCGCACTGTTGACTTTCCCGTTAGGGTTCTAAATTTCCCCGTTCACTGTCAGAAGGGCGTTCCTGACAGTCTAGCTTGGCTGTGAGGAACGCCCTCCCTGACAGTACAGGTCTATGGGATGAGTACAGAGAGAAGGGACGTTCCGTACCGCCCAGTGATGACACTGAGCTGCGAGGAATGCCCCCTCAGTACAGATTCTTGGTCCTGTCCCGCTGTCCCAGTAGCCGGGAGGTATGTCCTAGTTTCAACTCATCTACGCATCTGCGTCCCGAGGACACAGATGCGTTTAATACAATGATGAAGCAGGAGCCATCCGCAGACAGCTTCTGCTTCACCACTGTGCCTCCTGTGTTCTCCGGCCTCGGGAGCTGTAGGCACGATGTGATGACGTCACTCACATCGTGCCTGCAGCTCCCAGAACACTCCAGGAGAAGATACCTTAGACAGACCAGCAGGGGAGCAAGGAGGGATGAGTATCAGTGGTTTTATTATATTAAACTGGTGGCAAATGAAGGGGGACATGAAACTGTGGGCAGATGAAGGGGGGACATTAAACTGGGGACAGATGAAGGGGGGACATTAAACTGGGGACAGATGAAGGGGGACATTAAACTGGGGCAGATGGAGGGGGGCATTAAACGAGACAGATGAAGGGGGAACATTAAACTGGGGACAGATGAAGGGGGAACATTAAACTGGGGAAGATGGAGGGGGCATTAAACTGGGGGCAGATGGAGGGGGGCATTAAACTGATGGCAGATGAAGGGGGACATTAAACTGATGGCAGATGAAGGGGGCATTAAAATGGGGGCAGATAGAGGGTGGGGCATTAAACTGGTGGCAGATGAAGGGTGGCATTAAACTGGGGGCAGATGAAGAGGAGGGCATAAAATTGGGGGCAGAGAAGGGGGCATTAAACTGGGAGCAGATGGTGGGGGCACTAAACTGGGGGCAGATGCAGGGGGCACATTAAACTGGGGGGAGGTGAAGAGGGACATTAAACTGGGGCACATGGAGGGGGACATTAAATAGTGGGAATTGCTGGACAGAGACATTAAACTGGGGGCAACTTGAGGAGGATATTAAACCGACATGTCCCCCTCTAGTTGCCCCCTGTTTAATGTCACTCTCCAGCTACCACTATGGTTTAATGTTCCCCTCCAGATGTCCCACTTTAATGTCCCCCTCTAGTTGCCCCCAGTTTAATGTTTCCCTCCAGCTACCACCAGTTTAATGTCCCCGTCTAGTTGCCCTCAGTTTAATGTCCCCCTCCAGCTGCCCCATAGTTTACTGTCCCCCTCCAGCTGCCCCAGTTTAATGACCCCTCTAGTTTCCCCCCCCCAGTATATACTGTGGGGCAATTGGAGGGGAACATTATAATGTGGGGGCATATAATGTTAGGGTGACTGTTGGAGCATTATACTGTGTGGGGGCACAAAGAAAAATGAATGAGCATGGGTGGAATCAACGTAGAAGTGGGTGGAGCCAAATTTGCAGCAGTGCGCATAGTGCATTATGTCCCTTTTTCTATCCTTTTAAAGTTGGGAGGTATGCTGTACAGGGATAATACACAGTGATGTCACACTACAGGGATAATATACAGAGTGTTGTCACAGTACAGGGGTAATATACACAATGATGTCACAGTACAGGGATAATACACACAGCGATGTCACAGTACAGGGGTAATATACACAGTGATGTCACAGTACAGGAATAATTCATACAGGGATGTCACAGTACAGAAATAATGTACACAGACATGTCACACGAGTGGGCACTTCCCCTGAAGGTTGTTTTAAGAGGCCATAATTTAACAATATCAAGCCAGACCAAAATAATTTAGGCCAATTCCAACATAAGTAATTATAATAAATATAACGGTGTTACCTGGAGTTACCCTTTAACTGGTGACTGAGAATTTACAACAAAAATAAAGCAGAGCGCAGGTGACTACTTAACATTCTGCCCCGAAAGTCACATAATTTTGTGCAAGGCATTAAATAAACATCAACAGCCATAAAAGTCAGAAATGTGGAGGAAGAGGCGCCGAGGACGAATGACAATATGTAGAGAGCACTTCATCACTTTCTCCATTATGAAGCCGTATCCCGGGCCTGTCCTCGTTCTCCATAGTAATTGCTCATTCATTATAATTGCCTGGCTCTATAATGTGTTTCCTGTGTCTGGTGCTATAATACGCTCCGGCTCGGGAGACAGGACGCCGTCCCAGTTATTTAACGTTGTAATTTCCATTATCCACATTTTATTAATAGAGATTCTCATCAGCTCTGAAGATGCTCCATGCGCCTCGGTATTATCTGTCCCTAATACTTGTGGGATCCAGACTCAGCGCACGACATAATTACATCTCGTACTTCTCCGTGTTCTGGTGTTATTACAATGCGGGCCGATTGTAATCACTTATGAAGAGCCAGCAGCAATACCATTATATATATATATATATATATATATATATATATATATATATATATATATATATACCATATGTGGGCACCCCAACTTACATTTTGCTTATTTGGGTGTTTGCCCCTTCTTTATCTATAACTGATGGACACAGTTTTTCAGGATTGAGGGAGCTACGAATGTGCATATGCTTACCAAATTGCCGCTGATTTGGGCCCTTCTTTTTTGATTTGATACTCCTACTCTTTTTCTGCTTCTGGGCCAATTGGTTTTGTACCTCACTGGTTTGACTTCTGCCGGTGTATCCATCTGAGGGTATTTGGTGGCCAATTGCGTTGTTCTCCTATTTGATCTCCTCTGAGGTGGCATCTGGGCTCCTCCACTCTCTGTCTGCGTTGTTCACATAGTTGTTCGGGGGGTACGTTGTCTTGGTTTACCTGTCAGTTTCCACTGTGGGCTAGTGGTGGGACCACAGGGACAGTTCTTGTTGCCCAGGTGGCAGGCCAGTATCAGAAGGCAGAGAGAGTGGTGGCAGTCAGGACAATCCACGCCACCTCCGGCTGCAGCATCATCTTGCTGCGTGGTGTCACTGTGCATCGGTCAACAATACAGACACTTTGCACAGGAGAGCTGTTGGGAGAGTGTGCGGGCGTTTCTGGCCGCCACAAACAGAGTCGCCTGAGGTATGCAGCACATTTGGACAAGCCAGCTTCATTTTGGAGAAGGTCCTGTGTACTGATGAACAAAGATTGAGTTGTTTGGTCATACAAAGGCGTTATGTATGGCGTCCAAAAACACAGCATTCCAAGAAAAACACTTGCTACCCACTGTATTTGGTGGAGGTTCCATCATGCTTTGGGGCTGTGTGGCCCATGCCGGCACCGGGAATCTTGTTAGTTGTGGTCGATGGATTCCACTCAGTATCAGCAGATTCTTGGATATGTACAAGATCAGTGCGAATTTGGAGTTACCCGGGGATGGGGGATATTTCAGCAAGACAATGATCCAAAACACAGCTCCAAATCTACTCAGGCATTCATGCAGGGAACAATTACAATGTTCTGGAATGGCCATCCCAGTCCCCAGACCTGATATCATTGAACATCTGTGGGATAATTTGAAGCGGGCTGTCCATGCTCGGCGCCATCACTTAACTGACTGGAATTGTTTTGTAAGAGGAATGGTCAAAATACCTTCATCCAGGATCCAGGACTGTTAAGCTACAGGAAGCGACTAGGGCTGTTATTTTTGCAAAGGAGGATCTACTAAATATTAATGTCACTTTTCTGTTGGGTGCCCATACTTTTGCACCGGTCAAATTTTGGTTTAATGCTATGTTTTGTGTCGTACCATTCTTCCTGAAATATTACTGTGTCCATCAGTTATTAGATATATCAAATTGAAATTGTTTTTGCAACCCCCAAATTTTTAGAACTAAAAATGTTTAGGTTTATTAGGGTTGCCCAAACCTTTTCATATATATGTATATATATATTATATAATATATATATATGTGGACACATTAACATCAGATGGTGCCCGTTATTTTATTGTCATTGTAATAACAGACAGTATAACGGATGACCATCTGTTACCATCCATTAGCCATAGACATTAATGTTAAAAAATAATGGATGCTTAACGTCCATCATAAGACCAGTATTTTGAACGGACACAAAGGTCCTGCACCCCACGGTATTATGTCTGCTAAAATACCGAACCTGTCACAGATTTGGTGAAACCTATGGTCAACGTAAATATGGACACCACTTAGCAGCTGTATTATACAGCAAAGACCCAGCGCTAATGACTACGATCAGTGCCCGCAAATCTGACCAAGGTGGCATTTTCGTGGTGGCGCATGGGTGCCACCATTTTTTGGGAGGGTAGCCAGCTCCTGGAAAAAGATCCAGGGCCGCCAATCTGTTGTCATGACAGCCAGGAGCCTATTGAAGGCTCCCAGGCTTGTTTTGGCTCTATGAAGCCTGTAATAGAAGTGCGGTATTTTGCAATGCATTAGCATTGTAATGCATTGAATTAGTGATCATGCCCCCTGGGATTCAAGACCCATAGGAGGTCTAATAAATACAGTATTATAAAAAACCTAAAAAAATTAAAAAGAATAAAAAATTCAAATCATCCCCTCTCTCCAGAATGCATATAAAAGTAGAAAATTACTGTGAAACACATACACATTAGGCATCCCTGTGTCTGAAAATACCCGGTCTACAAACTTATAAAATTATTTTTCCCGTATGGTGAACGCGGGTAGTAGGAAAAAAAAAAATCAAAAGTGCCAAACCGCCATTTTTTCACTGTATCACCTCTGATAAAAAAAATTGAATAAAAAGTGATCAAAGCAATAGACATTCCCCAAAATGGTAACTAAAAAGTACACTTGGCCCCGCAAAAAAAGATGCCCTATGCATCCCCGTACATGGAAATATAAAAAAGTCCAAAGACATACTGATAGGGAATATAGATTGTAAGCCCTATATGGGACAGTGACTGACAATGTCTGTAAAGCGCTGCGGAATATGATGGCGCTATATAAGTAAGCAAAATAAATAAATAAAAGTTACGGGTGTCAGAATATAAATAAAAGTTACGGATGTCAGAATATGGCAACTTTTAGAAAACTTTTTGTGTTTTGGTTAAGGGGTTAAAATATAAATAAAATTATATAAATTTGATATTCCCGGAATCATACCGAAACATAGAATACAGGTGACATCTAATTTTGGCTGCAGAATGAACGCTGTAAAAACAAAGCCCGTAAGAATGTCGCAAAAATGCACTTTTTCTCAAATTCCACCCTATTCTGATTTTTTTTCCAGCTTCCCAGTACATTGTACAGAGTAATAAATTGCATTATGAAGAAAAATTTGTCCTGCAAATGTTAAGCCCTCATATGGCTCTGTGAGCGGAAAAATAAAAAAGTTATGGGGTTTGGAAGGCGGGGAGTAAAAAACAAAAATCGAAAAATGTCATTGATGGGAAGGAGTTAAAGGGAACCTGTCAGGGTTATTTGGGATAGGTTGTTATGGATCAGGGTATAGTATCCCAAATCACCCTGTTATAATGCAATTTGTGGCCATATGAAAAATAAAACGCTTTATACGCACCTATTGCCTGTACTCCCTGTGTCAGCGCAGTTCTTCAATGAAGACAGAGGAGTACAGCTCGGCTTAAGTGCCAGATATCGAGCGCATGCGCAGTGAAGCCAGGGTGTACATTTCCGGCTTCACTGAAGAACAGCGCAGGCGCCAAAGGCACCAGAGATGAGTCCGATGAGGTTTGTTAGACTCATCTGTAGGTAAGTGTAAAGGTTTTTATTTATAGTGCAGGCGCGGATTGGGTTATAACAAGGCGATTTGGGACACTAAAGTCCCGGCCTATAAGGACCTGTGGGTGGTTTAGTCTCCTAAATCGCTCTGACAGGTTCCCTTTAAAGTTGATGGATGCGGTGTAGTGAAGGTCTCCTGGTCTGCCATCTTAGTACACCTATTACACCCTACTAGAAGTACATTGGCATATTGTGCAAGAGATCAACCAGGTAAATGTTCAATTCCCACTAGTTGACAAAAAAAGTTAACGTTTTTAAAAAATAGACCAAAATATCAAAAATTCGAACCTCCTTTTCCCCTAATTTTGTACAACATAGCAAAATCTATAGAAATTCGGTATCGCCATCATTGTAATGACCTAAAGAATAAAATTATAAAAATAAAATTATTTTACCCGATTTTTACCCAAATGCGAACACAGTAAAATCTAAATCCAAAAACATAGATGCCAACTGTCCTGAATTCCGTAATTTTTGGAAAAATTCCTGAAGAATTTGGGCAAGTTCTGGCCTGAAAAAGGATGTGGTTTACAAAATCCCACCCATCAATCCCAAAGTGAGTGCGGCTTACAGATTCCTATTTTACCAGAGGAAATGTTGGTAAAAAAATGCATAAAACATGGCAGAATGGTATTTTTTCTATTTTTCTGACAATTTTTTTCCGTTTTCTAGTACATTATTGTTATTAAAAATACAGCTCCTCCCACAAAAAAACAAGCCCTTTTAATCCTATAGGGACAATTCTTGACATCTCTGAGTCACATGACTATATAAGCAGTCACGTGACACTGAAGTTCCCCGTAGAAAGGGTCTACGTCTCCATTATAATCTAAAAACTACAAGTTCCGCCACCTCCCTGTCACGCTTAGGCTTCTAAACCATGCGCCTGGTTCGAAATGCATGACGGTTCATGTAGTTCAGTAGTTAGTCACCAATTACATGACAAAAAGTTTACGGTAACCCGGACGTCTCAGTTCAGCTCCTGATAAACTACAAGTCCCGTCATCCTCCACCGCTTGTCTAGTCGGCCAAGTCGTTCAGTTACTTCGCAAGGCATGCCGGGAACTGTAGTCCGCCTCCAGTGACAGCTGGTTTCCTGGCTGCGCTGGCACTAAACATGGCGGCGGTGAAACTGAGTGAGGTGCGGGACCCCAGCGCCCTGTTTGAGGTGCACAGCGCCGAGGAGATCAGGGGTCTGGAGAGGAAGGTGCGGGCGGAAATCGAGCAGAAGAAGGAAGAGCTGCGGCAGATGGTCGGTGAGAGATACCGGGACCTGATCGAGGCGGCGGACACCATAGGGGAGATGAGGAAGAGTGCGGGGCTGGTGGTGGACTCTGTGCGAGACATGGAGCGCTACTGCGGGGCTCTGAAGGCCAAGTCCTGCCCTGCAGCGGGGACCCGCGGAGCCAGCACTGCGCAGGTGAGGAGCTCAGCTCTGCTACATCCTGGGGGCTATATGTGTGAGCTGCGGCCAGAAGCATCAGGGGAAGCCCCAGTACAACATCTGTAACAGGGGCCCCACCTACCACGTGTCATGTATCAGAGGGGCCCCTGAGATATCAGGGCCTGGGGGCAACTGCTACCTCTGCACCCCATACAGGTACGCCTCAGGTGGTGTTTCCTTATGTGACAGAGGGGCCCCTCATATACCAGGGTCTGGGGGCAACTGCTACCTCTGCACCCCATACAGGTACGCCTCAGGTGGTGTTTCCTTATGTGACAGAGGGCCCCCCCCAGACCGGGGGGGCCCCTCATATCCCCCCGGCGTGACAGGGGGCCCCTCATATACCAGGGCTGGGGGCAACCCCCCCCCCCCCCCCCGGGCCCCCCGGGGGGTTTTCCTTTTGTGGCAGGGGGCCCCCCCTCCAGGGCCTGGGGGGCAACTGCTACCTCTGCACCCCATACCCCCCCCCCCGGTGGTTTCCTTTGTGCAGGGGGCCCCTCCCGGGCCTGGGGGCCGCTACCTCTGCACCCCTATGGTCATGCCCCTCGTGGCCTCCTCTTACGTGGCCCCAGAGACACCATGGCCCAAATGCAATTGCTACATCTGTACCCCCTAAAGCGATGCCCCAGGTGGTGTTTCCTTATGTGACACAGGGGCCCCTCACATATCAGGGCCAGGGTGCAGCTGCCACGTCTGGACCTCCTATGGCTATGCCCTTGCTTGTTCTAAGGCTATGTTCACATTTACACCGTCCTGCAAGTCTGACTCTTTCCTTGGCCAGTTTCAGTTTAAAATGACAGACCCCGTTATAGTCAATAGGGTCCGCTGGGCTCCGCGTGTAACCGCTGTTTTAGAGGCCCGAACAATGGAGTCACAGCACTAGTGTGAACCTAGCATCACTCTGCACCCCCTATTGCTACATCCATGCCAACATCTTATGGGGCCCCTCAGATATCAGGGCCCGGATGCAACTGCTACTTCTGCAGCCACTATAGCAGCGCTCCTGCTAGCGTCATCTTATGTGGCCCCTCAGATACCGGGGCCTGGATGCATCTGCTAACCTGCAACCCCTATAGCTGTGCTCTGTCTAGTAGTGCTTCTATTATGCCAGAGGGGCCCTTGAGGCACCAGGGCCCAGGTGTGACTGCTAATTGGGCACCACCTGTAGTTATACCCCAGGTGGTATCTTCATATGTGGCCCTTCATATACCTGGGTCCTGGTGGAGCTGTTAACTCTGCAGCCTGGTGGGGGCGCTATGTCGGTGCTATGATGCACTTAGAATCACATGTTGTGCCCGCTGATGCGCCCTCTCTGCCACGCTACAGTGTCCAGTGACAAGTTTTGAGTCTTTGATGTTTTGTGGGTGACATTGGCCAAGGTCGGGATATGTCAGAAGTCATTGGCTTGTCCTGTGTCCTGACAGTTTGTTACAATGTATCAGTCTACCATGTGAAGGATTGTGTAGCCTGGATACAATTGTAACGCACAGTCAGCTGTAACAAGTTTTCAGGCACTGTATGTAAACCTGAATATTCCTATTCACTGACAGCCAGCGGAGATCTTGTAAATGGCCACACAAATCACAGATATCATGTCCTCTTCTTTTCCTTAGTCCCAGGAGAAGTTTTATAGCACCGCTGCTCAGATCAAACTGCTGCTGGAGATTCCCGAGAAGATCTGGAGTGCCATGGAGTCCTCTCAGTACCTGCGCGCCACCCAGCTCTACCTGCTGTGCTGCCACCTGCACTCCCTGCTGCAGCTCGATTCCTCCACCTCCCGCTACAGCCCCGTCCTCGCTAGGTTCCCCATTCTCATACGCCAGGTAGCCGCTGCTGGAACATTCCGGTAAGAATCTTCTTAGACCCCCTACTGCAGTAGATTACATTGGGGTGTATAGTGTGCACTTAAAGGGATTGTCCATGGCTGCTTTCTTCCAAAACCAGCGCCACACTTGTTCATGGGTTGTGATGGTATTGCAGCTCAGCTCCATAAAAGTGAATGAGACTGAGCTGTAATACCACACACTGCCTGTGCACAGAAGTGGCGCTGTTTTTGTCTTTGATTTCTATACATTGCTGTATAATCTGAATATCCCCTACACAGCTCCACCATTCTGCAGGAGAGCAAGTCCCTGCTGAGATGTTCGTCGGCCTCTGACCAGTCGGTGGCGGAGGCGCTCTGCTCCATCATGCTTCTGGAGGACAGCTCTCCCCGTCAAGCCCTGGCCGATTTCCTGCTCGCCAGAAAGGCCGGGATCCAGCAGCTACTCAACCAACCACATCATGGTAAGTAGCTCGGCCTTACTCCATGTGACCATTCTTAGAATAAAAGGTCAATACCTACAGTTTTGGGGATCACTAGGGAGTCATTACCTCTTATGATGTAAGGAGGAGAACAGAGACAAGTTAGAGGCCTCAGACTGAATGCTAGATTATAAAAACAGCTTAGTGACCAGCAGCACAGAGTATTTCAGGAGATGTGTATGTTGATATAGTGGCCTGTCCACACATTGTGACGATGGTGAGGTCAGGACTGCATGTCACATGGGGATGGAGATGGCCGGCTATCAGGTGAAACAGCAAGATTATTCAGCAGCACAGAGTATTTCAGGATAGGCTCTTGCTGATATGAAAAGAGACAGTGATCTGTCAGGAGACAGGACTGTAAGTTATGGGGACAGTGTCGTGATGAATGGAGAGAGATTGCAGTCATTGGAAAGGGCAGGGTAATCTTGCAGCACAGAGTATTTCAGGAGAAGAGTGGACTGATCTGATGGGACACAGTGTCCTGTGTACCCTTGGGAATTTTAGTGAGGACAGGGTTCCATGTCAGAGGGGAAGCAAGATGGAGACATTTCACTGAGAATGGAAAGAGCAGGGTCATTCAGAAGCACAGAGTATTTCAGGAGCAGATTATACAGATCAGGAGTCTGGTCTTCTTCTGTGGTATTAGTGAGGACAGGACTACAGGCAGGTCAGAGGAACAGGGTCATGTATGGAGGGGATGTAGACATCTGATAGCTAGTGGAGGGAGCAGGATCATTCAGCAGCACAGAGCATTTCAGGAGAAGAGTGTGCTGATCTGATGGGAGGAAGTGACCTGTCCATCCATGTTTTGGGTTTAGGACTACATGTCGGATCGCTTTGCCATGTGGAGAGGGAACTTTAGAAAGTGTTTTTGTTGCTGGCTGACAATTTAAGGTGCAGGGTTAGGCAGCAGCACAGAGTATTTCAGGAGAACACTCATGTTAATAAGGACAGGTGGTGTGCTCGTACCACTGCCAGTCTGTGACTACCCTCCTCTCTGTTATTGCCCCTGTAGCCCTGTCCTCCCTGGTATAAGCACATGTGGACATGTCACAGCAGAGCAGCAGTCTCCTGAAATACTCTGTACTGCTGAAAGGTGTTGACAGCCACAGATTATAGGGACAGGGTTTTGTGCCACCAATCATTTTCTTCTTGTCTTCCAGGCTCTAGCATAAAGTCCCAGGTGTGCTCCCTGGTGGAGTTGCTGGCAAATACCCTGTACCAGGCCCATGCCCTCTTCTATACCCAGCCGGATGATGTGCCCGCTAACCCTGCTCTCAGCTGCGGCCTCCTCTTCTCCATGTTAGAGACGGTCACCACCCAGCAGGCAGGAGGTAGGACTTGGTGCCCATCTGAGTGGTTGTCATTGACATTGCTCACCTGATTTTTGTGCCAATGCCCGTGCCACATTGCTTTGTGTAATCGGATCTTTTATATTACAGGGAAAGGCATTAAAGTGCTGAGGGAGGAGATGCAGTCAGTCAGCTGGTTCAAGCATCTCCCACCGTCCGTCGTGGATTTCCAGCCCACCCTGCGGACATTGGCACATCCTATAAACCAGGATTACTTGCGGGAAACTCTGCAGCAGTGGATTAACCTGTAAGATACTGGATCCTGTATGATCTTGATTGGTTGATCCCTTCCCAAATGCCTGATTGTGAGCAGGGGGCACCACAGTGTTTAGACTGTTGTATAGGGAGCTACCTTTCAAAAGGTGTCGCTAGAGCAAGTTCCCCTTTTCTACCAATATATTTGTGTATTACTTTTCTACACTTCTGTATGGCAGCCTATAGCCTTCACCTTTTAAAGGGGTTTTCCAAGACTTATATACTAATGACCTGTTTTCATCAATTTGTGGGGGTCCAACACCCAAAACCCCTGTTGGAATGCTGTGTGAAGAGGCCTCAGCTCTTCCCTGTGCTGATGACACCACATACATCGGTCACATGGTACAATGGCAGCTCAGTCCCATTCAACTAAATGAGACTGAGCTGCAGTAGAAAGCACAGCCTCTACAACAGGGGTCAGAAACCTTCGGCACTCCAGCTGCTGTGAAACTACAACTCCCATCATGCTCCATTCACTTCCATGGGAGTTCCAAGAACAGCAGAGCAAATATGCATGCTGGGGATTGTAGTTTTACAACAGCTGGAGTGCCGAAGGTTGCCTACCCCTGCTCTACAATATGTACGGCGCTGTGTTTGGTATTCAGTTAAGACGCAGCGATCGCCCAAATACTGTGGGCTCTTCTACCAGCTCATCTGGTTGTCAGACTCCCAACGATCACATAATGATGATGTATTCTAAGAATAGCTCATTTAATATAAGTCCCCAAAAAATCTCTTTAAGGTCCTTGGCGTACTGATATCCCAGACATAGCCCTGTTCATTCAGTGGATGTAAAGTAGACTGTTACCATTCACTGACAACAAGCAGAGATCTTGGAAATGGTATAGAATTGAGACACAACGTCTATTAGAAAAGTTGGAGACCGTTTTGACACATGTATTTCCTTAAGGCTGGAAAATCCCTTTAAGACGGCCCACAGCGTGAGGATGTGCATCTTATGACCTCTGTAGTTATGTCACTGACCTGGTTCTTCCTCCAGGTGTAATGAGGACATCAAGTCTGGGATTTCTGCTCTGCTCATCTATGTGAAGACCCTGAAGGGCCTGGCTGGTATCAGGGACGCTGTGTGGGAACTGCTGACCAGCGACTCCATGAGCCAGAACTGGGAGAAGGTTTGTCAACGACTACTGGAGCGACCCATCCGCTTCTGGGAGGATATGATGCAGCAGCTGTTTTTAGACCGACTCCAGGTATGTGGCATCACAACATGTCATGGTCATGTGCACTTGGGTGCAGTGTATTGTGTGGCACGTCACCCCTGTTCCAGAATAGTACCCACACAACACCCAAGTTCACGTGTATGTAGGGTACTGTATACACCAAGCCTGATTCTGCCCAGGATTTCTCTCCATACAGTACCCACACGGCTCCCAAAGTCCTCTTGTACATAGTGTACTATACACACAGGCTGGTTCCTCCCAGTATGTACTGAGTGACGCTCCATCCATATCTCCATACAGTACCCAAAGTCCACTTGTACCTAGGTTACCATACACGCTAAGCCTACATGCATATGACCGTGTACATTGATGGGTCCATGGGAAAACAGCACAGATGGCACATGAATGGGTCCATGAAGGCACACCGATATCATCCATTTCCAACAGTCTGCCCAGGCTGCAAACTAGAAATATATAGGACCTGTTTTGAGTTTTGCCCTGGATTCCCTGCCCCTTATACAGACCTGTAATGATACATGAGCATGTGTATGGGGCCACAGAAAATAGGTCAGTGTGCTAGCCATGAAATACACTGCTAGCACTCTGATCAAGTAAATGGTTGTCTACATTGAGCCTAAGACTGGTTCTGCCCAGTGTGTACACCACCTCACCCATATCTCCATACAGTACCCACATAAAACCCAAAGTCCACTTGTATGTAGGGTACCATTCACACTAAGGCTGGTTCTACTCAGTAGGTATGGTGTGGCACACCACCTATGTCTCTATACAGTTCTACATGGCATCCAATGTCCACTTTTACATAGGGTACCATACACACTAAAGCTGGTTCTACCCAGGGCCATTAACTTTTTACACTTCTGTCCTCAGACTTTGATAAAAGAAGGACTGGCGTCCATATCCAGCGAGTCTGTGCAGCTCCTCCTGTCCACACTGCAGGACCTCGAAAGGAGTCCGGACACCCTCAAGCATGTCCAGCATGAGAGTAACATCTGCTCCTTCCTCTGGTCTGAAAGCCAAAGTGACCTCCCGACAGACGCTGCTTGGATCAGCGTGGCAAACCGCGGTCCCCAGCGTAGGAGTGGCCTATCCCTGAAGGCCCAAGCAGTTACGCCATGTATCCAGAGCTTCTGCCAAGCTCTGGACTCGAAATTGAAGGTCAAATTGGAAGATCTGTTCTCTTACCTGCCGAGGGAGGCGTCTGGTACAGAGCAACAGAGCGAAGCCCTTACAGCAGGTGGCAAAGCCTCGGCGTTTGACCGGTATGGAGATGCCAGTACAGTGCAGGAGATGTTGTGCCACCATTGCCTCACTTGTATGCAACACATCCAGGACTCTGTCAGGGCACAGCTCAAGACTTCCGCAGATACGGGACTTAGTGAGCAAAACGCGTGTACACTGTGTAAGGTTCTATTCCTGGCAAGGCTGTGCCAGTCACTAAGTGAACTCTGCCCGCATTTGAAGCAGTGCATCTTGGGAAAATCTGGTGGCATCGAACAGGCCATAAGGGAGACTAAGACTGCCAAGAAGTCTGGGAAAGGGCGGACAGCTGACAAGACACAAGTCACCTGCAAGTGGCAGGAACTGAAAGACAAACTTGTAAAACAGTCCTTAGAAGCCTACTCCATCTGGAGCTCCACCGTGGTCAAGGTAAGTATCACCAACGTACTGGAGGGACAACATGATGTGTAATAAAGGCAGGGGCTTAAAGTTGAAGGGGGTCTGCAGGTTTCAGACCTGGTAGAACGTAAGTAATGTATGTACACAGTGACTGCACCAGCAGAATAGTGAGTGCACCCCTCGAGTATAATACACGATATACCCCACGTCAGTCAGGTAGTATGTATGTGCACAGGCGCACCGCAGAATAGGGCGCGCTCTGGAGTATAATACAGGATATAACTCAGGATCAGTACAGGATAAGTAATGTAATGTATGTACACAGTGACTGCACCAGCAGAATAGTGAGTGCAGCTCTGGAGTATAATACAGGATGTAACTCAGGATCAGTACAGGATAAGTAATGTAATGTATGTACACAGTGACTGCACCAGCAGAATAGTGAGTGCAGCTCTGGAGTATAATACAGGATGTAACTCAGGATCAGTACAGGATAAGTAATGTAATGTATGTACACAGTGACTGCACCAGCAGAATAGTGAGTGCAGCTCTGGAGTATAATACAGGATGTAACTCAGGATCAGTACAGGATAAGTAATGTAATGTATGTACACAGTGACTGTACCAGCAGAATAGTGAGTGCAGCTCTGGGGGGGAGTATAATACAGGATGTAACTCAGGATCAGTACAGGATAAGTAATGTAATGTATGTACACAGTGACTGTACGGAGGGGGGGAGAACAGCAGAATAGTGTACTGCAGCGTCAGGGGGGGGGGGGTACAGGATAAGTAATGTAATGTATGTACACAGTGCTGTAACCGGCGGATTAGTGGGGGCAGCTCTGGAGTATAATACAGGATGTAACTCAGGATCAGTACAGGATAAGTAATGTAATGTATGTACACAGTGACTGCACCAGCAGAATAGTGAGTGCAGCTCTGGAGTATAATACAGGATGTAACTCAGGATCAGTACAGGATAAGTAATGTAATGTATGTACACAGTGACTGCACCAGCAGAATAGTGAGCGCAGCTCTGGAGTATAATACAGGATGTAACTCAGGATCAGTACAGGATAAGTAATGTAATGTATGTACACAGTGACTGCACCAGCAGAATAGTGAGCAAAGCTCTGGAGTATAATACAGGATGTAACTCAGGATCAGTACAGGATAAGTAATGTATGTACACAGTGACTGCACCATAGCTCAGGACCTGTGCTGCTGATGGTGCTGTAATAACCAGGTAGTTAGTGTGGTAGCGTATACATTCTTTTGGTAACGTATTATTTGCTCCTATCTTCCACAGCATCTTGTACATTGCTTCACCAATTCCTTGCTGCAGAACACAGCTGGATCAGCGCTTGCTACTGCTACCCAGTGGGATGAAATAGAAATTCAGGAGGAAACAGAAGCAGGGAGCAGCGTAATGTCCAAGATCCGACTCCCTGGACAGGTGGGCCCTTCTGTATAGACCATGCCCCTCCATGTCGTCTTCAGTTGGGGACAGGCACAATATATGATGGGTTCAGGGAAGGCCATCCAAGAATTAACTTTAGCAGTGACCTTCTGCTTCATGTCATGTATGTCTCTGCTCACAGTTTTGTATATTTGTTGCTGTCTGCAGTGTTCCTGGTACGTCCAGTCCCTTCTGTTCAACTTATGCCAAGCAGTCAACCGTGTTGGAGGGCACGCCTTGCCCAAAGTGACCCTGCAGATGTTACTGAGGAGCTGCCTGGACAATGTGCTCAGTGTCTATGAGAAGCTGTGCCAAGAAGGTTTGGGAAAGGTATAGTCTGCAGTGGGCAAACTTTTTTTTGGGCATTTGTACCCCAAATATTAGAAATAATATATGTCACACACACTGTCTGCCTTATGCGTAGAGACAGTCTGACTACCCCTTGAACGCATATAGACAGATATCTGTACACGTTAGGTGGGGAACAAAGTTCATCTAATGCATATGGCCAACTTAAGTCCTCGCGGATAGTCGACTTCCCTGGGAGAATAGTGAACCAGATATCTGGCAACTGCTTATCCCATCACCTTACAGCAAGAAAACATGCATACTTGGCCTGATCCAAGCATGCAGGTCTACAGAGAACTTGGAGCTGAGTGGAATAAAAATGTGGCCCTGTTCACAGATTGTTTCTGGTATTGCAGATTTGCATAGATTAAGTAACAGGGCAGAGCTGCAGTACTACCTGAGGACAGGTGTGGCACTTTTTTTGAAGTAAACCAACCCCCGTTCCCATATATAGGCCATCACCACCTGGCCCACCTCTGCACTCCCTCTACTCCCCCTCCCCCCCATAAGCATCGGCACTTAGGTGACTTTCTTTTTCATGTTTGCAGAAATCAGCAAATCCTATCACACAGGCCAGGGCGCTGCAGCTGCTCTTTGACCTCCGCTACCTGTGCCTAATCCTCAGCTCTCGCGCAGAAGATGGCAAAAGTGGTAAAACAAAGCCAGACTCCAGGTATGTTACTGCTGACAGGAAGTGTTGTCATAGGATCATTACACCACATTGGTGATCCTTATTGGCATGGTATTCTTTTCTGCAGGATTCAGCAGATAGCAGATCAGCTGGAAAGCTGCATCGATCCTTTCGATCTAGACGTCTTCACCCCACACTTGAATGTAAATTTGAACCGACTGGCGCAGAGGACGTCGGTAAGTGCCTGATCTATTGGATGGGAGGAAAATTAATCTGGCATCAAGTGGATCCGATTCTGGATTATCAGATGGTCATAGATATAAAACACACTGTTGTGATTACATGATGGATTTGTAGTCGTAGTCGTGACCAGTTCTTCTCCATACAGGTCCTGTTTGGGTTACTCACAGGAGCTGAAAACCAGTTCACCAGCAGAAGTTCCACACTGGGGGTCCAGGAGACGCACAATGTCCTGCCATTGGCCTCCAGCCAGATACGGTAATCATACTATTGGATTGCACTGTGTGAATGGTAACGTATGGGATCATGTCTGGGTGAGAGGGGTCTGCATAGTCATAGGTAAGTGAATACCCCAAGAATGAGGAAGTTGGTGTCAGACTTCTAGGATATCTACTGATCCTGAGAATGAAGAGGCCGCAACGCTGATTCAGGCTCATGCAAGTAACTACAGCCAGACCTGTTTACTTAAAGGGATTGTCCACTCACCATAGAGGAATTATAAGTTCCTATGGGCTTGACATTTTAATTTTGAGGTCTGTTCCGTGCACCATGAAGGGGACATAGATAGCAGGACCATATCTCCTAAGATGTCCATGACCAGATGTGACTAGTGCACTAAGGGGGGTTGTTTATGTGATGGGTAAAGATAGGGGTTGCCCGGGACTACAGTATTGATTCTATGGTCAAACTGGCCCCATAATCCATTTTACAACTTTTTTTTTTTAGGTTCGGGCTGCTTCCCCTCAGTATGTCTAGTTCACGGAAGTCGATGAGCAGGACTGTGGAAGACGTGAAGACTCAGGTGAGGGCGGCGATGATGCTGTTGCATTCTCTTAGATGTTATGGGGACAGTTAGGTGGCCAAAATTTTACAAGACACCTATTTCCCCCATTATTCCTACTCCAGTGTCTGTTTCAGGTGTTGCAGTAATAACCTTGTCGTCTTCTGCCGCCCTATGTGAAGTAGTAGTCAGTCATCTTGTTCTGTTTTCTACCACTCCAGTAACATGGTTACCCTTGTCCTTGGTTTGTGTTTGCTGTTGCAGCTCAGTCCCTTTTACATGGATAGAGATGAGTTGTAATACCAGTGTCCAATACCAGCCAATGGACAAGGGGCCAACAAAAGCTCACCCTGGACAATACAAGAGTTTATGGACCAAGCATTACCCTCCATCTGTATGTAGATGCTGGAAGCTCTTACGATTAGATGGTATTGTTGCCGGGATGCCTACATGTTGCATAGTTCAGGGCGGTGGATGACCATAGACTAGGAGTCCTCCAGAGTGAAAACTAGACATGCTGGCTAA
The DNA here is from genome assembly GCA_947044405.1 of Leptodactylus fallax. Taxonomy (NCBI): domain Eukaryota; kingdom Metazoa; phylum Chordata; class Amphibia; order Anura; family Leptodactylidae; genus Leptodactylus; species Leptodactylus fallax. Next base: position 1,258,405 of record CAMRHE010000159.1, on the reverse strand, counting down.
TGGTGAGGGATCCTGCGTGGAGGAACCACCACTTCTACCTACTGTACGTTGGACCAGGAAGAGGGGATGTAGGGGGAAATGGGACAGCCGTGTGCAGTCCGTTTTTCACAGACCCAGCCACAAAAACGGACAAGAATAGGATCTGCTCCATATTTTGATGCTGGGTCCTACGGCCCCCACATAGCTGCGTAATAACAGGACGCAGATCTAATCTGCAGTCATGTGCATGACGCCTTACAGACTATTACTGCTGTCATACTGGCCTACTGCAACCTAATAGACTTAAATGAGGACAGATGAAAAAGTTCTACCCCACTCAACAGCACCACCCTTGTCTACAGGCCATGCTGGTATTGCAGTGAAAGGGCTTGTTTAGGACCTGAAGGTAATTGATACTGAGGATCTATCCTGTGGATAGGTCATCAGTGTCTGAGTCAGACGCCCAGACCCCATCCTGACAGGTGTTTCGGCCCATATCTTTTCCTTTGACCAGCAGTCTCCAACGTGTGGCTCTCCAACTATTGCTAAATTATGATTCCTCCTTTACCAGGGCATGCTGAGAGTTATAGTTTTGCAACAGGATGGAGACTAAGGTAAATCACCTGCGCATTGCACGGCCGGGTTAATCTGTATACAATGTGCATTGCTGCATCAGGCAGTCGTCTCCCCCAGAGCCATTAAGCAGTAATAATCCTTTACTTATTACAGGTTTTATGTCACTGCCGCGTTTCTAATTCCCGTAAATTGACTTCTAGCTGTTAGCGAGCCATATCCTGCTCTAGAGACACATGCCACGCGGTCGGGTATCTGTGATGTGTAAGATCCTGAACAGTTTGCTTTTGATGTGGCTTGCAGTGAATCCTGTTTGTGTGAATGCTCATTGTTTGCTTTGGCAGTTTTAACACAGATGTCAAAATAAATCTACATATATACAATGAGGAGCGGGGGAGGAGGTACTGTATAATGTGTACATTACTGCCAATAACCAAGCTGGTTCTCCTGGCTGCCTGCTGTGTGCCCTTCACTTGTTTTCAGCAGCCTGATCATTTCTAATGGAAAATGGTGTCATTATGAATATTACTTATACTGTATTATACTTCAGAGCTGCACTCACTAGTCTGCTAATACAGCTCTGGAGTATAATACAGGATGTAACTCAGGATCAGTACAGGATAAGTAATGTAATGTAATGTATGTACACAGTGACTGTACCAGCAGAATAGTGGGGCCGCCCCTGGGGTATAAAACAGGATGTAACCCAGCACCAGAACAGGGTAAGTAATGTAAGGCGCAGTGCTGACCAGCGATGTGAGTGCGCTCTGGAGTATAATACAGGATGTAACTCAGGATCAGTACAGGATAAGTAATGTTATGTATGTACACAGTGATGTACCAGCAGAACAGTGACTGCAGCTCTGGAGTATAGTACAGGTGTCTCGGATCAGTACAGGATAAGTAATGTAATGTATGTACACAGTGACTGTACCAGCAGAATAGTGAGTGCAGCTCTGGAGTATAATACAGGATGTAACTCAGGATCAGTACAGGATAAGTGATGTATGTACACAGTGACTGCACCAGCAGAAGAGAGTACAGCTCTGGAGTATAATACAGGATGTAACTAGGATCAGTACAGGAGTAGCAGTTCAGTACAGAGAGGGGTGGTAAGGATAAGTAATGTAGTACATAGTGACTGCACAGCAGAAGTGGTGCAGTTCAGTACATAAGTAATTGTAGATTATATGTAGGTTATTTCATGAAAGGAAGCTGTCTATGGGTTTGGGTCCCTTAAACCAGCAGTATGTCCTTATGCTGTCATGTTTCGTGACCCCCACCTCTGGCCACCGCTCTGTTTGCATATCTTCAAGTCTGCAGGAGAAGAATCAGGACTATCCTGCAGCAGCTGCTGGCCTGTGTACACACCTTACGTCATTGCATTGGGAACTACTGGATAAGTGTGACAACTTTTCTCCAGCAAACCTAAAGTCATGCAAATGGGTGGGACTGGGGTCACCAGTTTTGGGGGCTCTGAACACCAACAGCATATGGACATGTTCCTTCAGATTCCATTTCAAGGTTACGAGTTAGAAAAACATGGTGGAAACAGTTACACCTGAGTCTTGTCAATGACTGCACTTCCCCTGTGATCAGGTGTGGCACTGCTGTTAAAAAGCCATGTTTTTCTACCCCTAGACTGTACCTTTAGACTGAGGCCCCACATTGTGGAAATGCAGTTTTCGTTTTGAGCCAAAAGCAAGAGTAGCTTAAAAAAAAAAAATGAATTTCTTCCTTCTGCTTAATCCACACCTGGCTTAGGCTCAAAAAACCACAGTAAAATCTTTAAAAAAAAATGCGTTGTTGCAATGTGGGGCTTCAGCTTTAAAGAGGTCTTCCAGGTAGGATTGGTCATCAGTTGAAGATCAGCCCAGGACCCTCACAGATCAGCTATCACATTCATTAGTCAGGTGGCCTGTTCGCAATTTAGTCCCATTCAAATGAATAGAGCTAACGTGCAGTACCAAGCACAGCCACTATACAATGTATGGCGCTGTGCTTGGTTTCAGTGAAGAGACTGCACTGCTTACAGGAATGCTGCAGTTTCAAGCGTCTGACCCCACTGATCTTCGATCAATGACCTATCCAGACAGGTCATAGATCTTAAGCTTGGAAAACCCCTTTAATGATATTCCTTAAAGGTGTTTTCCCAACCACAAATGAAGTCATAGCCTGACAGATCCAATTACAAAGGACAGACTCCTTGCATGTGTTTGCAGTGTGTAGTTATATTTTAAAGTGGGAGAGACTTATATACATAGGAGCCCATAACAACCAATCAGATTCCAGCAGCTCCTTTAAAAATAAGAGAAGCCATCTGATTGGTTGTCAACTGTGACTCACCCATTATTTGATAAATCTTCCCCATCATCCTAACGCTATCTGATCTGTGCAGGTGCCAAAGGCCATCCCCCCACCTGAAGAAGACACTTTCCGACCAGGGTCCTTATTCCGACAACTCGCAACACAAGAAGAAGACACTCAGGCCCCGTCGCTCTTCAAACTGGGCTGGCTCTCCAGCATGACCAAGTGATCCCGAGCAGCCCCAACTTTTTAAAGAACTGACACATTGTAACAAACTGTAATTTTGAGCAAATTAAATAACTTTATTGTGCATCAATCCTGGTTTGTATTGCCTTTGTTTCCACCTCATAATTCAGATATAAGATACGGCTGATGTGATATACAAAAGGTCCTTGGACACCTAATCCTATGGAAACTGGACCACTAGTTTCATAACTGAAAAACCTCTGCATTTCCGGGTCACTTTTTTCTTGCTTGACATGTTCACCCTCCTGCAAACTTTACTAAAAATGGCTTTGTCTAACCTGGTGCAATCTCTGTCCCTGCATATGGCTGTAGACAGTCAAGCCATGTGGTACCAAAGGCAAGAATGGGGAGCAGAGATAAGGGGGTAGTTATTGGGGGATACAAAGCACCTCTTCTCCACAAAGTTGCCTGGAGGAGCTTACAGATATTACTGTAAAGTTGGGTCATTTGGAAACATTAAATGACCAGATTACTGGTGGGAATTGCTGTGTTATTAGTAAAGTATTCTGGTGCCTATATAAAGGGGAACACCAACCAGAAATGATCAGGTCACTGGTGGAGAGCTTAGAACTCCCCAAATTTCCTTAGGTTAAATTTAGCCTCATCGATGTAGCATCTCCCTGCATTGGGCAAATTCCCACTGGCAACGCCAAAGGGCATTATCTCCCAACCACAAGATAGGGAATAAGTGCCAGATCGCTGGGGGTCTGACTGCTGGGATTCCCCCCACAATCAGAACAGGGGCCCGAAAGTCCCCCTACATCCCCTCCCCTGTGAATGAAGAGTCAGTGCACTGGAATGGCTGGTGCTCCATTAACTTCTATGGGGTTTTTGGGACCGCAAGCTCTGGCAAACCCATAGAAGTGACCAGAGTGCTGGTCATGCAAGTGCGCTGGTGCCTAATTCACATGGAGGATGTAGGGGGGACTTTTAGACCCCTGGTGATAAGTGTAATGTCAAACCCCTTTTACACCTGTGCAGGGCTAGGCCCAAGGACCCTCCCCAATCACTATTGGGTGGGTTTTGCTCCCCTTTTTCCAGTCTTCTCTGCCCTCCTCTGTACATAACTATATATACACCACAGTAATACATTGCTTAGGAGTAGATTATACCAGGTCCCCGTGAACCCATAGACATGAACCTTGGGGTAGAAGCAGTCCAATACAACAACAAGTTCATCTCACACAATCCTTTCCCAAAACACAATTTTTAACATTTTGCTTCTGCTGAAACAGAGTAGTATTCGGTATAAATGGAGGCGTCAGATGGCTTTGTACCAATGTAGCACCAGAGAGGAGGAGTGCGCTGCGGACAATGAATGTAAGTCATGGAGCAAGCGAACATCATGGGGATTTTATGAAAGGGGTTGCCCACCCTAGCAACGTATACCCCAACCTGTGTGTAGATGGTAAGTGATCACTGAGATCCCTCTGATCACAAGAATGGAGCAATGGTCACGTATGGGGCTGACAAATAAGGCTGTACTCTGCCATCTCCATAGAGATTGAATATTGCTCCATTTAAACAGGGTCCTCAGCTGTGGCCCCCCCCTAGTGATCAGACAATTATCACCTATTCTGTAGACAGTTTATGTTAGGACAACCCCTTTAAGTGCATAAATAGGTCATTGTATTTGTCTATGCACTTGATCAGATTTGAAGAGGCACCATATGGCGACACACAGTGCCGAGGGCTCTGTAGTAAGGAGCAGGAGGGAATCGGTCTGCCATTGTGCCCCCAGCTAGGCTTTGTGTGCACTTTGTCCTTAAAGGTATACTATCTGAGAGCTGGACCAAGTGGCTAATCTAGAAAGCTGGCACTGAATTGCATGCCCTGTACTTGCGTATGGTCTATGGTAATATAACTACCAGTACTACAACTACTATCAAGCTTGGCCAACCTTGCAGGACATATGTCTGATTTACACACACTGCAATTCTAATAGTATCTTGCTACAAGGTCTGCAGCAGATCCACACAAGGCTCGGCCCCAATGTTGTTCCATTGTCTTACTTTGCCGATTTTCTGCAAGAAATTAAAAGCAGCAAAGCACAGAATTTTTCCATTGCATATAAACGGGGTCACCAGGAATTGATGGAAGTGTGGGCATGGAATCTGTGCCAAAATCCAAGTCAAATCTGACGTGTGAATGTACCCATAGGAAATAGCCTGGGTTCAGCAACCTCCAGCTATTGTGTACCTACAACTCCCAGCATGCTCCATTCCCTTGTGTGGGTGTTCTATGAACAGATGAGCCAGTGGGCATGCTGAGAGTAGTAGTTACACCACAACTGGAGTGCTGAAGGTTGCTGATCCCTGCCCTATAACATCAGATACCAGCAGGGTGGAACATCTACAAACTGGTGCCACATAAAGCTCTGGGCAAAGCTTGGTGCAATGTTCAGGTCATCATCACGGGTTCCATAAACAGGCTCCATGATGGGCAGAGGAGTTCGCATGGTGACCATTATGCCAAGCAAGGCGGTACAAGAAGCGTGGGTTATGGAAGCTCTGGTCCAAGACAAAAAGCCCTTTGTTCCATTGCTTTTGTGATCTGAAAATGGAGGTGGAACCAAGCTAGCGTATATACAGACCCCCTAAAAGTGCTAGTTAAGGTCACCTCTCAAAAAAAAAAAAAAAAAAAAAAAAAAAAAAGGGGGGAAAAAAAAAAAAAAATTACAAATTAAATTTACACGACAACTAAATGCACACGGCAAGATGGCATCTCAGACCACGGAGGGTTCTCCTGTCCCGAAGGCTTCACCTCTTAACAGAAACACAACAAAGATGGAGTCTCTGTGCAGCCATAGGGGGCAGAACTGAGTGCATAATAATTGGTTACCTTAGTAACAATGGTTGCAAAATGATCGAATAAAGCCGCCAGGCAAGGGGTTGTGCGGTTGCTTTGGAAACAACCTGAGGGCTGTAATATTGGCATAAGACTCACAGTCCGTTTGAGGATCCATGGCTGGCAGGTCAGGGAGGAGGAGCAGCCTCGCTGCTGTAGACTTGAGAAGTGAGCTTCTTTTAAGATCTGGTTGATGTGAACATAGGGTCCCTGATTAAGCGCCGACTGCTCTGGGACGGAGACTGGCTGCGGTGTTGCGGGGCCTGATCCGGCCACTGTCTGTGGATTCTCGGACCCGCTACTTCGATCCAGGCTAACGATACTGTTACTGCTGTCGCTCCCTGAAGACTTAAGAGGGGGAGGGAAAAAAAAAAAAAAAAGTTTTATAAAGCTTGGGAATAAGTTGTCGATCAGTGGTGGCTGGAATGCAGGGACCCCCACCAGTCCCAAAAACACATATGAATGAAGCAGTGGTCATACAGGAACAATGCCACCTCATTCATCTCCACTCAGAGGAGGGTACAAGGGACAATATTGGGATCAGCAGGGTCACGGCAGTCTATAACGCATCTTCTATGTAAAAGTTGTATTCTTGGACATACCCTTTTAAGCGACAAACCCAGTCAGGTTTGGGCTACGTAATCCAGACTTTGCCCAAGATGGACTCAAGTCAGATCATATTTATATCATGTAAGGTAATGATTCACCTTAAGGAGATCCATTTTCATACCTTCTGACTCAAGCAGTCAGATCCCAGTCTCTTTAAAGGGTTGTACATGATTGGAAAAACATGGCCGCTTCTGGAAACAGCGCCATAGAGTCAATTTGCAAATGGGCAAGAACAACCATTGGTTTATGAGATCTTGATCACAGCAATTCCCCTAGGATGGCTGGCAAAACCAAGAAACTAAGCAAGAGGGCCTCTAAAATTTGGCATCCTGAGATTTCCAACCCTGATCCTGTTGTCTAGAGAATGTCCCCATATTTGGCCTATAATATACACTGCACCATTTACTACCTACAGCACTTATTGTGTGTTAGAGAAGGCGGTACTGATAGGATATGTGATCCTGACTCTATGGGGAAGATAAAGGGCACCTCCCAGGTCTAATAAAGGGAGTGTACAGGACCTAGCAAATCTGGATACAGATGACCTATTTACAGGACTTGTCAACCAGTATCAGATGGGTCGGGGGTCTGACACCCTGACCCAGTGCCGATCAGCTCCTCCTATTCAAGTGAAAGGGAGCAGAGCTACAGTTTCCAGCACCACCGATAGTGTACAGAGTATATATACACTGTAGTGGGTGTGCTGGAAACTGCAGCTCTGCTCAGTAATAAGTGGGTCCTGGACAACCCCTTTAAATTCTTACTTGTCAATGACTGATGCTTGACGTTACTTGGGGGGGGGGGGGGAATCTGATTAATATAGGTGCCAATTTTTCCGAATGCCTTACGCAAGTCATTCATTTCTATGGGCGGCACTATCCTGTTCCAATGTCACAGAGCTCTATAGTTATTGAATTTGAACGGGGTATCGGAGTCGTCAGATGGCACACTCTTGTGTGCACAGGACCTAAGGATGTCCTACACAGCCTTTTCACTTCTCCTCTGCCCTCCATTCAATCCCAATTCAAGCTAAAGACTTAACCGCTTGTTAGGTACAACCCAATTGAAAAGATTCTGGAAAATGCACCTTATCTCAGGCTGCAGTATTATTTAGATTGTCCACAAAACTCCACCAAAAAAACTACCTATAGATAGGTCCTCGATTAAAAAGTCCTGGAAAACCCCTTTAAGGGACATTTCACCCATTATAAGGGGTAAGTTGGCCAAAAATAGCAAACCGTGTATGGCATGGTAATCTAATGGCTAAGAAAATCCATCTGAAGACTGACAAGAAATCCCTATTTTTAAAGGAACACTACCATCAATTTACTACTTTAGGTCTATTCATGGGCACTGAGAGGTTAATGGAGTCTTCAGTCGCCATATTTCCCAGCAAACAGAAGACTCATTGTGTGACACAGCAGAGCTGAATGAGTATCCTATGCTGTACACCTACCTCTGCCTCGGCCTCCCAGTCCTGGAATGTGGGGCTCCTGGTGCTCCGTTTAGACTGCGGGAGCTGGGAGACTTCATTATTTCGCCGCCTCTTCCTAGAAATGCAGAAATACAGGTTTAGGAAATGATGGGTGTGCCATAAATAATTATTAGATAGGGAAGATGTAGATACGGCTGAAGATAGAGATTTAGATCCACACAAGACAACACTGCATCAGACATCAGTAGTGCAGCCTCAGGCTTTGGGCCTGGAACTTATCACATGATTATATAGACAGTTTCCTATAAGTGCGGGCTGTCCCCCATAAGCATTTATGGCATATTCACAGGTTCATGTGATGCTGTTACCTAGGATAGGATTCATGCATATCATACTAGTGGTATACGACACACTAGGGACAAAGCTTTATTGAGAATCTGAAAATTAGCACTTTGCAGATTTAGTTCACGTCTTCGCAGCAGACGCCATGTGGCTGTAAATGTAAAACACTGATTTTCTCACGGGATTATCAGATTTGCAAACCACCTGCTTACAAAGACCGCCATTAACTGCACCGATACACCGCCTACGTGAAGTGCACCTAAGCGGAATTACAAGGGCACCTTGTAATGGATAGGGGTAGTGCTGGCGAAGAGCATGCAATTGCTTTCTCTTATCAGCCATTAAGGCTAAGGCTCAAGCTACATAAGGGTGGAGATGGGGTGTAACAGCTGCAATGCAAGAACATGTCCAAGTCAAGATACAAACATAAAGGGGTTGGTTCAGGATTTTTTTTTATTTTAATTTATAGCCTACAGTTTTGTGTCATGGGTGGCCCAACCCCCAGCGCCTGCACTGATCAGCTGTTTGGGGATATGTCTTATCCCCATACTATACAGTGCACAGAGCTGGGAGCAGATGGCTTCATGCCCTCACTAGTGGCCAGGGGGCATAACAGCAGCCCAGCTCCCATTGAAGTCAATGTAATATTAACTGCAATAACAGCACCCGACCACTATACAGTGTATGGCGCCATCCGCTTCCAGCTCCATGCACAACATAGTACAAGGACCGGCCCAAACAGCTGATCCTTGAGAGGGCTGACTGTCGGCCCACCCACTGATTAGATACTTGTATCTGTCGAGCCCCCAGCCATAAAATATATGGAAATACAAAGAAAAACAAAATCCTGGTCAACCCCATTAAAATACTGAACCATTCTGCATATACAGCTCCTGTGTGTCTCCACAGTTACAAATAAACCCAGTGTAGTCTATTTCTATAGTCACGTGACACTACAGTCCGCTGCCCACTTCTTGACTCATTGTAGGTTAGGGGTAAAGTAACACGATTACAAGGTCAGACTACACACAATTTGTAGTCTGTTCCCATGGAGACACATAGGATTGCATAGAAGCACAAAACTGTAGATTTCTTTGACACAAAACTATACTTTTAACTAGTTTTGTTGAATAGGAGCAATACAAAAATTGGTTGTAAAGGTGGGCATAGAGGTAAGGAGATGCAATCATATAACCCTGCCATGACTTTTCCTCTCCTCGCATAGTAATGCAGGCGACTACCCATGACAAGCCCTGAACAACATTTTGTTGTCCCAGTCCCTCCCCCAGTACAGTAAATATTGCTAGGGTGGCAGGGCGATGCCAGCGCCTTTGTCTGCTGTGCAGCTTCAGTCTGGCAGATGGATTTCTGACCTGACCACAAGCGAACAAAAATAGACGCCCATTTCAGGTTTACCCCATCCCCCCTGCACTGTAACATTCAGTGACAGCAATGATACTGGTTACAACACTGCTATATTCATGTTATATATGTAGTGATGCCAGTTGTTTAACCCATCGATCGCTACCATAATCAAAGGGGCTCAATCGGGATCACTAGATCTGCAATTTCTTCATACAACCTATAGCCCATTCTCTTATGTGAAGCTACAAGCCCCAGCATGCTCTGAAGGCTAGTGACTCATGGTCTGCTGGGATTTGTAGTCTCACAACAGTTGACAAATCTCAGACTTCTATACTGCAGAATTATCTCCTGTGCAGGACACAGAGTTATGACTCGGCAGTTTCTAAAGATGAAAGTGAAATGCCAAGTCATGGTGGTGCACAGTTATCACAGGAGGCTTATAATAGATGGCGGAGGCTAAAAGGGGAACTCCAGACAAAATCACCTTCTGATACATCAAATTCATTGTCACCTCTCTGTGTACTGCAGTTCCAGACAGCATGGTGGGGTCCACCGGCATCTATCAGACACTTGTAGCATATCCTGTGGACTCCGACACTACGCCAATGTACAATTACAAATTCAGAAGGGATTTCTGAAAATTATGTAAGTTTCTGACCTGCTATCGGGCAACATCTGGCCTTTGGCCTCCGGCTGTACCGGGATCCTGGCTCTGACAACGGGGTGGGATTGGGTCCCACAGGAAATAAGCGATGGGGACGGGGTGTGTGGGCTGGTGTCCAGTAAGACGTCTCTGCTGTTAGACCAGGCTAGAAAAACAAAAAACACATGATACATAACTATAACCTCAGTAATAAGAGGAAAAGAACTGAAAAGGGAGAACAACCCCAAATGGATATCGGACATGGCAGACAATTGTTCAACCCCTACTATGGGGGCACCACTGGTGCACATGACTGTCCATTTATTTTGGACTCCTGTTACCACTACCATATTTTTCGATGGTGGAGGGGAATGGCAAACGACCATGTCAAAATCCTATTGTGGTGCCCATCGCAACTTTCTAATCTTCCATTTTGAGACTGTTCTCATGCCCAAATAGTTTGTTACAATGTATCAGTGAAGGTAAGTATCAGCAGCTTCCTCAGCAATAAGCATGAAGTCTCTACACCATTGCTTCTCCTCATACCACCGCTTTAGTGGGCTTTAGGTTGTCCCTCTCAGATACTCTTCCTCCTCTCCTATTGTATGGGCTCAGATCACAGGATAGGTCATCAGATATAAGATCGGTCGGGGTTTGACACCCAGACCTCATCCTGATCAGGTATTTTGGCTGCCGGAAGTCATATACTAGGTATACAGCCAGAAGCAGCCCTGCTCCTATTCGAGTGAAAGGGAGTGGGGCTGCAGTTCCACCAATATGGCTCCACCATTACAGTGTACTGAGCTCCGTATACTGTATACAATCTTGTCCATACACTGTAGCGGTGGTGGCTCGAACCGCAGCACCGCTCCCTCCCACTCGAATAGTAGCAGGGCTGCTTCTGGCCATATACCTAGTATATAGCTTCCAGCAGACAAAACACCTGTTCAGGATGGAGTCCGGGTGCTGGACCCTACCAATTCGATACGGATGTCCTATCCTGTGGATAGATCCTCAACATCAATTACCTTCAGATTCTGGACAACCCCTTTAATGGACCATGGAACGACTCAAGAGAAAACAGAACATGCTATTTCACTGAACCCTCTCCGAGTGTCAAAACAGATTACCCACAGTTGTAAACAAAAAATCCCACAAAACTACATTTTCACTGCCAAGTGCTCAGCACTGTGGTGTGAATATTGCCCAAATCTGATGGTAAGGTTTCCCATTTACAGGTGCCTTTATATTTATTACAGCCTTTCTAGGGATAGTTGTTAGGATGCATCAATTTTTTTTTTTTGCACTTTTGCACCTTTATAGGGATGTTTTACTTCTTTATACTTGGACGGTACATCTTATACTATTATATATGACTAGACTGTTTTTTTTTTTTTTTTACCCTATATATATATATATTTGTGGGTTTTCAACTGTAAGGTTTTTCACCTTATCTGGCAATACTGTGTTGGATATATTGTATGTTTTTATTTGTTTGTATAACAAAGGGTTAATTATGTGCTCTGTATTGGTATTTCCCCAGTGGGCGCAACTTGAAGCTCTTGGGCCCCAATGCAACATTTGTAGTGGGGCCCCTATCTACCATGTCCCCTTTAAGATACTATTAGGGTAGAGAGTCAGGGAGGCCTTTGGGGCCCCCTGAGGATCCAGGGCCCGGTGGAGGCTGCTACACCCCCTATAACGCAGAGGACCTGCAGACATCACTGGGGTGCAGGTTGACAAATGTTCCACATTTCTCCCCCTTTTATCAGCCTCCCCCCTCCAAAAAATACCTGACTCCTATATCTTGGCCCAAAACAAAGTAACCCTTTAAAAACCTCCCAGTCCAATCAGTAATCTAATCACGTGCCCATCTCTCTACCCAGGACTACCTTGTAGTGAATTTCACACTTTGCACCTCCACCTATTTGCCAGTATCGCAAAACTGGTAGCCCTAGGTAATTTAACCCTTCACATAATTACTTTGGCAAACCCTTAAATCTGTGTGTGCCCGGGTGGATGCCAGTTATTACACCCACTTTGGGGCAGCTGAATTTTACATAGACCTGCATAAAGGACTGCAGAGACCTAAAACCACTTAACCCTTTGGAAGCACCCCTTAGAAGTGCCCATGTACCCACTCTGATGCCCAAACTGCCTGGATATGACTGAACATGATACAAGGCTTCCCTATCTGGCTAAATTGTAAGAGTAGGGTATTCTGTGACTTGTAGTTTCACAACAGCCGCAATGCTATCTATAGAAGCCGATACAAAAGGCAGCCCCGTCCTCCCTGCCCCCCAGCCGCAGCCCCTCTGCCCTTCCGGCCCATGAGTCCTTACCTCCGGCCTCTCCCTGGATCTGTCTTCCTGAGGCTACTGCCCCGGCTTCTCTCCGCCCAGCTCATACTCTTCATAAACTGGTTGAGGCTCTCATGCCCCGCCGGGCTCCATGCTCCAAACCGTAGCTGCAACCGGATACAGGCCCTCGTGACGTAATCAAGTATCCTTCGCCAACGTAGCGATGAACCAATCAGAAAGCAGCACTAACTATGTCGCCAGGATAGGGCAGGAGGCCATTTTATTGGTTGTGAAAAAAAAAACCTACGTATTATTTATTATGCGAACTGAAACATGATAAAATTCTGGCACATATTTTATTATTCACACACACACATATATATATATATATATATATATATATATATATATATATATATATATATATGTGTGTGTGTGTGTGTGTGTGTGTGAGTATATACATTGAACTGTATAACTAAACGCTAGTACGTGCCACAGCAACCAATTAGAATGCAGCTTTCGTTCTTCAACAGAGGGTTTCAAAATGAAACATGGATTCTGATTGGTGCATTCGTCGAATTGTTATTTTGCCTCTACCAACATGGCGACGTGTCGCAGCTAACCATCCAGCCAATTACAGAGCTAAATATCTACACGTGATCATGCACGTCTGAAGACGTTTTATAATACATGTCGCCAGTCGATGGCCATCTTGTTGGTGTTTATACGAGCTTATTTATAGTGTGTGATGTATTTTTTCACATTTATGTCACTCTATATGATTCTAGTTGCAGTTTCAGCCTTTTTGTTTCCTATGTTTTTTTTATTTTGAAAGGGTTTAGCGCTACAAGCTCTTGTGGTGTACTTTGCCGCTACAAATATGGCGCCACCCTAACGGAAAGTGACAGCCAATCAGAGTAGGAAAGGCGTGTCCATGTGACCCTCTCGTATCAAATGACGTCATTGGTCTCGTACAGGGTCAGAGGCTGCATGTGGATGAGAAGTGTGGATGTAATGTGACTATATAGGAGCTCTGCAAGGAGGACAGTAGGTAAAGCCCAGCCAAGTGCACTAACCCTGTCTGTAGGGCAATAGCCATATCATATTTTACACAAGCATTGAGTTATCAGATTGACATATTATTTTGCTTTTGCTGCTTTTAACATTTTCTGCAACTTTCGAATACACTTTATATTATATTTCTTCACCATTCTCTGCTTGCTGTCAGGGAACAGAAACCTTCATCTTAGCATTATATGTCACCACTTTTGAGAGAGAACACAAAGGAGGTTCGGGAAAATCTGCATTCAACACAGTACGATCTGCTAAAAAGGCAAAAATTTTGGCCTTATACCCCATCTACGTATAGAAGACAGCCCTAGTAAGTAAGCTTTAGTCTAGGGCTATACGGCGACAATTCATGATCACCGTTTCGCTCTGCGACTCCTTCACCAATTCAATTGAATGGACTGGAATTGAGATCACAGACTGCGAATTCACAGCACCCTCGGGTACACAACACAACCCCATTCTCTTACATTAGTCACAGAGAAACATGGCGATCTTTGTTCACACAGGAGTCACGGGCAAAATCACCTTGTAACCTTGGCTGAGAGTTTGTTACTATATTATCCAGTCTGGATGCAAGGCTTTTACTCATCACCAGCGCTGGTACATTGTAACAAACCATCAGGACAAGGAAGAGATTAGTGCTGAAGACATAAGATTGTCTTGAATAAGGGGATGCAATGGTAGCAAACTCTCAGCTGTGAGAAGTATTCATTTTGTATGGGTTTTCTGCCTCTTTATGTAAACCCTATTCAATGATAGCAGGCACGGCTCTCATGTACACAAAGCATATTAGAAAGTTGCAGAATGTACAATGATTAAAGTGATAGATGATTATAAGTGATCTAAAGGCAAATATCGCACCATGAGAAGGGGCATCCCGCGACCCCCGTTCCATTTGGGGAAGTAGCCATCACCAAATCCAGGGGGAGATTGAATGAAAAGGTGGCTGTGTATGTCCGTGACACTTTCTATTGAAGTCTATGGGAGGTACAGAAAACTCATAGTCCCTTAGATTTCTAAATAGAGAGCCCCCAATGCATCCAGTCACCCCCTGATAGAGGCAGCAGGTGTAATGGGGTATAGAGGACCCAGAGGTCGGACATCCTCCACCAAACCTTTATGTATTACTAACCAATGTGGTTGTGGTTTCCGTTCCCTTTAGTGATGAAGGAACCATCCTCTCCAATGGACGTCTGCCCATTCTGCGGGAAGGCTTTTAAGAGGCTGAAATCCCATCTACCACACTGTAAGATGGCTGGAAACAAAAACAGAAAACCCAAGAGAGACGATGGAGACAAAAATACGACTACTAAACAGGTGCCCATGAAAGGAATGGACGACCCATTGCCAGTTGTGGAAAAAAAGAACCCAAAAATCAAAGAGACCAGACCCAAAAGACAAGTTCAGCAAGATAAAACAATACCCTTATCCCGTGCAACACAATCGAAAGTGGGAAAAGTTGCATCAGGGAACACAGTGACCCAGCAAAAAGCTGCAATGACTATCGGACAAGCCAACAAAGCTCCTCAGACAACCACAAGGACCAATCAGATGGTTGCATCGCCAAAAGAACGGGATCAAGTCCAAGTGTCATTGACTGAACCAAATTCTCCAATCCAGCAGGACCTTACGTTAAGGCCCATTCTGGAGAGTCCAAGTATCAGTAGTGCTTTGCAGGCCGTGAGGGACCAAGTATGCACTGAGAATGTAGAAGTAGATACAGTCAGATCATCCTCGTCTAAGCAGATGTCAGAACAAGACACAGTTAAAAATATTAGGTTAGGGGGGCATTTCCAGGTTTGTGAACAGGTCCATTTGGAGCAGAGCTCAGTGCCAAAGTCTCTTTCTGGATCTACCAAGGCTTCCATGGTCTTCAGTAGGTCTACCAGCTTTCCACAGGATCGGGTTCCAACAGAAATACCAGTCATCTCCCCAATTGTGTGCCCTGTAGAAGCGGAAATAGGTAGCATTAATGTGTTGGAGATTGCTGAGAAGTCCATGGAGATCAAGATGGATGTGCCACCCCCACCCAAGACTGTGCAGACAGCAGATGGTCCCTTGGGGCTGCAGTGGACTCCTCAGTTGTATTCCAACTATGTCCAACTGAGAATTGTTCCTGGAAGACAAGATCAATGGGATCCATATGGAAGAAGAACCAATACACAAGAGTCGATCCCAAGACGACTAGGTAGCGTACCACCATGGTTACATTGTTTGCATTTCTACGTGGATCCCTTCTAAAGACCTTTGAGTAATTTTTCCTTCTTACTTTTTGTAGAACTTTGCGAGTCCATTCTAGAAAACCAGTCTACACCCAAGTGCTTGATGGACGTCAGGCTTGGGGAGCTGCCTACCTGGTTTGCCAATCAGAGATACTCACCAAAGACTATTCCAAAATTTATGGAAAAGGGTGAGCAAGCAAATTGGCTTATTTTTTTCATGAGCGGGCGCTGTAGGGGAATTGAACACTTGCTGGTAGGTTCCTTTACAGACTGCTGCTGGTCATTGGAGGTACCTGAAGAGAGAGTCTTTTATCAGGTTATTGTTGGGTGACTTTTCTAAGAAAACCCCTATAAGTCACTTTTGGGACCCTTAAAGAGTTTTTTTGGGACTACCATACTGATAACCTGTAATGTGATCGGTGGGGATCTAACACCCAGTACCCTTGGGAATCAGCTACTTGAAGAGGCCGCAACAGTCACAAGCCCGGTGGCCTCTCCTCTATGCTGATTAGATCATGTTCATTAGTCACATGGTACAGCAGCTCAGTCCCATTCAATTGAATAGGGATGAGCTGCAATACTAAGCATAGCCACTACATAATGTAAGGCGCTGTGCTTTGTCTTTAGTGAGGCTGCAGTGCTCTCCCAAATACTGTGGCTTCTTCAACCAGCTGGTCAGTGAGGGTCCTGTGTGTCAGACCTCACCCATCACATAATGATGATGTTGAAAATGTCATGGAAAACCCCTTTAACTGAAAATTGATATCCTGTCTTAAGGTTAGGACATCAGTATCAAATCGATGGGAGTCAACCTCTCTGCACCACCACCGATCACTTGATTGAAGAAGGTCTCAATGCTCCACCAAGTGCTGTATCCCCTTCTCGTACCAGGAATAGCGCTTCACTTTTGGTAGTGGCAGTGTCTGGTATTACAGAGCAGCGTAGCCCTATTCAAGTAAATAGGACTGACCTGTAATGCCAGGCACAACCACTAATACAATTATGGAGCTGTGCTGGGGGGCACAACACTTCCCTCTTCTTTCTGTCTGACATTTTACAATCTTGCACCTTTCTCCAGCTTGGGGAAGATACTACAACAAGTACATCAATGTGAAGAAGGGCGGTGTGGGCGGTCTGACCATGCTGCTTGCCGGTTACTGCGTTCTCAGTTATTCGTGGAACTACGACCATATAAGTAAGACCTCTTCTTATAATGACACCACAAAACCTTTAACTGCGCCATTACATCTAAAATAAGAAATTAAGCAGTTTTGTAAGTCATAATCATTAAAAAATTTTATACGTTTTTTTGGGCCTACAACTCCTATGCAGAACTATGAGTTTCCATGGTTACAGACTGAAAACAAACCTGTCATATATCCGTTTATCGCTCCCCTGCTTTCTTCTTGCATACATTGATGGGATTTGGTATAGCTGAAGGTTCTGACTACACAGGGCATAGTTGTAGTCTGTTACCATAGAAACACATCTGTTTAGGAATTTGATGCTTAAAACAGTTACAGGAAGTAGTCTTTGGGTTAGATTTATTAAAATGGTCTAAAACCAAAACTTTTTTTTTAGTTGCCCATAGTAACCAATCACAGTGCACCTTTCATTTTGTATTCTCTTCCTGAAAAATGAAAACTGCGTTGTGTTTGGTTGCTATGGGCAACCAAGACAGTTTTGCTTTTAATAAATCTGCCCAAATTTGCAGAAACTCTGTGCAGTGTAGAGGTAACTATTAAAAATTAAAGGAGTTGCTTTTTTTTTCCCCCAGAAACAGCGCTACACTTGTGCAGAATTTGTGTGTGGTATTGCATCTCAGTGACATTCATTTAAATTTTGATGAACTGCTGCACCAGATACAACCCATTGACAGGTGTTTTTAGTAGAAAGCAGCCATGTTTTTCTATTCCTGTGCAACCCCTTTTAAATAATTGTCATACTGATTGTTTCCTCTCTGGCTCCCTGAAAAGTGCCAAGTAGCAAGGTCAGATATTGTGAGTATCCACTCCATAAAACAAGACACAGACGTGTGCCATAGACCTCCATAGGCAACCCCTTGGGATCTCCAGCTGTTGTGGAACTAAAAGTCCTAGCATGGGTACTTGCTTTACTCTTCTTGGAGCTCCCATACAAGTGAATAAAGCATTCTGGGAGTTGTAGTTTCACAGTAGCTGGAGTGTCAAAGGTTGCTGATCCCTGTCCTAGACAGTCTGACATTGTTCAATCCATGCCGACAGCGTCAGACACCCAATAGTTAAGAGAATGGGCTGCACACATTTCCAGGAGGATTTATAGAGGAATGGTGCAATGCAGATTTCTAAGAATTTTATTACAGGATATTTATTTTAAAATTAGAAGTATTAAAACTGTTCTGTATCTATGGCAAAAAAGCATGCAAAAACTGCACTATGTGAACAGGGTCCTAATAAACAGCTTTTAGGAGGATCTGTTTTGAGGTAGCCATAATACTGACTTATTTTATATTCGTATGATGGCTGCAGTATTCCATCCTCCCATAAGATCCCAGGGTCTCGTGTTTGGCGGCCATAATCTAGACATTAAAATGCGTTCGTATTATGGTCCTCAATGGGGCGGGCCACATTTTAGCCTCCATATTGGACTTGTAGTTGTAATAGGAATCCATTACATCTGTGTGAATGAAGTCTATCTCTGCTGACAATTACCTATAACTGAGGAGGGGATTATGTTCGCCTGAAGTGATAGAGCCATACAATGGAGTGAGGCAGAGACTGTGGCGATCGGGATATTAACGTGCATGCAGGATATTTGCTTTAAAACCCACATTAACATAGAGAGCACTTCATGCCCAGCGCCAGCAGCTCCGGTAAATCATGTTTCATTGCAGACCATTATACTGCACCAGCTGGAAGGAAAACATTAACGTGGCACAGCAATGTATTCTAGGAGCCATAAAAGTAATATATCTCAACAGGCCCGAAAGACGAAATTAACTGGAGACTGCTGTACAGAATGCAGAGCGCTCACACCAAGGCGTACAGGGCTGCAGAAAGCGTTGCGGACCCTGGGCCATTGGTACTTTTAGGATCAGAGGTTCACTTATTATTGCATCATGTGAAAAGAATTTTGGAAACTGCCCCCGATCTGCAGAGATCACAAAGAATATATTTTGTTAGGCCCCATGCAGACGACCGTTTGCTATTTCAGTGTGCAGTTCGGCCGCTGAACTGCAATACCACACACAACCTATGGACAGGTGTGGTGCTGTTTTTTGGAAAAAAAAAAAGAAAAGCATTATAGTTTTTGTAATCATGTACAACCCCTTTGGCTAAGGCCCCACATTGCAGAACCGCAGCGGAAAAAAAAAACTGCTGCATTTTACAGTACCTGCAAAGATTGCATTCATCTCATCCACACATTGCAGAAAAGATATTTTCAAAAAAGCAGCGTGGTAATTTTAGTTGTGAAATCGCAAGCGTTTTAATAGTGGAAGAAAAACATGCAAAAACTTAATGCAAGGCGTTTGTCCACAGAATTTTATCTGTAATTTTTTTTTTTTATCTGTAATTTGCTATGTGGGGCCTTAGCCTTAAAGGGGTTGTTCAGGATGACCTGTTTCTTGCAAGTTTGCCAGGGAAGGTTAAAAAAAAAACAAAAAAAAAAACACCTATACTCAACTGTTCTCGGTGCTCCGATGTCTCCCCCACCTTAGTCCGGTCCTGCTGCTTTGGGGTCTTGTTTTGGCCGTTTGTGACGACTGAGGCCAATCAGCGGCTTAAAGAAAAGGAACCGGGAAGTCATCCACTGCTGATTGGTCACAGGACTTCTGCCAAAACAAGCCCTCAGAGCAGCAATCTGTGGTGGGAGACTCCGGAGCACTGGGGACAGGTAAGTATGTTTTTATTTATTTTTTTTTTTTTAATGTTTTTTCACCTTCCCCGGTCTTCTTGCAAAAAATGGTTAACCTGGACAACCCCTTTAAGACCATTTTCACCAACAGTTTTTACGTGGCTTTTTTTTGTCTGAGAACTATTGACTGTCCTGTTACATCTGGAATCTGCATTTTTAGTGCAAACAACCCCCCCCCCCCAAAAAACAAACAAACAGAAAATGCTGAAAAAAATGCATGTGTGAAACTACCTTAAGCCTGAGGCCCTACGTTACTAAAAAGCTGCTTTTGTTTGTTGCAGATTTTGCTGCAGTTTTTTTGAGCCAAAGCCAAGAGTGGTTTGAGCAGGAGGTAGAAGTATAAGAGAAGTAGATTCACTTCCTATATATTTTCATTCCTTTTGTAGCCACTCCTGGGTTTGCCTCAAAAAAAAAAAAAAAAAAAAAAGCACCAAAATATGCAACAGAAAACGCAGCTTTTCCACATCATGGGGCCTAAGCCTAAAAGGATATACTGGTAATAACTAGATAGGAGATATTGGCTGGATTGGTGGCGGTCCCTGTTTGGATGGAGCTGCTGTCATGTATGCATGCTACTGTCTTATTCAATTCTATTGGGCTGCTGGAGACACCATGCTTTATCATATGGGGGACTCGGGACTTCATTCTCAGAAATTGTGGAGGTCCCAACGATCTAGCCTATATAGCCTACCCAGTTATCAGAATGTCCCTTTAAAGAGGACCTTTCTCCATTTCCACCTCTGCATTCTCCACTGATTCTGGTGCGGTTGGAATTTTTTCTCTAGCCCCCACCATTCCTGAGTAATCGGTGCTGCTAGTTTTATGCTAATTAGGCAGGTGGGCAGTCCCTGCGCTGGAGTAGATAGTCCAAGACTGGACTATAAAGAGTCTACGTAGCATATTGGGTGCTAAAACTAACTGCACAGATTGCTCAGGAACACATCCTTTGTTGGAGCTGATGGAAGGTCCCCTTTAAAAGGTTTGTCACTTATCCCCCATTCCACTATCCCATATTGGAATATGATGGCGCTATATAAGTAAGCATAATAAATAAATGTTTCCTCTCAAGGTAATCATCACCAGTGCTATATGGCAGCTGATTATCCCATATTAACTTCATAGAAAATGCCTTGCTTGGCTCTTTGCCGCAGTCTCTGCTCTGGCCAGCAGAGGGAGTTTAAGCTTCTTTTTAAAACAGATGCAAAATTCAACTTACTTTATGTCTTCTGTCTTACAGAGCAGGATCGCTGGAGGAAATATCACTGACAACTGGATCTCCTGACACTCCAGAAAGGTCTCCAGTGGCCATGATGTTGTGGAAAACAGCCAGTATATACCAAGTGCCTTGAGAATGTCTGCACTGACGGTTTCCTTTAGGTTTATTTTCTGCTATTAATGTTGTGTGATATTATATATTATGGTTAATAACTTTTATTTCTAGCATTAGCTATATGAAGGAGGACGTGCTGTGACCCGCGTCATTAATAAAAGGGTTTAGTGACTGTGAAGTATGTGTTGGATTCCCTAAACATCTAGAAAGATATCAGCAAATTCACATGCAGCAGTTTTGTTGCAGACATTTTTGCAACAGTCCCACGCGTCACAGTGGGGTTTGCATTCATTTGCATGCATGCTTCAGAAACAAAACCATTCTAAGGAGAGGAATTGATTTTCAGTCAAAGAAATTTCTGCAATTAGTCTGCTGCGTGTGAATTTACACTTGGAGTCGGACAGGAGATTTTACAGTAGTGCACCACTATTGTCACTGGATAGGTAACAAAAGTCCTAAACGTACCTATGGTAGACATTATAGTGATAGCACGCTTGAAAAGAGTGAACTTTAATCACATCTAATGCCATGCGGGCAAGTGTCAGGTAGGTGTGGCTGAGTCAGGGGAGTGTCCTAGTTTTTCTTTAGTAATCCCTTCCCACTATGACATTGTAGGCGCAATTGAAATTCTGTGCCTGCTTTGTGTATTCCAGTAGTGGTGCGTTCAGTGACTTTCCTTGTTGTAGGCAATGGCCTCGGGGACCTAATGTGTGGCCATTCTCTGCTATGCACCCCCAAACAGCGGGAAACCATAAGCAAGCTGCTGTTAGCTGATATTTCTATCTATAGATGATTTGTGTGAACATACGCCTATTAGAAGTTGCTACAGGGGAAATACCTGCCTGGTTCTATGACTGGGCTTTTGTGATTGTTGGATCCTGTTCTCTAACAGATTAAGTAAAATTTTCCAGGCTCAAATTCATCAATATCAGATCAGTGAAGGTTCAACACTCGGCACCTCCACCGATCAACTGTTCTCAGCAGCTAATACACAGAGAATGGAACAGGAAGCAGACAGTGCCGTTATCTATGTAGTGGTGGAACTGAGTCACTGCAGCTTAGCTCCCATTTGAGTGAATAGGAGCTGATTTGCAATACCTGATATGGCCACTACACAGAGAACGGAGCTGTCTGCTTTCTGCTCCATTCTCTGTGTATTAGCTGCTGAGAACAGATGATCAATAAGGGTGCCAGGTAAGGGACCCCAAATAATCTAATATTGGTGACCTATCCTATAACTAATAGTTAAGTATAAGCGAGTGGCCTCAATTCACCTTCCCTAGCTTTGTAAGAGTTACATTTTCCTGGGAATAGACCAGATACTGCAGTTTTATCAAAATATTTATTTTTGCTATAATTTAGTGATTTAGGGGTCATGTATGGGCGTGTTATAGGATAACTGTCTAGTCATTCAGTGCTAAAATTCCAACATGTCCTTGCAAGCGTTGCCCTTTTGAGCACTAAAATAATGAAAGAGTCTATCACACTTGGGTGGACACGGACGCGGTGGGATTGTCTATGTCCATGCTACCTTTCTTCCACCGTCTACCGCTCCTTCCTCACCAAAAAGTTGTAGCGGCTCTTGCTGCATTTGTTGGCGTAGTGGCCTAGGTCCCCACACTACAGTGCCAAAAACAAAAGGTAAAATTAGAAATGTAGAAGAATTGTGGGTTTTTTTTTTTTTTACAATAAAGGATAAGAAAAAACAAACAGAAAAAAACCATAATATTCAGAGAGACAGCCCTGTATAGTGACCATTACAGGGAAAATATAGCATTACATTGGTAATGCATGTACACAGCGGGTCCATGAGGGTGTGGGTCCTGGGTACCCAATGAGGCATATGGACAAAGTTTATAGTGAGACACCCCCTTTACAGAGCTGAAATGCAATTTTAGGAGCAATATTTAATGGTACAGATACCAAATATAGCACTGCCTGGTGTCAATTGTGGCTCAGTGGTTAGCACTTTTGCCTTGCAGCGCTGGAGTCCAACATCAGCAAGGAGTTTGTATGTTCTCCCCATGTCTGCGTGGGTTTCCTCCGTTTCATCTCACACTCCAAAGACATACTGATAGGGAATGTAGATTGTGAGCCCTATATGGGACAGTGACTGACAATGTCTGTAAAGCGCTGTGGAATAAGATGCCACGATACAAGTAAGCTAAATAAATACTAGGTTATATTAGTATACTTACCTTGAAACATGTGACCTCTTCCAGCGGCCTCAGACCAACGCAGGCACTTTCTTGCATCTTTCTAAAACTTTCATGCATCATGGTGAGAACAGTCAGTTGTGGGAAATGTGGCAGCTGCATAATGAGGGTTGGGTGCTTCGACATGGGCTCAGGATCACAGGGTAGTGAGGGGATGGGGTGCCTCTGAGGGGCAGCAGCATTCTGTAAGAAGGAGGGTCACCAAGACATGAAGGATACTGTATTAAAGAATGTTAAGGGCTTGTCCATGTTCAACACAGTTTTAGACTTTATATATTCTTATACATAAAGAAGGGAGAGTTTGTAAATAGCCTACATAATAATTCACTTTATACATACCCGTGATTCTCAAGAATCAATTTTTTTTTTCTCCAAAAAAAAAAAAAAAGGGCTAGGGCTTATTTTAGGAGTAGGGCTTATGTTTCAAGTCTACTCCAAAAAAAACTGCAAAAGCTAGCTAGGGCTTATTTTCGGGGTAGGTCTTATTTTTGGAGAAACACAGTATATTGTACTCATTTACATACTCCAGAGCTGCACTCACTATTCTGCTGTTGCAGTCACTGTGTACATAAATTACATTACTTATCCTGTACTGATCCTGAGTTACATCCTGTATTCCCCCTTTTATACCCCAGCGCTGCGCTCACTCTTCTCTGGTGCGGTCACTGTGTACCATCATTACTTCCTGTCTGTCCTGGTTCTCCTGTTTTACTCCAGGCTGCCTCCTATTCTACTGGTACAGTCACTGTGTACATACATTACATTACTTATCCTGTACTGATCCTGAGTTACATCCTGTATTATACTCCAGAGCTGCACTCACTATTCTGCTGGTACAGTCACTGTGTACATACATTACATTACTTATCCTGTACTGATCCTGAGTTACATCCTGTATTATACTCCAGAGCTGCGCTCACTATTCTACTGGTGCAGTCACTGTGTACATACATTACATTACTTATCCTGTACTGATCCTGAGTTACATCCTGTATTATACTCCAGAGCTGCACTCACTATTCTGCTGGTGCAGTCACTGTGTACATACATTACATTACTTATCCTGTACTGATCCTGAGTTACATCCTGTATTATACTCCAGAGCTGCACTCACTATTCTGCTGGTGCAGTCACTGTGTACATACATTACATTACTTATCCTGTACTGATCCTGAAGTTACATCCTGTATTATACTCCAGAGCTGCACTCACTATTCTGCTGGTGCAGTCACTGTGTACATACATTACATTACTTATCCTGTACTGATCCTAAGTTACATCCTGTATTATACTGCAGAGCTGCACTCACTATTCTGCTGGTGCAGTCACTGTGTACATACATGACATTACTTATCCTGTACTGATCCTGAGTTACATCCTGTATTATACTCCAGAGCTGCGCTCACTATTCTGCTGGTACAGTCACTGAGTACATACATTACATTACTTATCCTGTACTGATCCTAAGTTACATCCTGTATTATACTGCAGAGCTGCACTCACTATTCTGCTGGTGCAGTCACTGTGTACATACATGACATTACTTATCCTGTACTGATCCTGAGTTACATCCTGTATTATACTCCAGAGCTGCACTCACTATTCTGCTGCTGCAGTCACTGTGTACATACATTACATTACTTATCCTGTACTGATCCTAAGTTACATCCTGTATTATACTCCAGAGCTGCACTCACTATTCTGCTGGTGCAGTCACTGTGTACATAAATTACATTACTTATCCTGTACTGATCCTGAGTTACATCCTGTATTATACTCCAGAGCAGCACTCACTATTCTACTAGCTTTACAGAGTACTAACCTTTATGTGTTCTGGACTGCAAAGAACCAAGTCTACTTTTGGGCTGGAAAACATAAGAGGTGACTGTTATTTGGAACCCAGCACAAAAACAATAGTTCTAGTATTCCAGTGTGTGGATGACAGCAACTGTAAAATCTATCAGTGCACATCTCTTGGGAGTCGTCTATTTTAGGGCCATAGACTGCTGTCAAGTAGCAAAGACTGAACAGTAAGAGACTGCAGAGTTGATGGAAAGTGGCTTTTATTTCATAGACTGCAATATATAATATCCATAGTAGCAACGTTACTTGCTTACATTATTCCCTTCTTTAGGTACTGGGGAATACTAGACACATCTGAGGGTTGTCATATTCACCAGTACCTAAAGAAGGGCAATAATACACCAACTTGTATAAGAGCAATGTTAAAAGTGTATCAAATATTTATTTATTATGCTTACTTGTATAGCACCATCATATTCCGCAGCACTTTACAGACATTGACATAAAGTCCACTTTGCTCTAATGAATCTTGCTGAGTACCATCTGGATTTCTTGACACTAGTTTATACACACATGTAAGCTGACAACTTACTGGACGTATTTACACCTAGGACCTTCTGGGCAGAAGCCAACCAGGTAGTTGGTACACATCACTCTGCGCGTGTGCCTGTGTTTGCACAGTGGACCTGGTCGGGCATGGAAATTGGGGGAAAAAAAAAAAAATAGTAAAATTCATAAATAAAGAAAGGAACACGTCAATACAATGGCCCATGTTTACAAATGGTGTTACTAGATGAGTAATAAGCCCCCACCTACCATGAGCCATCCTGGTGCCTTCTTATATGGCAGAAAGGTCTTTGGACCCCCATAGGCACAGGCTCGACAGTAACCATTGCCCCCCCCCTATAGTTACATAGACCATGAGATATTTTTTAACAACTCAGGTGGAGAAGGTGCAACAAAGTATCCAATGACTGAGCCCTTGGTCTCTACAACAAGGGATTAATCCCCACCCATTGCACAATGTATATTTCTACAGCCTGCTATAGAAGTCATGACAAGCATGAAAGCAATATAAACCTGTCAGTAATTCACAGCCAAAAAGCTCATGTAGGGCGTTAATGGGCGACTCTGGGAGTAGGAGAAACTGGATAATATACACTAATGCTTTTCTATAGTCCTCCCTGTTACTCCACCTTACAGATGACAGTCCAGGAGAAGCCTTCCTTATACGGAGGGTGGGAGTCTGAACAAGGCATCATCTACTTTGTTATATTGTGTTATGGAAAATATAGCGTTTATACTAGAAACTGAAACAGACGAATGTTAAAAGAGTTATCCATTTTCTACCCTATTCTTAGGATAGGCCATCAATATTAGATCTGGGGTGTTCTGCCCCCCACAGATCAGCTGTACTGAGACAGCGCAGCTCTTGGTAATGTTTACATAGGCTTCAATAAGACACTGCACTAACACTGCAGTAACTACACTTACACTATAGTTTGTCACGCTGTCTTAATATATGTGATCTGCAGGGGTGCTGGGTGTTGGACTCCCACATATCTAATGTTGATGGCCTATTCTAAGGATAAGTCATCAATTCTAGAAACTGAATAACCCCTATAAGAAAAAATACAAGACAAAAAAAAGCCCTACAAATTACAACGAATCTCAGAGCCATTAGGGGTTTGTCTGTCAGCACAGTGCTGACAGATTCCAAGCAGCATCCAGTAGAATTGTGAATTCAGCTTTGTATGTCAATAATGTATATATAGAATGCAAGCTAAGACCAAAACAGGGTAAATAAAGCAAAAGTGTTTGCGAGGTAACTACATCGAAAGGTGACATCAGAGTGACTTTTGCACATGATTGTTACATCTATAGGGTTGATTGATATTGAGAGACATATCACCATGTTTGCAGAATCCTCTGTCGTACCATGGGCAGTCCTTAATCTTAGAAGCTGGGTCGATGTGCAGGAAGGGACAATCCTTGTTGCTGCATTCACCTAGTAGTGACAATTAAGCACATATATTTAAAAGGAACCTCCAACAACTCTAGTTGTTTTCATCCTCTAGACAATGCTCCACTGACTCCAGCACGGTCGGAATTTTTTTTTCTAGCCCCTACTGTTTCTGAGCAAACAGTACAGTTAGTTTTGGTCCTTGATATGTTAACTAGACTCCCTAATGTCAAGTGGGTGATGTCTGGCAAGGGGGCATAACTCAGAGCTCTTACACTGTTTTTGATTGGAGCCATGAGTTACGCCCCCTTGCTTGCTCCTGCCTGTTACCACCCACTTGATATTAGGGAGTCTAGTTAACATATCAGACACCAAAACTGACAGCACCGATTGCTCGGGAGCTAAAGAAAAAATTCCAACTGTGCCAGAATCAGTGGAGCGGAGCCTATTAAAGGAAGAAAAGAGCTCTATTTGGTGGAGGTGGTGAAAGGTCCTCTTTAATTTCTACAAAATTTGTGTTATTATATTATCTACCACTAGAGGGAAGCAAAAGACCACTAGGCTTTCATGGATTTTAACCCTTTATACAAGCCTCAGTCTTTTGGATATGACTCGGTTCTGCTGGAAAATAAAGGATACTGTTAAGGCCGCAGTTGTGTGTGACACACCCCCCCCTTAGCTCCAGTGAGTGAAGCATAACCTAAAGAAACCTATTAGCGACTTCCTGTTACTCTCATTCATTGTTACAGAGGGCAACCATCTGTGCCAGGTGACTACTGATTTGACTCAGTCTCGGTAAAATCCCTTATGGGAAAATCATTGTGAACTTTTTAAGTTTTTTCTATGTCATGTTTTACATTCACTACGTCTCTGAGCTGCTGTAGACCCTAAGAGAGGAAATTGAGTAAATGGCCACTAATCCTGTATGGGTTTATTTCTGTTAATTGGATTTCTATTAATATGATTTCCAGATTATCAGATGGCAGACTAATGGATTGTGCTGTGTTTCTGGTGTAAAGAGATAATCTATACCCATCTTCTCCTGCATTCAGTGTCACACCAGCTGCTCTGTGACGTGATCCCCTTATCCGGGTGTGTTTTCCCCATCACAGATTCCATTATGGTCGACTTTTACATCCAATGAAGCAGAACAGAAGACAAACAGAACAAGAGCTCAGAGTAGTCCGGATGTCACTAACCTTACTAGCTGTAGGGCGACATTCACCAAGTGGAGCCAGTCAGTGCCACAGGTATGACTGATAGTTGGCATCGGGCTGACCCTAGTGCCAAGCTTTATTAATGCTATAACATTGGTGGTATTCGCTGCCAACAGCTAGTAAACCCAGAAATATAGCCAAACATTTTGTCACCAGAGTTAAAAATTTTAGATGATCGTCCACCGTTTCCTTTTCAAAGTGTATTCTAAACAGCTTCAATGTGGATTGCCAACATAACATACATAGTGGTGCCATATACACACAGTGCCGCTATACCACACACACATGTATATTACTGCTATATCATACACATTACACACCTTACATACATATATCATTCTGCTATACATGACACATACATAGTACCACTACACCTGCTATAGTACTGCTATATCATACACACAAAGACAGACTTTGCAATCACTTTTATACACCTTACATAGACATCATTCTGCTATATATCATAGATACATAGTACTGGGAGCCCAAGGGACCCCAGTCCAACACTGACCATGGGTCCTAAGAGATCATCACTGTCAAGTAATAGCTAAGCACTGCAGGGCATGCTGGAATGTGTAGTACACCACACCAGAGCTTGGCTAAATTCATGCAACAGACATCTCATTCTGAATGTTCTTTACCCTTAACCCGGCCTCTTCACTCACCAAATTTGGAATAGAAGTAACACTCGGGCATTCGACCCATGTCATACTCATGAAGGAACTCGCAGTGGTCACCTTTCTTGCACAGACCCCTCAGCCAGTGTTTGCAGACTACAGTCTTCTCCCCAGTCAGGTGACGGAAGGGGCACATGGGGCCTAGAATAAAATGCAGCATAATACAGAACATGTATAGTGGGGACAAGAGTGTAGGATATGGGAGGGGGGGGGGTGCAAGTTTAGCAGTGGGCCTTAAGGCTATGGAGCCTTATGTGGTCTAGTGACCTCTCTGCCACATACCAATATGAACGTGGTAGATGGAACGTGGTAGATGGAACGAACGTGGTAGATGGAACGAACGTGGTAGATGGAACGAACGTGGTAGATGGAACGAACGTGGTAGATGGAACGAACGTGGTAGATGGAACGAACGTGGTAGATGGGTACAGTTTTTGCATTGGGGCCCAGGAGCTTTAAGTTGCACCTTAGAATACAACCCCATGACATTGGTCAGAAAACCCAGTGAACACATCAGAAATATAACTTGAAGGTCATGGACCTCCATGCAAAATGTGATCAAGGGTCCCACCTGCTAACATAAATAGTACTGCAGACCTATGCGGCAGAGGGGCCCCTGGGACGTTTCTCAGACAATAGGGTACAGGTTGTAATTGTAACCTCTGCATTTGGTATTGAAGTCGAGATACACAGAGGGAATACTTAGTTTTTATTATCTTGTAAAGATTAATACCAATAGTCCAGTTGCATCCAGAGCTACATTCGAAATTCTGCTATGGTCCATTAGCACTGTACAGACACAATTCTAAAAATTTTATCTGACATCATTCTGGTGTTTTATGGAAGATGTGGTTCAGACTACCCCACAGTACATGATATAAACACTGCGGTTTCTACAAAGCATGTCAGCTGGGGAATGCTCTGTGTAGACATGGGAACTGGAATGAAATGTGAAGCCCAGCTTGGGAACTCTGTGTTATTAGGTAGCCAGCAGAATTTGGAATGCAGCTTTGGGTGTGAATGGAGCGTAAAACAGGATTTTTATATTTTTCATTGTTATTTCACATTATTTGTAGATTTAGGCCGTGAAAGGGAATCTCTGGTTCAGTTCCAGACAAAAAGTATAAAAGTATGTAAAATGCATAGTATTTATGACCAATGAGGCGTGCATTTCTGCGTCTTATATTTATTTGCCCTACCTTTCCTGCATACGCCCCGTAGGAAGAAGTCACACACAGCTGCCCCGGACTCTGCACAACACAAAGGAAAGAAAGTGATTGTTGTACACAGAGCCCTTCTGTTTATACACAGTGTGGAGCCATCCTCTTACAAGAGGACTCATTAACCCTTTCCTTACTACTGATGTGAGTTTGCAAAAGAGTTGCCCTTTGGGGCCTGTTCACACTGACAGTTTTTAGTAATGGGCATTTAAGGCTATGCCTAGTCATACAGATACAAGATATTTTTTTATAATTAAAAATGAAATAAATTTGCAAACATGATAAAAATAATCTGCTAATACACAGGTATGTGCATCCATGGTTACAGACTACAAACAAAACGGTTGTAGTCTGATCCTGCAGTCATACTCTTTTTCACCTGTCTCTGACTCCCTTGTTAAAGGGGGATATCCAGGGAATGAGTAATATATATATATATCCTGGATAACCCCTTTAACCTACCAAATGTGAACTACAGGAACACATCCATTCTCATAGGAGCTGTATACACAAAACGACAGGCTATTTGTAATAAAAGCTACAAACCTGTGTAAATCTTTTATTCTAGGTGCTTACAGCAGTGAAAATGTTGGTTGTAAAGCTGTACATAGCCTCTATATAGAAAGATGTAGGTCAAACTAATGTAAATTTTGTTGTCAAACTTTCAGCGTTCCTTCACTTTGGGGCTGCTGCAGGGCATGTAAAGAGTCCTTGGCTGATATCCAAACAGCTGTCAAAGTATATAGATCACTTTATTCTATACATTTAGTCAGTCAGTTATTTCAAGGCCATTTTGCATCCATCTGGGACTAGTTTTCGCATATCCTTTGTAGACTTCAGTCTATTGAGTTATCCGTGAAAATGGACAATAAGACATTTTCTATTTTTTGAAGGGTTAGAACAGACTGTCAAAAAATTGGACATGCAAATAAAGACAGTGGAGGGAATTTATCCACACATCTATGCCAGTTTTTTTTTTACATAGAAGGGTTATAATGTGCCGCATATCAGGTGGGACCTTTATTAAAACTGGCGTACAAGAAGCCAGTCTTAAATCTTCCCAAAGTGTTATAAAAACAGCCATGTGATGGCTTTTTTTGACCTTCATGTCAGTATAGCCTAAGGGGGCGTTCACACTACCGTTGGTGACTGTCAGTAGTATCCGTTGCTATTGTCCGTTACAAGATTTTAGCATCGGACACTAGCTGAACCGTCAGAAATCCGTTAAAATTTCCATTCATTTCAATGAGTTTTTATATTGTGTCCGTTTACACCAAATCCGTCAGAAGTTGGTTTTTTTTTCACGGACAAAAAATCCTACATGCAGGACTTTTTGTCCGTTTGAAAAAAACGGATTCTTGACGAACAGCAAGTGTCCGTTATTTTTTTTAACATTGAAGTCTATGGGTAACGGACTTATAACGGACAGTAACTGATAGCCATCAGTTACTGTCCGTTATTTTATGTCCGTTTTTTTCCTGCGCGTGCTCAGAAAGGAGAAACAAACAAACAAAAAAAAACGGACAGTGTTAAAAAACGGACACTAACTGATGCTAACGGACACTAACTGATGCTAATGTGTCCGTTTTTTTTTTTAAACTGAACCATTTATTGGATTAGTTAAAAAAACGGACACATTAACATCAGTTAGTGTCCATTATGATAGGTGTCCATTTTTTTTTTTTTTTTTTTTACGGACACCTTCATAACGGACTCCAACAGTAGTGTGAACCCTGCCTAAAGTTGTGATCACATCTTCCTCAGAGTGTAGGGCTCAGGTGCACCTTAAAGGGTTGTAAATACATGACTGCTTTGTTCCAGAAACAGTGCCACACCTGTGCTTAGGTTGTACCTGTTATTGCAGCTTAGCTTTATTGAAGTCAGAAGCTACAGTACCAAACATAACCTGTAGTCAGGTATGCCAATTTTTTATATAAGAATGATGACATTTTTTTTTCCTAAGATTGTGCAACCCCTTTAGGCTTGGGCACCACGTGGCAAAAACCGCAGCGTTTTACAGTCCCTGCAAACGAATCCCATCCACACATTGCAGAAAAACACCCGTTGCATTTTTTGAAATCTCAGCATGTCAATTATACCTACGGAAACGTTGGTGGTTTCCGTATAGGTATAATTGAAGCAGAAAGTCCGCAGAGGAAAACTCTGCAGACTTTCTGTGAAAACGCTGCAGCCCGCTATGTGGGGCCTTAGCCTTAAAATTTTTTTGATTTCTTAAGCAATTTAGCATTGAACTGTAGTTCTCAGCACTGCGCCAATTTAACATCTTGTACATATTTTCTAGTGTAGAGGGATGATATTGTGATGATAAAGCGCTTTCTTGCACCACGACCGCTGTTCTGTGGCTCAGTCACCACATTGTACATATGTAGGTGGGGCAGGCAGTGCTGGGGCGCCTTGGATCAACATATTTATTATAAGGCATGAGGCCCCACGTTGCGAACTTTTGTCACAGATTTTGCTGTGTTTTTTTTTAAGCCAAAGCCAAGAATGGCTACAAAAGGAATGGGAAGTTCTTATACTTCTATCTTCTGCTCAATCCACTCTGGGATTTGGCTATAAAAAAAAAAACGCAGCAAAATCTGGGCCTAACACATGCTAGTTTTCTGGTGTGAGTTATAATCGAAATATACACCAGTTCCTAACTGGCCAGAGCCTCATCATAAAACACTTGTTCCCTATGCCATTTGGGGCCTTTATTAAAACTGGCATATGAAACGCCAGTCTTAATAAATCTGTTCCCTTGTCAGGATTTAACATGATTAATAATGCATCACATTTTGATCGGATCGTTCCCTTCCATACACCCTACTGCATATTTCATGAGCATCCTGTATTACGTCCTCTGAATGGCCTTATTGTCATTACATGGACTACGGGATGTAAATCATACTTACTGTCCATGCCTTGGAAGGGCAGGATCTGGGACCCCCGCTGACCTTCAACATCCTTTTCAAAGTCAAAATTTAATTTTTCCAACCCAGCTATTAAGTCCTGCATGACTGTGGCTCGCTGATCACGGCCCACAATGTAAATAACAATGCTCTCTTCCTAAAAGGAACATACAAATCAAGTCACAAAAATATACTCTATATATAATGAGTTTCATTTTAGGACCAAACCTAAAATATTCTTGCAATAACTTTGTGTGCTTGCATCCCATTTTTTATATATCACCAGCATATTCTACAGTGCTGTAACTAGATAACATACCCCATGGAAAGTCCATACCTCTTAACCTTCAAAAAAAATGGTCTCATGCCTGGAGGAAAGTGAAGCCAAGCCCTGTTTACAGGCCCCCGAGCCTGCTCCTCCATGACTAATAGACACCTGTGACCACACATGTGCAATAATTGTTTGACTAGCCCAGGTAGAAATCATTGCTTCCTATGTGAATTGTAGGCGAGGTCTGCACGGTGTGACCAAAGTAAGTGAATGAAGTCATATTGGACCCCCCCCCAAGGGTACTGTGACTGTGACTTCTAGTTGCAAAAAAAAATCAAGCAATGCTCAATTTTTTGCAAATATAAGTTGGTGTTGCAACATCCCTTAGGTCACAGTACAACTTACTCAATTGACTCACATTAGCGAAGGGACACCCAGTGATCTTTGGTCGTGCAACCAGAGTTGTGGTCAAAGTTGTCATGTATCCCTACCTTAATAATTTTGGTTCCTTTGTGGTGGAAGCATCTAGATGCATTAATCATAGTTTAGGAAACTATAGCTTAGAAAATCGCCTATGTCCGTTCCCATTGACTCTAATGTAAACATGATGGACGCCGTCTCCTGTCAGAGCAGTAAAAAATACGACGGAAGAAAGAAGATAGAAGAAAGCTTCTGTCATATCTCATACATGTGAGTGAATGCAGAGGAACACCAGAGCGAGGGCTCTCTGCCTGAATCTGTCATTTAATATCCGTTGCACTCACCCTGTGACGGTTAAGAGCAATGGACATTTACTAATGGTAGTGCGAACCACCCTTATGTTAGGTTCACACTAGTGCTGATCCATCAGAGGACAAGAACAACAGACGGACCACTAAAATAGTAGTTATCGACTATAATGGGGTCTGTCGAAGGCCGAAACTGGCCCCCGTGCAGGACTTTTTCCTCCACTGATTTTAGGTGGACATTGTGAGCCTGAACTAAGCCTTAGGCTGGGTTTTCATGCTGTAATTTTATCACATTTTACGCCACAATTACAATGCATTGCTTGTCATACTTGTACGCATGGTGGGTATGTTTATTAACTATTTTATACCTTTGTGTGGAAGGTGAAGAATAATGGTTATGTATATTGCCTGGTATTTAGGGAACAGGACATTTGTGATTTAGGCAACATTATGAAACATAAAGGGTTATTCACATGTCAAACTCATATTGTGTTTTTCCGAAATCGCTGCACAATATAGGCCTCGTATGTAAGAGCTGATTTGGCCTTGTTGCCCATAGCAACCAATTAGAATTCTTGTTTCATTTCTCCAGTGCAGTTTAGTAGACACAAACTGATCTCTGATTGGTTGCTGTGGACAATGAGGCCTTGTGAGGCCGCATTTTGACACCAGGCCCTCTGTGTACAGCCTGCCGGTTGTCAGTGGCTCCTCGCAGGAAGAACAATGGGCGCATCTCTAAAGACCAGAGCAAAGGTAAAATGGCTGTGCTATACCTGTGTAATGGGGGTGATGTATGGTGTAAAATGCACCTAAATTCTGTGGTAAATTGCTTCATAAATATGGAGTGCATGGCATAAGGTAAATTTATGATGCGTTTTTGGCACTATATATGTCTACTATAAGGGTTAGGGTATATTTCATGAATAGTATTTTATGTTTTTTGCCATAATTGTGCCAAAATCACAAAATTATTGCAGTTTTGTCGTGATTTTTAAAAAATGAAATGTTAAAAGATGACTCATTGCAGAAAATGCTTATAGACGGGGCTAAGAGGGGAGATGCAACAGATTTATCAGAGACAGGTGGTACAATGGGCGCAGAGTATTGATATACATGTACGCCAGTCATGAGGCAGCGTGAGGAGGAGCGTAACACGTCTAAGAGTATGTTCACACAGAGTGTTTTTGCAGGCAGATTTTGAGCCGGAACCTGCTTCAAAATCCACCTCAAAAACTCCCAATTCTCCCATTCATTTTTGGGAGTCAGTAGGAGGTTCTTTCTTCCCGCCAGGACAAAAGAAATGTCGTGACTGCCTTGTAAACCACATTGAAATGAATAAGAAGGCAATAAAATACGCTAACATTTTTTTTGCAGCAGTTTTTTCATCGAAAAAAAATCAGCTGGAAGGAAAAATCTTCTCCTGACTCACACTGAAATAAATGAGAGAATTGGGAGACGTTGCCTGCAAAAAAACTGTGTGAATTTACCCTATAGTTTCATTAACTATAAAGGGTGGTCCTAAATAAATGGAGGTCGGGAACACAATCCTGTGTATGGCATGATGCTGCGGTTATGTATGTGTATCTATGTCTATGCACTCCTTCCAGTTTGAAAAAAATGACTTGGTTCCAAGATGGCTTTCAAAATGGCCACCATGTTGCACATTGCCCCACACTGATTTGTCCCCTTTCACTTACACATAGGATGGCGTACCCAACCACTGTTTTTTATTTATTCAGGTGTCTCCATACTTTTGGACCACCCAGTATTATGCAACATATTCAGCTCAGTTGCACCATTTTTGCAGACTCGAACACTATAGTGAATTGAGTGGGTACAGTATAAATTTAGGGTGGTCTGCAGCTCCCAAATCAAGTGGTACAGCCAGTGCTTTGGACACCATTTTCAGCCAGTTACATAAAAATATTCAATTTACACAGGGTTCTCAAGGCTGTGTTTGAAGATAAGGCTCCACGTAGCGAGCCGTAGCCAAAAAATGCTGCAGAAAAGACTGCGGCAGAAACGTATCACTTTTTTTTTCCGCAGTGTTTTTCTCAGAAAGTAAAGTTCTTCTTCCCCTATTATACCCATACGGAAAACGCCAGTGTTTCCGCAGGTATAATTGACATGCTATGATTTTCAAAAATGCAAGTGTTTTTGAAATTGCAGCAATTCCACTGCAGATTTTTTTTTCTGCAATGTGTGGATGGGATTAGCCAGATAATGTAAAACGCAGAGTTTCCATCGTGGGGCTCTGGCATGAGTCATGAAAATAGGTCTGTGTGTCAGCCTCATTTTATAAACTCTTCACATGGCCAAACTGATTCTCACCTGTGTGTTTAATGGATCCAAGTGGGATCCGTTTTTTTCATGGACCTGTTCACCTCTATGGGTGAATTAGGTCTGTGAAATGAACCTGCCTGCACAGAACAGCCACTGTGGTTGTGTAAGCAATGAAGGGAACATGGTGTCACTTCAAAGTGCTGATCAGTGGGAGTCCTGGAAGATGGACCCAAGGATCAAACATTGGTGGTCTCTCCTATGTTCTGAACATCCCCTTTAACACCATTCTATAGCATCGAAAACTGCCCTGTACACGTCAGAAAGGTTTTGTAATTTGTGTATTTTGAGCTGGAGCTGTTAGATGAGTATTGCAGTCCTATGCTAGGAAGTATATTGACAGAATTCATGTCTGATCATCCATTTTGCATAATGTTTGTGAATATAGTAAAGTATATAGACTTGTGACCATTGCATAACTTTTGACTGTAAATCTATGCTTCAAGCGCGCCCTGATCTACTCGCCTATGCTATCTAGATAGTTGGCTGATCTTAATTCAGATCCCCAGGCTCAGTTCACCCTCCTCCTACATCACATGATCCTGGAGGCAGACAAAGGCCTAGTGTATCTCTGAAACAGAGCGGACGTTTCGGGCTGGCATGTGACAGGAGCCGTGCTCACATCTGTCCCTCTGTATTTTCTAAGGACACTTTGTACCAAACCCAGTAATAGTCAGTTTCCATTATATAGCAATAGCCGCACAATGATATCTCTTCTCTTATCTGCTTATGCTTAAAGGGATTTTCCAGTGATTGACATTCATAACAGGTCAGTCATGTGACCATCAGTGGGGGCCTGGCTTTTGGAGTTACTATCAAAGTAGGAGACCCTGGCCATGACCCTTCATATAGTTTGTAACATATTACTACACCTTTATGGAGTTTTCCTTAGGTCATGGATGTGTGATTGGTGGTGATTTGACACCTGGGACCGCCACAGATCAGCTGGTTGAACAGGCCGCAGTTTTTGGGTGAGCACTGCTGCCTCTTCATTGAATACCAAGCACAGCACCATACATTGTATAGACACTCTGCTTGGTATTGCAGCTCAGCCCCATTCACTTGAATGGGACAGAGCTGGTGCTGTACCATGTGACTGATGAACGTGACAGCATCGGCACAGGGGAGAGACTACAGCTCTTGTGAGTGCCATGACCTCTTCAAACAGTTGATCTGTGGTGGTTTTGGGTGTCAGACCTCCATTGATCACTTAAAGAGGACCTTTCACATCCTCATCTATGTTCGGTATTATATACCGCTAGAGAGCCAACAGTGTGCTGAATTTAACGCCACCGAAATTAATGGCTCCGTTATCTTCAGCATCTGGACGCATACTGGGAAAGCCGACAGCTTTCGGCTTTCTAGCAGTATATAATACCGCACATCGATGAGGACGTGAAAGGTTCTCTTTAAAGATAGGTCATTAGTATATAAGTCCCTAAAAACCCGTTTAAAAGCCATGAAGCACAATACACTTTTATATAAGCAGATCCATGTTGAAAGCATACACAAAATGGCTGATGGGTCTTGGGTCTCAGACCCCCACACTGATAAACTAATATGAAAGTCCCAGAAAACTTAATAGGTTGGTCCTTAAAGGGGTTAATTTGTGTATAATAAATGTGTAACTACCATCCTTTATGAAATCTTGGTGATAGATTTTCTTGGTAGATGGCATTGAGTTGGCAGAGATACATTGTGGGTTGTCATGTTATTCTCTGTAATATAAAATCAGTAGGTAACAATTTAGAAGTTGGCTTGTAGATGTAATGATACCATGGAGACGTGACTATTTATTATGTATTAGATGCGTCATGT
The DNA here is from genome assembly GCA_947044405.1 of Leptodactylus fallax. NCBI lineage: Eukaryota > Metazoa > Chordata > Amphibia > Anura > Leptodactylidae > Leptodactylus > Leptodactylus fallax. The sequence continues at coordinate 1,220,077 of CAMRHE010000159.1, read as the reverse complement.
GCAGAATTTCAGGATTGCTCACTCTTCTATATTTGTAAGTCTCTGAACTTCCCTTTTGTGTCATATTGTTTGAGTCGTTTCATTCAGTCTATGTGAGGGCTCCGGACAGCTGTCCCGGGGGGTGCAATACCTGGCAGTAATGGCTGCTATTTGGGGACCTCAGATATGGCTTCATAGAATTGGCCCACATTTATCACAGCATATGTGTCTCAAAAGTGGTCATAAATATGCCTTAACTTTCATATTATTCTTAGGATAGATCATAAGTGTCAGATCAGTGGGGGTGCGGCACCTGACACCTTATGGACTGGTGGTTTAGTGTCCCATTTTATACCTATCTACATGGGGAATAAAAAAAAAAAAACCTAGTGACAACTGTTCCTGGTCCAGTTCTGCAGCGAAATACAACTCAGCCTTACCCAACTCTGGTCAGAGAATGGAGAAAGTTGTGCAATTTTGGTGCAAATGACCATGCACCAACAATGTGCCAAAATTGTGTCAGAAAACTGGCATGCCTTTTTCAGTAAATTCCCCCATTGTATCTACATGAATACATTGTAACAGTTCATGTTGATTTTGCTTCTTGAAGCCATCAAGTGTTTGTGCTCTTAGGGCCGGTTCATATCTGCGAATCGAGAAATCCGCTTGGTGACCCCCCCCAAAGGGAAACCTATACCCATAGAAAAGCGGTTTACCTAAGGAAACCTGCGGACCCCATAGACTATAATGGGGTCCGTGTGGTTTCCGTCGGTTTCCGCACAAAACATGTGGAGAGGAAAGTGCTGCTTGGTTCTTTTGGTTCTGTTTTCATAAAAAGACCAGAGGTGTAACTCGAAGCCCCTAGGCCCCAGTATAAAATGTGTAATGTGGCTCCTACCTACTTTGTGCCATTTAGAATGGTTGTATATGTTATGCAGCAGAGGGATGTTTCTGGTCTCCTCAGGTTCCAGGGCCTGGTGGCGACTACTACCTCTTCCCCCTATAGCTACGCCCCTGGTATAGACCTTCATACTCATGAATGACAGGGGTCAAGCAGCCAGGTACCCATTATCTTTCAGAATTTCAACTCCACTTCACTAAAATGTGGCGTTATAAAGAAGTCATTCTTTATTTGGGATTGTAGCCATCTTGTCTGTATCAACCAGGCTCTCTTTTCCTTTGGTCTCCCACCCAATCTTACATGTGACATGAAGAGGCACAGGTGCCACAATGGGCGAGGCAACCATATGACGCACAAGAAACCTTACAAGTCCTATTGAGTCGCTTGGTTGACTTGGCAGCTGTACCACCCAGTGTGCTACCTGCGTCTGCCCATGCCTGATATAAAATCGGGCAGGAGAGGGCAAATAAGGTTGCACTCTACATGATTTGTGCAAGGAGGATTGGAAGGATTTAACCCATTATTTTCTCTGCCTCTTAGGATAAATGCACACGAACGTGTGCAGTAAAGGGTCAGTGGAAGAAGGGCACAGATGGCATATGGGTGATATCTGTGTGACCCCCTGCCTCCACTGACCCATTGATTTCTTGTAGTGAGACTGGGCTGCAAAATGGACAGTTATAGGGCCTGTCCTGAGTTTTCCCCAGGCAAACAGCCCCCTACATGGACCCGATAATACACAGACATAGACCCCTAATAATACGTGGATATGTGGCCATAGGAAACAATGGGTCAGTGTGATAGCCATGAAAAACACAACTAGCACACGGATAACACACATGGTGGTATGTATGACGCCTCACTGTCACATTAGTAAGATGTTTGTAAAAATACATTTAGTTGGAAAATCTATATAGAGATGTGTGGACAAGCTAAAATAACTGGTAAGGGGGAAGGACTGGCCGTTGTTTCCAGGAAATGTGGCAACGCTGTGGTACAACCGGCCAGGAAATCCATTTACATGAAGAAATAAACTCTGGCTATTTTGGGAGCTTCTTTGCTCCATCAATATGTCTTTGCAGATTAGTAAATATCCATGGACTTCCTGTTAATAATGGATGAGATTTATATTCATTGACAGACACTGATATGTAACTTGTATGTAGTCAGAATGGAAATAATAATGCTATATCTGTAAGCAACAGAGACAACCCAAGCAGATACAGGAGGCACTGGACTAAAGCTGGTCTGGCATATTAGACTAATGTAAGCCAAACCTGCTGATTTCAGCATGGCCTCCCGACTATCTAATGTATATGAGTAGCCTCTCAAGTCTACCCTTACAGGAGATCTCAGGGGATAGAGGCATCAGGCATTTTTTTATTTTGTTCACATTGGAGATGTCCAACCAACAGTTTCATCTCCTGTCTCAGAGAACACATGCACACTTGGCCAAACTGAACATGCACGTTTTTAGGGGTGCGTAGGTCAGCTAATCGTTATAGTCAGGCTTGTGGACCCATAACAATCTGTGACAGTGACTCTGTTCTCATGGGCCCTGTGTTTATGGGCGCCATACAGTACTGTGCAAAATTTTTAGGCAGACGTGGAAAAATATTTGCTGTGACCTTTGCCCTTTTGCCTTCTTCTCGGTACAGAGTTTTTGGCAGAACTCAGCAGGGAGGTTGTTCCCGCCGCCATCTTGGAGAGCTAAGCACAGATCTTCTGTAGATGTAGGCTTGTTCCAATCCTTCTCTCTTCCCAGACAGACTGGATGATGATGAGATCAGGGCGAGATCTGTGGGGGCCGGATCATCACTTCCAAGACTTCTACTCCAAAGGACAAAGGTCACACCAAATATTGATGGGATTTACATTTCTCTTCTTCATTCACTTCATTTTGGTAATTGACAAAAATTAAACTATTAACCCTTTTATTTCAAAAAGCATTCTTACTGTGCAGCATTTTTTCCCACGCCTGCCTAAAACTTTTGCACAGTACTGTATGTACGCTGGTAAGATATAGCATTATCCTTGTACTTTTGGGCTATCTGCACTGATCTATCCTAAAGCCAGGGGCGTACTTATAGAAGACCCAATGCCAAAAGCTAAAATGGGGACACTGCATGTGGTAAGGCAACCATACAATGCTTGGAGAATATTGTGCAGGGGTCCCTTTATATTAGGACCCATGCATGATACTCTCTGAAAATTTGGCATTGGCAATGGTACTGATCGGAGCACGCTAGCTCAATGCGAGTGGGAGGTGTAAGAAGAGGATCACTTTAAAGGGGTTATGTGAGGACGTAGAAAGTTTCACTATATGGATAATTATGCCTTAGGACATAGCACAGATATAACACTCATTACCGTGAGAGCTTTGCCTTGTGCTCCTTTTGATCCCCTGCTGAGTAATACACTAGATATAATGGCAAGGAGTGAGGAAAGGAGGTGACAAGTGCGGTGTGTAAGCGTTGCAGAATTTACCATGTCATAGAATACCAACTATCACACGTCCTTTACGTGAAGTGACGATGGGCACTTATGAGTAATAGGTTATTCACTGGCGATGAGCAACCTAAACACAATAATTATAGCAACATTGCATTGGCATCTGATGCCACAATATCCCTAACATCTTATTAGGGACACACTCTTGTGAGATACTTTGGTCTTTGGGATTAGAGGTGGGTACAGTATGTGTCAATTGGGTATTCCTAATACCATTGCTCCCTTGCCACTCCAGGATAGCAGTCGGTGTGTCTTTGAGCAATTGGTAGGGGTACAAACCCACAAACCCCTACAGATGCTAAATCCTGCCATGTCACAACATAATTAAAGACAGAGATATATTTTTAAGTTAAGTCACCATCTAACCTTATAATGTACATGGTATACATTTAATACTGCATTAATGTGTCGAGAGCGAGGCAGACACGTGAGAGTGCACAGGAGGATGCATAGTGTTGTTTTTATTTTACTCCAAGCACCATAAATAATAACAATACAAAAAATACCTTCTCATACACAAGAAGTTTTTAGGGATATAAGTTCCTCTAAAGATTAGTATTAATTCCCACAGGAAAAAAAGTAATCTCTGCTGATAAAGGAGATGTTCCGACTGTACATTTCACTGGCAAAGTAATGGTTAATCATTGGCAAAGGATCCTAGTACTGAATCTTGCGGCCAGCGATCATCATATTATCAATACAGTTCTAGTGTTTTGGCATTATTAAGGAGTTGTTGGTGCCTCTTGATCATCTAGAGTAGCTTCCATTTATTCTTATCTTCCCACCGCTGGAATCCATCATCATCATCATCATGATTGTCAATGTACATGGGCACCAGTCTTAGCCATTCCTATGTCCGTGTCAGTTTAGTGTCTGGAATTCAGTTCATTCTGAAAATAATTCCAGCAATTTATTTTACAGGCTTAACAGATGTCCAAGACCTTTAGTCTTAATCCAGTCTCTGTAATGGGACCAGTAAATACCTAGTGGACAGGTTTTTAGGGTTCCACTTACAAGGCAACAAAGCAGAGGAGATTTGGGTGGTGCGACAAGATACAAAACCAGCAAAGTCAGGTTTATGGGTATGGGGAAACTTAGAAAAAATATATCCAGGGTTTTGTAGTGATACTTCCTGCTCGGCCTGACATTGTACATTTCCTCCTCCTCGTCCGTCATAAGATGACTTGCAGCGTGTGTCGTAATGGTTCCTTGTAGGAGAGCAGCAACTCCATCATAGCATCCATATGGTCTACCCTCGGATCATTTATAGCATTGTTGTTGGGGTGCCTATTGCTATCAGTTGCCTTGTATAGCTTGCCAACTCCATTCATGGTTCCATGGGTAGCATATAGAGAGCATATAGGTCAAAGGGTTATTGCCAGAATAGCCCTGTGCTACCGAGCTCAAATCAAAACGGGGGCGAGCAAGTCCGCTCTATTCATGGTTTGCATCTCAGCTTATTAAGTAGTCTATATGTCCTTTCTATACCCTTATCTCATCCTCGTCTTCCTCTTCGTCCATAAATGAAAAGTCTCTTCCTCGTCTTGGTTTCTCCTCTGGAAGGCCTGAGGAAGCTTTGGAGTGGGACTCTTTGGTGGGCTGACTCTTATGGTTCCTACTAGATGTAGAGGAGAGACTTCCATTACCGTGGGCTTGAATGGGTGGGATGGCTGAAGAAGAACTGGTCTGCTCAGTTGGTACAGAAGGTTGGTTGTAGGTTGTCCTGTTTCCTTCCAGCTCATCAAGGCTGCGATCCAGATCCTGCTCCCACTGACTCTTTTCCATTACACTTAATATATCTCCTAACATGGAAGGGCCCAGGTCAATATGGAACGACATGATGGATTCTGCATGTTTCATGCCATAGCTACTTTTTGGGGCTGTGTCTGGCAGATCTGTTAATTCTCCAAAATCTTTCTCTGCTAAGCTAATATCTGAAATGGGGACTGGGCTGGGCAGAGGACTTCGTGCCGAGGCCCCATTTATGTGTTGCACCTCTTCAGGCATCTTCTTCACCGGACTGGATGAGAGGCTCTTGGGCAATTTTTTGCTTGATGCGCCCTTCTCTGATTCTTTTTCCGTCAGCTGTGGCAATGAGACGGCATTCTTAACAAAAAGGGCTGAGTCCCTCAAAGACCCCAGCATGTCTCTCCGATCGCCTCTAGTTACTGAAAGGGAGCGTTTGCTGCTTCGAAAGGTTCGGGATAATAGACCTGGTTTGGAGGTAGATTCTTCTGGTTCTGGATGTTCATCGTTTTTGCTAAGAAACGACGTGTCTCCAAAGGCGTCTCCGGACCGCCCTATGTGCATGGTATGACGGAAATCCCCAAGGGGAGCACTTATCATTTCTGCCGTGAGGTCTGCCCGTGAACGTCTCTTGGATGCATTGGGGTTGGCAACCAGCTGCTTCAGAATTGGCATCTTGGCTATTTTACCCAATCCAATCTCTGAGAAGAACTCTTTGTCTTACAATTTTCCAAGGAGCTGAATGCTACAGTGCAATAAGTTGACTGTATAAGGAGTGTCCTCAAAAAAGATTATGGGGAGTTTCCAGGAAACCAACAATCTCAAGATGTAGTGACCAGTTTACTGGGAATCACGGGCATCCATGAAATCCTGAGAAGACAGAAGAGGAAATAACATATAAGTTTTGATGTAATCTCACGTGACGACAGCAATGCTCATGTTCACACTAGTATATGAATATTCACGATTTCTATATTAAACATTTGTATATTAGTGTTCCATCTGTGCTGAACCTGGCAGAGTATTCATAGCAATATGGCTGCCAAATACAGTGATCAAGCAGGGGAAAAAAAACATGGAAAATCTGGAAAAAGTTATTCTATACTGGGGTCTCCAACTTTCTACAGAACTAGCCACACACATTGGATAAAGGCAGGGCTGTGGAATCGAACTCAGGGCCAGTTTTGGGTGGAGTCGTAGTCATGGAGTCAGAGTCAGAAAAAAATTAGAGGAGCCTTACTGCTTCTGTCTGAACCTGGCTCTGTCATTTATGAAGGAGCTGAGCTGTGCAAAAATACAGAGTCAGTGGTTTGGCCTTCCGACTCCACACCCCTGGAAAAAATGAGTTGAACCTACATATGGTCCCCCTCTTCCCCCTGACTAATGTCAGGGGAAATAAACCTTGGGAATGTTGGAGCTCACAATGCCTTTTGTGTGTTTCTGACTGGGAAAAAGAACCAGTGAAAGACGTAACTGGAGAATGTGATTGTGGGAACAGAATGGCTGGACAAACCTGTAGACTTCATAGGGAATACACACTGAAGGACTTTCCCTTAAAATGGGCCATCAGGGACCCCAACGTAAGAGTGTGCCACACTTCCAGGAGAATCCCTGTCCTTTCAGTATTTTTCCAGGTGCTATAGCAACCCATTGACTTGTTTTTCTGATCTGATAACATTGTGTCTATGCTATCTGATTCTTACAAGCTATGACTGGAGAATGAGACTATGGTATTTTAAGCCTGGGAGATGGCAGCATAACAAACCAGGATATACCAAGCCACTGTTAAAGGTCCGATATATCATGAGACACCTGTAGAGAGGAACAGAACTCCAATGTACAACATATGAATTGTCTTTTTTGATATCTGAATTTCAGTAGGTAGCTATTGGATGGTAACCAAACATGGAGCAAATTATGGTATTCCTCTGCTTGAAATGCTCTCCCTTTCTATATGTGACTACATCACAAACTGTAGCATGCAATATTATGAGCAGGATGCAGGAGCGTAGCTATAGGGGGCGCAGAGACAGTTATCGCTACCGGGCCCTGGAGCCTGTGGGGGCCCAAATGCCTCTCCACAATATAAGAAGACGTCAGTATTTTAGATAGCACATGGTAAGTGGGAACCCCATTACAGATTTTATATTGGGGCCCAGGAGCTTAAAGTTACACCTGTGGCAGGATCAATAATATTGTGACTGGGCATTGAAAATAGGTATTATAAAATGCAAAATAAATCCCCTCCAAAACTTGATATCCTGCAGACAGATACAATACTGTAGACTTAGTGTCAGACTGCACCAACTAGAAATATTTAGTGTTGTAGCAGATCTAGGTAGAAAATCTACCCAAGCATTGAGGTGCCTGTAGCAAAGTGAGCCAGAGATGATATAAAGCACCCAAAAACATTTTAATTTACTCCGTAATTTACCTATTTTTGTTACTTTATTAAAACCATTTTCTATGACAAGCTGCACTACCATAGAGGCAGCTACAGGGAACGCTTCCTATCTATTACATGTCAGTAAAAGACAGGTTTGAGAATTAATGGTGACAGCCGTCAAAGCTTATATTCCCCTAATATGAGAGGAGAGAGGCAAAGGTAACCGCGCAGAAAACAAAGGCAGCTCTGACAATGTGAGTTACATGCGAGCAACGTGACAGCTGAAGTGGGTGACAGCACCATAGCAAAAGACGGGGAAATGTGTAAAACATGAGCCTACGTTCCCTTATATTGCTCCTCTGTGATCTTCAGATTTTCCTGCTACAACTAATAAAACTGGAAATTAACCTATTAACAGGTGTGATGAGTCCTGGAAGCTGAGATATGTGATGCTGTCTGTTGTGATCCTCACATTATAGCGCTGCTTTAGCTGTCCCTGCATGGATGTAACTATAGGTGTAAATGGGTAGCACACGCACCTGGGCCCTTGCCTAAGGGGGGCCACAAGTCTCCTCCGGCATGTATTAATACACCATGTTATAAATGATGCATAGAAACAATTCACTCTCAATGGGGAAGATTTATTAATACTGTCTTAGTTGACCATAGCAACCAATCACAGCGTAGCACTGGTGACGGTTCGGCGCTCCCATTCACTTCAATGGGGGCGCCGGAAATAGCCACAAGTGCTGTACTTCAAATTTTTTGTAATTTGTTAGATTTTTATTTTTTGTCACAGTGTGACTCTATTCACGTACATTAGTGAAGGAGTCACAGGGGCGACGCGGTGATCTTTGCTCATATGAAAGGTGTAGCAGCCATAGTCACCAAATAGTCCTAGCCTTACGCAATTTATGGTTAGTTTTTGGAATAAAGTACCCTCTAAATATTTCTTTCATGGCCTTAAAGGGAATGTGTTGCCAGAAAAATTTCTATTTTTTTTTTTTTAAATCAAGTTTTGTTATCATTTTTTCTGAGGTTTTTTTTTTTTTTTAAAATTCCACTGGGCCGTCAAGTAATTTGCTGAGACTTCCTGTTTTCTATAGGAGATTTCTTTGCAGCAGTCACCTCATTTACAGCACACTGATGATCACAGCTGTTATGTATACAGTTGTGCTAAAAAGTTTACATACCCTGGCAGATTTTTTTGATTTTTTTGGCCTTTTTTCAGAGAATATGAATGATAACACAAAAGCTTGTTCTCCACTCATGGTTAGTGGTTGGTTGAAGCCATTTATTGTCAAACTTCTGTGTTTTCTCTTTTTAAATCATAATGACAACCAAAACATCAAAATGACCCTGTTCAATAGTTCCCATCCCCCAGTTCTTAATACCGTGTATTGCCCCCTCTAACATCAATGACAGCTTGAAGTCTTTTGTGGTAGTTGTGGATGAGGCTCTTTATTTTCTCAGATGGTAAAACTGCGCATTCTTGGCAAAAAGTCTCCAGTTCCTGTAACTTCCTGGGCTGTCTTGCATGTCCTGCGCGCTTGAGATCTCCCCAGAGTGGCTCAATGATATTGAGGTCAGGAGACTGAGATGGCCACTCCAGAACCTTCACTTTCTTCTGCTGTAGCCAATGACAGGTCGACTTGGCCTTGTGTTTTGGATCGTTGTCATGTTGGAACGTCCAAGTACGTCCCATGCGCAGCTTTCTGGCTGATGAGGGCAGATTTGCCTCCAGTATTTGCTGATAACGCGCTGCATTCATCTTTCCTTCAACTTTGACCAAGTTTCCTGAGCCTTTGAAGCTCACACATCCCCACATCATCAGTGATCCACCTCCGTGCTTTACAGTAGGAATGGTGTTCCTTTCATCATAGGCCTTGTTGACACTTCTCCAAATGTAACGTTTATGGTTGTGGCCAAAAAGTTAGATTTTTGTCTCATCACTCCAAATTACCTTGTTCCGGAAGTTTTGAGGCTTGTCTCTGTGCTGTTTGGCATATTGGCGAGATTCTTTGCGGCATTTGCGCAGTAATGGCTTCCTTCTGGCAACTCGACCATGCAGCCCATTTTTCTTCAAGTGCCTTCTTATTGTGCATCTTGAAACAGCCACACCGATAGTTTTCAGAGAGTCCTGTATTTCAGCTGATGTTATGTGTGGGTTTCTCTTTGCATCCCGAACAATTTTCTGGGCAGTTGTGGCCTGACTGTGGTTTGGTGTTTACAGAGCCCCTGAGTTTCCATTTGTTAATCACAGTTTGAACACTGCTGACTGGCGTTATCAATTCCTTGGATATCTTTTTGTATCCCTTTCCTGTTTTATACAGTTCAACTACCTTTTCCCGTAGATCCGTGGACAATTCTTTTGCTTTCCCCATGACTCAAAATCCAGAAATGTCAGTGGCTGGAGGAGAGATGCAACAGTCTGTCTGGTTCCCAGAAACTCACTCAGCTTTTATACACACACAATGAATACAAGCAAACAGGTGACAGGTGAGGAGGTTACCTTTAGTAGCCATTCAAACCCCTTTGTGTCAACTTCTGGGCATGTTATCAGGCCAAAATCACCAGGGTATGTGAACTTTTGAACAGGGTCATTTTGATGTTATTGGTTGTCATTATGATTTAAAAAGAAAAAACAAAAAAGTTTGACAATAAATGGCTTCAACCAACCACTAACCATGAGTGAAGAAAAGGTTTTTGTGTTATCATTCATATTCTCTGAAAAAAGGCCAAAAAAACAAAAAATCTGCCGGGGTATGTAAACTTTTTAGCACAACTGTATGTAGATAAGATACAGAATCCCCCAGTCACAATAGAGGATGTCACAGCTTATCTACTCCCCTCTCTACACAATGACCTTTGCCGAAGTCACAGACCATGACTAGAAAACTCTCCTATATAGTCTATAGGGTCTGCTCCAGACAATTGTGTCTATGGCCCATGGTCCATCACCAAGAGACAGGAAGTCACAAAGTATTAGACCTAGTGGCAAGAGTTAGAAATGCAAGATTTTTAGGATTTTTTTTTTTTTAAATATAGATAAATAAATTAACCAAAAAATTCTTAAAAAGTATGTTTAATATAAAACTGTGATTTAAGCTATAGGTCATTTCGTGGGGACACTTTCCCTTTAAATTCAGGTCTACACCAAAGAAGGGACGTAACAACTATAAAATGCCATTTAGGTTGGTTGTCACTTTTGTAGTCTTTTCCTTAGAGCCTCCATACTGCGCCATCTCTACTTTGCAGCCTATGTTCTGAACCGTCACCGCGCTCATAGATTATATGTCCCTAATGAGAAGTAATTGTAGGAATATCTCTGGTACATGATCTTGATCTCTTAGGGCCTTTAGTCACAGACTATAAAACTGTGGCATGTGGTTGGTATTGCATGTCACAGAGGCTATAAAATTACTTCAAGATCAGTAGTTGTGGGTTGAGAACGGCATGAGGTATGTCCTCCACTTAAAGAGCACCTGTCGTCTCTTCTGACATATCATAAATACTTATATTCTTCATAAAATAACAATTTTTCCATTGGGTGCATTATTTACATACTAGGTAAGTGAGATCTCCCGTTTCCTAGCATTCCTATGCAATAGAAGGTTTAGTAAGACCCATGAATCATCCTATCACAGCTCCCTCTAGTGTAAGAGCATATACTGGAATATATTTATGAGGTCTATCTGTCCTTAAAGGGAATGTGTCACCATAGAAGAACTATTTTTTAAGTTTTTGTGTTAAACACACACACACATATATACAGTACAGACCAAAAGTTTGGACACACCTTCTCATTCCAAGAGTTTTCTGTATTTTCATGACTATAAAAATTGTAGATTCACACTGAAGGCATCAAAACTATGAATTAACACATGTGGAATTATATACTTAACAAAAAAGTGTGAAGCAACTGAAAATATGTCTTATATTCTAGGTTCTTCAAAGTAGCCACCTTTTGCTTTGATTACTGCTTTGCACACTCTTGGCATTCTCTTGATGAGCTTCAAGAGGTAGTCACCTGAAATGGTCTTCCAACAGTCTTGAAGGAGTTCCCAGAGATGCTTAGCACTTGTTGGCCCTTTTGCCTTCACTCTGCGGTCCAGCTCACCTCAAACCATCTCGATTGGGTTCAGCTCTGGTGACTGTGGAGGCCAGGTCATCTGGCGTAGCACCCCATCACTCTCCTTCTTGGTCAAATAGCCCTTACACAGTCTGGAGGTGTGTTTGGGGTCATTGTCCTGTTGGTCCAACTAAACGCAAACCGGATGGAATAGCATGCCGCTGCAAGATGCTGTGGTAACCATGCTGGTTCAGTATTCCTTCAATTTTGAATAAATCCCCAACAGTGTCACCAGCAAAGCACCCCCACACCATCACACCTCCTCCTCCATGCTTCACGGTGGGAACCAGGCATGTAGAGTCCATTCGTTCACCTTTTCTGCGTCGCACAAAGACACGGTGGTTGGAACCAAAGATCTCAAATTTGGACTCATCAGACCAAAGTACAGATTTCCACAGGTCTAATGTCCATTCCTTGTGTTCTTTAGCCCAAACAAGTCTCTTCTGCTTGTTGCCTGTCCTTAGCAGTGGTTTCCTAGCAGCTATTTTACCATGAAGGCCTGCTGCACACAATCTCCTCTTAACAGTTGTTGTAGAGATATGTCTGCTGCTAGAACTCTGTGTGGAATTGACCTGGTCTCTAATCTGAGCTGCTGTTAACCTGCGATTTCTGAGGCTGGTGACTCGGATGAACTTATCCTCCACAGCAGAGGTGACTCTTGGTCTTCCTTTCCTGGGGCGGTCCTCATGTGAGCCAGTTTCTTTGTAGCGCTTGATGGTTTTGGCCACTGCACTTGGGGACACTTTCAAAGTTTTCCCAATTTTTCGGACTGACTGACCTTCATTTCTTAAAGTAATGATGGCCACTCGTTTTTCTTTACTTAGCTGCTTTTTTCTTGCCATAATACAAATTCTAACACTCCATTCAGTAGGACTATCAGCTGTGTATCCACCTGACTTCTGAACACCACAACTGATGGTCCCAACCCCATTTATAAGGCAAGAAATCCCACTTATTAAACCTGACAGGGCACACCTGTGAAGTGAAAACCATTTCAGGTGACTACCTCTTGAAGCTCATCAAGAGAATGCCAAGAGTGTGCAAAGCAGTAATCAAAGCAAAAGGTGGCTACTTTGAAGAACCTAGAATATAAGACATATTTTCAGTTGTTTCACACTTTTTTGTTAAGTATATAATTCCACATGTGTTAATTCATAGTTTTGATGCCTTCAGTGTGAATCTACAATTTTTATAGTCATAAAAATACAGAAAACTCTTGGAATGAGAAGGTGTGTCCAAACTTTTGGTCTGTGCTGTATATATAAATTTTTTTTTTTTTTTTTTTTTTTTTTTTTTTGAAGAAGGCACCTCATTTACATTAAAGTCAAACAGAAATAGAAGATAACACCTCTGTAGATAACACCACTGATCCATCATTACATCCAATACTGACATCCACTCCCTCTCCCTGCACACAGCATGTCTAGAAAACTCTCCCATAGACCTCAATGAGTCGGCTCCAGACAATTGCTACCTATGGCCATGAGACTGCTGTAAAGCAGATCACTAAATGCTGTTAACAGAGCAGAGGAGAAGCTCAGGCAAGATGGCCACCGGCATGATCACATACAGAAAATAGAATAAAAAAATCTACAATTGGAAAACAAAAACTGATTTGAAAAAAAGTGATAGCTCTTGTATTAAATAAGTAAAAAAAATTGCCAATATATTCCTTTTAAAAAAAAAAAAAAAAAAAAAAGATGTAATTGATGAAATCAAGGGAAAGCAAAGCTGAAAAATCTACTTGGCCACTTTAAAACTGCAACCAATCCATAATGGCAGATAGCACCCCATAAATCGGAATATCATTTACTCCCATCCAGCACTGAGACTGATGTCTACGGCCGCTCACGTGATTGCGCACTCTTGAGGACAATAATGGAAATGTTGCCCGTCATGGATTCCTCTGGGTGGGTTCACCTAATCTATAGGCCAGTAATATAAATGATACTCACACAGAAAGCATTTAGGCTGCTGGGAATAGAAATGCTCTGTCACTGAGCGACCAGTTTCCACCACTCCCTCAGATTTGCCTTTGCTGATCCCCACAAAGCTGTCAGCTCTAGTGATGTGCAGTGCTCCATCTAGATAATGGATTACCTGTCCCGGTGCTTGGGTTACAGCAGAATGTGCTAGTGCTTATATTATACATCCAGCAGAATACTAGGCAACCACTTAAAGAACAATTCCCTAATATAAGGGTTACCTTTCACTGGCCACGTAACCATCATATAGGCTTTTCCTGACCCAAACAAGTGTGACAGATGGCGAACGAAGGCGGCAGATATCTGTAGAAAAGTTGACCTGCCTCGTTTCATTTTTTTGGTGCCTGTTGGGTCCTGTAGCTGTTTACACCAGACAATAGATCTGTCATCAATGATGATAAGAGACCCTGCTTCCCCTTGTCTCTCCTGTGCTGCACGCTCAGGGGGGGCGGGGGCCGCGGGGGGGGGGGGCCCCCCCCCGGGGGGGGGGGGGGGGCGGGGGCCCCCCCCCCCCCTAGGGGGGGCGGCCCGGGGAATGGGGCCGCCATAGGGCCCTTTTAGGGCCCCCTCCCCACCCGGGACCCCCCCCCGCCTCCGGGGGCCCCCCCCGCCACGTGTGGCCGCCAATGATAGCAAGATTATACAGGTAAACAACTCTATACTCGTGTGATCATTGGCAGAGAGTGCAGCAAATGATGTTTTGGAACAGACCCTAAGTAATCTTCATAGCGTGACTAGAAGCTCCTAGGCCCCGATGCAAAATCCGTAATAGAACCCCCACTTACAAAGTCTTACGTATAATACTTTAATAATTCGTTCGTCATCTTATATTGTAGAGAGGCCTTTGGGCCCCTTAGGCTCCAGGGCCCAGTAGTCTGCTCTCCCTATAACCACGTCACCAATCCCACATTAAACCTTCAAGGCACTCATGTTTTTGATCCTTGCAGCCTAGATATATTGAAGGTTTTACACAAGGAGCCTACAGCAGTTAGGGTTAAATAACATGATACAAGTGCAATGGATCCATCAGCAAAACCGTCCAAATCTAAACCCCATGGCTTTCAGCACACATGTAAACAAATCCTATGAGGGGTGTAAATCTGCCTGCCCTGCACAATCCACTAACCTGGGTGTGCATCAGCTGCTGGAAACCCTGACTGAGCATTTTACATATCGAAAGCCAGAATGTGTTTGCACAAGACTTAAAGGGCCACTAACCTAAAGTCAGTTATATAGTGCAGATATCCATCAGTCATGTGTTCCTGGAGATCATGAGATAGCAATAGTGATCATGATGGGTAAGGGTTATTCTGGACTTCCTGTCCATTACCCCATGAAACTGCTGATAATAGAAAGCAATAGAGAAAAATACTGTACATGGAGGCGTAACATGGGGCCCCAGTGCAAAATCTGTAACAGACTATGTGCCACTTATAATATTGGAGCCCTCCTATATGGCACAAGGACCTTTAATGCACCAGGGCCCAGCTCTGCACCCCCTATAGCAATAAAGATAATGACAAAGAGTTGATCTGTCCAAGTCAGAATTTTACAATCTTGTGTTTATATGGACGAGATCTGGAGACGTCTTACCCTGGAGACTGTTTACCACAGGACTGTATACTAGAGATTCCCCACCAGTGAGTCAGTCAGTATCTGCATCTCCCTAACTGGAAGAATCACAGCAATTCACAGAGCACAACGTCAATTCATCGACTGGAATAACCATATAATAATTTATAGTAACATCCCCCTGCCAGCAGCTTTTCTGCAGACCATTCCAAGGCTCCATTACAGACACTCTAAGAAGGTTTCCGGGGGAATTCACACACAGCAAATTTGTTGCAGACATTTCTGCAACTATATATCTTCTCACGTTTTTGAAATTGCAGCATTTCCACTGCAGATTTTTATCTGCAATGTGTGGATGGGATTAGCCAGAATGCAGGCACTGTAAAATGCAGTGGAAATGCCACGGCCAAAACGCTGCGTTTTTGCAATGTGGGGCCCCGGCCTTAGGGTACATGCACACTATCAGGATTATGTGTGGATATAAATGCAAAATATCCGCACCATAATCCATTAACATTAAAGTCAATATCTATTTTTCATGCACATGACGCAGATATTAAAATCTGCAGCATGTCAATTTTTTTTTTTTTTCTGGCACAGATTTTTAAAAAAAATGGCTTCAAAATCCACACATACACATATGAAAATCTACAGCAGTTGGCGTGGATTTTCCGTTTGTATACATGCTGATTTCGGTGTGGCTTTTCCACATGTAAATTCTGACTGTGTGCATGTACCCTTAAGCTGTGTTTTTGTTTTTTTTTTTGTTGAAGATTTTGCAGCCGTGTTTTTAACCCAAAGTCAAAAGTGGCTCGAAAGGAGGAGTAATATAATATAAAGGAAGCCCATATACCTCTCCCTTCTGCTTAATCCACTCCTGACTTTGGCTCAAAAAACTGCAGCAAAAAAGCACAGCTTCTCTGCAACGTGGGGCCTCAGCCTTATGCTCTACCTCGCTGACTATAACAGCAGATAATTTGGTGGTTCTATATTGCAGAGATCCCAATTTTATTTAGACTAGAGCTACATGGTGACCATAGCATTACATGTCCAAAGGTTGGAGTGATGCGCTGCCTGCATTGCTACTTATGAGAGTGTATGTGGTCATGTTGCAGTCCTATGTTGCTATAACCGTAACATTGCAATCACTAGAAATCCAGACAATGCAAGCAGCACTTGCAGCAATTTGCAGGTTGCAATATGACCGCATTCACTTTCAATTTATTTACATTCCAGGCATACTATCGATCTGTAACGTGGCCAACCTCGCCACTTAGCTCTAGTCTTAGCTGGAGAACCACATTCAGGCAGTGCTGAAGAAGATGTATCATAGATATGGATAAGGTCATTTACAGTATTTACAGCCAATTACAAGTAAGAGTGGAAAATACCAAGTATGTCCTGGGGCAAAGTCCAGAAATGCTTAATCATTGCATAATAAAAGGTTCTGTAAATCTTACTGAAATAACTATAAATATATAATCCATTTCTAGTGCATGTTAGGTTTGTGTTACTATGTACAGTGTTACTCAGTCACAGAATAGAGTGCTACTCCTACAGTGAGCCTTACAGGACAAGAAGACCTAAATGAATGCTACAAGTAGCAGGATTATTTGAAAGGGGTTATCTGAGGGCTCTGTTTATACATACTTCCTAACCAGCTTCTATTTTACCTGAATCTTGGATTTCTGGGCTGGTTCTTAGCCCCCTTTCAGTGGTTTTTCCCGGATAGCACGATGACCCATTCATTTCTATAGGCCCATACACATGACCGTGAATTACACGGTCCTGTGTGCGGGCCAACAGTCCGGGCCGTAAAATATGGAACAGGTCCTATTCCTGTCCGATTTTGCGGCCCTGCTTCCGCGGCTCCTATTCAGTGAATGAAAGGGGCCGTGACAGCACATGCCGTTCATTCACGGCCGCCAGTTAGCACATGGTTGTGTGCAACTGGCTTTACTCAGAGTCACACGATCAGAACCAACACTCGAGTCAATCTGTCCCCCTCCCTCCTCTCAGTGTTTAATACGGCTTTACTATCTAGTCTGCTGGTTTCGATCACACGACCCTGAGTTGGAACCATTCCAGAAACCCAAGAGTTGGACAAAATAGAGTGTGGGCAGGTATAAACAAATTCCCCATATAACCCCTTTAATTTCGTGATAAGTTCTGCCTATGGGGGGGGGGGGGACTAAGTCAAGAGGGTGGTCCATAACAATCTTTTGTCCTACAGCAGACAGAGCAATGTCGAAACGCTACTGCTTCAGCCAGTTCTCTTAGGCCTTATCCACACGACTTTTTTTGTGACATGAATTGTCATAAATGGTGAATTTTCACCAGCCAGGCCACTTTCCTAAAACGGTGGCATGGCAAGGGCATACAGTGCACCGGGACCATCAATCCTGCCAGATTTGTTATCATTTATGCCAGAAAAGTGGTGTAAATGATGCTGGAAATCTCCGTCTGCTATGAGCAGGCCCAGCCCAATGGAGAAGGATAACACAGTCTTCATAAATCTACCCCAATGAGCGTATTCACATGTACGTATTTTTTGACAAACAGTAAAAATAACCTGTTAAAAAAATGTACATGTTCTGTATTTGTCTGTTTTGACGGGTACATGGACCCAATAGAAACCAATGTCTGACATGACAAATAATGAACGTTCGAGTTACGTCCGTTAAAATTGGATTGGATCAAAAAAAAGAGGCCAATGAAACTCATACATTTTTTAGTGAGCTGTTAAAATTAGATGTAAAACGGATGACACTCGGCTGTCAAAGTGGATATGGAATGGATGCAAAATGGGCTGATTCATCGGTGTACCATGGCTGAGAAATGGACAGTCATGTGAATATAGCCTTACAGCAAGACCTAATAAGGAGGAGGAGGGGGACATGGCTGATCTCTTGGGATATATAGAGATTTACTTATATATTTCTCAGTTGTAATGCAAGACAAAAAAGGATCAAGGATAAGGAGATGATCAGTGCTGGATATTTTTTTTTTTTATTATTTCTTATTTTCTGTATTTAGTGTTCCTTTAATGATCTCGTGCAAATCTTCAAGCTCAACAATTACATAAAAAAATGTTGCTGTCTCTAGGAGGCTGTGAGCAATGCTCTTCCAGTGGAGTGGAGCAGAGACTGCCTAACAAGGCATAGTATTCTCCTGACTCACAGCCACAGAAATAACCTTCCTTCAGAGACAGGACTGCACTGACTGGAGGAATCCGCGCCCAATATAAATCCTCTAGTCTCGCCCTGTAAGACATTCCAGCATCAACACATCTAGAACTCGAATGTGACCATGCTTTGTCTGTATCTGTTCCTTGGAAAGCTGGGTTAAAACAGTAGGGCCACTATTAAACAGTGACCATCACCCACTTCCAGATAAGACAATCACATCCATATCCAGGCTATACAGTCTTCTATCAGATGGAACTCCAGGTGGATACAGTTTACCTGCACTGATACATTGTTGCAAAATATTAGAAAAGAGGAGAAAATGGTGTTTCTAATGTATTTAGCTCACAGAGGACTGTCTAGACTTATGACAAGCGTAGCAAATTTTCAGCTATCTAAACTATTAGGTTTGGTTTTGAGCCTTTAGAAGTAAGCAACATATTTTCCCTGCAGCAGAAGTCATGGTGTCCATTCTGAAGATTGTTCACCCTAGTAATACAAGGAAGGTTTGCGTTTATTAGAATGGGAGTTGCTCATACATAGTGGCTTTGCATTCAGGCTAGGACCACCTCCATGATGTACATATGTCCTATTAGGGCACATAGATTGGGGGTTGTCTTCAAGAAACAAGCCATTTAAAGGCAGTCTGTCACCAGAGCCAGCATATCCCCCCAGCCCTGCAGATAGATAGGTTAGTGTCACCAGAACCAGCATATCACCCCAGCCCTGCAGATAGATAGGTTAGTGTCACCAGAACCAGCATATCACCCCAGCCCTGCAGATAGATAGGTTAGTGTCACCAGAACCAGAATATCACCCCAGCCCTGCAGATAGATAGGTTAGTGTCACCAGAACCAGTATATCACCCCAGCCCTGCAGATAGATAGGTTACTGGCACCAGAGCCAGCATATCCCCCCAGCCCTGCAGATAGATAGGATAGTGTCACCAGAACCAGCATGTCACCCCAGTCCTGCACATAGGTTAGTGTCACCAGAACCAGCATATCACCCCAGCCCTGCAGATAGATAGGTTAGTGTCACCAGAACCAACATATCACCCCAGCCCTGCAGATAGATAGGTTAGTGTCACCAGAACCAGCATATCACCCCAGCCCTGCAGATAGATAGGTTAGTGTCACCAGAACCAGCATATCACCCCAGCCCTGCAGATAGATAGGTTAGTGTCACCAGAACCAGCATATCACCCCAGCCCTGCAGATAGATAGGTTAGTGTCACCAGAACCAGCATATCACCCCAGCCCTGCAGATAGATAGGTTAGTGTCACCAGAACCAGCATATCACCCCAGCCCTGCAGATAGATAGGTTAGTGTCACCAGAACCAGCATATCCCCCCAGCCCTGCAGATAGTTAGGTTAGTGTCACCAGAGCCAGCATATCACCCCAGCCCTGCAGATAGATAGGTTAGTGTCACCAGAACCAGCATATCACCTCAACCACCCTGCAGATAGATAGGTTAGTGTCACCAGAACCAGCATATCACCCCAGCCCTGCAGATAGATAGGTTAGTGTCACCAGAACCAACATATCACCCCAGCCCTGCAGATAGATAGGTTAGTGTCACCAGAACCAGCATATCACCCCAGCCCTGCAGATAGATAGGTTAGTGTCACCAGAACCAGCATATCACCCCAGCCCTGCAGATAGATAGGTTAGTGTCA